>CALSCE010009442.1:7417929-7443725 GCA_943593645.1 Bovichtus variegatus
ATATATATATACATATATTTAACCAGATAAAAGATTGTGAGATGAGATTAAAATATCTTTTTCCAGAGTGTCCTGTAGGGCAGCTCAAACATTGTTACAACAATAAATACAAACAAACAAACAAAAAAAATGATTATTTCAGTGAAAAGTTAAGAGCAATCTCTTTGACAAGAGAGCTATTTTCTCCATCCTTTAAAAGTGACTTTTTCCGTTGATCAGTTAATTGTAAATAGTTTCACCTCTGGTTCTGGTGTAACTGGGTAAAGGTTTCAGACCCTCTATTTTCAGCCCCTCTAGTTTCAGACCCCTCTAGTTTCAGATCCCTATAGTTTCAGCCCCTCTAGTTTCAGCTTCTTTAGTATCAGTTCCTCTAGTTTCAGCTTCTCTAGTATCAGATCCTTTAGTTTTAGCCCCTCTAGTTTCAGACCCCTCTGGTTTCAGCCCTTCTGGTTTCAGCCCCCCTTGGTTTCAGCCCCCCCTGGTTTCAGACCCCTCTAGTTTCAGCCTCTCTAGTTTCAGCCCACTCTAGTTTCAGACCTCTCTGGGTTTCAGCACCCTCTAGTTTTAGACCGCCTAGTTTGAGACCCCTCTAGTTTCAGCCCCGTCTAGTTTCAGCCCTTCTGGTTTCAGCCCCTCTGGTTTCAGCCCCCCCCCCCTCTGGTTTCAACCCCCCTCTGGTTTCAGGCCCTATGGTTTCAGGCTCCAGGTGCTGAGGAGGCTTTAGCAGAGGAAGGTGAGTGTGTGTGAATAATGCAGGCAGGCAGCAGATTCAGTAGCTGTGACAATGAGTCAGCAGCAACACAAATGGGGGGGTTAGCTCTGCTGAGAGTGTTCCTGGACCAACACACACTCATGCAGACACTGCACTGAAACATAATGGAGGGATCTTTGTGATGATGCATACCTGACAAGAATAGCATCTGTATATTTTCTACAGCTACAGAAAATACCTTCAGTGTTTGGGGCCTTTTTTTGTGCTCTCGTGGAAAAAGACTACAGAATTTGTCTAAAAGCGTGCCAAACTTAATTATTAAGTGCTCTGTGACGGACAGTGTTGCCGAAAACGAATAATTAGTTTATTGATTTGCTTGCTTTGCTGAAACTGCATATTCATGCTCATTAACATAGGGGAAGGGGAGGACTAGGGAGTGAGGATGAATGATGATGAAGCAAAAGAGCTTAGAGGTAAATCATTATTATAATTTTAAAGCACAAGAATTGGGAATTTTACAGCATTTGAACTTCAACTTCCTGCCTGTAAATGTCTAACTGAAGTATGCTGAGTATCTGCAAATAAATGTCTACAAACAGCATTTCACTATGGCCAGGTGTTTCATCAGGACAAGCAGAAAAAACCCTGATTTTTCACTCTGTCCTCTGCAGGGGTTCAGTCTGTTAAACTGCTGAAATCTCGCTTTCCTTGAGGACTGCAGCTATGAGGGCATGTGGAGAGGGCACAGTAGCTGCAGTGGCTGCCGGTAAGAGCGAGCTGCCTGTGCTGAGAGGCATCGATGGATTATGAAACAGTATACAATAACGCATTGTTTGTAGTCAGTGACATTTTGCAGGTGAATCAGAAGGTGCCGCTGTTTTTCGTTCACACTGGAGATAAGCAAAAGCTTCATTCCATAACATATCTACGCTGACAATCCTCTGCACAGTATTATACTAAATACTGCAGTACACTGTACAAAATATTGTAAGAAACCATCATGGAAAGCCTGAGTTGCAGTTTATATTCTCTTAAGGAACTGTATTGAAAGTATTAGCTTGGGGAGGGGGGTGAAAAAAAGCAAGCCTTATAATATTTTCTTTGGCCCCTCCCTTTCACTTAGAAAAAAACTGCAACACAGCAGTGTGGATATCTCCATCAATTACTTAAATTCATTCGATGAGAACTGACCTTGTGTGCAACCTTGTTTTGTATTTGTTTGTTTAAGATGTGCGGAGTGTTTAAGGACTTCCATCTGGCTTATGAATATGGACAGCGATGCTGTGGGAGACTGTATGTACACACAGCAAGGCTTTGAGATAAATACTAACATCAGCATGCTAACTTGCTCACAATGGCAACGCTAACATGCTGATGGTAAGCAGATATACTTGCTTTCCTGCTTAATTTAGCGTGTTAGCATGGTAACATTTGCTCCTTTGCACCTGACGGCGCTGGAAATCTGTCCAAAGCAGAGGGGGACCAGACGCATCTGCCAGAGCAAATAAAACATGAGCTTGCAAGTTCGTCTGGTTTCCAGCCAACCAAAGTGTTGGACCGACCGACAAACTGACATTGCATCCTTGGAGCCAAAGAACAACACTGGGTCAGTACTTTTGACTGAGCTCTATGACTTTAGAACAAGCAATGTTAACAGTCACTTCAAACAGAGGCAGGGGCCCCCTGACCTCTTGGGCCCTGGACTTGTGCCTTTTCAGTAATTCATCAGTGAAGATCTGTGTAGCCATTTTTCTTTGTCTTACCCAAACTGACCGAGGTTTTTTAGGCATATCAGCAATGCAGTAGTTCAACCCCCAAACCTTCATGTGTGTCACTGAGGAGAACAACCTTAGCTTATATTTTGAGGTTATGTGGTTTTCATATATCAACATTATGATGGTTGGTGATATATATATATATAATTTCCTGGCCCTGGTCTGGCTGCCTGCATGGGAAAACCTGTAGGGACGCCTCTCAGCAGAAAGCACTCTCCATTTGTCAGCCTTTGACAGGCTCTCTCACCAGTGGAGCTGCCTGCACTGCAAGAAATTACCATTTTGGCAGGTTATGTAGTCTCATATTACGCTATTAAAACTAGAGCTGAAACGATTAGTCAATTAATTTATAAATTGATCAACGGACAATTAATCTGCAACTATTTTCATGATTTTTCACCAACTGAGAATATTATTATACAGTTTCTACAGTGCTGCCTTCCATCCTCTTCAGCCCTTTTTCAGATTTCTGATTATAAATGTGTGTTATAAACCCAACCATTATTTGAATAATCATTAAACTAACCAGTGGCTTAATAAATAGTGAAAATACATTAGTTAAGTTAGTTGAAGCCCTAATAAAAACGTTAGTAAGACTAAATAATTCCACTTCTCTGCAGGGCTTTACGTTTACATTTTCTTGTGACAGGAGAAAATAAAGGAGCAAAGAAAAGCGGCAATAAAGTTAATTGACACTCAAAATGCATTCAAATATTTCACCTCATTTGTAGAAAGCTTAAATTGAAGATTGAATAACTCAATAAGGTGGCTATTTTTTGCAGTGTGCACACAAGCCTTTACTGTAAACTCCACCAGCAGTCCAGTTAATGTGTCCTGGCCAGGAAAACTGACATGCTCTTCCATCATTGTATGATATGTAATGGCTCTGCTGTATGGGTTCTATATGTAGTGCAACATGGACAGTGGTTCATGTCCAACAATGTCTCTGTGTCTTCTGCTGTAACCTCAGGAAAAAGACACATCCCATGCATGTTTTATTTTCTTCTTTTGGCTTTTCCTCTAGAAGACAGCTAAGACAGCTATTATGGGTCATGCATATTTAACCTGATTATATAAATACAAGATCTGTTTTCAAAAGAGGTTTTTCTAAAGAAGTTTAGGAGTGATAACAAATTAGGATTGTGTTGCAGGAGATGAATGACTGTCGGGCTGGAGGGGAGACGTCCAGTTTAATAACTGAGACTCTGCTACGAGGGAATGGATGGTAGTTGAGGCATCTTGGTCCAATGACTTAAAGAGTTGGAGTTTTTGGGAAATACTTTTTCTTGCTGATGGTTAGAAGATACTTACCCCAAATATTAAGGCTGGTTCGGTTCGGTTAGCTTAGTTTGAAGACAGGAAACAAGGGGAAACAGCTAGCCTGGCTTAGGTAACCAAACCATCTTACCAGCACCTCTAAAGGCCTTTACACACCAGGAATTTACATTTGCCTTCTGTTTGAAAGTATTCATGACAAAAACAACTGTTCTCAAAAGTATATTGACGTGCCAATTAAAGAAAAAAACACCTCCCGTGTATAAAGGCCTTAAAGTCCAATAATTAACACATTGTATATTGTTTCTATAATCCATCCAAAAACTAAATTGCAGCTCTTTAGAGGGAGCCAGGCTAGCTAGTCCCACTGTTTCCAGTCTTTTTGCTAGATAAGCCACTGCTGGCCGTAGCTTCATATTCATGTACAGACATGAGTGCTATCAATCTTATCATATAACTCTTGCCAAGAAAATGCAAGAAAAGCAAATTTCCCAAAATGTTAAACTATTCCTTTAAAGGATCCTCAGTAACCCTGACGGTAACTACTAAACCTTCCTTCCAGCATTGCTGTGACCTTTGTTGGTGCTTCAGACTCCAGTCAGCGTGTGCATCTCAGCACGGCCCTCGTACTTCATGGTGATATACTTTTGTGGTTTTTGTATTTTCCGGCCTCCTTGAGTGCTGTGCGGTGATGTAATTGAGCGGGAAGGTCACAGCGCTGGTTTTTGTTGATGTTAAGTTTTGAATTTTCTCCCCCAGACAAGCACGCTGACACTGCACACTGGGCAGGAGCATGTAAACTGAGATCCACATCGCCTGATACCACAAGGACACGTCCAGGCTGGGAGCATTGATAACAGATTCTACCTCGGCCAGAGAGATAGTTGGAAAGAAAATGTCTATTAACAAGTAATTAAGCGTCAGTAGTTGAATCCAACAAATATATATATATATAAAATATATATAAAAAGGGGGAGATATTTCTGCTTTCTTAGCTATGCTCGTGGCATGGCTTCAGAGATGTGGGTCGATCAATATACCACTTTGATCCAGACTGGAACACCTCAAAAACTCTTATATTGCTATGACATTTTGAACAAACTTTCATGGTGCCCAGAGGATGAATCCTACTGACTTTGTTGATCCTCTGACTTTTCATTTGTGTTTTTGACTGTGTCTCAACAACTGTTGGATGGATTTCCATGAAATTTGTTAGAGATATTCACGTCTCCCTCAGGATGAACTGTGATAACTTTGGTCGTTACTAAACCTTTAATCTAGCAACATCAACGGGTCAAATCTTTTAACGTGTTCAATAGTTATGTTTATGACCAAAAACCTGCAAAACCAAATACATTTTCATCAGCCTCAGCTGTACTATATTTAGTGCTAATTAGCAAATATTAGCTTTCTAACACACTAAATACTAATATGGTAAACATGCGGTGCTTTCCAATACAATACTACCATGCCATTAAGTATGCCAGAAATGACTTAGTATGTCCCAATACATAGTATGTCAAATGCAATTCGCCCAAAATACCAGGATGTCCTACTGCATCTGGTACAGTATGTGAACCAGCATGCGTTTCTGGCTATTCTGACCCACAATCCTCTGCGCAGCTAAAGATACGTCATATTACCTGAGCCGCCGAGAGAGCACAGACAGATGTCACCACATTGAAATTTCTACGACTGATATATGTACCGATATATTGTATGCATACTGCACGCGACAGTACATACTTTGTAAGGGCAGTTGCAGTACATACTAAAAGTAAAAAGAAATTGTATGCGATTTGGAATACAGCCACTGTAAACACCTTTCTCACAGCAGACATGTTTACAATTCACAGGCAAAGCACAGGTATAAATAATTAAATGAATGATGGCTGAATTCCATTCAGATGCTTTGATTTCAGGTTCCTGGTATTGAGCATGCTGGCAAAGAGTCCTTACCGCAGTGGCCGGGGTTCAGATCCGACCTGCAGCCCTTTGCTGCATGTCATCCCATCTCTCTCCCCCTTTTCTGTCTCTCTGTGGCTGTTCTTTCCATTATACTTATTCCATGGCAAAAATCCCCCAAAAAATGTCTTTAAAAAAACAAAAACGAAGAACAGAGCTCTCTTTGGCGTTATTAGTAACAACTGTGCTTTTCCTGCTATGACAAGTCAAAAATATCTGCTGTGAGAAAGGCCTATTATACCTGCTAAACATGTAAACACTGTCCTTAGGAAACATGTGTTCAGCCTCACAGAGCTGCTCGCACGGCTGTAGACTCTGCATTGTTTCTCTTCATGGATGAGTGGATGAATAGATGGACTCATCCATTTATAGATTGATTATTTTATGGGCACATGGAGGCACGATGGACAATCAGACATATCGATGCTTGTTTATAGTTAATGTACTCCGTCATGCATTATTCCTATAACACGGTGTGATGGCAGACACTCCACCACAGGATGTGTGAGTGTGTCTACATCAATGGAAATTGGATAAACTGATCAAAAGATGAGCGGGTAATTCATGATGAACTCATTCCTTCTGATCGTCCCACCACCACCTCCACTGGATTGTATCACTACAGTGATGTAAGGCTGTCAGCGGGCCGAGGTAAAGAGGTACATTTAACTGGCCTGAGTTTCACAGAGGCCATTTGTGGACTTCCACAAGGATGAGAAAATTATGGACGTGCCCTTAATTATTAAACAAGTGTGTCAGCAGCCCGGCCTGATAGAGGTAATGCAAAGAGGAAGTGGGCCAGAGAGAGGGCCTTGGGGATTGGGGGGGATAAGAGAGGCTGGTGGGCTCGGACCTGGGGGTGGGGTAGTGTTAGGCCCAAGGGCTTTGCCTCAGGAATGGGTGATCCAATAATGCTGTCAAAGCTATTTTGCACATTGTTAACATTCAGAACCTACTGTACAGTATATGAGGCTGTTAGTAGTGGACGACTGTGCATTTGGTTTTCTAGAGAGCGGTAAAGCCAACACCAGAGGACACTTGTTATTTGATATAATAATACGATACTGTGCCTGCACAGCTGGTTCGACCACAATAAGGCCCTTGAGAAACTTTTTGGATGACGTCAACAGGAATGGCATGGCATTTTTGTACAAGAGATATGGGATGAGTGTCTGTATTCAAAGAAATCGATCGGGGAATATCAAGTGAGCCAGAGGCCTGACTCAGGCAAATCGGCCATCCTTTGCGTGTGCGTGTGTGTGAGAAACAGAATGAAAGACAAGTGGTGAGGGAATGAACACATGCAGCCACAGTACTTTTGCACGCAGGCAAGGCTGTAAACACTCATTCCTTGATAAGGACAAATTTTCCTAACAGCTGACAGACATTTTGTTCAGGAAGTTGTAAGATATGGCGTAGAGGGAAGAGGTGTAGGAGGAGGGGGGCGTTAAGATAGATGGAATCCTACTGCACCACTGACCGACAGCCGATTAGTCCAACACGCTGATCAGGGATTACCAAGACAGTGGCTTAAACCACAGTTTCAATTACATGCCTTCATCTGCATGTGGAGGCGGACACCTGGGTGCATGTGTTGACCTGAAACGTCCAATAAACATCCACCAGGAAGTGTTTAAAGTCCACTTTCTAGAGGATGATCCTGGTAATATTCTATACTTGTCAACAAATCCATGAAAAGAGAAAAAACAACAATGACGTGATCCTGTGTTTAGTTACCATAAACATGTGCACTGTAGTTAACCTTGAGCCAGTCCTGCATACAGCATCCTGTTGCAGTACATACTCAGGAGAGCACCAAGTCGACAGCTGAACATATCCTCAACAAATGCACAATTTACTCCTGTATTATTGTTTGCTAAAAACTACAGTGCTCAGCTGATTAAATAAACTATTCTGTGTTTTCTAAAAGTCAAACAATATATTTGTGACTCGTTTAAAAGTACCATATGGAGTTTTCTGGTAAAACCAAGTTTATATTCACTGTTTCTCACCAGAATGCATTGTATTTATTTTTGAGGTCTGAGCTGCACTTGCACCAGAACAATCAAAATGGGGACCAACTCATAAAAACTTTACTCGATAGGGTTGCTAATGGTAAAAAAAAAACCTCCACAGGGTATCTTTAAAGATTTATGTCTTCAATGGGAAGGAGTGAGCTTGTGACTGGATGCCACAGACGGGTCTAGAAAAATCTAAAGGAATTAAGAAACACATTTCTTGGTTTATGGAATTTGTTGACAATAAGAAAAATAAAGAACATCACCAACCTTAACGTTAGACCTCGCTGACAAACGATGTGCTCTGCAGCCAAACATTATTCAAACCCAGATAACTTCATAATAAATTCTAGTGGAGATCCTAAAGTTTACAGAGATAACAAATATGTCAGGTTGACTTTTGGAAAAATGGTTCTTAAATGATGACATTTATAATATTTCTTTTTGCTGGAGTGGTGTGTTTGTCACGAAGTGTAAAGCATAGAGCTGAAGTGTTGGAACAAGCCAGTACAGAATTTACTGTTTATGTGATAGTATTGGAGAAAGTGGAAAAAGATGATTTTCAATCAAAGCTTCACATATGTTACTGCAATATGTAACAAAACTGGACCGCATTAATACTGCAGTGGAGCAAGCTGTACACATAACATTGACATATTATGTTGTCATGGCAAACAACTTGGCAAAATATTGCCTGCTTATACATCCAGCAGTTACGGAGCAACATTCAACTGTAGTTGTGTTTCTGGCCACCTGGTGAATTAAAGTCCAATATTCACGTTTAGCTCCATTTTGGTCTCCAATAACTCCAGATGGAAATATCTGGAGTTATATCCAGGTAGCTTACTGTGGATTTTTATCAGAGCTACTGAAAACAGCTGCCTGCTGCAGATGGGGTTGGAGGCCTAGTGTATTTTTGGAAACAGGGTTTTTCCTCCTTTGTTCTCAAAAGATATCCTGTCCACACAAGCACAAAAAAAACTCAGAGGTCTCGTCCAAAACCGGGGACGTTGGTGGGAGGGTCTGTGTTGTGGGAGAATTAGAGAATTAGAATTAGAAAATGTAGGGGTGACCTCTGTAGCGCATTCTGGCGGCTCTGTTCCTCAATATAATGGAAGAATAACCTTACAGTTATGTGTCAACATTTAAAAAGTCCTGTTAGCAAGGTTATTTGGCCACGTCTGCCATTCATAGATGTATTTATGTCGCCGTTGCACGAAATGTCGCCTAATTTGCGAAGCCTCCAAAAGGGAGATAACGACGCACACTCTGATGTTACAAGCAAAAAAACTCTGTTTTCCGTGTCTACACGTCAACACTGAAACTAGTTTCTGAAAATCTTCAACCTGGAAGCAGTTATAAAAAAAGTCTGTTTTCAGTGACCTGAAATGCCGTTTGCTTGCACACGAAAGGCCAAAATGCATAGAAAAAGCGACGTAAAAAAAAGAAAATTCATGTACGTGTGGACTAGGCCTAAAACAAATCAGTCAAATTGAAACCAAAACAAGGCGCTGAAAGACGCTACAATGCTAACGAGAGCAAAGCCGGATGGTAATCTGTGGGTTCGTCTTTCACAATACACATGGTCACTTATTCCTTTGCTGATGTGAAAATATTGATTAGTGCAGCTTTAAAAAATACTAATGTCATGAGAAAAAAAAAAAACATTAGCACGCAGATTGTTATCTGACAGTCATGGTTGGATGTTTGAACCCCTATGTGTGAAAGTGAAAGTTAAGTAACAAAAACAGAGAGAGAAAACTAATAAAAGCAGGTGTGATATCCTCTACTACGACTGATCTCTGCTGTACGATGCTCTGTGCTATTACAGTCCATTGGAGCTTCACAGCGCTAAAGAGAGAGAGAGAGAGAGAGAGACAAAGACATACAGCGAGAGAGAAAGAGAGAGAGAGTGAGTATGTGTGTGCAAGAAGAGTGGGACCAGCGCCAGCTCACCCCACCCTTACTGCTGCTGCCTGCAGAGTGAGGAGTGCTGCATTTCCTGAGGGCAATGCAGAGGACAAGGAAGAAGAAGAGGCTCACTTCTGTTAAGGTCACCATACAGCAAAACATAGAGCCGAGCTGCAGACAACAGAGAGCCTGCGGCGGACAGAGAAACTGAGAAGGACAGAGAGAGAGAGACAGATGGACAGATAGAGAGAGAGACAGATGAGCTGCAGTATTCAGCGTGATGCCTCTGCTGTCCAATGTTCTCCGCAAACATTCAGCTTCACGCCATCACAGGACAGAAGCGGGAATGAATCATTTTCACACCCCAAAAATTGCACCCACTTCTTTCAGTTACATCGCTTGACTGTACGATTGGATGTGTTTGTTTGTTCCGTTTCAGGGTGACTGCCCTCGACAGCTGCATGTATTTAATATTACATTTAAAAAAACCTTATGATGAGTCTTTATGTGACATGTTGTCTAATTCACACTCTTAGAAACAAGATGTTTTAGAGTATGCTTGAAAAGGTTATATTTTAAGTTTATGGAAGGCAAACACCTAACTCGGTATCTCAATTCCACTTTAAATAAACTACTTGGTTTACATTTCAATACATTTTTAAAGCAAATACTTAAACATTCCCGTGTAGCAGCTTCTCAAATGTGAGGACTTGCAGCTTTTCTTTGTCTCTTGTTATTGCACACTTTCAGACAGAACAAGCAGTTTGAAGATGTCACCTTGGGACTGGATATTGTGATGGGCATATTTCACTATTTTTATAGATAATAATAATTTTTAGTTGAAGCCCTAAAACTTCGTAATCCCACACTTAGCAAATGCACAAAATGCCAGAAGTCGTCCTCTGATGGATTTAGGCACGAGGAGGCAGAGAATGGAGGGGAGCTCTTCAGGCCCCTGGGGTGTGTAACCACTCGCAGGGAGTGACAGAGGTAAGCAGGCCTCCCGTGGGACAGGAGGATTAGTGTGTAACCATTACCTTATATTAGCCCTGTGAATCACTGCTAATGGCTTCAGTGAGAGGGTACTGTAGCACAGAGGTAGGACACGTTTAAATTGAGACCTTGAATTCTGAAACGACTCACGCTGCAGAATATTTCTGCAGATGGTTTTGATTTATGTAGGTTTTTGTGCGGGTCCGTAGTGAAGATATAGTCCCCCATCCCGAGCCGAAATGAGCATACACCATCAGATCCTTAAAAATTTATTGAAGTTAATGTAAGATGAAATCATAAGTGGTATAAGAAAGAAAAACAAATAACCCTTGCATAGATCACAGACCATGCCTTTGTCATCATCTGACAAACTGAACACATTGTAGCATAATCCTTGGTAAACATAACATGACAATGACGGCTGGATTAGATAACACAATCAGAGTTTGGTTTGCTTGTGGATGAAAAAGAAGAGCAGAAGAGTTCAACAGTCCTTTTTGCGATTTGCTCCAAAACGTCCCTACAAGCGATTTAAATGTGCATTCTTGACAGGAAAGACAAACTCATAGCCTTCACACTTCTAACACAAACAAGATCTTCTCATCAATACACAACATCCCAACATTTGATCCTGTTCAGTGCCTCCTCAGCAGGCAGAAAGCAGTCCAACACCTTTAGCGAACAAGAATGCCTTAAATGTAGTACAGAGGAGGGTGTGTGGCACAGGCCCTGTTTAGACATGATGGGCACGTTTCCAACAACGCAGTATCACTACAGTCTAGACTGAGATAAGAATGGGCAAAATGTCACTTGAAAGAGCATTTCAGTCCTAGAATAGAGATAAAGTTTGAGAAACTAGCCCTTAATGTCCTTGCTCACATTCAGAGCCTAGCGAGCACAACCTGAAAATCACACACAGGCGCTGAGCACGGCTCGGATACCCAACGCCGTCTTAGTGATGAGGTCAGCGCTAAGGTGCTTTAAAGAATTCCAGCGGAGGACACGTTTCACGACAACTTCTGAACAGGGCCTTACAGGAAGCCTTGGTGCAGATGAAAGCAAGGGTTTCTTTTTTTAAATGATGCAACTGTATTATAGTTGATCCACAGTTTGAAAGGCAAAACTCATGCAGTCTTCCATCGACCATGCAGTTTTTTGCGATTAGTAGGTTTCTGTAGAGATACATCATAGCAGTAGGTTCAGCGGTGGAGATTGGAAAAATGTGAAAATGGTGTTTGAATGAATCCTGTTTTTTTTCTTAAAACCAAAGAGACAAACCATAAGTTTTTTTTTTTTATAATAGTACACTTTTTGTCCATATCATTTAGTGTATAGCAATTGATCATAATACAGTAGTTTCATTATCATGGCTTGCCAGAGGAACAAATTGTCTTTGATATTCCAGTATATGGCATGTTCTTCCTAAATCAATCATGTTACAGTGCCACCAAAAAAAAGAGGAAAATAAAAACACACATTAAAATTGTTTTTCATACGTAATTGCAGTATATAGTGGTTACTTTTCTCTATCTTATTGTAGCTAAATTGCATTTTGTTCTCATGACATTTCATGTTTTTTCTTATAGTTTAATTAGGTTAATGTCGTCATTTTTTTAGATCTTCTCACTCATGTTTGTTTGCAGAAGCATTAACATCTAACAGTAAGCTAAACAAATGAATATGTAAAAACAATTTAGGCACCTTCTCTGACTTTCTCTCACACAGCTGATCAGTCCACTGGACTGATGATAGATCCTCTCTAAGTGCATTATGGGCTTTTCCTTTGGGACCGTGTTATAGGTTCGACTGAACCCTTCAGCAGCCTTTGTTCCTCACTGAAAAACAACTCCAGTCCAACCTCAGTGGTTAATGGGGACTGCCTATATTTGGACTTTTCACGGCTTTCTCTCGATAAAATGTCAGCCTCTACATTCGACCCCACTGACCTTACAAAATCACAGAACAGAGGGTAAGAGGTTGGTACATAAACAGCCCTGTTGTGAGTTATCTGTCACATGATCGCAGTTTCTCCGACATTCAAAATAGATTTGTTTTACTATTTTTTTTTTTTACAAAAAGCATCTAAGAAACAGGTTATCTGTTATTCTATTGCTGTTAAGAATGCATGTTTCTGTTGGGTAATTGAATGCATAGCACCATCCATACATGCCTCACAGCACTGCTAATGTGAGGGGTAACATTTGTATTTTCTTCACCTCACTTTCAGCTCTTTCCTGCAGGACATGTTACACACATCACTACTTTCAAGCATCAGTCGTACAAGAAACTTGTGAACAAAGCGAACAATTTCCTGATTAATTGCATTAATGAGACTACTATAATTTCCTTGTATCTATACATAGCAATATAATATATGGTATTGGGTATTAATGATGTCCTTCTGTATGAGAAACCCTACACAAATTGAAGATCCCTGACACAAATGTGTATCTTTTTTGCTCTCATGATAAGTTACTGACATCTAGCAAGGCTCTTGAATTTTTACCTCGCCTGAGGCAGACACTCTTTAGCAGTACAGTAAAAAGATCATTCAAATAAAATGACAAACAGTGCCCTAAACTAACAAACCAGCAACTGATAACAAAACAGGGACAAGAAATAGGGAATGGAAAAAGTCTTGCCCAAAATAACGTGATGTTAACAAGACAACAACGGTAGTCCTGTACTAGCACCACAAAGGATAGCCATTGCACCAACAGAAACAAATATATGACATTCAAGTAGCACTGCAGTGGAGATTTCTTTTTTTTTTACAGGACATTGTCAGGAGAGTGCTAAATAAAATTTAAAAAAAAGAGCGTACAGTACATTATAAAATCTTACTATTATTTGGGTAAATTCATCTCAATACTGAGTGTAGATTGATGAACAGTAGCTGGAGATTTTCAAGTAGTCGTTACAATTTGTCCAAATCTATCCGCAGTTAGTCTGCCTGGAACAATATGCTGAGAAACAATGCACTAGGTATGAGCAAGCACAGTGAAAAAAGTTAAAGAAATATCACTAGCAAAAAAAAAAAAAAAAAATGGTTTGAGCAAGAGAACAAAATGATTGTGCAAAAAGGCGGGCTGCACTTTGCTGTGCATCATAATGCCCAAGGATTGCAGGATGACAGATTTAAAAACTATAACAAATGTTTCCACCGTCTTACACACGTGTGTGTTGAAACGCATTCAGGTGACACAACAGTAACTTTAGATACCATTGTTTCAAAGAAAGCAACATATAAAACAGTCAATCTTATCCCGTTAAGAGAGTCAATGAGTCTCTACATACTCTCTACATATGAATGTTCTGATTGTGCGTAGCTTTAAGTGAACAAAAGGAGCGGGATCGTGGTACACTATTTGTCCTAAGTGCTTGTGTAAAGGCTATGCTTTGGGACTCTCACATTCAATGTTGCATGACTGCAGTTTACACTTAAGGTTCCATTTTGCATTATGGTATAGGAAGCCCTGCATTGAAGCTTGCAGCTCTGCAGCAAGTTTGCAATGACCTCACTGAGGTAGAGACCCTGAAAGGATGCATGGTGCACGAAAAAAAATAAAACAACAGACATAAACAGAAATATGTTTAAAACCTATGGATATTCCCTTTTGAATTGGATTGGTAAACATGCAGAGTACAATACATTGCTGCTTAAGGGCATAATTAAGTGCGTGACAGCATGAAAACTGGGTTGTGCATAACAGCCATGGATCATCTTTTGTTTTTGTTTTCGACCACAATCACCTGCTGTTTCAACCTTGCCCATCTGGCATCATTTACATCATAACCAACAGTGTATCAACACTAGAACAGAAGGTAAACCAGCTCTGCTCAACCTCACAAATCCCATTGTACACAGAGGCACTTTCACTGGTCCTGGTGGTGAAAGGGATAAAGGCACTAGCAACTAATGTCAGAATAATTCTCTGTAATATGAAGTGAAATTTGGTATTGATCCTTTTTTCCAGTGGATTCCAAACCAATATGTACTCAAATTTGTCGTGGAAATGGAAGCATGACTAATGATATGTTAACTTTTCTTGTTCAAAGAAAGTCCATGCACTGCACTATTGACGTAATACTGTAATCGGTGCTTATTATAATTATATGCATTTTTAATAATATTTATTCAGTTTCTTTGACTACTTTTAAATGAGAAACTCTGCATCCTCGAGGTGGGTTTGGATATATTTGATCGCAATTCGGAAAACATCCAGAATTTGATTTCCTTAGCTTCCCTGACAATAGGGCACTGCAGAGTGCCTGAATTGCAACAAGCTGAATACTCATGTCATGCATTAAATATACCAGGATACAAAAGTACCTTAGTCGATAGACCATAATGCAGGTTACTTTTTTCATGCTATGATCTCATTTATGTACTGTTCCCTTAAGATTTAACATTCAATTTCTATACTTCTAAATGATTAGCATTTCAAATTAATAACTCATCCAGTGCACTCGGTATGAAAACTGATGAGAAGGGGGGGATGGAGGCAGGTATCCAAAAGAACATCCTTTCCGTTATGTGAGATATGTCTCGTGCATGCCAATATCAAAATGGAAAGTCTCTAATCATGCTCGTGTGAAGCTCACTTTAACATTGTGCTGTGTTGCATCTAAAGGGCATGGCATTGAATCACTTGGTGATATCACAATTACAGCATCTGCTGGAAAACAGCAGCATTGCGGATGTCCGTGAAGCGAGTAGATCACCATCTGTTTACATCCAAACAAGAGAGATCAGTCTTCCTCCTATAAGGTGCTTTGCTGAATAGTAGATATCCTTTGTAGGGAGAGAGGAGGGAGGAGGAGGGAGCGGGGGTCACCTAACTTCTTGGCGCTTACCACTTGGCTGCAGGTGCTTGCATGTCTCTGCAGACTTTTCTGGTGCATTGTGCAACTTGCTGAAATGTTTTCCGTACTCCATGCATAAGATTTTAATTATCACGCCGTCATCTGATAAGACGATGTGTGCTCTGCGTCCTCCAGGGAGCCGTGTATATGCGTAATAGTTGATGTTTTCTTTTTGATGTACCTATATATTTGTAGGATCAGAAGAATTAATTATTCTATCTACCTGTCATACACTCTAAGAGCTTTGATTTTTCTGTTTCCTTTCTATATAGCTTAGCATAGTTGTAGGCCTAATGCCATAGAGCGCTTTGAGGAGGTAAATGAAGCATTCCTAACTGATGGTCTACTCCACATATGACAGTCCCATTGAGATCCCAAAGTTCCTAACTAGTGTCTAAACATCTGTAAGCAGCTTGCTTTTATTTACACAGTTTTGGTTGGCTATAGTGCAATTGCCAGTTCTGAGGTTTGCCTCCCTAAAGTTGTCGATGCTATTGTTTATGTCTCCATCAATCTCCATGTATTCTGACTTGCTGACGGTGGATGAACTACGGCGGCTGGAGTTGGTTTCAGAGGGGATGTTGGGATTGCTGACGTTGAGCAGCTGGGCCTGCTCTTCTCCCTCAGTCTCCCTGTGGTAGAAGTAGTTGAAGTTGGACACAATGACAGGCACTGGGAGCGCAATTGTCAACACTCCGGCGATGGCGCACAGAGATCCTACAATCTTGCCTCCTATAGTGACCGGGACCATGTCCCCATAGCCCACAGTTGTCATAGACACAACAGCCCACCAAAAAGCATCCGGGATGCTGCCAAAGTAGGATCCTTGCTCCTCTGCCTCAGCAAAGTAGACAGCGCTGGAGAACAAGATGACTCCAATGAACAGAAAGAAGATCAGCAATCCGAGCTCTCGCATGCTGGCCTTGAGGGTCTGCCCCAAAATCTGCAGTCCTTTGGAGTGTCGTGACAGCTTGAAGATCCTAAACACCCTGACCAGACGGATCACCCTGAGTATGGCCAGAGATGTTGCCTGCTCCCCCACTCCCTCTTTTTCTGGGTCTTCGGCCAGCTCGGTGCCGAGTGTAATGAAGTAAGGGATGATAGCCACTATGTCGATCATGTTCATCATGTTCTTGAAGAAGGCCGGTTTGCTTGGGCACGCCAGAAAGCGTACAATCAACTCAAAGGAGAACCAGATTATACAGAGTGTCTCAATGACGAAGAAGGGGTCAGTGAAGATATTTGGCTTATAATAAACAGTAGTGTTCCCAACTGGCACCATTCGGGCCCTCGGGTCCTCTTTCAGCTGTGGTAAAGTCTCTAAACAAAATATGACTATTGAAATCAGGATCACCATCACAGACACGATGGCAATACCTCTCGCAGTGCCTGAGCTTTCTGGGTGCTCAAAGAGGAGCCAAATCTGACGCTGGAACTCCTTCTCAGGTAAAGGACGCTCCTCCTCCCTGATGAAACCCTCGTCCTCACGAAACTTCTCCATCGCATCCACTCCCAGCTCGTAAAATTTAATTTCTTCTGAGAACATATCCAAAGGGACATTCACTGGTCTTCTCAGCCGACCCCCAGACTGGTAGTAATAGAGGATGGCGTCAAAGCTGGGGCGGTTTCTGTCGAAGAAGTACTCGTTCCTCAGAGGGTCAAAGTACCGCATCCGCTTTTTGGGGTTGCCGAGCAATGTCTCTGGAAACTGGGAGAGAGTTTTCAACTGTGTCTCAAACCGGAGCCCGGCAATGTTGATGACCACCCTCTCGCAGCATTCGTGGTCATTGTGGTCTGGGGGATAGGTGTCCTGAGGGTGGCCCGGGACAGCTGAGGTGTCGTCCATGTTATCTCCTGCTACCACGGTCATTTTGGAAGGAGGAGGAGGAGGTGGAGGGGGAAAAGGAGGAGGAGGAGTTGTGTTGGGATCCCGGTTAGTCTGACTGAGCAGGCATTCAGGTTCGGGGCAAATTTTCCACTCCTCAGCTGCCCACACCCCTTAAATTGTTGGAGACGTCCCCAGATACGAGGGGGCTGGCTGGCTGCTTTGCCTCAGTGCGGCTCCACTGCGGTTCTCGCTGACTTGACCATTGCTGCTCTCCAGTGCATCTGCTGCTGTTGTTACTGCTGCCTCTGTCACCCAGAGAGCGAGGGAGAGGGAGAGGGAGAGGGAGGGAGAGGGAGGGAGAGAGAGGAGGAAGAAATAATGGGATCAAACAGCCAAGATATTTGCTGGCTCAGCATTTTTTGCAGTTTATTTATTTATTTATTTATCTACTTCTCTCAACCTGCAATAAGTGCAGTTATCCAGTAGTAAAGGTTGAAAACACCCCAAGGACCTCTAAGGCATTTCTACGATATAGACATTTACAATCTTTCTGCACTCATTTGAGATTATATGATTTCTATATTCCTATATAGGTGATTCTATTGCCATTTTTATCCTGTTTCTCTGATTCAGTCATATGATGTTTCTGGACAGATGTTTACTTTAGTTTAACAAATAAACGATGTGGTTCTATGTCCTAAAGAAGCATGGCAATGATTTATCCTACGGCACTCTAACCAGCCTGAATTATGATGTGACGCATAGCATCTGATACTGATATTACACCAACTGATGTTTCTACATGCAAACAGCCTATAGGCCTACTGCGGGGCAAAAGATGCAAAATGCATTTGCGAGATAGAAAAACAATACAGTAGTTGTCTTTTATAATCCCCACAGGAAACAGCAGCTGTCAATAAGAAAATTACCTAACCGATATCATTATTGTATAAGTCAGCAGTTTCGAGGCTTACCGTGGGCTGTTCTTGAAAGGTCCTGAATGCGTCTTATCCTCGAGTAAAATCATCCAACGGCAGGGCAGCAGTGGGTGTCATGTGGCAACTTTACATTGCACCTACCACAAAAAAAAGCAGCCTAGAGCCTTTCTGTGCTCATCGCCATCCTAACTGTGTCCGCGACAAAGTGCCCTCAAATGTCTTTAGACGGTGAAGCAAGATGAGATAAAAACAAGATGTAAAATCAGGTGAGTCTAATGAGGAAAGCCTGAGATGGAAAAGGAACAAAAGAGAGAAAGCTGCAGCGTCGATAGTAGCTTGCGCGGCGGCACGGTGGTGTGAACAGCTTACAGTATACCGCAGGAGGAAATATTGCGCTGCAATTCAGGGGGGGAGATACATTAAGGGGCAATAAGCGAGCCCTTGACATTTCCAGACATCTCTGCATCAGCAGAAATCTGCTGCTTTTTGCGAGTAGACAAGATGACGGGCAGAATGTGTTTTCAGCGCGGCTCGGAGGACAGAATGAAAGAAATCAAAATGGATAGTTGAGAGACAGTCAAGTGCAGCAGCGAGGTCCAAATGTTTTCTCCACAATGTCAAGCAAGTTTTGCTGTGTATTTTACATGCAAGTGCAGGGGAGGTGAGGGGAAAAGAGGGGAGGGGAGAGGAGAGGGGAGGGAGAGCAGCAGGAGAAGGAGGAGGAGGAGGAGTTGGAGGGTTTCGACGCAATGCAGACCGGCTCTACTAAAGCACGCCGCCAGAAGTTCTCCACACACCACAAAAACAAGAGCGCTCGTGTGCCAGCACTGGCGCAATCAGACTGCAAAGAAGGACAGTTGGTAACAAAACCTCTAAATCCACACTGGGTAACATTTTAGGTGTTTAATAATTTTGAAAACTAGCCTATCACAAATTGGTGAGAGATTAAATCACATTTGCATTAGCCTCCAGGATTTAATGATTATATTTGTGTGTCAATATCTAAGTTTATGTGCGACCAAATTAGATTTAGTCATTTTCATAATTTTACTAGTTAGCAATGAGAGATGAAGTCGTCCACAATGTGTTTGCAGCACTAGTAATGAAACATGACATCAGGGGAGCTTGCATCCAGGATGTGCTCTACTCACACCCAGTAGCTGATACTTTATGATACTGACTAAGTTATAATATCTCCTCAGCCTCCACTCATCGCTACATATGGCTCCAGTAGTCAAACAGATCTGAGACAAATGCAGGAATGTTTCCTCTGCAGAGGACGGAGGATCAGGTTCAGCACCACGGACAGCTCAATGATGGGTTCACCTCAAAGAAAACTACAAATCCCTAAACTAACCAGTTTACACTCAAGTCATTACGATACAGTATCTTAAGAAATAAGTAAAGATATTTCTCCGTAGCTGACTTTAACAGATTTGAATAGGTGGATGGTTTTTCGTGGCCTAAACACAGTGAGGGTCAGAGCTGAACTGACTCAAAACAACTGTCCTCTGACTTTCTAAAAGCACACATTCAACATAAAATCAGGTCATCAGACCTCTGTCTAATTTATTAAATAGTGCCTCCAGCCAATTAACCCCCCCTGCATTAATCACTTTGACATTTTATTAAGTTAATTGGTTTTGTGGCAAGACAACACAATATCTGGTTCTGCCCGTTTTTTCAATCATTCAGCACCAAAAGTGAATTGAACTAATTAAAGGGCGTGGATTTGTATTTTTTACGGAAACGACCTGCTGTTTGCCTTCTGGTAGTCTGTATACTGAGAGTGAAAAATAACGAGTGATATATTTTTTGATTCATAATTTATTTATTAAAAAAAGGATTATATTAAGTTTACATACATGTATGTTTAAATTAGAAAAATAAATATTTTATTACATTTAAAATTCACGATGCATTCGTGTCATGCAGACGTTGCATTGTAATGTCTTGGGCTATGTTGTTGTTTACACAGCGCGCTGCAATGCAATCTGAATGTTTCTAACAACACAAATGCGAGTTGCGATTCCAACATTGCATTAAAAGCTCCATAAGAAAAGGGAAAACATTCTGAATTACAAAAATGCAGTATACACAAGGCTTTTTATACAAATAAAGCGTGGTCATTAATAAAGCCTACACAAAAGAATGTTGTTTTTTCTACTGATGATACACACAATGTCCATTAAGGCAAGACTGAACCTTTTCAAAGCGTTTCCTCCATCTATGTAGGTTACAACACTGGCAATGCACGAATATCCGTGAGAAAATGATCCAATACTTTGGAGAAGAAGAGAATCCCACGCTTGTATTTTGTTGCGACTCTGAGGGAGAAACAAGCTTCACAAAATCGTCTGCCTCCTGCAAGTAAGCAGAAAACAAAACTCTCTAAGTAAACAGTCAGAGAAAGCAGTCAGGATTCTGCTGAGCTTAGTTAGCCATCACAAGCATCCATACAGTCAAAGAGCATGATCTCAGGGGCTTATGCCTAAATCAGTCAAGGCCAGCTGCAACAGTAAAGCTACAGTATTAATTTTACACATAGCAGAGCCTGAGCATGCTGCAGGGTTATGTATTATCCACAGAGGGGCGCTCACAGCTCACTTCTTTTGATCAGATTTATAGCGAAGCATATTAGAAACTCCAAAGAAAAAAAAAAGTCTGAGATGATTTCTATCCCTCATAATGAGATTTCTTTTTTTTTTAAATTTTTTTTTTTTAATAATCTCATAATTATGGAAAACTATTTTGTGACTACGATATATGTATCTTTTAATTATGGAAAACTGATCTCGTTGTTATGGAAAACATGTACACTTGTTATAGTACCCCGAGGGATAAAGCCAACAGTCCTGCAGTCCACACAGACGCAAACAAGCTCTACTATTAGAGGAAGACGATTACCAGTCACCGTCACACATAAGGCGAACTACAAACCCACAGTCTTGACTAACTCACGTGTGATAAACAGATCACTGTCTTGGTTTATGTGCGCTTTGACGCACGGCTGAGCTCTCATCTTCTACTTTATTTAAAGCGTTGGTACTTTGAGGATAGGCTTTTTTCTCAAAAGTAGAAAGGCAACTTTGTTACCCAACCTCCACCCCCCTAATAATAAGCCTTACATTAGGAATTAAAGACAAGAAAACATCTACAAATGTATTTTTCTTTGGTTATTTAAATTTCCTTTCAATACATTGAGAAGTGTGTGACGTATGGCTAAATGACAGCTGATGGTATTTCAAATATGCCACGCGTGCCCCAGGGGTTCCCAAATGTTTGCATGTGAGAGCTATAGGTAGCGTTGGTGCACAGTTCCCTGCGGATTGATTTGTGACTCCTTCGTTTTGCCTTGCCACCTATAGCGAGTTAAACGGCAGTGAATTTAAGATAATCCTCACTTTGGTGGGTGTTGTAGCATGAATATGTGAGGCTCCACGTTTGGAAACCACTGTAAAACAGCTCGCGTAAAACAACTGCACATCCCAGCACGAAGGAGCTTTAATTGTATGTCCACTGGACGACAACTCACCAAAAATAAAACCGCCTCCCAAAGTTTTATACTTCTGTCAGTCTCCCTGTGTATATCTCCACTGGGGTTACGTTTGGATGCGTCAACATTTCCAAGTCGTCGCTTTCCTGGAAGGACTCAGTTTTGGAGAGCGACTTGTTACTTTTGTTTGAATCGCTTTCACATAAAGAGGTCTGCTGCTGCTGTCCACATGTCACGTGCACGTACTGGACATTTTCCTCATCCTCGTTCTCTCTGTGGTAGAAATAATTGAAATTTGACACTATGACAGGGACAGGTAGAGCGATGGTTAGCACTCCGGCTATGGCGCACAAAGATCCAACGAATTTCCCCCCGATGGTGGAGGGACACATGTCTCCATATCCAACTGTGGTCATTGTCACCACGGCCCACCAAAACGCATCAGGTATACTTGAAAATCCAGACTCGGGGTCTTCTACTTCTGCAAAATAAACAGAACTGGAGAATAAAACAACTCCAATAATCAGGAAGAATATGAGCAGTCCCAGCTCCCTGAGGCTTGCGTGAAGCGTTTGTCCGAGAATCTGGAGACCTTTGGAGTGTCTGGAAAGTTTAAAGATCCTGAAAACACGGACGAGACGGATGACCCTCAGGATGGCCAAAGACGCAGCCTGCTGACTGCTGCCCTGATGCTCCGCGAGGTCCAGGCCCAGGGTGACAAAGTAAGGAACTATCGCCACAACGTCGATCAGGTTCATGATGTTTTTAAAGAAAGCTGCTTTACTGGGGCAGGAGAGAAACCGCATGTTGAACTCAAAGGAGAACCACACGATGCAAAGTGTCTCCACCATGAAAAACGGATCTGTGAATGGACTGGGCTCTTTCCCGAGAGCACTGCCATTGGGGTGAGTTTCGGGCACTACGGGGACTTCTCTGAACTCGGGTAAAGTCTCCAAGCAGAATATGATTATGGATATTAAAATAACCATAACTGACACAATGGCATTTATCCGTGCAGGTCCTGAACTCTCTGGATACTCAAACAGGAGCCATAACTGGCGTTGATACACGTTGTTGGGCAGCGGGCGGTCCTCCTCCCTCAATAAGCCCTCATCTTCTCGGAAAAGTTCAACGGTCTCTTCGTCAAATTCATAAAACTTTAATTCTTCCAGGAAAATATCCACAGGTACACTGAGGGGCCTCCGGAGCCGCCCTCCTGACTGGTAATAATAGAGGACGGCGTCAAAGCTCGGCCTGTTCCTGTCAAAGAAGTATTCATTTCTCAGCGGGTCAAAGAAACGCATCCGTTTACGCGGATCCCCCAAAAGCGTGTTGGGGAAGCGCGAGAGGGTCTTTAGCTGCGTCTCAAAGCGCAGACCTGAGATGTTGATGACCACGCGCTCGCTGCACTCCTGCTCCGCCGGGTCCAAGTCAGAAGCATCTTGCAACAGAGGAGTTACGACCACAGTGTCGTCGTGGTTCTCCTGGGACACCACAGTCATCTTTTTACCCCTCCGAGGGTAAATCCGTCACTCACCTCCTCTGTGTTCCTCCTGCCCTGCTGCCTGCGCGTCCTCCCAACTCTCCTTCTCATGCAGCCGCTCGAGACTCAGGTCAAGTCCCCCCTTTTTTCGTTTGTTGATATACAAAATAGTTGTGCTGTTGTTGATTTACACCGTCCCTTTGTCAGATTAGTGCCTCTGAACTGTCAACTTTCAATGGTGCAGACAGATGTCCACTTGCATAAGCTATACCGATGGCTATGGCTATCATATTCACACCATTTTAAACTCCAAAGCCCTCCCCAAGTTGGAAGACCAGATGACACTTGCTGCTGCTGCTGCTGTCCCTCTCACACTCACTCACTGTAGCAGTGCAGTGATTTACAAGTGAAGGGATAGCCTTACAAATATAATCTTTTAAATTCTTGTTTATTTGTTTATTTGCACATAAACACCTCGTATACATACATACATACATATATATATATATATAAAAGACGTAAAGTTTGAACACTGTGCCCCGAGAAGTTAGAAGCCACAAATGGCTTATGAAGATACCTCCACTATTAGATATTAATAGTCATAAGAAAAAACTCTTTTCAAGTTTCAGTTTCAAGACTAAGCTGTAATACAAAAATTGATAGAAATGTACGCTTTACATGGAAGTTTATGATTACAATATTACAAATTGAGATGAACTACATTTAAATCCATGATGTGTTATAAATCTTCAATAATTAATTGCAAGCTAATGTCTTTTTTTTTTTTTAAATATACCACATCAAAGTCCTCAGTCTCATTTTGTTCAGAGCAAGGTTCAATAAGTTTTCTGAGTTGACTCCGAAAAGTAGTCTCTCACCCCGCAGGTCCCTCATTCATGAAATCATGGGGCTATTCCTGTCACAAGGGGAACCTCCAGGAACCGGCCCGTGTCTACTTTGGGTCACAGCCCACAGTTTTGGAAACCAGGAGTGCAGACAAATGGATCCTGCTTCTTAAGTGTAGTGAGGTTTTTTTTTTCTGCAAGCTACGTATCTTGAAATAAATAAGATGAAATAACCTGACTGTTTTGAAGCACATGGCCTCGTATAACCAGGAGCCCTCCTGGACCCAGCCAGTGGAAAGTGCTGGCTGGACTGACACTTGAGTAGACCAGAGAGGATAACGTCTTCAGGAAGCCACAGCCAAAATAACATTCACCGTTTATAGCACTTAAAAGGCTCAATTGTACAACTTGGAACACAGGGACCCCGAGAAGACAAGTGACCTGGCCCCGGGGTCACGGAGATACTGAAAAAAAAACAGCTACAAGTACCTCCAAACTTATGAGTTCCTTATCGGCCCCTTCAAATCCTCGCTATAAGAAATGATATCCGACACATGTTCAGGGTCCACTTTCTTTTGCGTTACAGTTTAATAATTCTATCACTCTTGAATGATGAAAAGGTTTAGAAGATGTGGCCAGGGGTGTACAGAGTGAATTGATATGTGTACTGCAGCATTGTGATCTATTTATAGCCTGTTTTTTTTCCACTTTCATTGCCTTCATAAAGCTGCATCAGGTATGTCAGTCACTGCAGTTGTAAACACAGGAGCGCAGCAATAATAGCCCAAGGGCGCTAATCAGGGTTACTTAAACCAACCTGGACGTTTGCATTAGTACGTTGATGCAGGCAATCTTTGGCGTGTACAACATGCCACCACAAACTTTTATGTGAGAGTTTTTTTTTTCATGGTCAGGTTAACAAGCACAAGGCTCCAGAGGAGCACAGTTTTTTTTTGGCCTTTCCATTACTGAACAAAAGGGTTGGATGTCAGAGTCAAATGTCAGCGTCAGGACACGGTGCTGCCTGCTGCTAATGTGTTAGCATATAGCATTTACCAAATAACTGTCTGGGTCAAGCCAAGGTGTCAGGCGTTGACTGTAACCAAGGAAACAAACAATAACAAACAAGCTGAGGAATGGACACGTGACTCTTGAATATCGGTCGGACAAAAAAAAAACACTCAAAAGATTTAAGCTTCATTTATCTGCTAAGATCCACAGTAACCTCCCAGTGTCACCTTTATTTCTATATTTTTTTATATATCTCATCTTTGCGGGATCAAAAAACTATTTGAGTGCATCATTCATATTATCTAATTAAAAAATTTAGATAAGATGGTTTGTTGCAGTCTTTCTCAAAGAGTGGTCCGCGGACCACTGGTGGTCTGTGAGCGACCCCTAGTGGTCTGTGAGTATATTGGTAAAATGTCACATTTTAAATGAATATATTATAAGTTTAAAAGTGTTTCTCAAACTGTTTAAAAATGACTTGTATAGAGTAGCTACGAAGCTACATGGGTTCGTTTTACGATCTTACGCCATAAATGATCTGCGCGGTCAATTTGAGCGTCAACTGACAAGTGACAACTGACTGCCTCAAGACCGGGTCAGTTAAAAGAAAATTAAATGAAAAATCTGACGCAAAAGTCAAGGTGCAAAAGGTGTAAAAAGCTTGGCTGTAAAAAAAAAAA
>CALSCE010009442.1:7443735-7478735 GCA_943593645.1 Bovichtus variegatus
TGGAAGTGAAAAAAACAACTTAATTTTCATGAAAAAAGCTTGGATGTGAAAAAAACCTTAATTTTCCTGAAAAAAGCTTGGATGTCAAAATACTTCATTTTCATGGGAAAAAAAATTTTTTAAAAGAAACTTAATTTTCACAGAAAAAGCTTTAAGTAAAAAAAAAAATAAATTTTCATGAAAAAAGCTTGGATGTGAAAAAAACTAGATTTTCATGGAAAAAAGCTTCGATGTGAAAATACTTAATTTTCATGAAAAAAGCTTGGAAGTAGAAAAAACAACTTAATTTTCATGAAAAAAGCTTGGATGTGAATAAAATCTTAATTTTCATGAAAAAAGCTTGGAAGTAAATAAAACGTAATTTTCATGGAAAACAAATGCATTTAAAAAAAAAAACAACTTAATTTTCCTGAAAAAAGCTTGAATGTCAAAAAAAATTAAATGTTCTTGAAAAAAGCTTGGATGTGAAAAAAAAACAAAAATTTCTTCAAAAAAGCTTGGATGTCAAAATACTTAATTTTCACGGAAAAAGCTTTACGTAAAAAAATAACTTAATTTTCATGAAAAAAGTTTGGATGTGAAAAAATATTTCATGAAATAATTTCATGAAAAAAGCTTTGAAGTGAAAAAAAACCTTAATTTTCATAAGTAAGTTGCGGCTCTGTTCGCTCGGACATAAACTCAGTAATAAATATATTCATTATTATATATTTAATGACAGTATAACATATGCTCTATGCGTGTTTGTGGTGGGTCTTGCAGTAGTGCCTTCTATAAAAATCCATACATTCAGATATGCAGATAGATACGTGCATACTTTACAGTTACTGCATGTATTGAGACGTAGCCTGGGAGACACATGCCATAAAGCCTGCAGGGTGTATGAATGCTGACAGCGAGGAACCTCCCAACGTTATTAATGGCTCGACCTATGAATGCAGGAGACCCCCATGGACACAGGATACTGTGGATTTCACTCACACCGAGAAAACATCTGCTTTTTAATCATTCTTCAGAGGAATCAATTGATTAAATGGTTGAGAAAATCAGTGCTCTCCACTGACATTTATATCATTATGACTTAATTATTGTGATAGTTTGATGATAAACATATTAAACAATCTTTAATTGTCAATATAATATGATGAAAAACATTCATTATGACTAAAATAAGTATTTGACTTTATAATTAGGATGTCAATATCATCATTAATTGTTGCACTTCTTCCTCTGACTTTTGTCTTTGTCTAAATATAGAAAGAATGAGGTTCCTTGCTAACCCTTTACAGACATGAGGTAATCACAGTAGCATCCTGTGTCAGTGACTCCTCTTGGCTTTCCTCCTCCCAAACCCCAGGCCAAGTATTTACAAAGTGTGTGTGTATTTCTGTAAGTGTGTATCCGGCATCGCCATTAGTACGATTGTGAATGAACACATGTGCGTATAATGTTTGTGTGTGTGTGAGAGAGAGTGTGTTATAAATTGAAAGAGGAGTTTTTAGAAGGTCAGCCGTGCCAGTCAACAGCTCCTTCAGATCACATCGTTCCAGTGCCAACTACTCTGCTCAAAATGAAATAGGGGGCATTTGACCCAGCGTGACGTATGCTCTGTAGGGCTGGTGATGACAGCGTCTCAGACACTGGACTGAGTCTATAAAGGAAGAGCTATAACTAGAGGCCTCTGATCAAGATGCTTTACATTAACTCTGCACACTTAAAATGTCCTTACCAGGTTCCAAGAGTTTTCATAGAGCTGATGGAAAATGCCTTCTCTGACAGAGCAAACAACATTTTAATAATCTAGTCCGTTTAGAAATATGTAAAGCTATGTTAAAAATTCATGTAACTAGAAAATGCTACTGCTTTATTCGAACTGGATTTAGTCTGTGGGTTTGATGATTGTATTTCCTCCCTGCTGTTTTTTTATTTCTATATAAACTGTAACTAGTGTGCCCTCTTGGCCTTATATTTCCATCTCAAGGGACTTCTTGATTAAATAAAAGTTAATAGTTAATACATTTTAATAAAGGATCACTAATAATTATTCCTAATAACACATTATTAGGAGCAAAAAAGGTCAATCACTTCTGTACACCTAGGTTAAAAAGAGAGTTGCACAATATGACGTTATACGCCATGAGGCGATATAAATCTGTCTATAGCTGTCACTAAAACATTTCAGGGTGTATCAGTACTCTGTAGGCATGTGTGTGCGTGTGTGTGTGTGGGTGTGTGTGTGTGTGTGTGTGTGTTGCAAATCACTGAGACTGCTTTATGAAGATATTGAATTTTTTGCATCAATGTGGTAAAATGCTTTGGTTTGTGCTAGATTTGCTGATTTATTGTATTTTATCCATTTACAATTTCGCAACAGATGTTTTGGAACATTTACTATATCATGTAGAGAGGCAACGATTAGTCGTCTAATGGATAAGTCCATCGACAGAAAAACAATTGCCAACTATTTTGATAATTGATTAATCAAACTTTTCATGCAAAAAAATTTCAGAAAATGCTGTTTTCAGCTTTTTGCTTTTCTTTAAAAATCATATTAAATTAACTATCTTTGGGTTTTGGACTGACAAAACAAGACATTTAAAGACCTCCTATTGGACTTTGAGAAATGGACATTTTCCACTATTTTTTTTGTCGCTTAATGCTTAATCTAGATAATAATTGGATTAATCGATATTGAAAATAATCATTAGTTGCAGCCCTAATATCATGACGTAAATGGATATTGTTGTATTACATATACTGTGATCATCTTTTATTGACGCATGTACACACAGTGAAATGTAGACTCTGCATTTTACCCATCCTAATATCCCAAAATGTTACATTTGTTTTGTATTTCTAGAATAATTGTAACCTTGATATGCACTGGATGTGACATTTTGGAGTTAGAAAAAAATAACTGAAAACTGCTCTCTGATTAACAAAAATTGCAGTAGTGTCGCTTTGCTTAAATGTCTCAACCATTTTTGTGGAATTTCTGTAAAGCAATTTCTTAATACTTGTCGGCTGACATACTGATATGATATATCTGCAATAAGCTAATGCAGGCCAATAAATCAGCCCTGGCCAATTTATCAGTATAACTTAACACCTAGATGCAAACTACCGACACCATATTTGATGGGTTAGATTTGCTCTTTTTAAATATTTATGTTCTGCTGTCACTGTATGTAAGTGTGACAATGGCCATGCTGAGTCAATAACACAGAGACAGTTAATACATTTATCATAAATCTACGGCTGCAGCTATCTATTATTTAAGTAATCAAGTATAGTACCGATTATTCCAAAGATTAATCAAATGAGAAGAAGAAGAAGAAGAAGAAGAAGAAGAAGAAGAAGAAGAAGAAGAAGAAGAAGAAGAAATCAAAAACAAAAATCTATATTTTTATTGCTTAAATTGCATACAATAATATTAAGTCAAAACTAGTGCAATTACCTGCCATATTACATTCTGGGTTTTAAAGAAAACAAAAAACGAAATGCAAAAAAATAAAAAATAATAATAATAATAATATATATATATATATATATATAAAGAAATTAAAATCACTTTTAAAAAAAGTATACGTCTTACTACTGCTATAAAGGTACTATCTTTTAACTGATCGTACTGTGATGATAATTTCAAAGTTCAAAATTGATATTATTGATTTTGATATTAATTAATTATCATTCAGGCTTCTCGCTCACTGTGCACTCTCGCCCCCTCACTCTCTGTGCAGGGGGATTAAACTAAGTTTTGATGCAAAGAGTGTGCATCGATGATTTTTGGTAATCAAGTTTCTCGAGGAATCGTTTCAGGCTCAAATTAATCTTAAATGTATACTGTGAGCTTCATATGGATTACACCATACATTTTAGTCTTCGCTCATCAGTCAGTGCATATGGCTGAGACGTGAGGAGCGTGTGCAGCTGCATCTAATTAATAGTGTGAAAGTTTTTGCCTAATAGACCCTAAGCTGCGTTTAAACCGTCCCCATTACCCGCTTTGCAGGAGAGTGGAGCGCACAGCCTCCTCACCCTGAGGTGTCTGAACCCAGGGCTTCCACTCTAGAAAGCGGATACCCATCCAAGCTCCTTGCCAGTTCCTGGGTTTTGATATCAACCAATTTTAGCCTGCTGTCATCTGAAGTTGATGTTCATGTTTTTGCTGATAGGTAACGCGCCATGTAGCAGGGAGACGAAACTGGATACCTCAGATCTGGAGGGCAGGGTTCCTTGGAAGTATGTCTGCATGTCCCGTCCCACGCCTACTTCGGATTATCGTTTCACTCCTTGATCGAGTCTTTCCCTTTTTTAGTAGACAGTGTCGTCCAAAATCCAGGCCGGGGGACAACTGCAAGGGCATCAGTTCACAGGAGAGCCACACATGGGTTATTAATCAAGGAGGACTTCAAAGGTTTCAAAGGTTATAATCTTTATAACTTTATGTTTATATGATTCTACTCTCAGACTCTACTCTCCCTTGGCATTTGGTTGCACACACACCACCAGGCTGACTGAGTTCCTGTTGTCTTCTGTCACTTTATGTGTCAAAGCCCTCTTCATTCTCAATGTCCTCAATGACCAGAATATTTTTAGACACGATTTAACAATACACAGGGATTAATATATATATATATATATATATATATATATATATATACACACAGTATACGAGAGCTGAAACCCTATCATTGATTAATTGATTAGGTGATCTATACAGAAAATGTATCTGCAACAATTTTGACCTATTGTGGGATATATTTTCTGTAACAGTATATCACAAAATGACCAGAGAATCAATGTTGTTTCAGCAGTAATACACATTACTTCTGATTGTACAAGGCAACTCGGTCAAAAAATATTTCTGTATGAACTTGTGAAGGTCAGAAGAAGGGAGGTGCGATAGCAGGATGATTAACTATCAAGGTGGCTGTAAATGTCTTGGGAAAAGCCGGAGGAGTGGAACCGGATGATACAAGTACGTTTGGTTAATTACTCTGTGAGCAGGGGAAGGTAAAAGAGTGTGATAAATATTAAGTGTTTAAGATGTGAGGTTATGTGGACCCCAGCAGGCTCCACATTAGGAGGCGTTGGAATTAATTAATAAATAAGGATTCTTATGTTGGGTGGTGGCAGTCTAGTGGTCTAGTAGTCAGGCTGTCAAACAGAACACCGAGAGGTTGTGAGTTCAACACCACTTAACTCCCGAGCAAGGCACTTAACCTTGAGTTGCTCCAGGAAGTCCCTGTAGTTAGTTCACTGTAAATCACTCTGGATAAGAGCATCTGCTAAATGACCTGTAACATACTATAATATATAATATATGTTCTAAGGCAGTTGCTCTGCAGACTAACCTATTCATATCAAATTCTGAAGTGTGTCTTGTTTTTAAAGTTAAACCTATTTTATTGAATGTTTGGTAGTGAATCTGAAGTGAATCTAAATAAAGTTTTATGTAAATCGTTCTCCAATCGGCTTTCATTTGTCATTTTCACTTACACCCCCGTTTAATAAAACAATAATAAAGCCTACATGAAATGGTTTCCTACTGCAGTAGCGGTCACATTAACACGGGTTTTCCCTGCAGGATGAAAACCCATCAAACCAACTGGCCTGGTGATGTTGGTGACTTTTGCTCCAGCTACGAAAGGTTGATTTCTGCTAACATATCTATGTCATAACTGTCACATACAGTAACTCCTCTTCTATGGATAGATGAAATAGATTTCCATACTCTACTATACTTCCTGACTGGTCTCTTTTCTTGGCAAGCTGCTGCAGACTACAGTCAAATCCTCAAAAAACATTCTGCCTGTACAAATAATTTCATTTGAAGTAAGAGCAGGTTTTCCTTTTTCTGATTATTTTCTTTATAGGAAGAACCATATTTACACTGGCACTTACAAGGCCTCACTTGTTCAGAAGCTCAGAGGTTTACTCAGTGTTAACTCGAACATTTTCCTTTTTTGTACCTCACCTGCCATGTCCCTACATGTCACAGTGAGCTTTACAACGTAAACAGACCGCTGAACTGTGATATTAGGTCAGGCTGAGGCCGGTGCTGCTGACCCTCTGGATTGCAAGTTGTTGCCATGTGTCTGATAGCATTTCTCAACCCATGGCTTCCTTGAAATACTTTAACTTCTGCCTGCTCATTAATAACTCTTTCATTATGCCCTCATGGTCTCAAACAAGCCCAATTTACAGCACAGGGCTTATTTCCCTCCATGTGTTTCCTTAACTAAAATTAATTTCTGTTTATTTTTTTCTCAATTGTTGCTGCTGCCAATGAGGACTTATTCATTATTTTTTGTTGTGTTCCCAAGGTGTATCTAACTATCTAAAAATGTGAATATGACATTACATTACAGGTCATTTAGCAGACACTCATGTAGTGTTGGGAAGGTTACTTTTGAAATGTAATAGGTTACAGATTACTAAGTAAATTACTTTAAAGTAATGTAACTATTTAAATTACTTTGGAATAATGTAACTAACAACATTTGATTACTTTTTGATTATTTTTCTCATAAAGCTGAAAAGTCCTCAAAACAAACTTAAACCAGGCAGTGTAAACCTCACAACAGTACTCAACACTGATTACAGAGAAACAGAATGAATGTTTTGATCAGTAACTGTAAATTAATAACATGTATTTTCTCACAAACTGCAACTGATTACAAATACATTTATTTTGTCATTTAATTACGTAACTCCGTTACATGTAACTAGTGTCTCCCCAACACTGACGGTATGTTTTTCAGCGCCGACGACTTGTGGGTTCCTTATGCAGACACTAACTGGTTGAACTTGTAATGGAGGGCGCTGTTGCCATCATAGCTGTTATATTTTAAGTATCCATATATGCTTCTTTTCATCACATCCACAACAGTTAGTGCCCTACATTTCAGTCAGCATGTAATGGAAATAAGCATATATGGATACTCAAAATATAGCCTTCATGTTTTTAATATTGCATCCTGTACTTCTCTGGAGAAAACGTCACCATCGTGTCCTTCAACTACTGTAAATACAACACAACAAACTAGGCCCATAGATTCATATTAAGAATTTATACTCATGTTTGTGTCTGTATAGATGCTGTATTTTCAGCTTTCACCAGAGCTGTAATTGAATCCAGCTCAAAGAGCAACCCTCTGCTGTGGAACCTTAGAGACTCCTATAAATAAACAGGCAACACTCCTTCAACACTTGCCTATATGGCACATGGAATGATTAGCTCATGGCAAGAGCCCTCTGATCTTACAGTGTGTAGCCACAACTATTTTCTGTCAGCTATGTGCATTGCTCAACTCAAGGAGTGTGTCAAGAATGTGGTCTCTTGGGAATTCACAAAATTTAGTTAGCCTATACTGTACATTGGCCTTAATGTAATAATGAATGTTGCTGTAAAATGTTTTTGTAGCTAACAGGGTAATGTGTTAAGAAAAACACCTGTATGTAAAGGGAACATGTAGGTAGGTCAATATGGAAGCAATAAAATTAGTAATTATGTTTCACAAATTATTGTATATTACCATAAAATTAGAGTTTGGCTCAACACAGTGACGCTAGTGTACTTAAGGCCTTAAATAAAGACAGAGGAAACATTTATCTTATCAAACTTAATAAAATATATTTACCTTGTGTAAATACTTCAGTCTTGGTTTTTATTATAATACTTGACAGGATTGCCATAACATTTCTATGAAATAAAAACTCCTATATGACTTATTCATTTTTAGTTTTAAGTTTTACTAAGCAATATTTGACCACTAGGAGGCAGGCATTTGACACACAGCTCTGAAACATAGTAGTACCATTGATTTATAGTGGTCAGGGCTGAGCTGTTATCAAAAATATCTATTTTTCTATTCTATTTTTCCTTTATTGAGACAATTGAATACATTCATTACATGAAGTATTCATGTTCCAGTTTAGTGTTATAACAGTTAAAGTAACTATATTTCACAGTATAAATGATATAAAAATAAAACACATTGTACAACAAATAATAAAATGGAGGGAAATGAAAGAAGACTAACTAAAACAAAAACCTTCAGGGTCTGCCTAACAATTGCAGTTAATAGGCTTTTTGCCAATTTAGATTTAAAAAAAAAATGTTTTAGTACAATAGAATGGATATAAAATATTGCTAAGTTATTAATCAACCTAATTATGTACGTTTCATTTACAACGAAATTGGGATTGTTAAAAATGAGTAATAGCCTAAATCCATATATTTGTATGAATATATAAATATTTGTTAATATATCAAAACATTTTGAAGTCTACAAACACAAGCAAGTTAGCAAACAATTGCAAACTAGCTTGAACCCTCAGCAGTTACGGAGCAACATAAGGATCCCATTGGATTAATATTTCTGCCCACCGATAAGTATTGTGCAATATTCACTCACCTTTTAGCTCTGGATTTGCCTCCAACAGCCACTTGTTGTCTCGTGGCACCAAAATGTAACAGATACTTTGTTTACATCGTGATCCCGCGATTATCGCGTGATCTCGCGAGACTCCAGCTGCCGTAACAGGTAAACGGCTGCAGAACCAAAACAAGAAGATAAAAGTGGCTAAAACATGCCAGAGATGTAGTTATTTTAAAACAGAGAAACTGTTAATGGTGGACTCATTTCAAGCTATGGCACTGTGGCTTAACATTAATGACACCATTGGATTAATTCAATTAAGAAAACAACCAGTTAGCTAGTTTTCCATCGACGTTGTACCTGTTTTTGAAAGACTAACGATGCTAACGCCAACTATTAGCACATTTGAGGGAAAAACTGCAAAAAAAAACGAGTGGAAAGGAGGCCTCGCTGGCGGACATGGAGGAGACATCAAGCCCACAGTTGAAATCTGAAGTGATGACCTCGCCACCATTAAAGGGACAGAGGTCTTCTTCAGGTATTATGAAGCAAGCAAGTTACTGTGTGAATGATATTATTTTAAGGCTACATATATTTAGATGTGAAATGAGTATCCCTGTAGTCCCTTCAAATCATCATAACTAATTCTTATCAGGGTCAATATGAAAAGGTAACAATCAGAAGCATTGAACCTGTTGAACACTCAGGTCTTTACCAATTACCAGCAGTTTTTCAACTATTTGCTTTTATTGCTTATGGATAATCTTGCTTTGTTCAGAGGTTGCAGAGCAGTGTCTGCCCTCTGTAAAGCGTTCAGTAGGTTAATTTAAAGCACCCAGAGCATGTGTTCTTTATTGCTTCACCATATCCGACATGCTGATGGTCTACAGATGACGATCTGTACGAGTCAGGCCAGCTGCCCTCCCTGTACACTAAAGAGAAGGCCAAAAGTCAGGGGGCAAGCTGACAGAAGGAGGGGCAGTCTCCTATTACTGCAACGGCCGCCTGAAGGCAGCTAGACTTGTTATTCCCTCTCCCGATCTCTTTGCTATATAACTACAACACCTGCAGCGTGGCCCTCTCCTTACTCTTCTCCTCCAACCTGTAGGCCTATATGTGCTGCTAGTGAGCAAAGAATGGCACCCTGAAGCTGGTGGTGATACTGTTGATCCACCCAGGGGACAGCCAACAGTTTTTTGGGGATTAAGGTAATGTCTAAAGAAGCAGTAGGGGATTAAGCTCATTTCTGACGAAGCAGTCATCCCTAAAACACACTTGTGTTTTATTAAAATAATTTTTGATTGTGTAATATTGTCAAAATAATATTGTCAAAATAACTTAATAATAAATTCTTAACCCAGTGTCAATACCTGACTGGATGATGTTATGTTATGTCACGTCAGCCACAATATCCTACTGTAAAGAATTGTACCTGGAGTTAGAAAATATAATTAAAAGAAAGCAATACCACTTGTATTCACAAGAGCACAGCCCAGAGACAGTACAACTGTATTTAGGAGAAATATATCTGATCAAAATCACACTACAGTCCCTGAATTATAGTTAGGACTCCCACATTACAGTTACAGTTCCTGCATCACAATTGTTAATTTACTGGCGGTCCCTCTGCATCGCTTTACTTTGTAATGTATGCATCTTGCTCTATAATCACAATATAACTGACCAATTCAGTATCCACTTTTGTAGTATTTAGCAATGTGAATAATATATACAACTTGCAATAATACACTGAAACTTGCACTGGAACAATTGTAATCACACGTGATCAGAATCTTGTCATTCTGTCCAGCGATGCTGAAACGTCACTTTTGATGGCTCAATTAAATTGTACGAAGGCAGAGAGCTGCAGCTTACCCCACAGTTTGTCATTAGTAGTTATGTAGTGTAATACTAGTGGATCATATAGCTCATACTTAATGGCCGAGACTCTGCCAAGGAAGCAAAACCTACTGATGATTTGTTGCTGCTTGGAAGAATAACTACCCAGTAAAAGTCATATGAGCATGTTTTTTAGAGCTTGTTGTGCTCAGATTTTCAAATATGATGGAACACTGCAACACGGAGTAGTACAGCTATGTACCGTTGGCATGAAATGGAAGTGAAGGAAATGGAGACCAACTTTGCTCTGGAGTAGGAATATGTCAGTAGACCCACGTCTTTAGTACAGTATAGCACAACGTCAGATAGACCTGCTATCCTGTCCCACAGAGTAAATGCCCAGGATTGTGTCGTGGTGGCATTCATGAAGAGACAAACATAATCAAACACATGAGAAACAAAGACACCAGTATAAACACAGCACAAAGGGAAAAGACAAGACTAAAGCTACTCTAGCATTGCTGTCTTTCAAAATGCAAATATTTTAAAAGTAAAACATAGTATTCCTGCAATTGTGAAAAAATGTTTAGCGCTATTACGAGAACATTCTCTTGCATCAGGGATTGTTGTTATTTAAAATGATTACAACATTTCTTTTTCTCAGTAAACAAAGATTAAGTTATTAAACTATCATTTTATAAGACTAAAAACCTTTCTTAAAGTTATTATGAGGAACTTTTAACTGGTTATGAAAAGGTATCAATGTTATACTGATGCCTCTTTATGACCTACATAAGTAAACGAGACCATCAGCGAGAACATTGGCTTTTTCTTTAAACCTTATTCTTAATGCTAGTCTGGCGAAATCAAACAAAACCATTCAAGTTCTCCAGAAACTCCTTCAACTCAGACTCCAGCAGGAGCTCCGGCAGTGACCAGCCCGCCACTGACAGACTTAGACCTGGCTTCGATTCCGCCTTCGACCTGTAGTAGGAGCTTGGGCGGGAGGTGGAAGTGCTCTGTGCCAGCAGCAGCTCCTCCTCCACACCACCGGGCCCCACTAGGAGCCAACACCGACACCACACTGCTGAAAGCCCCGGCCGCTGGGCCCACTTGAGGAAAGGGAGGCACGGCAGAACCGGAACCAGTACCAAGCTGGGAAGACTGTCGGACCCTGCTGCAGTAAAATGGAAGGTTTTCTAAAGGGACTCTGGGGCTGGGAAACACTACAACTTTTGCCCACAGGCATCGCCAAAATCAATACAAAATTAACGTTCCTCGTAAAATCTTTAAGAAACATGTTTGTAATGATGGTTTAGACAGAAGTTCAAGGGTTCATAAGACTTGTTTTACCAGCATGTAAAACAAAAGAAAGCAAAATGAGGGACGAAAATATCTGGGGCAACGGAAAAGAATCAAAGCAATAAGGCTTAGTAGGGAGAATGAGAGTTACATAGTTTCCCTAAATATGATTAGATGCAAATACTAAAATGTTGACAATTTCTGCTCCTTTTTGTAGTAAATGTGAACATTTGAGTGTGGTAAACCCTGAAAATCCTAAACAATTTTTTTTTTTCTTATTTGTACATGTATAGCTCAAATATGGACAGGAAATCTGAAAATGATCACAAAAACAGCCATCTCATTGAAAAAACGAAAGCAGTCGATTTGCAGAAACAGCAAATATAAAAAAAAGTGTCCCTGAATGCCACCAACTCATTGCACAATCAATTGTATTTAAAAGCTGTCTGTGGTGACGCTGATGACCTGCGGCTGCACTCTGTTCTTGTTGCAGCTGAAGAGCCAGGCTGCCCTCCTGTGGCGGTAGCGCTTTGACAGCAGCACATAGAGCACGGGGTTGATACAGGGGTGCAGGTACTGCAGCACAGTACAGATGAAGTAAAACAACTCCCAGGCCTGTCCATGGCGATACAGGCCCAGGTACACACACAGCTCCAGCACATAACCAGGCAGCCAGCACACTGAGAAGGTAGCAGCGGCCAAGAACACCATGACAGAGGCGCGGCGGGTGTTCCTGGCACTGGACACCGACATTACAGGGCTCTTGTGGAGAAAATGAGCCAACCGGACATAGTTGAAGGCAATGACTAGCATTGGAACAAAGTAATAAAGTACAAACTGGCTCAGCACAACTTGGTAGTGGTGCTCATGAATAGTTGGAAGGCAGAAGGTGAAGTTAGCCAGGCTCGGCCCCAGGCTCTCTTTGGTGGCAAACATACGCAGTGGCAGGCTGATGAAGAAGCTGAGGGCCCAGACCAGGACAAACATCAGGATGACCAGGTCCATGGTGGGCGGCTGGTACGGGTTGGTGATGATCATGGCACGGGTCATGGACACGGCACATAGCGAGTAAGTGCTGGCTGCCAGGCTGAAGGCCAGCAGGAACTGATAGATCTTGCAGGAAGTGTCACCCAGAGGCCAGGAGTAGCTGACGGCGGAGTGCAAGGTGAAGGGGATGAGCAGGAGGGTGAGGAAGTCGGCCAGAGTCATGCTGAGTAGAAGGATGTCGAGCCGGTTCTTACGCAACGTGTTGTACTTGGCAAACAGAGAGAAGACCAGTAGGTTGGCACAGAGCCCGATGCCCAGGATCACTCCACAGGTACAGGCAAAGATCAGCACATAGGTATTGGGAAGAGCCATATTATCACCGACTTGACGTCACCTTTCAAATAAAAACAAACTAACATTTACTTATCATTTATGTTTAGGATTTAACATATAGACAAATTTATTCACCAACTGTTAATATAATCTTTTTTTTATTTCAGGAAAAATTCAAAAATGTTGCTAGTTCTAGCTTTTCAGGATTTCTTTGTCATAAATGATAGTAACATTTATTTTTGGGTTTTTGACTATAGGTTAAACAAAGCAAGACAAAAGATGTCATATTGATATTATTAAAAAATCATAATGAGTATTTTTTAGGGATGCACGACATGTATGGGACATTTCTTATTATTATAGATTATTTCGATAATGAAATTATAGCCGACAAATGGAGGCGATAATATGAAGTCAAATTTCTTTCATTGACTTAACAAGCACAGCATCTACACACTGCGGTACAGAAAGGCAGTAGGCAAGTTTTAAGTTGGTTTGCGATCCGCCAATAAACACAGAAAAAGAAGTGACGTTTTTTTTTTTTTTTTGTTCTATTGACAAAACAATAATTTAATTGAGAAAATATTAAATTTATCATCATTAGTTGGACCTCTTTTTATTTAGGATACATTTCATATCAAGACATAAACGCTTTGTTTCTAGAATGGCTCAAAATGCTTTTTTTTAGTTAAACAAATAGCATCTGAAAGGCTTATGTAGACCACAGTGATAGAAAATATAGTGAATGATTTATAACGTCACCAAAATACACATGATGTAACATCACCAAAATAAAAGATGCAAGGTTTTTACATAGCAACAGCAATATGGTCGTCTGCTAAGATGCGAAACGCTTTTTATTTAACATTTTGACGGCTCCTCTTAACGGCTGTATATTTCGACTGATAGTGTAATTAAATGGAACAGATGTTTGTCTTATCAAAGGTCATTGCATTTTAAAATAGTGCCAGATGTAAGATCATTTGGACGCACTCACCATCATCGTTCCTCAAAGCAGTGTCTTCAGGCTCATGTTTGTGAGTGAGCTGTCCTCATAATATACATTTCTATTAAATTGGTGTCCATCCTGTTGAACTGGACTGCCTGTTGGAAAGGTGGCAGCCTCTCAGGACTCATTACAAAGTGTGATAGCTGCATGTGGAGAGAAGAAAGGCAAACATCACTTGGGTCAAATTGATTCTGGTTGACTTGGTTTAGAGAGAAACTGCCTCTGACCAGCTGCTCAGGGAACAGTGATGCACTCTGCCTGTTACTGTGATTAAAGGATATATGTGTATCTTTAGTTTTTTAGTTACTTTCATTTTTTAGTAACACTCTACACTTGACATTGTGAACTTTTTGTTCAACTATATTGTTATTTTTGGTACTTATTGACTAAGACTGGGTTACTGTTTGTAAAAAATGTGTATTGACCTTTCATGACCTGCCACTCTCTCTTGATGGAGATGGTTTTTGGTATTTCATCATACTGTATGAATAAGGCTATAATTTAAAAATGAGCACTCTCCAAAGAAAAAGAGACCAGTCCATTGATTACATTCTCTGTCCCTCCCCTTCTCTGGAGATATTAATGTCTCTCTCCATTGTTGGATTGATTTCTTTGGTGTGAGCTGCAGGCTCCTGACGGCGGCTTTATCAGGCTTTCCACAGCATTTATGACTCTGTGTCAGCTAATGGCCTTCGGTGTACACTGCTGCTCTTAGCACAGGATATAGCTGATGCATTTGCTAACCCCTCCATTACCAGTGTCTCTGCCGTTCAGCAAGTGGCTGTTAAAAATGGCACATGTTCAAGTGGGACATTAACTGCTTCAATGTGTTCTGTCCGTGCCCAAAAGTCAACAAAAACATTGATGTTTTTCACCTTTTTGTACCTGTTTTGACCCAAATCTTTCACTTCTTGTTTCCTTTCTCTCTATCTCTTAAGCAAGGTTAAAGGTCATGGTGAAAGCTATTTGAAGCGGTCACCAGGGCTCTGTAAAATTGTGATAGATGAGCATTTTTCTCTATTTTCTAATATTGTATGGACAAAACAATTAATTGAAAATAATCAGCATCTCTGCCCGAGTCAGAGTAATCTGATCTGCAATCAATTTATTGTTCTTAGTAAATGAGTTTATGCATATTACTCTATATGAAGCATTCTGTGTATCACTAAAATATCAAATGTTTTGCTCAAGGAGGGCTGAGTTGTTCCACCTGAAGCAACCAACACTCACACACATTCTGTAAATGCAATCATGGGACAGTGAAGAGTTTCTCACTTGTCATCAGAGATACGACTAACACATTTCTTTCTTTATCGATTAATCTGCCAAATTATTTTCTCAATGAATTGTTTGGTCTATCATAATTGTCCAAAGCCCACGGTGACGTCTTCAAATGTGTTGTTTTGTCTGACAACACAAAATCTAAATATATTCAACTTAATATCACAACAGACAAAAGCAGAGAATTGAGGTAATGTTTAGCATTTGTGCTTAAAAAATCACTTAAAGAATCAACCGATAATCAAAATAGTTGCTGAGGATTTTCTGTCGATCAACTAATCGATTACTCGACTAATCAATTTAGCTCTACCTGTCATAAATGAAGTTGCACATTTGAACCACATATGGCTGGTGAACAAAGACACCGTGAATCAAAAATATTTCTAATGGCTACACTTTTAATGTTTGATTAACTGGAAACATGTACAGTATGCCCTCAGTGCAAGTGAAGAACATTAAATGCGTCTGACAGCCCCTGACTCGGACTTGTTCTATAAAAATAAACTATAATGTGAAATGGTGAGAGTGGATTTGATGAAGCATCCAATAAGTTACCAGTCCATGAGGGATCTAAGGTGGGAAAGGAAAGCAGGACCATCAAAAAGAAACATCAAAATAAAACTCAACCACAAAAGAACATGTACAGGATATATCTAAAGTGCATTATGGAATTTAGTCAGCAGCACCGTGATACATTCACAAAATAAATACACACTTTCAAAGTGAAATAAATTATGGCAGAACAGTTCGAACAGATGTATGCAGTGAACAGTTTGAATGTAACTGTAAGTTCACGATAGTCAACAAATATAGAGACATACAAAAGTAGACCATCCAGCCTCCCAATTTTGTGAAGTTATATTATATTCAGGCAATAAATAGTTCCTCCTATGATCTACTCATGCACACAGCTGGTTAGAAATGACAACATATGGCTTTGTTTTGAAGTCAACCAAGTTACAGAGGCCTACAGATGTTCCAAATAAATATGGACCGAAGAAGATGTTATGATGATAGTTCACGAAAACTTCAGGAAGTATGAGATTTAAAATACAAACGCAGCAAAATATTATCATACAAGCACAACCCCGTGGCCGTAATATGAAGCGACTGAGTCAGCCATGGGCAGAGTCTCTCAGATCCCAGTCTAGTGTCTTAGTGCAGTACCATATAAAGGCTGTTGGGAGTCTCTTAGCCAGAGCACTGCGTCCTTCATGGCTCCTTTGTTGTAACAGACCGTGCCCGCCTCCGCTTCTTGTCGCTCTCTCTACGTCGGCCTAACCTCACCTTTTTTTTTCTCTTGGTGGCCACTTTTAGTGGCTGGTCCTTATAAGCCAGAGCTTTGTTGGTCTCCTGGGGCAGGTTAGGGCCGTCTCTGTCCAGCCTGAACCTCTCAGGGAGGTTCTTGGTGGCCCCTAGGGGCTTCTCGTGCAGGGCATTCCCACTGAAGGTTTGGCTCTGGGTTCTGCTCTGCACAGGTGGAGCTTGCTCATCGGCGGTGTGCACCTCTTCCAGCAGCTCCTGCAGCCACATGCGGCGCTTGAACTCCTGCAAGGAGCGGCCTTTGTCATGCATCAGCTGGGCGTGGCTCACTGACCTCCTCCTTAAAGCATTAGTGAAGTGAAAAGACAGAGTCAGAGCAATGGTTGCATACAGGCTAATAAATAAATCCTAAAATTGCATCGTGCATGAGAAGTTCACTTTTCTCTAAATATGCCAGAAATCTGTTTTTAGTTTTTTGTTGTTCTGATTGCTTTTACATTACCAGTGGGACAATTAACCCAGAATTCCTAATTTTTGAGTTGGCTCTGACAAAATCTCAAAATTTTCTTTTCTCTTTGGCCTTTTTTGTAATTGCATGGTACACCACAGTGTTGAGTTTGTGTGTGGAGCCGTTTTAGAAGTGGTGGCAGCTGAAATGCAAGGTCAGGCACCAGGAAACCTCAGTACAGTAGGTGGCAGCATAAACAAGTTTGTGAGAGCCGTCACCAATCCAAGCTCCAGACCCCAAACAGCCAGAGTTGAAACAGAGAAAACCTCCTGTAACTTTTATTTATTCAATCTGACTAATCAATTGTATTTGTATTTTCTAAATCCAAACAACAGGAATCTTTCAAAAGTGTTGTTTTGAAAGATTCTTTTAAGTCTTTAATTTTTTTTTTTAAGTTCCATATTGCATAACATTGAATTACTTTTCTATGGTCATTAACATTAATATAAAAATAACTCACGTTCTGCTACTAAGTGCATCAACTGGTCTCCCATCAAGAGTCACTGGGGAGCACAGCAAGAACACAGCCAGACTCCACTGATGAAGCATGACTATAGAGCACATCTTTGAGCCTAAGATCTGAAGAACACAAGAAATATTTTATCAGTCACTTCAATTAATTAAGTAAAACTTTGTTTTTATGAACTTAAACTGTTTGTCTACTATTACTATCTATAATAGATTGTTAGTAGCAGTGTAGGCAGCTGAAAATGACACCGTTCCGGAGAATGTGAGATCTCCCAGGCAGCATAACTTGTGCCAATAAACACTTTATTAAAGTAAAGAAGAAACTTACATGGTGTGAATCCTTACAGTGAAAATCCACAAAACGGTCAGTCTGCAAGCTCTTCAGAGACTATCTTGTTCACAAAAACGTATTTGCAAAGTAATAGGAAAAATTATTCTGCCAAATACATTTTGGCCAGTTCAAAACTTGTGTCCAGATCCATTGGTGTGAAGGCAGCCTGGGGAAATCCCCCGTCACTCTGCTCCATTCATTTGCCTCCCAACAGTGTGTGTCGAGCTATTTATTTCTCCCCAGCGTCCCAATTGAAAGAGAGATAAGATGGAAAGAGCAGCAGCAGCAGCCCATCAGCTGCAGAGCTGCCACTCCACCCAGTGTTGCAGTAATCTCATGAAGAGTAACGATGAAGCATCTTCTCTGGTGGCCGGAGCCGGAGAGTGGAGCTGAGAGGGTTTTTACAGTCCAGCACTGTGTGAGTCTGTCTGAGAGAGGCACAGTGAGAAAGTCAAACTCCTCTTTGGGTGAAGATGCAGGCACTACCTTAGCCACTACCCATTAAGTGCAGTCATAACACCCTCCCCAACCACCACACCCTCCCCTCTCTCCTTCCCCCCAGCCCTTCACACACACCTGCTGTGACAAGAAGGTGGCGCCCATGCAACGTCCAAACCACCACACAACAAAGAGTATACTTAACGCAAGCTTGGAACTTCATTTTTTTAAATCCTTTTTTTTATTCTAGCTGTAGTTTCTAAATAAAAATCCATTAATTTTTTCATCATAAATGGGTCAGAAATGACAGGTGTGCACCAATGGAGGTAATCATGGGTTACCAAGCAGAGTGTATAAGGGGAGGGGCAGGGTTACTCCAAAGTAAACAGCATGGCCTAACCACTTTCCCAGGGGAGAATGACCATAACCTCAGAGAAACCCAACCCACAGCCTCTCACTGCAGACCATTCAATTCACCTCCACTCTGCCTTAGCAAACCAGCTCACCACCAAATGGTTACAGTGGGCTCTGAGGTATCTGTCATATACAGCTACTAAGGAAAGTGGAGAGTTTTGCATTAAGGCAGCCGTATACAATCCTCGGTCCACTGCTTAGACGATGAAACCAGCCTAAAGCATCCAGCCACATTTGTAAATTGACTGAAAACTTAATAAATACTCCCATTAAAGATCAGTAGTCTGGCCTAAGAGGTAGCTCTGTGGCTAAAAGTGAATGTATTTTTAGTATCACACTGATTGACAGCACGATACGCCGAAGTGTAGCGGTATATGCAGCAAGGGCTGGGCGATTTTTTTATTAAAAACAAATCTTGTAATGCTTTACAGTTAAACATGCATTTATGGCAAAATGAAGTTTTGACACTAAATGTCACTAAAATTATTACAATCCTCTGGGTAACATGAATGTCTGTACAAAATTTCACGGCCATCTGTCCAATAGTTGTGTAGATATTTTGTTCTGAACCAAAAGACAGACTGACATTACCATCCTTAGAGCCACACTGCCATCACAGCTATGAATGTGTTGTCCTATGCTAAATCAATTGCAGCCTGCAATGTTTGATCTTAAACATTTTCATTGAACTGAGGACCGTAAACTCTGCATGTTGCTCCACTTGTGATCTTGAATCTCACAGTTGTCCAATTATTTCCACAGCATTCCTGTTTGGTACAATACGAGCATGTTGTTCTTAAGTTTGTTCAAAGTGATCCCTGCATAAAGTGTAATTAGACTCCAATGAAAGATAAGAACATGAACACGGCTGTATGTGTACTCAGGGTTCTTGAGCGTCCCACACTTGTGGTTAAAGTTAGTTTAGGTCTGGCAGCAAATTGTTCTCAAACCAGTTCAATGTTCCTGTAATTCATTTATGGGTCATAACCCAGCAGTTGAAGAACAATAGTACAGCCTGTGCTGACACATTGAGTACATTTGTAAGGAATTCATAAAAACTACCAATGTCCTCTTTATTATACTCAACACCCTTTGTTTGCCATGTTGCTCTGGGGGTAGCAGATAGTCTTTGGTTCAGACTGAAATATCTAAGGAACTATTTTATGGATTGCCATGAAATTGTGTTCAGATGTTCATGGTCCCCAGAGGACAAACCCTACTGATGATCCCCTGAGTTTTTATTGTGCCGCCAGCAGGTTAACATATTTGACTTTTAGTGAAATGTCTTGCCAAATATTTGATGGATTGCCATTAAATTTGGTACACACATTTGTGGTCCCCGGTCGATGAATCCTAATAACTTTTGATGACCCAACTTTTCTTATAGCACCATCTGCAGGTCAGCGGTTTCCCTTATCCATGAAACATTTGGTACAAATATCCTTGCTTCCGAGTCCATGTAATAAAATACTTTGAAGGTCCTCCGACCTTTCCTACAGCGCCACCATGAGGAGGACATTGAGTTAAACGTCTCTCATTCATGTGTCTCTCTGGATGACTTGTAATAACTTTGGTGATCACTACCCACCGCGTGATTGTATGTGTGTCCCACTGGCTAGCCAATCCCTGCCGCTCTCATACCGCGGTTACCGCTGATAACGCCGTCCCGACCCAAGGTGTTGTCGCGTGCACATCACAATGCGCAAGCCATTGGAAAGAATGGGTTGAAAGTGCAGTGGTCCCGTTGTTGCTTTATGTCTAAAAGGGCCATTATGCTAACCCTCCCGTTGCCCCTCAGGTTAGCACTATCTCTGTCAGCACTGTTCGTGCGGTTAGCATCGTTAGCAGCTTGCCGCCAGTTAAACCATCTCAATGTTGAGGGCCGTGTGGAGGCAATCCCAGCCGATACTCTGAATCATAGATATGCCCTGAACTCCGTATAGAGCTCCTTTAAACCTGCTAAACATGTTAGCATTGTAACTGTGAATAATGTTAGCAGTTAACTCAAAGCACCACTCTTAAGTGTAGCCTCACATACAGTCTTGTTTTTTCCATTTATTTTCTTTTAGGATTTTTATACTTATTAATATGTTTATTGCTGAATATTTTCACTCTTTGTAATATTTTTTATTCTTATAATATAATACTTGCAATGTAGTATTGCAACATTTCCAGCGTAACATAGATACAATATGAATACACTGCGTTTTTTTGCTTTTTTAGGGATTCATAGTTAAAATTGTTTGTAAGTTGACTAAGATGAATACAGTCCATTCAAAAATCCTGAGTCATTTATGTGGTCACTGCACCTACTTACATGTTTTACTGGATGGAATAACTTGCATTTCTCCTCATGAATAAGGCCCATAAATTATTTCTGTGAGCAGTGATGATTAGTAGAATCACTTCAGGCTAGACTATAGACCAGTCAGTGGTAAATTACTTAATAGAGGGCTCAGTATTTTACAAGCAGTCATGATTCAATTCAGCAAGAGGTCCAGAAGGGGTTTGGGGCTGGGACAAATATATGGCAGACCCCCCCTGCTGTCTCCAAAACTCGGCTTTCTTCTTTTTCCAGCAAGTCTGCCTCAAACTCCCAACACTTTAACTTTCAGCAGGGAAAAAATACCTCATTTGATTCCATTCTGCAAAGACTTTACCTGCAAAAAAATATGAAAAAAAAATCCCATTTCCTGGCAGGCAGCAGCGTAGGGAAGGGGAGCCAGGAAAGCTGCTTTTGATTCATGTTAAATTGCACTCTCAACACAGAACAGTATTCCTGTCCGTTTTTCATCCTTTTCACACTGCACCTACTTCACATTCACACATACAAAACATATACACACACCCACTCTCCTGTTCCAAGCATCCAGCTCACACACACTCTGCATCCAGAGAAACACCCTCACTTCACATATAAATTCCAAGTTCAACATCTATTTTTGGATGTGTTGTACCCATTCCCTATTATTTGCCCACCCTATTATGTCATAATTCCTGGCTTTAGTTGCAGCAACAGTTCCTGCTTTTGTTGTAGAGTTACATTCAGAGTCACCATGTACAAAAGTCAGTGTTCATTTCCACAGAAGTCACACTTTGGGGCTGTCAGCATTCTCTATTACTTTATTACTATTTTACAGCACCACTCCCCTTTAACTCTGAACACAATCCCAGCTTTAAATTTGAACATTACGGTAAAGTGAAGACATGTAAACTAAAAATATCGAGTGTCTGTAAAATAGTAATTCAGTGCAGTTTCTGTTAAACATGACATTCAAGAGAAACGTGTATATATAACGCCTCAAATGTCATCTTTAACCTTATATTTAGCTGCAAACAGAATCAGAGGTTTTACAGTGTATTTGATAATGGTCCCACTATGATGCAGTCAATGCTTTGATCGCTTGGCCGTTTGTTCACATGAGAACTTCAGGTTTGTTATCCTGGAAAACCTCACTAGAAAAATGACTTTTTTCAGAGTTACTTTCCCCTCATAATGGTTTTTTAACGGTGAGTTACTGTAGGGGCCGTTTCAGTCATTTCATTTGAGGCATGCTTTATAAAGTCATATTGTGGGTAGAGTTTTTTTCTAATCATTCACACCTACCAATCATAACTGTCATCCCAGGAATGCTCTTTATTCCTCCTTGCCTTCTTCTGGTTCAGCTATTTTCAACAGCTCTGCTACTGAGGCAGTGTTTTATTAATAAAAGCTCAGGAGATGAAATTTAAAATTGATGCACTCTGTTTCTTTTCAGTTGGTGGTTTATTGGTGCTTAAAATGTGTCTCATCGAATCTGGACGCTCTACAATGGCATGAAATCAGCAGTTGAAGAAAAGAGATGAGATGTGGTTAAAAGCTTTTGAATAAGCTAGTAAGCAGATTTTGCATTAAGATTTTTGGCTAAACAAGACATACTTTTACTAATTAAAAAATGTTTCTCGAAAAATATGCAAATATGGTGGCAAATGGTTAAAGAAAGTCATGATCACTTATTATACATTTGTATTGTGGTAATGATTAAATGTACAACTTACAGCTGGATGCATTTGGTGGCACTGTGTATAAAAGAGACTTTGTGTGTCCTCGTCCCATAAAAGAATAAACATTTCTGATGTTGTTAGCCATAGCTGTTATCATATAAATCCTGACTTAGGACTGCATGTAGCCTAACTATTGTTTTCATAATTGATTCATATCCCGTAACTTATGATTTTGTTTATAAAAGTCTTCAGATTGCTTGTTTTGTCTGACCAAGAATCTAAAACCCAAAAGTGTTCAGTTAACCATCGTATATGACAAATAACAGCAGTAAATCCTCACATTTGAGCATCTGTCTCCAGCGAATGTTTGGCATTTTTGCTCAAAAAAGTATTGAAACAAATAATTTTCGATCAAATAGGCTAATCAATTAATGGACTAATTGTTTTAGCTTTATAATGTTAAAATAATGCATAAAGAAACTGGATACCACTGATAATGCTGATGTAGCTCTTAGCTATTGAAATAATATATTTCTCACATTTAAATGTTTGCATGTATTTCGTCTTAAAACACTATTGCTGTCTTGGCCTCTTCACATCCATTATATTGCACATATACAGGTTTTGAGGCGATGTTTCCAACAGCAAAGCAGACTTTTAGGTTTTGAGCCACAAAGCACAATGGACAGTTTAGTCAGGATGTCAGAGAAGGGTCACTGCTTCACACTTTAAGAGGCATACATCCTGAACATTACCTAATTCCTGCTCAGGGTTACCCAAACATGCCCTCCTCCGTCACGCATTTACTTGATCTGAAAGTAGCAGTAAGATTTGTCTGTTTCTGTTTCTGCTGCTTGATATATGATAATCCTCCTCAGGTAGCGCTTTGGGGCTGATTTCTTATTTACAACTAGATTTCTTTTAACGTTAACCATAAATGTCAAGCTCATGGAGACAGTGAGTCGGGGAGTTCCTACTAGGACAAAAGCATGTTGTCCAGACTCAGTCTACTGCACAGGTACATTAAATCATTATTTTTCAGACAGGAAATATCTGCCACTGGACATTTTGCCTGTAAAATGTATTTCTAAGATGAAATGATTCCTGCCTGGCACAGCTCTGAACTGAAGTTTTCTTTACACTCATCTATTCAATATTAGAGCTTCTTTCTTGTGAAAACCATGTTGTTCATCTTGTGATTAAACTGTGTGTTTGATCATGCCCAAGATGTGATTCAGAGTGATTCAAAAAGCAGAAAAACAAGTCCAGAGCCTGAGTCTTTGACCTGGCCTTAGGAGGTGCCCACCACATTAGCATTTCTCTCTTGGCAGATGTTGATGGTGGGGTGTCTGACTGTGGCCGGCCTCTCTGCAGTGGCCCTGTGCTTCAGGCTCTGGGGAAGAGGAGGGGGGGACTCCTTACTCCTTACTCGCCCCCCCCCAAACCTAAACCACAAGCTGCCCCATGTCTGATGCCCCCTCTCACTCTCCTGACCTCAGAAGCAGACCCTCAGGCCAGCTGGACACAGCCTGAAACCCCACACAGTCACCACACAGCCACCACCAATGGCCGCCACCCTCCTGCCCCTGACCTATCACCCAAAACATTACCATAAACTTCTGCCCGGCTGCCAAGCAACACACGCAGCAGAGCTCACAGTCCGACCCTGCACTGCTCGTCCATGTAAAGATAGCTCTGTCTGAGGGTAGAAAGTGGAGAGGGGTAAGCGCTCTCGGTTATGATGGCATTTTACACGCAACATAAAACCTACTGTGGTGTTTTATGTTTTGTGGCTTGTGGTGATGCCGTGGCATTGCCTGTGGAACAGACTCCTGCCCGCTGCAACGACTACTGTGCAGTATTTGAGGCTGATGAAAAATGTGTCCGCCAGTGTGTGAACCGCTTTGAAACATGCCACAAGTCTGCGTGCCACACGTCTTTTACACGCTTGACAAATCGTGCCGTTTCGCATTGCCTCAGCCTCGGCGAAAATTGAAGAATCAATAGAGGTCTGATTGAGAAGACCACACACACATGGTGTTACGGTAATGACGGCCTGAGTCTGTTTGTTTGCATAAGTGAAGAGCAGGCTCAAATCGTTAATGAGTGCTTTGCGTCCAGCGTGCAACCACAGCTAAGCCAGTGGGTCAACAAGGTTGGCCAGACTAACCACTGTGTGTGTGTGTGTGTGTGTGTGTGTGTGTGTGTGTGTGTGTGTGTGTGTGTGTGTGTGTGTGTGTGTGTGTGAGAGAGAGAGAGAGAGAACATGTTTCTGCATCTCCTTGAAAAGTAAAAGAAAGGTTTACGTGCAGAAACTGAAGTAATATTATCAGAATTGGTCAGATTCCCCTTTTTTCCACTCGCGTGTGATACTTTGCTCTTACATCATCTATAAGCACTCACTGTAATGTTTCTATATTTAACATCATTCTATATTTACTTGTGCTCTGACACACAGATACAGTTTTGTTTTCCCAGTGAGACATTTCAGTGAATATTTAAACACTGAAAAAAAAATGCTTCACTTGAAATTTCCAAATGTTCTAATGCAGGGTGTGAGCCAAGTGCACTTCACCAACTCAAAGCTGATCCATTTACCGTAAATGAGCTTGTCTCTGTTGGTTTCCTGACCAATTACTGTACAGTGAACTTAGGTCCTGTATTTATTTATCCATATGTTATTTTAAACGGACTGCACTCAATGCCGAGGCCTTGTTGAGCGGTCTTGTCCTCCCAGCCTACCCTGGGACATACTAGCAGTGCTTGGCAGACAGACACGGATGCTGAAGGCAGCCTCTGGACAGCTTTATCCTGCATCGAGCGGGGCCACCCGCTTCGTGCTCACCAGGGCACAGTGACTGGCACGGCGTTCCCCGGACTCAGTTTTTACCTCTCAATTTTCTGCTTCTCCAAGAGAACTGGAGAACACTGTGCACTTTTTAAACTGTGTGACCATGAAAGGATATCAAGGCCAACCAGAGAATAGGAAGTCTCAAATTTAAAATACATTATTAAGCAGGAATCGGTTTAAAAATATACTCCAATGAGGGGATTATTAGGGGTGATGTGATGGTTTTTAAATACATGAGTTAAAGTAATTTAATGATGGACCTAAAATGATTAATTACTATGTTTTAGCTTCTTCGTTTAAGATTGGAGCTGAAACAATTAGTTTATTATTAGATATTAGAAAAGTAAACACTATTTTAATAGATTATTCGTATTGAAATTTGATGATCGACTGCTTTTCTTTGTCCTACAGTATGTGATAGATAACTGAATTTCTTTGGGTTTTGGACTGTTGGTCAGACAAAACAAGTCATTTGACAAAATCTTGGGCTTGTTAAGGAAACAGTGTAGGGCATTTTGAAATATTTTCTATTACAGAGTAATTAAGAGCAATCAAGAATATAGTTACATTAATCAATAATTAAATAATTGTTAGTTGTAGCTCAAACTACGATGTTTATGTGCCAGAAAAGTTGGATAAATCATCTTATAGGTGAATCCTGAAAACAAGATAAGAAATAATAAGATGAAACTGGGTCACTGCAACAGAAAATGGGATGTACAAAGAGAAATGCAGCACACATTAAGTTTTATGGCTGTAGCAAAGCAAATTTCAGAAGGAGCCACTTCATTGTCAGACTCTGTGGTGCTAAATAGAGAAGGGATATGTCATGTTTGATAACTTATTATGAGTTGTTATTGTTCAGTGTGTGGTCTCGTTTAGCAGAAGTTTCTTTGTAAAAGGAACTGTTAAATCTGCAATATTCAAAGATGGAATCCGTTATTTTATTGAAAATGCCTTCCAGTTGCTTTATAAAGCTAAAATAGTCAAATGTGGTGAACAGTGACATCATGCTTTTTTACAGAAGGCCACATCTTTTGTTACCGAAGATTTCACCAAACACAGACAGACAGACTTTTAAAATTTTGTTTTTTTCTGTGAGACACAATAAATTAGAGCCACACTAAAAAAGTGACCAAACAAGAGAGGATACTGCTCATGAATGCAGTATGTATGACTCTGTAAACAAGCATTTCTTTTTTGATGGCCAAAGTAGCTAGATCTAAATATATGCAGTAAAATATCTCTTAAAAACAGACACTAAACCCTAACTTGAAATAACAGAACTAGTCAAAATCAGAATGCTAAAATCAAGACAGGAAAAATACAATTTATTTAACTCTATAGGTACATCTGTCTGACTGTTAAGTAACATATAGTTGAATTTGACATATAATTAAAAGCTTTTTTAAAGTGTCAGTATGTTCCCTTTAAACCTTTACGAGGCACAGTCTTTAGAGGTGTTCTGGTCTCGCGTTGACCTTTTTAGTTGATGAAAGTGGTTCTGTAATTTAATATTTTTCAGAATGGGTTCACGCAGAGAAAAATATCCCCCACCCTCTGAGCAAAAACTCTAAAATAACTTTTGCTTTCACAAATTGAAAACACATGTTCGGCCTCGATGATGTAAATGTTCAAAAGTGTTAATTCACTAATGAACAGTGAGTCCATTAGACATTCGATTACATACTCTGGGCAGCAGATAAATCAACACTGAGTGTAATTCAAACATGGGCTCTGGCCAGGCGGCTTGTTTTCTGTCCGACTGTGGTTTTCCAACAGTCTAAATCCATGAAGCGGATTTGCTCACAACAGCCAACATATTTCTCCAATCTGCATCCCCTTGTAAAGCAAAGGAAGGAAGGCAGAGCTCACAACTGTTGGTTTTGTGCTGCCCACGTTCTCACAACCCTGTAACATAAGGCCGGGCTTTCATTGCCTCTCCACTGCATGAGCAAAAGGGAATTAGTTTTTAAAAGTTTGTTTTGTAAGAGTTGTAAATATAGCGGCCCTGATTCAGACCTAGATCCCCTTTCTCTCAGATGGGGTATGGCTTATGTGGGTGGCTTTGGAAATACTGGGGCATGCTGAATATGTTTATATTACACTGTCCCCAGGGAGAGTTGAGCTTTGTGGTGCAGATGGATTACAGGGGGAAAAGAGCTGTTGTAGACCTTTTAAAGTTCAGTGTTAATGGTGGGAGTGAAGTGGCTGTGTAGGTGTGATGTGTTCCTTTCACAGGTCGTAGTACAAGTAGGTCTTGTAGTAAATATGAAGATACCACTAGCAGCTAATGCTCACTACTTATTACAGCCGCCAAGGTGGTTATGTTTTTGGTTCCTGTTTGTCAACAGGATTATGGAAAAGCTACTGGCCTGATTTTCATTACATTTGGTGGAAGGATGTAGCATGGGCCAAAGAAGAACCCATTCAATTTTAGAGCAGATACGAATTACGGGGCAGATCCGAATCATGGGACGGATACACGCATCATTTTTCACTTGTGGAAACGGCATTGGAAGAGGTCCGCGCTCCTAGTTAACACGTTATATCTTTTTTGTTTATTGTCTGGCACATAACACATTATTGTTAGTATGGATTAAACAAACAAGATATAATGAGTGATCTTTAGAAGTTCTGGAAGAAGGATTTTGTTATCTTTTGGGTAGAATCAGGCTAGCTGTTTCCTCCTTTTTCCAATCTTTAAACTAAGCTAACTGTAGCTTCATATTTACTGTACAGACAGTAAGTGGTATCAATCTAACTCTTGGCAAGAAAAGTGTTTTCCCCAAAATGTGGAACAATTTATTTACGGTGGAGACCAAAAAGGAGCTAAAACAGAGTGAATATTGGACTTAAGGTTGCCAGGTGGCTAAAAACACAACTCCGAATGGATGCTAATGTAGCTCCTCGACTACTCGATGTGTGTTTGCTAAAATGTTTACAACTATACAGGTAATATTCCACTGATGTGTTTACACCTTACATCAGTTAATGCAAGTTAAAAGTATTTTTGATAAAAGCAGAGGCCAGAAAAGAAAAGAAAAAAAAACAAGGAGGGTTAAAACGGTAAAATCTGTTGATAGATTTATTATATATATATATATATATATATATATACATCCACAGCTGTAGATATCTGTTCCCAATCAGGACTTTTCGTGTAAGACCAGCTCTTTTCTAAAGTAATGAACCTCAGCAAGAGCAGTCCTCTCTGTGTGTGCGCGTGCGTGTTCGTGTGCGTGTGTGTGTGTGGGGGCGGGCATGCCTGAGGTTGCTGAGCCTCGGCCTTCTCCTCAACATTAATAAGGACTTCCTTCCTACCAGACAGAGTCAAACACCTGATCACTTACCAAGGAGGACATGCCCACGCATCCCTCAGAGCTGGCAGCCTTCAGCCACTAATAAGGATCAGCCTGTGTTCTTTAGCTGCCCATCAATCAAAATGTTCACATGCCGGACATCCATACACAAATCATGTTTTCTCTCCGTACTCCACCCCTAATGTGCGAGAGTGTGTTTATGTGTAAGCTTAGCGTAAGGTATCATGGGTGGCAACTTTATCCAGGGAGACAGAGCACGAAATAATCCCTCTCATACACGCACCACTTCAAAAAATTACAAGTTTTTCTCCAATGGCAATAAAGTTTGGCTTCTTTTTAAAAGATGTTGAGCCAAGATACACCAGGTGAAATGTGCATTTTCATGATGTGCATAACTTCTTATTTTTCTTACTTAAATATCAGGTTTTTGAGATGGTTTTTCCATAATTGAATTAGAGTGGCTAGTCAAAACTGACTCAAAAACACATCGACTGATTTTTCAGCCCAGATGCTGTCAAAGAATCACTTTGCCAAAAAAAGAGACACGTTGCTGAACAGAAATATTGTCTTATTTACAGAGCTCAAGCTTGTGACTTTAATCAGAAGAACTCCCAAGGTCTCTCAACTGCAATATAAGGATTCAATTATCACTTTTCACTTGATATTAGATTGGGGGTATGTAATATCTCGAGTGTGTGGGCCACACATGTTGGCAGTCATGAATCTGGCTGTGTTCAGATAGTATTTCATGGTTCATATTCTGTCAACATACCACACAGGAATATAATGTTTTTAGTAGTAAGAGCTGCTGTCATCATGTTGTGCTCAGCACAGCTAGCAGGGAACAAAATATCCTTTAAACTAAAACAAAACCTACCATCCTCCACTCCTTCAGCCACGGAGTTTATTTTTGTGAAGCTCAGCATAAATTAGATATGATTATTAAAGACTTTTTTTTTTTAAATAATATTTTTGTGTCATCTGGTCTTCATGTTCTGTACGCAACGGAATAATATCAATAGATGCAGTTTATTTTGTTATCGTTGGACATATCCAGCATAAAATGTTTTGGCTTCCTGATGTCTCCTTTTTATGTTGACATAACTGTTGTTATATAACAGAAGGGTGGTGTACATTTAGCAACTGTACATTTACTCAAGTATTGTACTAAAATATCTTGTTTTTGTTGTGTGTGATCGTTTTATTTAGCACAGCGGTCACTGCTGTTACTAACATTTGAGTTTTTGTTGCTGCTCCTGCTAAATATCGATTTTTTTTTTTTTTTCTTGTATTTGTTCCAAATAATCCACTGTTTTTACTCCTCCAGTCGTACAAAATTCACTTCTTCTCAGTTTTTTTCCACTAAAGACCATTGCCTTATATCAGCAAGCAGCTGTGTGGCAAACTGGAGATTATCACATGAAAATGTCATGAAGTGAACTCCTCCCATTGGGGCGGTGCTGCTCAGGTGGTAGAGCTCAGTAATCGTAGGGTTGGTGTTTTGATCCCCGGTTCTACATGTCAGAGTCATTGAGCCAAAAATGCTAAAAAATTAATGTAAGCTGCTTTGGACAAAGTTGTCTGCCAAATTAATGTTATGTAACATAATGTAGATATCCTAAATCTGACATTTGGGTTGCATTTAGGAAAAGCATTCCTTACCTGTCATAAACTGACTGCTCTTCTCTACCTACAGGAATTGAGAAATCAAATCTTACAGCAAAATAGAAACTTTAGTGACTTTCTCAAGCAAGTAACCTCTCTGTCCAGAGAAACATGGGCATGTCGTCACTTTGGAAAGCATTACAGACTACAAATATGTCACATAATAGGACTAAATTTCAAATCCTTCCCTTTAGCTGCCTGAAGTTGCACCCTGCAGTTAGATATTCCTGTTTGCACCACAGACTGGGTGCGTGCTCCCCTATGTTCAAGCTGAAACCACAAAACTCACAATCGAAGACAAACAAAACAAATCTTCATCTCTATTTCCATAATGCAGTTTCTTTTTGAATATCCCTCTGTGTGGGTTTTCCACAGTACAAGTCTGAACAAATTCAAGCCCGGCTATTCTCCAGTGCTAAGGTCCTCAGCTCTGTTTGATTAGGGCAACACACAGGAGGTCCACTGCCACGGTGTTTTCTTTACCTGGGCCCATAACTCTTAAAAACACACAAACACTTGGGTTGTAAATGACCTGTTCATCACACAGTGACAGGAGAGGTGATTCTGGACTCTTGGTGGGCCAGGTGTGCAGATCAGGACAGCCCTGCCGTGCCAAGACCTGTTGGCATGGCGACGCGGGACCATGGAAAGTTCTGGGATCTGTCGCTGCTGGCAGGGCCGAGCTCCTGAACGGGACTGGTGTTGGCTTTGCCTCCAGCTGTTTCTTTACAGACATGCTGAACGCCAGCAACAGCCAGGGGCCAAGATCAGCCCAGCGAGTCTGGCCACACACAGGCCACTTACACACACACACACACACACACACACACACACACGCACATATACCCCCACAGTTATACAAGCACACACAAACAAACATACAAGCATTTTCTGCAATAACCCTGTCTCTGCCTCGGCAACAAAATGCAACAAACATATTTTCACACATTTCATATTTACATATACACATTTCATATTCCCCTATCATTAATTAATGTAAATATGTATATTTTATTTACAGTATGTACTTGTTTTGTGTAGCACTTTGTTTGTATTTCTCTGAATCCTCATTTGTTTTTATTAATTCTACCTTTTTGCAGTGATGGCTCCTAGGTTATATAAAACTGTCCCTCTGGGGGATTGTTTTAAATCTCATCTCAATACCTGCTTATTCTCAAATACATTTTATTGATGCATCTTTTTTAACCAATTGTGTTCTTATTCTTTGATAATACTTGCTTGTCTTTGATTTAATATTCATTTAAAATGTTCTCGCCTTTGGTACAAAGTGCTACAAATACAACTTTACTTTTTTTCCTGTTTAGTTAGTTTTCTCTTGCTGTATGGTGTTTGCTGGTAATCAGTCTGAATTGACATTTGTTTTCACTTAATCGCTGAAATAATCTTGGCCAGCGATTCAAAAGTGTGGAACCAGGTGCTGTCTTTGCCGCTGTAATAATATAATTTTATCTATGATTGCATAATGAACAATATGCTTCTTTGTGTACAACTGTTTAAAAAAAAAGGACTATAATAAACACATTAGTAGCTTGAAATCATACATTTAAACAGCGTGCCAATCAGCTTGCCAACAGCACTGAAACCTTTCTTGGACAAATACTTTACAGGTGTTACTTTTTTCTGTGAAAAAATATACAAAACGTACCCTTCCAGTTTTTAGCTAATTATAATGTGACAATGTAATACACAGTACAGGAATGTAGCTCAGTACTATCAATGGTGCTTGAAAGTTTTGATTGAGGAACCTTTGAAGGTGGTGTCAGTGAATAATCGCGCTGTTGAAACGGCCCCACCGCAGAAAAATAAACTTGCCATCTTTTGTTTTCCTTGTGTGGTCGAAGGTTATTCATTGAGTAAAGAGAAATGGGACCGAATTCTTTCAAGGCTTTTGTTCGTTAATTCATTACGTTCACGAGACTAGGAAAAGTGGCTGCGGAAATTAAAATTTATTGAAATCTATTTCAGTGGTAAAGTTGGCCGTGTTTCTTGGAGGGTCTGGTCCTTTTTTTTCGTAACTTGCACAGTGAGTTTTGGTCAGTGAGGAGGTGAACTGCTTTTGTGGTTGTGCTTGGAAGGAGGAATGTGTAGGTTTGCGGCTGGTGGAAACCTGCTGTTAGAAGAACTGGTCATAATGGGAAGGTATAGACTGACCATTTATGTTTAAAATGAAAACACTGTGATTCTTATTCCTGCAGATAAGTGGCCAGCAGAGCGTCACATTGACTGCCAACTTGACTGGATAATTGGAATATGACAGCACAAAATGTGTCGATCAAAAGCGTCAGTAATACAAAATGAAGAGCAATGTTACAGGGAGAAATCCATTATAGAGGAATAACAGATTCCTTTCTTCACTAACAGCCACCATACTAGCCTAAAATGCATTACAGCTACAAGACATGTTGTGTTTTGACTAAGTGAAGCAACAGGCTTCTTGTCTTGCTTTTGATATCCTATCGCTGTCACTGGCTCTCCAAATAAAACCAACAGCAGAATGCATGACGATGTAAGGTATTCTGGGAGATGCAGGGAATCATAAGGGAAGTACAATTCAATAATAGTACAGGTAGTTTAAAGTGAGCCTAAGGTAGAGAGCCTTTTGCGTTCCTGCCATATCAGAGTTACCACTATTACTGTTAGAGATGTCCCGGGCCGATCCGAAGAATCAATATTGAGGCTGATAAAATAAAGCCAATCCAAATACGGTCCTTTTTTTTTTTATTTTACTGTGTTCAGTCCACCTCAACCTGCTAGTGTTGCTGGTCTCTTTACTGACATCCAGGCTTCACAGTCCAGCTTCTCACTACATATGTGAGTGAAAATGAGTTTGTGAATGTGAAAAATGATTTGATTGCACCCAGAGCAGTCACGATATCACATTTCAACTACACGATTATCGTTGCCCAAAGAAGATAACAATATTATCGTGATATATATATAAAAAAAAAATAATGATGCATCTTTAACTTTGTTTATTGTGGGTTTTGTCTCTCTTTGGCAAATTAATTGCACTCATTTGTGTGGGGGCCTTGGTGGAGGGAGACAAAGCGAGAATGAAATGGAAACGGAAAGGATTTAAAAGGCGCTGGATTATTTACAAGATGTGAATTATCATGATATCAATATTTAAAAAAGAAATGTATATCATTGTTATCAACACTGGTATATTGCGACACCCCTAATTGCACTGGTGGTTGTCGGTTCTGACACGAAGGGGTTGGCAAAACTCGCCACCAATGTTGTTTTCAGTCGATGCGGAAACCGCAGTTGCTACAAGCCATTAACTTAATCAGTTTTTATCAAAGAAATGTGCAGATTTAAGAGTTATTTCTGTAAGTTGACTTTCAACAACCTGTACTGTTGCATCAATGTCATTCACGCTTGTTACCATTTTCGTGGAAATCTTTCTTTCCCTTTTTTTCTGGCTCTGGCACAGGAAGGTGATGTCGCCATTCTTAATCACGCCTACAAAGCTTTCATTGGCTCCGAGCCGTGGATATGCACAACAGCAGAGCTTTTGAATCACTGTAAAAATGTAGGCAGCTATTCAGATGTCTGGAACCTGGCTTATTCTGCAGGTTTTGATTGTGGTCAAAAAACTGTGTACTGTGTCCATGTTGACAAAAGGAAATGCCTTGTTAAATTGTGGTGACCTACTCAGGTATTCCTAAAGTACAATTGCTGCTTTTCTCCCATGCTTTGTGTCACCAGCAGGTTTCAGGTATGCAAAGTTTGACTTAAAGCTCTGTCCATCGTCGAGCAGCTCAATAGCCTGCTGAGATGAAGTACGACTTGACTGACTGAAAGACTTCCTCTCCGCTGTCCCTCTCGCTGGGCACAGAGTGGGTGGATATGGTTAGCAGCAGTCATAACAAGCATTTTTCAAAATGAGTTTCATCTGATGACAAGCTCGAACATATTGAATGCTCGACAGTGTTTTCCTGTCCAAGTCTCTGAAGATGCTGTCCAACAAAGACTCTCCAACTGTATAGATGGAGGAAATAGAAAAACAAATATATATATATTTTATTTTTAATGGAGCTGACATCCAGGACAGCAATGTTTTAAGCATCTTACACACAGCTGGACATGCACAACTTCCTCAAGCTGCTACAGAAATGTTCACTGAATTCACCCCAAATCATTATGTTGTCACTTCAATTTCAGTCTCACATATGGCATTATATGTCTTAATGCATGTGGTTACTACACTTATTACTTTACCAGAGTGTGTCCATCAACTTGCAAAGCTTTACCAATAAACTAATTTCCATTTACTGTCTACTGCTGATGTTGTAAGTAGCCTACATCTTTGCTTTCCATATCCGTGGTGACTGCCAGCACTCACCCAACCCACCCATCTGGTCTCATTTTGACACCCGAGGTTGCCATCTTGTAAGTCAGAAAAAAGTAAGAGGTATAGAAAGGTGACAACAGTTTTTCCTCCTAGCTTACCTCCCTGCACCACACTGAGTCTGACAAGCTGCTGAAAAATAGGACCGGGTCACATTTCAGCCTCAAAAGAATGTGCAGGGGCTGTGAGTAACCCTGTGGTCTGCTTCGGCATGTTTGGTCTGGCTCTTCATAATATCA
>CALSCE010009442.1:7488147-7499876 GCA_943593645.1 Bovichtus variegatus
TAAAATATGCTTGACCGATTATGACAGCTTGTTCAACCTTTGTGCATGTAATGACTTATGCAATGAAGTGATGCTTCGATGTTTTGGGGCGTTAGACTATTTAACAGAGAACCAGTATATTACATTTTGATCAACATGACATAATCAAATGAATAATGTAGGAAACGGCAGTACATAATCCTTTGCATGAATGTGCCAAAGCATCTGCTTTTATGTGTTCTCAAGTATGTTTTATTGAAGAAGGGATGTAGGACATGATAAAGCAATCTACATTTTCAACCACATAGTATCCAACATAAATAAACAAAACAAAAGTTGCACAACACATATGGACGCTTAACACACTCGTCCTCCCTTCCCCACATCTGCTCAGTAACCCTCACTTCTGTGTAGTCCTGTATATAGTAGTCCATATGACAAAAAAAGGAAAATAATAAAGACAAAAGGTGAAAAGTAATAATGGACAGTCAACTACACGAGGAGTGTCGAGAAATTGCTTTTATGATGTGCATAAGTGACTAGATGGTGTGGAAGTTGAACAAATAGTTTGGAAATGTTGAATTCTGATCTGAGAAATGTAGCAAAGCGGCTGAAAACTGTAGATCATGCAACAGACTTGCTACACAGACTGAAACAGCCACTGCTATTACATCGCTATTAACAGTGATCCCTCATCACTCAATGCGACTTAAATGAATAATGTAAACTAGCATTTATCTACTTCTTAAATACACTAACGCCAGTAAAGTCAAACACGAGTGTAAATATGGTCTGCAGGATTAATAACACTCATGGTAAACATACGGCCTGCTGCCGTTTCTTTGTGGCCTTCCTTTCATAGCCAGCCAATCAGAGCAGAGTTTACTAGGGTCTCCCGTCCAATAGCGAGGCTGGTTGTTGTTCGGCCCTGTTGCGACCGCGGACAGACAGAAGCAAGTGGACCGGTTTGAAGCTAAGCTAATTCAATCACACTTAAGCTGGTTAATTTTGATAGTTTGCATCGGTTCCGTTTTCAGCACATACTCATATCTGCTTGCGAAAAAATAAATCTACCTGTGCATATTTTAGCCGCCAGGCTAGGAAGAAAAACCGGGCATTTACTTCGATAAACCGCTTCTGTGCTGCTAGCTAAATTGGCGCCAGTCGGCTGTTTGACAACAGCGCCATTCAGTCACGTTCCCGGTGTTGTTGTTTGTAGCTGCTAAGTGAAACGAGCTAGTTTCCGTTAGGCGCAAGCTGCAAAAAGAGCGCTCACGATACCGAAGATAAAGTTGAGCATGGCTGAATTCCTCGAAGACCCGTCGGTTCTCACAAAAGATAAGCTGAAGAATGAGCTCACGGCCAACAATGTGGCACTTCCAAGCGGGGAGCATAAAAAAGAAGTGTACGTGCAGCTGTATCTCAAAAACTTAACCGTGCTGAACAATAAGAAGAGTCCGCCTGTAGACACTTTCTCCAGCGACGATGAGTTCCCTACCCCCGTGGTGTCCAACAAAAGTCGATCTGGAAGAGTAAGTTTTGCTTAATAGTTTTCTATTTGCGGATTAACTGTGATACGATTAGACTGTGTGTCTGTATGGAGGAGAGAACACGCGTAAGTTGTGAATTGTTGCATGATATGTATCTTAAATCTTTCTTGCAGAAAGCTACAAAAAAGACAGACAAGCCTCGCACAGAGGAAGTGGAGGTGACAGATCTCACTGATGAAGATTTAAAACAGCAGCTGGCGAAACGTGGTGTGGACTCGGGACCCATCGTTGGTGCGTTCATGGAGCTCTTTCTCAGACTTTTGTGAAACACTTCTCCATCATAAGAGATACAATTAGATTTAAGTTATTCAAATATACAAATAAATGACATTCAGATTACGTTACATTATTAAATATTGGAGCACTTATTAAAACAAAGCAATTAATTGAAAAGAAAATGCATGTTCTTTATCGTTGTGTTGACCCGTTTATCTAATTTAGCTCCTGGAGCTGGCCACTTATACGGTTCAAATTTAAGTTTTTAGCTATAGCCCAACCTACATGGTTCCAATACTGATATTTGTATTTTTTTTATCTACTAACGATATATCAGCCACATACATAATCAATTTTATCAAGCTAGCTAAGCATTAAATAATTATCAAAACATACAATCAAAGTCAATATGAACAGCTGGTAAAATAAACAAAGTAATAATATACATTGATTATTGTGAGAATAAAAAAAAGAAAAAAAAGCTGCCTTTTATAGTAATAATTTAGATGTGATTGTTAAGGCTTCGGGACTCTTGAATTTTTGGTTTAGATACCTTGAAAAGTGCTTGAATTTTGACTCCTAAAAAGCTGTACGAACCCTGGTCCAAGTAATCATGTTTTTTTCCTTCCTCCCCTCCATTCAGCGACCACCCGTAAGTTGTATGAGAAAAGGCTGCAGAAGCTTTTGGAGCAGCCTCCAGCTGAACCTGCAGCTCCTACAGATGTCACCACTCTCCCCAAGGCAGACAGCAACCAAAATGGCAACACAAATTCTGACCAGTACAGCGACAAGGAAGATGGTGAGCTGAGCTCCGACCACACTATACTTGGGAGCTTTTTAAAGTTCACATTACTTACCAAGACAAATAACATGCCCTGAATATGTCGTATGTTTTCTTTTATTATGAAGAGTTATCCAGACACATTGTTAAACCTGCTTCTCACAACAGGTCCCTGAATAAATGTTTGAAAAACACTAATTACTGTACTGATATCGCCATGTTTCACTGTTGTTTTAACATTACGTGTGTTTTTCAGAGGAGATTGCTGCCCCTGAAACAGAGCCAGTTCCTGTGGTGGAGAAGCCCGTGAGAAGCAGAGGGAAAGTTCCAGTTACGACCAGAACCAGCAGCAGCAGAAGACAAACCAAGGTGAGGCACACTTTGCCATTTCAAATTTTAGTAATAGTAGCATTTTTTAAGTTTGTATTAACATTGTTTGTATATGACACTGACAGGTGGTGGAGGAAATTATAACTGAAGAAACTCCTAAGAAGTCCAGCGAGAGTGTTGTTGAAGATATCCTTGCCAATGAAATAAGCACACCAACAGGCATGAGGTAACGGGCACATGAATCATGTACTGCAAAATATTAATCTAAATGTTGAACATGAAAAAACACCATTGACCTCTGAAATGCTAGTTACTAGTTTTTTTTTAAATAAATAATCTTAAATCAAGGTTCACTTGTTAGTTTTTTCCCAGAGATTTCAACTCCATTTCACATCCTTAATAATTGATTAATCGTTTAAGTAATTTTTCATGCAGAAATGGCAGAAAATGCTGTTTTCTGTTTTTTATATCATATTAAAGTGAATATCTTTGGGTTTTGGACTGACAAAACAAGACATTTAAAGACAGAATTGGAATTTGAGAAATGGGGATGGACATTTTTCACTATTTTATAGACTCAATGATTAATCAAAGAAATTACCGTCCGATTAATTGATAATAAACGTTAGTTGCAGCCTTAATTGAAAGCTCCAGAAAATCTGCTAGAAGAAGTGGATCTTGGGTTAAGTTATGTTTTTGTTTCTCGCCTAAAATATTGATTTTGTTGTTTTCCTGCTCAGTGCAACCTGCAGGCGTCCAATCCGAGGGGCAGCTGGTCGACCATTGCAACCAAGTGAATACTGGCTGGATGAGTCCCGAGTGCAGCGCAGCGTCCACTCTGAGACCCGCTCTTTCTCTGAGTCTTTCTCCAGAGTGGGCAGCTCCGTTTCTTCAAGCAAAGCGCCAGCCCGACAAGGGTTCCTGTCCATCTTGCTCAAGCTCCTGCTTCTCGTTGTGGTGGCCGGTTCTCTCCTCTATGCCTACCAGAACCTGGATGCCGACGACATCAACACTCTCAAGGGCCTCCTCGACAACGCCATCATCCCCCTACAGGGCGTTGTGAACAACGCAGCTACCTACCTGGGCATCGGCAGCAGCAGTGCTACAGAGAGCGCCGGCAAGTAAAGACCCGCAACAGTCTCTCGCCACACCACCTCCCTGTTATACGCCACGGCACAACACAAGCAGTAAACTTGGCTCACCTCTTCTTTTTACCCACGTGTTTGGACAAAAGTCACAGATTTAATTGGAACAATGAACTTTCTCATCTCTGGACTCCGGCTTTCCTCCCAGGAACACAGTAGCTTCTGCATAACACTGTTTTGTGGCAGTCAGAAGAGACTTGTTTTAATGTTGATTTTAATCTGTGAATTGTTTGTGTCTTTGTGTGTATTTAACCCTTGTATGTAGAACAACAGGCGCAGAATGGAGAGTCCAGTTTATCCATGCATGGTTGTAGTTTTTGAAGGTCATACTGTAGTTTCTAACTCTGTGCCAGGTGTTTTTCTGATGGTGAAGTGCCTGGACACGTAGCACGTAGTGCCCTCCCATTTTCAAGCACAAAGAAGTGCTACTAATACCAGAATGTTACATGTGTTTTCTGTATGAATTTCAAAATTTCCTCCGTAGCTATAGAGTTAGGTAGAGTGATTCATTATTTCTATGGTGCTCAGGTCAAGTCAGCTCAAACTTTTTAATGTGGTCCGTGCTGGGAGGAGACACTAGGTGTAATCAGGTCGCATCACTGCATGAGGGAAATCCGCCCACGTTCAGGTTGTGGTATATAAAACTTTTTTCCAGTGGCTGATCACTTCATGAATCATTGTATATGGGCTCTATAATTAGGACTCAAGTGATTATTCTGGTCGCTCTGTATTATCATGATTTCTACTGTTAATGGATTGAGAAGGAACAATTACTTTTGAGATCTCAACCTCCTCAAAAATGTACATGTACAAACAGCTTTTTATTAATCATATACCACTTATTTGACAATTCCTCTTTAAGGAAACTAAAATTGCTTTGTGCAATTTATAGACTATTGATTTTCCAGCTCTGCCGGTGTGCCCATTTGAGTTTACATGCTTTGGGTTTTAGTGCTCTGTTGTGCTTTTATTTTGTTCTGTTTTTATTAGATTTCTGATCCTTCAGTCCTATATGCAGGATTGGCTGTTGCAGTGCACCCACATAGCCCACCTCACTGACTACATGTGTCCATACATGGCAGATCTGCAAAGAGGACACATGGAGAAAGTTGATCTTTTTGGGACAGTCAATCAATTTATTCTCTTCAGAACTCGTTGACTACTTCTGCCTGAGCAAATAGCCACAATTAAGAGACTGTAAGTTACCTGCTGGGAAGGAGGATGCATTCACTGGAGGTGATGTTGGGGGAAGATTTCTGCGGCGTCTTTGTTTCTATTTTGATATTTTTCTAAAATGGCGTGTTCAACTTTTTATAGCATATTTTAAGGTAACATTTGAAAGCAATATGTAATACATGAAGGTGATACTGTATTTTAATTTGAACCTTGCTGAATTAACACAGGTGACTCATTATCAGGCAGCTCTTCCACAATGGACAGAAATGACTAGGGTTATGTGGGTAAGGATTTCTAATCTGTTTATTTATGATAATGTAGGCAGTGTATCATACAATAAACGTGGCAGTTACCAGCTATTTTTTGTTTGTCTTGTTTTAGCGCTGTCTGGGCAGTACCAGTATATTTGCATTGAACCAAATGTATTGCAACACATGTATGCATCGCTATTAACCATTTTTGAAAGCAATCTGCTTTTTAGAAGTTTTCCCTTCATTTGAATGTGGATGTGATTTACAAAAATGATCATGGCTACTATAAACACAAGTCACATAATCAATAAGGGGTAATGTAGACAATGGAAATGTGTTTTAAAGTGGATGCGATCACTTTAGGGCATTACGTTGCCATCTCGAGCAAGTTTGAAATCTGAGTTAGTTTATAACTCCATAAGATATTGAATGGCAGGTGCAAACACATCCTTTTAAAATACTATGCTGATGCCAAGAAGAAGGCCACTGCATACACAAAACTGAGTCGTTGATGCTTTACCTGAAGAAAGGTTTCAATTAACACTTTCTTATCGTGCTGTTTTTCCTTCTATTCTCGTGGCCTCTGTCCACTTGAATGTGTAGGTTGTATAATGTGACAGCTTGACTGGGTAAATCCCAGTAAATCCCAGCACCCTGCTGTTCTCCCTGTCTGGGGCAGAAAATGCAACTCCTACATATAATATCCCTCTCTGCTTATAGTGGATTTAAAGTGGGGGAAAAAAAACACTTGTGAGCACCTGCAAACATTTTAACTTCTTTTCTCAATCCTCACAAGAGCCCTTTTTGTTCCATCTCTCACATCGCTGTCTTGCAGTGTAGTGACTCCACACTGGTGTCTTGTGTCCTGAGATTCCCTCCAGGGGCCAAGCAAAGAAGAGCTGCTTCACCGCTTTATGTGAATGTGACAGATCCCCACTGTCTTTCCATCAAATACTGAAAGGGACGTGGCTGTAGGACTGATAACACAAAGTGACCCTACCTGGCCTGCTTCCTACAGCGTGAATGTTTTTTATACATTCTTTGCATTTTTAACACCATAAAATTACAATGTTTCCTATATTCGTGACACTAAATTGAGACCGAGATTATTATATAACTTTTCATGTGTATTGTCAGTTCGTGGGTGCAGCCAGTAAAATTGGCTGATTATTTTCCAATAAGCACAACTGGGGGGGGAAAAACATTTTTATGGCTTTTTGTCTGTAGGTTATTAAGGAACTTTTTCATCTGAGGTTGACCACATGACTGGCTGATTGTCAACAAATACTATAGCCAATATTTATCCAAATCAAGACTAATTCTTGCTTTCTTGAGTGTTCCCTCACAGCTGGTTGTCTGTTCTAGTTTTCCCTGCAGTGGTTGTGCTCTAACATTGATTCTCCCCCTGCTGGTTCAGTGGTGTCTGTGCTTCACTAAGAAATGCAGCTCAGCAGTGTCCTCAGATGTAAAGGTGAGTAAAAGACTGAAACCTTCTGTCTGTGGTAACACACTCCCTGAAATCCAGCTCTGAAAAACAGAATCCATTCACACCCAAGAGCCCACTTGATGTCTGTTTAATGTTTGCACTAAATGCATAATAAATCATAATTGTGAAGTGGTTTATGGAAAATGTTTTAACCATCTTCCTTTTTCTTTCTTATTTAACAGGAAATATGTGTTGTCTTTGGAGAACGTTGTACCAGCTGAGTGAGGTGACCCTTGGAGTGCCAAACTGAGACTTTGTAGGGGATGGAGAGGCTTAGTCAATTAAATCCAGTAGGCTGCAGCCTGACTGCACAACAGGAAGGGGAACAGGCACAAAGTACAGCACGCCAAGGGTGAGTCTTACTGATTTGTGTTGGAGAAAGGACAAGGACTTGCACTCAGAGTAACTGGATCCTCAAGGCAACAGGTGAACAGCCATGGTTTTCTTTGTTCAATTGAAAATTGAAATATCTGCAGGAGGCATTTAGAGTGGATTTGGGTGTGTGGTGTCTACCTGTGGGGAAAGTTATGCTGTATTTCTTTGCGTGCTCTTCCTGCTCTCCGTGCAGATGTTAGGTTTGGGTGCTTTCAGGCTTTGTAGAATTGCAAATGAAATCTATTGACCACATATAACTGGATCTACTTACTGTTCTTTCATCACTAGCTGTGGCAGCTTCCAGTTTGACTGTTTATCTCCAGGTACTCTGATACAACCATCATCTGAACCAAGTCACTTTCTCATAAAAACTTTAAAGAACAAGAAATATGTACCAAAGATAAAAAGATTTGTTTATTTTTTATTGTGTGATAAATCACACAAAAACAAATAGATTAGTAACAGTTATTTGGGAGATGTGTCTCTTGCAGGTTGTTTCCTTTAGATGTAGTTTTTATGTGGGACCTCATAATTACCCAGATAAATAGAAGGGATGTTATCACACGTTGAAACATAATTATCAAAAATAATGTATTGTCCCTTTTGGGGTAATAGTGGTCATACTGAAATTGACTGTTTCTAGATTACACATTTCAAGTGTCTAATGTGTTGTCTGCCATCTGTACCGTGCGCTGTCTGTGCAAAGTTCAAGGGTGACTTAACTTTCTCAGTCATAAATAAACATTTCACTGCTATCTTGTCTTCAATTTTGCCTTAAAAATGCAAATTCTCTGATGATACTTTGGCTCCTTGATCATTCAGGTACCCTCCATGTTTTTATTTTACGTAATTAAAAGTCATGAAACTGACTGTCCCCGCTGTGACCTCGCAGGCTAAGCCACCCCATTAACTGCTCATGTTACATGTTTTAACGCTTTCTCTTGGTAATCCAGTTCCACTCAAGGCTAATGAATGGACAGTGCACTTTTAATGGGACTTCTATCCTCCCTGTGAGAGAGATGGCACATTTTTGCAGATATCAGGATTTATTACATTTCAAGCAGTAATCTCATGCCCAGACAACAGTTCGAGAGTGCCTCATGTTTTATTGTATTTACATTCTGCAGCATAAAGTAAAAACTATTCCCAAATGTGCAACGTGCTGAAAATTCAGTGGCGGCTAAATCATACGTAATGCAGATTTCTGCCTGTTATTAGTTAACAGTGGCAATATCACAGCTTTAATATAAGCAAATACAATATACTGCACTTATCACAGAGAGAATGTAGGTAACATCATTTGTAAAATACTTCTTGCACTGCATATGATGCAAGAAATGTTGTTGTTGTTCTTTAGAGACATCCTATTAGATACAAGGTGCTCATCTGTAGTTCAGGTGCAGCAGATGGAGGCAGCGTTAAGGGATTACAGTAACTCCTTTAACTGTCTGCAGTCAGTCAGTGAAGTTCAGCATCCGATTATAGTGCTCCGTCCTCCATTTGGGGAGGAGAGGGTGGAGGGAGAGGAGACGAGCCGGCCCTGAGTCACATGTGCACTGTGCTATTGCTGCAGCTGACCGGATACCTGCCTCAGCTGCCTGGGTTGCACAAACTGTGCCTGTGTGAGGTGTTGTGGATGCAGGGGGTAGGCAGCTCTGTGGGAACACACCTTAGGTATCCATTCACTTTGCCATGCTGATTACATGTTGGTATTTATACGTCGCAGCTCGGAGCATCGCCAAACAATGCAAGTATTGCTGCTGTGTTTGTGTCTGGCTGCTTGTCATTTCAAGGTGAACTCTGCAGAAAGATAATAATTGGAACAAAGCTCAGTCAGTGTGTTTCTTTCTTTCTTTTTAAATAGGTTTGGATGACAGAAGTCATGCTTCCATTAGTGCGACTGACATGAATGTCGTGTGTAATCCCTCTACACTCAGGGTTTATAAAACGCAACGTCCTGATTCTGAATGCAGTATTTATGAAGTTTGAGCACGCAGCCTGCTTTCTGGATGCAGGACTGTTTCCCTCAGTTGCTCCTGTCACTTGTCTGCAGTCGACATGTTTTCTGATCAGTAACGTTCTTCTCTTCCTCCTTCTTCCCCTTCTTTAATTTTACTCTCCTCAGCACTGAACATGGCCTCAATTCTGCAGAAGCTGATCACCCCGCTGTTCAGCGGTCCTCCTGAGCTCCCCAGGAATAAAGTGACAGTGGTGGGCGTGGGCCAGGTTGGCATGGCCTGTGCTATCAGCATCCTGCTCAGGGTAAGAGCCCCACTGGGTTTCCCTCTGCTTAGATTACCCTCATGCCTGCTGGTGTCACAAGACAGGGTAATACGTTCTAGACTGATACCGGATTATTACTGATCTCTTGGCCTCTAACTCTTGTCCCTTCACTGTCCCTGTTTAAGGTGTGGTGACAAATGACAGAAAAATATATTTGTCACCAAAAAGGAAGAGCTACAAAGACTTTCTACTTAAGCAGCTGAAATTGGGAAGCAGCGTTGTCCCTGTACAGTAGTAATAGCAGCAAATTTACCTTATTGATTAACTCCACAATGACAAATGTTAACACTCATTATACTATATGCAAAGCAGGTCACTGATTGCACAAGAAAGAAATATAGATTCATGATAAGGTTTTGATTTGAGTTGTGGCCAATTATATGTACATGTAGTTTATCTGAGTTGAGTTAAAAAAAGATTATAATAATAATTAACTTTATTTATATAGCACTTTTCAAAAACAAGTTTACAAAGTGCTTCACAGACATAAAAACAGAAAATATACAGTGCAGTTACAAATAAGATAAGTTCAATGCGGCCAAGAAATAGAAACATAGATAAAAGAAAACAAATAAAAATTGAGTAGATCAATGAATATAAGCATAAAACAAAAAGAAAAACTCTAATTAAATGCCATTTTAGAAATATTAGATTTTTTTATTTTTATATATATATATATACATTGTTAAAGAAAATTTTCAATTGTAAGCCATCTGGTCTTATTTCTTCGAGACAATCCTGCAGTAAAATGTATTTCAGTCATAATTTATGCTATTTATTTAGAACATACATGCAGATAACTGTGGTCCTACTATAACAGTGGGTCAGGTATATATTTAGTCCCTAAAACTAACTCTCTATTGAAGTTATTTCGACTGGAAAAACAGGTAGACTGGTGAATGAGTTGTTCTGATTGCCCTGACGTGTGCAGGAGCTGGCTGATGAACTCGCTCTGGTGGATGTGATGGAGGACAAGCTGAAAGGAGAGATGATGGACCTGCAGCATGGCAGCCTCTTCCTCAAAACCCCAAAAATAGTCGCAGACAAAGGCAAGTTTATACCTCAGATAGACTATGAGGGATATATAAACACACCCCTCTGCAAAAATCTTCAGAATATAGATAGGAATGAAACTAGATGGTGTATCTTAGTGCTACTGCAGTCGAGATATGTGGCTTAAAGTATGAGAAAATGTGTAATAATTACTTACATTAAGACAACACTTTTTTACATTACAAGTTTTATAAAAATATATGTTTAAATATGCAAAATTAGGTATTATCTAATGCTAACTTTTGGTAAATTTAGAAGGAAAATAGACAAAGTTTGGTAAAATAGGGTAAAAACTCTCACAACTGAGCCCTGCATGAAAAAACAATGTTTTTTGCCTCCAGTGTCTCGAAACCTGGGTTTAGATAAGGATCTGAAAGTGAGGACACTTAACTTAATATGACAAATCTACTCCTCTTCTCTCAGACTACTCTGTGACAGCGAACTCCCGCATCGTGGTGGTGACAGCTGGAGTCCGTCAGCAGGAGGGAGAGAGCAGGCTGAACCTCGTCCAGAGAAACGTCAACATCTTTAAACACATTGTCCCTCAGATCGTCAGATACAGCCCCAACTGCACCATCATCGTGGTTTCCAACCCAGGTACTGTCCAACATACATTTCATCTTCCAGTTTTTCCTCTCTCACACAGCAGAGATGCAGTACTCTAACGACACTCTTTAACAGTTGATGTGCTGACTTATGTAACCTGGAAACTGAGCGGCCTCCCCCAGCACCGCGTCATCGGCAGCGGCACCAACTTGGACTCGGCACGCTTCCGCTTCCTGATGGCCGACAAACTGGGAATCCACGCGAGCAGCTTCAACGGCTGGATCCTGGGAGAACATGGAGACACCAGTGGTGAGGATTTGTTGGATTTCTGTTTGGTCAGACCTCTGAATGTTATTATGTTACTGACAAACAATAGTGCAAGGTTATAATAGTTTAGATTTTTCAATTAGCTTTTATTAAATTTTTATTTTCAACATATCATTTAATTTGACTGTGATTCTAGTTATTTTTCAGAGAGTGGTTGGTAGTTTTAGTTTAGTTTCAGTTTTACTTTTAGTTTATCAATATTTAGTTTTAGTTTTAAAGTAGTTTTAGTTT
>CALSCE010009442.1:7499886-7518259 GCA_943593645.1 Bovichtus variegatus
TTTTAGTTTATCAATATTTAGTTTTAGTTTTAAAGTAGTTTTAGTTTGTTTTTGTTGGGGCCAGTTATGATATAGTATGTAGCTACATATACATACATAAAACATGGTTGGAGAGCTGTGTGGGAATGGCCATAAGTTTAATTCTTTTAAATTGGGAATCAATTACTGTGAGTACTGTTTCACTACCACACGCTGAAAAGTTTGGTCAAATGGCATTTAATCTACTACAATATTTAAATCATTTTCTTGTTATTTAATTCTCTGCATGTGAAAAACAATGGGGATTAATCGTGAAGTATAATGTTTTAGTGTCATCTCCTGAAAATATCAAGTCCTTTCAAATTCTATGGTTCAATGTCACAGGAGTTACCGGAAATGTATGCAGTCTCCTTTTTTTGGCAGTAAAATATAATAGATAAAAAACTAAAACTGTAATGAATTTATGTTCATTTTTTTCTTTAAGGACATTTTTATTTAGTTTTAGATTGTGGTAATAACCCTGCGACAGTACAAACTGTGACTGTGTGACGTGTGAGGCGTGAGGATGAAAGTCGATGGTTTCATCGTGTGTTTCAGTGCCTGTGTGGAGCGGAACGAACGTGGCTGGAGTCAACCTGCAGATGCTAAACCCGGACATCGGCACTGACTGTGACGAGGAGAACTGGATGGAAACACACAAAATGGTGGTGGACAGGTGTGCCAGAGTTCACCATGCCATATTCTCTGTCCAGACCTTATTCTATATACATTTTACATATGGAAAATGTGCATCCCTAAAGCCATATTACGCTATAGACTTTATAATTGTGTGTAACAACCTTTATCTCTAATTAGTTATATTTGAGATCAGTAACTACAGATTATTACATGTCTATCCCTCCATAGAAGATGGAATTAAAAATTAGAAAAGAAAATTAGAAAATCAGACAGTGAAAAAGTGAGATCATCTTATATTCAAGGACAAGACGTAAAAACGTTAATTATACATTCAGCACTACCTCTCTCTGTCTGTCACTTTAATCAGCGTAGAGGACAAAAGCAGCCGCCCTGATGTAAAATCTGCTTTTTCAGTTTATTTTTAGCACTTCTTGTCTGCTTGATCACGAAAAAAGTCAACTAACTGTAAGGCCCTCAGCCTAAACCTTTTTTATGTTTTGTTTTTTTGTCTCATGTGTCTCTCAGCGCCTACGAGGTGATCAAACTGAAGGGATACACCAACTGGGCCATTGGTCTCAGTGTAGCCGACCTGACAGAAAGCCTCATCAGGAACATGAACAGGATCCATCCTGTCTCCACCATGGTGAAGGTGAAGGCTGCTCACACACACAGGATCATTTTCACATGACAGAAGCACGCAGTCTTTAAATTACGGATACAAACTGTAAGTTTGACTACAAAAAAATATGTTGCTATATAGCAATTTTTTTTTAATTGTTTTTTGATATATTGCAAGAAATCTCAGCAAAGACTTGTAAAGTTTAATATGTAAAGCAAATCTGAAATATAATACAATTTTGAAAGTGATTACTTATTTCAATTAAAATGCATAACATTTCATTTTAAATATAGTTCCACTTTTACTCATTCAAGCTCTATTGTCTGAAATCAGATTGAGCTCTCAGTGACAAACAAGACCAGTATATATATATATATATATATATATATATGCATGATCATCCAGAATTGGTGAATATATCCAAATTCTTCTGTATTCATAAGACACAACTTTGATCGATCTTTTATTTTATTGCGTCTCACTGGGGTATACTGTATTTAGTCTATGATGTATCTTCAATTGTAGTTCATTTGCTCTTTTAGTGGTAAAACAGCCGGAGAGTTTAAGCTTACTTTTTTTTTTTTTTGGTTCAACCCTTTCAAATTTGAGGACAAGAATTCACAATTTTGCAGTTTATATTATCTGTGGGCTGACGGTTGTCTCTGTCTGTGAGATGCATGTTCTCACACAGACAGTGAGGTTGTTGTTCATTGTGTGCAGGGCATGTATGGGATCAGTGACGAGGTGTATCTGAGTCTGCCCTGCGTGCTGAACAGCGGAGGCGTGGCCAGCGTGGTCAACATGACCCTGACGGATGACGAGGTGGCCCAGCTGCAGGCCAGTGCCAACACGCTGTGGGACATCCAGAAGGACCTGCAGGACGTCTAACCGCACGGCAGGGGGCGATGTAGCTGCGCCCTTCTGACATATTATCACTCTGCATTCACTAAAAGCCACAAAGCTCCACCTTCTACACTTTCAATCCACTCCCCTTTGTAGACTCAGACAGGGAGTTTAATCCCGTCAGATTTAGCTGTAGATGTCAGTTTGACCTGCTGCTCTGACTCCTTTGTCCTCGGCTGTGTTGCAGTGCGGGACTGTGTGTCACTCCTGCTGCTTTGGTGTGTAATAAAGTAAACAGTAACGCGCGTAATGTGTTCAGTTATTTAGTAAAGGGAAGGAAAAAAAAGGTACAAATTCAACAAATCCTGAAACACTGTGAAAGGGAGGTGATTTTACCGGGACGTGGGTGCATTTTCTGATGCACAGGCCTACATTCAAAAATATTTTGGGAAGTATTATCACACAAATAAATTCTATGAGTCAATAATTGTGTCAATGGACAAACTCCTGATAAAAGCTTTAGTTTAAGTTTTTTTTTTTATTTAAAGAGCACTTTAAAGAGTCTATTCTGAGAATGTGAATAATCCAACAACATTTGGACAATTAATGTCAATTGTCTTGCTAACAAGGTGACAACAGTTATAATGAATAAAGGAAAGATCAAAAATAAAGCTGTGAACAAGCACGGTGCAACCTTTTCTCCAGTAATATATATAATAACTCTGTCCATCTGTATCTATGTACATCTTTAAATAAGTTTTAGGATAGTCATGTGCATAAGGTTTGCAGGGGAACACTGACATCGATCAAATGAAGGGGAAACATTGTTATGGAATAATGTTGTCTTTAATATGGTGCGTGATGGTTGATGGTGATGGTGATTTCTTACACAGATATTATTTATAATAGATATTAGACTATATTAAACAGATATTAGTTATGAATACGATGCAAAATACTAGTCCAAAGATCATTTCATATATTCTTCCCACATTCATCTGATCTGACATGTCTGGTAACATTTATTGTAAACAATATAAGGATGGGCTGGCGTCAAAACAAATACTTTACTGACCATCTTTTTGTCTTTTGAAAAAAAATGTTTTAATGTTCAGCGGGGTTAATTCATGTGTGACCTCCAGCCAGTGATGATCACATCTTAAAAAAAAACTAAATAGTTGTTGATTTAGGATCCATATGCATATACAAATGAACTTTTATTCTAATCGACATGAGTGTAAAAAAAACAGGATTGAAACTCTTCTCAGCTGGTGAACTTTGCTTGACTCAGGCTGCCATTTCCAATGAAAGTCATTGGGCCACCTCTCTCAGACAGTGTGATGATGAATGGCTGAATGGTGTTTATCATGGTGTTAATCACGTGTGTGGTGTGAATCACTTAATTGCTGCCCCAAGCTGACGCCAAATTTCTTTGTTCGTAATCGATAACCAATTGTGCGACTGAAAGGAAACCTTTAATGTTGAACACAGAGTTCACCGACAAGGCACGGGAAGGGGATTTTATTTATTCAGCACGTTTAATTACAAGTAAACTCAAACAGTAGTTACATGTGTAAAGAATCATAATAAATACAACAAAATGCAACAATAAGACAAAAACAAAAAGGAAAAAAACAATTGTCTTCACCAATAGTTAAAATTCAGCTTTTGTTTGTCTGGGTAATTATCTGGATTGTCTTCATCTGAGGAAGAAAAATAAATAAAAATAAAAACATTGCTCAGGTGATGTGTTGGTGATAACTTTCAGGGTTTTACCTTCATCCACAGCTCGCTGCAGAAGCTCCAGAAGGATGGAAGACAAAGACAATCCAGGTCCATCACTGCTCTGGATGTGAGCCACTGCAGAGACATGTGGAAAAGAAACAAGAAATTGCAAAACCAAGAGAAAAAAGACATGACCTAGAAATAAAGAAAATGCAAACATATAGTTGTGTGAAGAAGAGACAATGTGTATATAAGATCAGCTTTATTCTCTCCGCTCTAATTCTCTCCTAGTAACAAACTGATGTCCTGCAAGTTTTTAGGTACCACTTTCTGACAAAGCATTATTCATAAAAGATGTGAAAGTTAATGTAAATAAGGGCTTTATTAATAATAATAGACTGCAGATGTAAAACAAAGTGCCAACACTGTCATTATTCACAATCTAAAAACCCAGAAGTTGTTCCGGCTTGTATCTAATTTAAAAAACATTAGTAAATCATATATTAACCATTAATAAAGTCATTAATTACAACTTGTAAACCCCTTTATAAAGTGTCACTTATTTGAAAGTGGAACATGCTTTTAAAAGCCAAGAAATAATACTGCACCACTGCTTATATAACTATTTTTCTTTATTAGCTGCAGGACATCGTACTATACTCACCTTTATGTAAAGTGTCTCTTTCCTCTCTGCTGGTGCGTTGCATCACTGAGCGGTGTCCTTCTGTAAAACATCAACAATTAACTCTATTTTCTCTTAATTTGACAAAGACAGCTCAAAACCAGGCATTTCTAAAAAAAAAAAAAAATTTAATTTCCTCTGCAAATTCTTACGTGCTCCCTTTAGGTATAAGATGGCGTGAGGAGTCCAGTTTCTGCGCTGAAACGTGATGCAAAAGATAAATGTTTATGTCATAATTATATTTCTTAATGTGTTTGTTTTCATTTCAGCTTAAACATGAAAGAGTAGAATATACTTTCACCCACCTGTGGTGCACTCCAACACTGAGTAGCCAATGTCACCAAAAGCAACGTGACTATTAGAGACATTGTTGAACTCTGTAATGACATTTAATTAAAAATAACACGAATAAAAAGTAATAATAATCATAATAAATTTCTCATATAAAGATATTTATATATTATATCCTCAAGAGTATTTTACTATGTTGTCATTCATTATCTGTTTGTACACAGGAGGATTTATAATGGTTAACATTAATTAGCTATTACTTATGTTTACATCTCTCTATCTACCATTACAGTGTGTTGAAAACTGTTTATTAAATGGTTATACATGCTAGATAGGGGGACATAAAGTAAACTGTTTAAACTATTTAAATGTACATTTTAATTACAACAAACTCAATTTTTATTGATTTCTGACTTCTCAGATAATTTAAGGAAAAGTAAAATAATAGCAATAATTTGTATTTGTACAGCACATTAGAGAACAGAACAGAAATCAGAATCCAATAAAATGACAATAAAATAACAGCATTATAATGAGTAAGAATAAAATAAAGTTTACGATAAGATATTAAAATAATAAAACAATATCATTTATTATTTGACATTCACACAGCAAGAAACTAATTATGTAAAAGCTCATTTAAAAAAAGAGCAAACACTGACAAAATACAACAACTGCTCGTACTACTACTAATAATAATAATAATAATAATAATTATAATAATAATATTAATAATTATAATAATATTAATAATTATAATAATAATAATAGTAATGATAATAATAATAATAATAATAATAATAATAATAGCTTACCGATAATTGTATGTGTTGTGCTCTCCTGCAGGTAAAATGTTTGACTTGGGCTTCCTCTGTTACTGCTGTTACGTTATAAAAAAATAACAATTCACCTCATTAATATGCAGCGTCATTGATGAGGCTAATTGGAGCCTTTATAACATCTCACGTGATATTGCCATTGACTAAAGTGACAGGTGTTATTAAAACTGTCACTGCTCATTAATCAGACACACACGAGAGATTTAAACTTTTTAAGACTTCACGGGGTCACATCAATCGTTTTAAACTCGCCTGTAAATTATGTATACAGCAGTTTATAAATTTGTAACGCGCTGTATTTGTTCATGTTTGTAAACATATAATCATTAATTACGATTATTGCGGTTATTCTGTTACTTCATAGGTTATGTTGACAAATACATTAATAAGCATGAATTAATGAATACTTTAAAATGTATTTGATACTGCTTACTACTACACTGTTATGTGTTTTAATAAGTGCTAAATGCAATAATATTAGAGCAAAAAAAAAGGAATAAGAAGGGATACATTTACATTTGAATTATTAAAGATATTAATTCAAATGTAAAGTGAACTCAAAGTTTTAGTCTCTGACTTCTCAAACATTCTCAGACTAAAGCTGAAATGTTGGATTTGTAAGATCAGAGGCTCTTTGTTGAGAAGGACACGAGTGGCCTTAAGCAACGGGAGTTAGTGCAAACCAAACCTGGGTGGCATATAAAACTGTGATAGCTGCAGCAACAAAACTAAAAACACACATTTATAAAAGACACACTTTATTCCAAGTATGCACTTACAAAACGTACAGTAAAACATCTCCATAACAAGCTTCTTCAAGCTCTTCCACAACAGTTCAGGTTTCTTTGCCCAAGTAACATTTAACTCAACATTATTTAGTTTTAATGTACAAAATTCCAGTAACACTTCATTGACGTAACAAAGCTCTCAGTGTCTGTTGAGGCACACAATCTGGAGGAGGGGATGCTCAGAGAGCTCCTGACTCTCCGCTGAGTTGATCTAGTGGTCCCACATTATCAGTCCATAAATATCAGACAGGAATGATACAAAATGGGAGACCTGCTTCCAGCTTTTAAAAAAAAAAAAGAAATCTCTTGGCAGTCAGAAACAAAACATCAGTCAAACGTCCACAGATACAGTTTGTTTGGATTCACAGTTCTGGAGTGGCAGAAATGACCAAAATATACAGTCATTATTAGAAACTATGATAAATACTGAAACTCTCCTCCGATACAAAAACAGTCCTGTGTTATACCATATTGTTGCTCTCCCCAATTTTATCCACCAGCTGAAAGAGAATAAGACAATAGAGTTATTTATAAGCTGCATTCAATGCAAATAAATGGTAAAGAGATAGTATATTGTTTGTTTCTGCTGCTAAGGGGAACATTAGTAATGGCATAAATAAAGCTGCAACTATAAGTTGATTCATTGATTAGTCGATCAACAGAAAATCAATCGGCAACTATTTTGATAGACGATCAAAGATGATGCAAAGATTTTCTCTGACTCCAGCTTCTCAAATGTGAGGATTTTATGCTTTTTTTTTGTCATTTATGTCATATCTTACTGAATATCTTTAGATTTTGGACGACTTCATCGTATAAAATGAGCTTTATGGATACATCGGGTCAGGTTGTGAGAAATTATAACATCCTTTTTCACCATCTTTTTTGCACACTTTACAGACCAAACAATGAATAATAATTAAAATAATCGTTTGTTGCAAACTAAAAATAAACCACTAAATGAATCTTTATCCCTGTGTGTCTTGGTGGTTGGGATGGGATGATATAGGATTGGATTGTCGAGCGGGATAAAAAAACAAAACACACACAATATGTAGATCGTGGTGAATATCCTCACATGACGGAATTGAAAAAGCTCTGTAGCTCACTATCATGGAAGAGAAGTGAAAAATTAAGCCTGAGCTTGAAAAATACAGGAATTATCATGTAAGCAGGAACAGACTCACACAATGTTGCTATTTATTTGTCCTTTATGATTTATGATCATCTTACTTAGGATTGTTGGATGTGTGTCCTATCTTTGATGCTCAAAGAATTTGTCTTTCTTAACAAAATATAAGGTTAAAAGATTCCGGTATGCTTTAGTGCTATTTTAAGAGTTTTAAGCATATTTTTGATTACGATCGGGATAACATCGTAAAATTTCAATTATTATGGCCAGGATATTCGTGACATGAAATTTTCATATTGTCCCATGACTACTTGCCAGCCTAACTTTTGAGTCAACAGCTTGTAAAAACAGTGTTTTTTAAGGATCTAACTTTCAAATATAGGAAGATGATGACGCTTTTGAAGAAGATTAAACATTATTTAACCCTCTGAAGCAAGTTTAAAGTCTGAATAATTTACAGTGACGTTGAGTTTTAAATGTATTTATCGCTATAATACTTACTGTACTGATCCCTGGTAAACTGAGCAAAGACCCGAGCACAGGTACTCGTCTGATGAAGCCCACCGCCACCGGGAAGAATCCTCTGTTACCAAGAGAGAGAATAAGGTTGGACCAAAATAATGAATAACGATGACAATAAGATGAGTTTTCTTTCTGTTTGAGCTGACCTGAATAAGAGGAAGAAACCGTAGATCTCCAGAACGACTCCGATGATCGGCCAGCCGATCAGAACCACCAACACTCCTCCCAGGAAGAAGCTGGTGGCTTTTACTTTGTGTCTCTGGAAGAAGAATCTAAACGTCCGCTCCAGGCCGATGACGAAGGACAGGCCTGCCACAAAAAGGATCTGCACAACAAGCAAAGATCAGAGGTGAGGGAGATGTTTGACTGTCACGCAGTGTGGTAAGAATATTATTGAGCAACTCACATTTCCAATGGCAAGGAGAGCTTTATCAAAAAACAAGACCATCCCAAAGAATAGGAAAAACACACCGAACCCTGTCAGCCCCATCCCAATTTCTGTAAGAAACAAAAACAGTTGTTATAACCATGTTATTTTAATTAAATAGATCAAATAAAAATAAAGTAGTTATATTGAATGACTGTTAAGGATGTCAGAAGAAAATAAATGAGTTATTTCTTAATTTGAAACACTTTTTTAAGTGTAAATCAGTTAACAATACAGTAGTAGAAATAAACAGTAATACTTTGAATAAATGTATATACATATAAAAGCAAATGAGGGGACAAACATAAAATGAAATAAAAATAAAACAACTTAAAGTAAAGTTAACACAAAACATGGCAGGGGTCAACATAAATAGAGAGAAAGTAACTTAAGTAAAACTATTAAATTGGGAGAACAGTCTCACAGTCCTTTTTCATTTTTAAAACATGAAAACGAGGTTTTACTTTTGCAAATTTACATTTACGATCTTCATTTAAAACACTGATAAAAAAAACTTTATTTAAGTAAAACATTGACAATGAATTGGCAAAGCGATACAACATGTACATTTAACATATGTACGTGCAGCTACGTGACGTAACGGCGCTCTCAGCCAATGGTGTTGGAGATGCTAACCTCATCTTTTCAGCTAACAAACCGGGTTTTTAGCAGAAACACTACACAGACAAAGAACAGCAGGAAAACATAAACCGGTCTTACTTTGTGAATCCGTGAGAGAAATCATTTTGGCGGCAGCAGGAGAATTAATCAAACAACACAAAGCTCGTAACGACTTAAACCTGCTGCTTTCTGCCCTTAGCGCCGCTAACTGGTACAACAGTAGCGGTTTGTTACGCCGCCACGTCGTCCGCGTTCACGCACGCACGTATTCCACCAAAGATCGTCTACTACTGAACGGTAAAACCATTGTAAAATACATTTGTATTTTACCATTGTATACTGTAGATTCAGTTACTTTTTGGAATCAAATTAAAGATTATATGTTGCGTAAAACTAATTATAGTATCACAATTAGTATCAAAAAATGTCATTATCATTGTATTCATTCTATACTTATTGATTATAGCCCATATGGTACATTTGACATGCATGCATGCAAAATGACAAAAGTTACCCCTCATTTCACTGGACTGGATTTAAAGAATATTTTAAGACTCTTTAACATATAAACACTTGAAAAAAATATACAACCTGTCAAACTATATGATGAGTTCTTAAAAGAAGAATAGAATTTTTCATATTATTATTACTATTTTATTTTATTGAATTCTATTTATCCCTATTCAGTTTTTTATATATTTGATAATTTATTCAAATTCATTCTTGTTTCGTTGTACCATTATGTAGAGTACACGTTGTCCAATGTTTTAAATATACAGTCTATGGTACAAATGTATGGCCGGTTTGGTTTTTGGTACCCAGAGATTTAAGCAGAGTGAGTCCTCTTCACATATTTTAAAGTTCCGACTTGTCTGCGCATGCCCGTTGGAACGTTTCTGTGCGTCATGATTGCGCAGTCACTGCGCTGTTAACACATTAATTTACGCTTTCTGTCATTATTTTTCACATATTTAAACAATATTTACTCCTACTTTCGTTGCCCAGACATTATTTGTATTTAATTCGTAAAGTTGCATTAAATACAGAGAACATTAAGGACAGTGCGTACCTTTTCCTCCCTGATGTCAAAGAAAAACTACAACTCCCATGAGCCCACGTAACAAGGAAGAGTTTCAAGCTCAGATTCAGACGTGTTCAGCTGAGTTTGTGTTGAATCAGAAGATCTCCTCTAAGACACAAAAACTGCTGCTTATTTGCAAATATGCACAGCTCAGAACTCCGCTTTATTAAGTGACACATTTTCTACCGAGTTTCTGCCTCCAGTCGCCAACATGGGGACTGGTTTTGCTGTTGTTCTGGTTTTTGTCGGATGTTGCAGCAATGTGGTGTCTCTGGAGCTGCTTGTAAGGTCAGTGACAAACTTAGACTGTTTATGAACTCGTGTCGACTTTACTACATAAAAGTTTTCACAGGTGTTACTTATCTTTGTTTTGACATCCCACTGCACGAGTGTTTTTTTTATTGTATCCACATTTGAAGTTCAATAACTGTGGAGAGATGCATTAACATGTTGGTACTCGTTTAACTGCCAGTAAGTAGCTTCTTCTTGCACTTGTGTACAACTTGTGTTTTATGAAGTGCTCTAAACATGCTTTTATAAATATAATATAAATAAATAAAGATAAAAGAGATATTAATTGTGGCCAAAATGTTTAATATGCATAGTGAAATAATTGTGTACAGAGTGTAAATGTACTTTTTTTTAAATAAAATAAAATATATTATATGTACAAAACAGCTCAGATATGACATGGCAAATAGATTTTGCATGCAAAAGGTGAAAATGTTGTCTTTGGTTTGCATGTGTAAAATCTGGTATTAAAAGGGGTACATTAAAACACATCATCATATGACATCCAGACAGGACACATTAAAAATACATTTACATAAAAACACAACATACAATAGAATCGAAACATCAGTTAAATCTGTATATTTTCTGTTGTTTTGTCTTTCAGACAGTTTCCAGGATGTGGCAACATAGTCACCTTCGCTCAGTTTGTCTTCATCGCATTGGAAGGTTTAATCTTTGAGACAAAATTTGGGAGTAAGAAACCTGCGATCCCTATCAGGTAAAAACTCATCGACGGGGTTTGAACCTCCTGATTTAGGAAAACGTGTAGAACAGACGCTAAAACAAACCTGTTATGTCTCTTTTCTTCCCCCCCAGAAACTATGTGATCATGGTGACTATGTTCTTCACAGTCAGTGTGATCAACAACTACGCTCTCAACTTCAACATCGCCATGCCGTTACACATGATCTTCAGATCGGTAAGAACTGTTGATTTTCACATATCGCATCACCTCCGTCCATCACCTCCGTCCATCACCTCCGTCCGTCACCTCCACCTCAGTCTGATCTCCGTCTTGTTTCTTTGCAGGGATCACTAATCGCTAACATGATCCTGGGAATAATCATCCTGAAGAAAAGGTACACCTGCTTCCTCTGACAACAATAATACTTCAGAGCTTATATAGATGAAGACATGTCTGCAGGTTTAAAAGAGTTCATTTGTGTGTCACCTGCAGGTATTCAGCGAGTAAATATCTGTCTATAGGTTTAGTTTCAGCTGGTATCTTCATCTGCACCATCATGTCTGCCAAACAAGTGGTGAGTCGTCTGCAAAACATGTTGCATTATTATATTATTATAGCAATGCTATTTTTATTTTGCTTGTCAAGTGTATCTACTGTCTGTTTTTCTATGCAGCAATTTCTTCAATCCAAAACAAAATCTCTCTTAAAATACACAATTTGGATATGTAATATTTTTTTGCTTCATTTTTGTTTCTGCAGAATGTGGCCAATGAGGGATCAGAAGAGCAAGGCTTTTATCCATTCATGCGCTGGCTTATAGGTGAGTTTCGGGTGCCAAACACTTTTTAATTGACTTTTCAGTTGATTTTATTTTTCAATCATTTGTGACACATTTAGTCTATAAAATGTCATAAAATTGAGAAAATGTCGACCCTAACGTTCCACGGCCCAAAGCGACGTCTTCAAATTGCTTTTTTTTTCCAACCAACAGTCAAAAACCCAAATTTATAAAATTTACAAGCACAAAAAAGAGAGCAAAGCAGATAAGCTAAACATAATGTTTGTCATTTTTGCTTGATAAGGGACTTAAAAGATTTAACAAAATTATTAGCGATTTTAAGTTTCTGTCGATTTGCTAAACGATTAATTATAATAAGTAGAATTTGCTTTATTGGCATTAGTGTAACAAAGACAATATTGCCAAAGTAATGTAAATGTTGAGATTAGAAATAGATTGATGCAATACATAAAATCAAGAGACGCGTTCAGATTTAACACTACCAGTATTAACATGGTGTAGTAAAAGTGTTTTTATTTTGTTGTTGTCCATTCAGGTATCAGCATGTTGACTTTTGCTCTGCTGATGTCTGCGAGGATGGGCATTTTCCAGGAGACGCTGTACAAGCAATACGGAAAACACTCCAAGGAAGCCCTCTTCTATAACGTGAGGTTTCTCTCTGCAGGACGCTCCCAAATGATTCAAACGTCTTCAGGGGAAATTCAAGCTTCATTTGGGCTCTTAGGAAACATTCTCTCTTGGGAATAAATCATCACTTCAACAGCTATTGATGTTTTTTTGGTGTCTTTGTAGCACTGCCTGCCGCTGCCGGGCTTCCTGCTTCTCTCCACGGACATCTACAACCACTGTGTCTACTTCAGTCAGAGCAGTGAGTGCCATCCAGTCATTCAGGAAGCTTTCGTTATGCATCTTTTCTCACAGAAGTAAATAAACGCCTTGTTCCTCTCGCAGCTCCTACAGTTGTTCCTGCGGTTGGACTGACTGTGCCGATAATGTGGCTCTACCTCCTGATCAACGTCATCACACAGTATCCTCCCAAACGCGTTTCTCTCACTGGCTTGTATTTATTTATCTAACAGTTATTACAGTAGTGAAATAACTTCTTTCATATTTGTTATTTTATTTATATTTTTTGTCAAATCTGTGCTTTTTTTTTCCTTGTGAAATACAGTATAGTTCTGCTTCTTTGGCATCTAAAATAATTAGTTCTTGCTTGTAAAGTAAACACAGCCAAGCTATGACGAGAGGTTGCAGTGAGACACACAGTTTGAGCCACAGTTAGGACTGGCGATCAAACCTTTTAGCACCGACTGTTTGTTTGTTGGTCTGACCTTTTGTATTTCCTCGTACTCTTGTTACAGACTTTAACCAGTTTTTTTCAGGTATGTATGCATCCGCGGTGTTTTCATTCTGACCACAGAGTGCGCCTCGCTGACCGTCACTCTGGTGGTGACCCTGAGAAAGTTCCTCAGCCTCATCTTCTCCATCCTGTACTTCCAAAACCCCTTCACCACGTGGCACTGGGTGGGCACGGCGGTGGTCTTCCTGGGCACTCTGCTGTACACGGAGGTGTGGAGCAGCGTGCGGGCAGCTCTGCGTGGACCTGACGTTAAGGAGAAGAAGGCAGAGTGAGGGAGGAGGAGGAGGAGAAGAAGAAGAGACTGGTGGTCGAATAGAAAAACAGCCACTGTGATGGACTTAAAGATTGTATTTGGTCGACTATCCTGCAGCGATTTTATACAGTTCTGCAATTTTGTTTAGTCCGTAGTAAATCCCCCCCCTACACACACACACACACACACACACACACACACACACACACACACACACACACACACACACACACACACACACACACACAGTTTACAGGATAAGGCTGGTGATATTCTATATTTTCATTATTTTCAGTAAATCCCAGGAAAAGAGTTTTTAGGGTTTTACATATTAAAGTCAATTTTATATTTTTGGGCTTTGAACTGTTGTTTCTGATCTTTCATAGACCAAAAGATTAATCGGTAGAAGTAATCAGCAGATTAATCTATAATAAAAAAAGAATTGTTAGTTGCAGCTACTGTAGATTTCTTAATGTTGGGTGCTGTAGTTTAGCAAACGTTAGTCAAACAGGACTAAATGGTGCATCTGTTGAGGACTATTTCCAGCCGTGGATTAAAACACAATTGGTGCCCTAATGAGTATTCACAGCAGCAGAACAGTGTTTAGGATTGACTCCGAGTAAACTACAGTGCCCATGTTCATCATAATGAGGGAACACCTCATGTAGTTTATTGTCCTTTAATGTCATTTGTTGATAATAAAAAATCTGAATATAGAATATCACCAGCCCTTTAATGTTAGTACCTTTTATTAGCATTCACAGATGCAAAATCATGGTGCGACTTTCTTTTGTCTGTAATATTATTTTATTATTTATTTTCTACACGTGACAGCTAATTTACTCCATATTAGCACTGCTGCTGACGTCCATGAGTACAGTGAACACAATAATGTGATGCTGAATAGACAAAGTACTGTTACTATGTTAATGTTTCAGAAGCAGCTGGAAACGGTTTGAATATACACAGGGATCATTTATGATTATTAATGCTGTAATTCTTTCGTCCTCATGTGTCAAACTGTCTCAGGTGTATCGCATCAGTATTTGTCAACAGGAAATGTCACATTGTACGGTACAATAAATCTTTACACTCCCTGCGCACTGAAATTTAAATGACAACCTGGCTACAATTATACAGTAAATAATAGTCTCTGGAGCTGCAATGTCAAATACTTTAGCTTCACAAGAAGTGCTGGAAAGTATACTCAAGTACTGTAATTAAGTATAATATTGAGGTACTTTACTTAGTATTTATATTTGAAGCTACTTTATACTTCTACTCTACTACATTTCTGTGGGAAATAGCGTACTTTTTACTCCATTCAGACTAACACAAAGTATCATTAACAAATAAATGATGTATTATTGTAGATTAAGCAGCACAGCAGTAAATACAGTTGTTAAAATGAGCTCCACCTTCACCAGCTACAACATTCAAGTGATGCTTACACATAAATGCACCAACAATTATGATACAATAATATAATATACATTATTGTGTAATGAGCCATTCTACATACTTGTACTTTTAAGTATATTTTGAAGTAACATTTTGAATCTAGGAATTTTACTTGAGTATTTCTACATGCTTCTATTACTACTTTTATCTGATTACTTCTTCTACCACTGGTAAAAAAAAAGTACAATGGATTATTTTCAGTTGTGTAAGAAATACTCAGATATTTTTACTTAAGTAAATGTAGCAATTCAACTGTGTAGAAATACTTTGTTACTAGTAAAGTTCCTGCATTCAAAAGTAAAAGTCTGAAAGTATTAGCATTAAAATATACTTAAAGTACATAAAGCAACAGTACTCATTATGCAGATTGGCCCATTTCAGAATAATGTGCATTATATTATTGGATTATAATTTGATAGATAATGCAGACAATTTTGTCTTAATCTATAATAATATTTTGATGTATTCATAATATTTTATATTATTAATTTGAATCTGTCAAGTAACTGGTAACTGAATTTACCAAATGAATGTAGTGGAGTAAAAAGTGCAACATTTCCCTCTGAACTGAAGTTGAGTGGAAGTATAAAGTAGCATAACATTTAAGAACAAGTACCTCACCTCAAAATTGCACTTACAGTATTTGAGCAAATGTGCTTAGTTATACTACTTTACACCACTGATACATCGTTAGTTAAATAAATGTTTTATGATGGGACACAATGTTCCTTCACGTTTCATTGGCTTTAAAGTGGTTCGACCAATCCGGAGAGGCGTTGTTCAGCTGCAGCCAATAGCAGCAGCCCTTGTTGACACTCATCTGTGGGAAGGGCAGATTGCTGCAGCTGTAGAGTTGATATCACTGAGCGCACATCCACGTTGTGGATTAAACATTTCCAGTAACCGCACAGTCCTGGTAGCGGTGTGTCTCTGCTGCAGGTGTGTGCATGGGGGGAAACAGCCCGAGTCACCTCTCTCGTGAGGATGGTGCAGGCGGAGGAGTTACTTTTGTGAAGGGCATTCGGGTGAGTGAAAGCTCAGGGAGGATGCATGGATCTGAAGTGGGAGAAAGTGTTCAAACCAAATGTTTCATGCACACTGTTTGAAGAGAGAGACCCTCGCCGCAGCGTGCATGAGTGCACATGTTTCATCTGCAATCCTGGCTGTCTTTATTTTCAGATTTTGAGTTGTGTAATCCATAAATATTGATCTCGCCTTCATGTTTGTTGTCACTGCACAAAGTCACACCCCTCTACTGCTGTTGGTGTTAAACATAGAAAGAACATGGTCGGTTGTCACATGGACGTTTGACACCTTAAATAATCAATTATATCATGAATATAAATGCAATAAGGTTTTTACTTCAAAATCCTTAACGTGACGAAATATGTTTAGTCAAAGGAGCTTTGAATCCATGAGTAACGATTTTAACAATATCTCGATTTATGCTCATCAATTGTTTTGTAATTATCACTCTGCGACCTTTTGTTTTTCGACCACTATCGGTGACCTCATGCAACATCAAGGAAACTTTAACCTTTAAGTAGCCAAACATGGGTTGTCCTTTTTGCAAATAAGTTTTCTACTTATAATCATAACAATAATGTGAGGTAGTTCATAGAATTATACATTTGTGAATATGATAAAACAGTTCTATTTACTAATCTAATTAAGTAAATATTAATAAATACATGTATTTATCTCATCATACAGGCCTCTACAATCTCACCACAAGCTCCTTTTCATTGGTTGTTCTGGAGCTTTTGATTGTATCATGTGATTTTTTTTTCCTCAAGTTTCAATATCTAAAATATATTTTTTTGTCATTGTGAAAACATTTAATCCATTCAATGCCAAATAATACTAGATAAGGAGGAAAGGTTGTCCAGTTGAGATCATGAAGTGATGGAAGTGTTTGTGAGAAAATTATTTTTTTTTTATTTTGAAGTCAAAGATGTGCGGAGATAACCATAGCGCCATGAACATGTTACTAAATGTCCATCTATAATAATTTCACATGAAATGTTGCATGCAAGCACATCCCTTTTAACATTTAGAGACTTACATTTGGGATCATGGCCATCAGATCACAGAAAAGACTCAAAATAATACTTCAAGAAGGAAAGAAAGACCAAGCTAATCACACAATGTGCTGCAAAAGTAGAAACTGGACCAAAGTATGAAAATGAAATCAACGTAGGCTGGTCACATCTCAGGCTACTAAAGCCAGAAGGCGAGAAAGAGGTCAGATGCATTAGAGTAAGCAGAGATGCTAATTAAGTCCGTATTAATAAGTGTTTCTCTCATTTCTCTTCAGCTGTCAGATAAAGTGATCCACCGGATGAAGCAGTCTGCAAAGCTCGTCGCTGCTCCGCTCTCACAGAATGGACGTCCTACTCCACAAACGCCTGAAACACAAACACCCACTCCAGTTCCCGCCCCCTCTGTCGAACACTTAATACCTCTTCTGACTCCTCCACCTCCTCCATACATCCCGCCTCCACCTCAGGAAGCTCCATCCACACCTCCATCAGTGGAACCGGCACCTCCCGTAAAACTCGTTCCTCCCCCTCCTGTAAAGTTTCACTCCCTGCCTCCTTCCTCTGTGGAGCCTGCAGCCTCGGCAAAAACTTCACTTCTTACTGACCCTGTTGTCTCAGCCCCTCCTCCACCTCCATCTACTACACCTTCTCCACAAGTAGAAGCACATGTGGAGCTTGAATCTCCTCCTCTACCTGTAGTGGAGCCAGTAGTCCCACCTCCTGTTGAATCCTTCATCCCACCTCCTGTTGAATCCTTCATCCCACCTCCTGTTGAATCCTTCATTCCACCTCATGTAGAGCCAGAAACCACGTCTACACCACCAATAGCAGAACCTATTGTCCTTCCTCCACCTGCAAAATTGGCTGAAACTCTACCTGAAGCTTCAGCTTCTCCTCTGCCCTGTGAAACACCTGCTGCTGTAGCTCCCTCTCTTGAATCTGTTGTCCTGTCTGCACCACCAGTGGAAACAGTTCAATCTTCCCCCACCGTTGAATTCACACCAATAACACCACCCTTTCCTGCTGATTCAGCTCCAGTTGAAGCTGTAGTTTTAACTCCGCAAGTGGCGACGACTCTTGTTGAGGCTGCACTCCCACCTGCACCAGTTGAAAAAGAAGTGCCTCCAGTCCTGCTTCCAGCTGTCAATCCACGGCCTCCGTGTGAAATGCTTCCACCTCCACCTGCTCCAGAGCCGGTGGCAGCACCCTCTCCTCCCCCGGAGCCGGTGGCAGCACCCTCTCCTCCCCCGGA
>CALSCE010009442.1:7518269-7575992 GCA_943593645.1 Bovichtus variegatus
GTGGCAGCACCGTCTCCTCCTCCAGACCTCACGTTTGAGGGGCCCTCCCTGCCCTGTCACTGTGTGGAGCTGGCCATCGTACCCTCTGATGCACCTGTAAGCGAACCCTTTGTCGAGCCTCTCGCAGCACCTCCACCTGCTCCATCTCCACCTGCTGAGGAGCCCACCATGACCCTGTCTCTGCCCCCTGCTGTTGAGGATCAAGTTCCTGCTGTTGCCTCAGAGCCACCACCTGCAGCAGGTGAGCTCATCACCATGATATAGATTGTAGCAACAGTTTGAAATAAATCTACAAAATGTCATGTCTTTTTTTCACCAATATGTTTACAGCCCCACCCGTTCCTCCTGAAGTGGTGGAGGAAGACTTGAGGCAGAAGATCAAAGAGGAGATTCAGATGAGTCTGGAGGAGGAGATCAACCAGAGGAGGCAGCAGCTGCAGCGACAGTAAGACAAATGACTGAACGAGTTTCTGTCACATCTCATTATGTGTGTGGGAAGATTTATTTTTGTCCTGTCTTTGTGTGATGAGATAAAATAAATACAGAAACTGTAGATATTTTTTCAACCTGAAGTAACGTAAGATGTTTGATAAGCTAAGTTCGATTTAATTGATTGGTCCATTGATTTATCATTTTAAAAGTGTGCTGGTTCAGACTTCTCAAATGTGGATATTTACTGATTTTCTTTGATCTCTAGGATGGTAAATTGAATGTCTTGTGGTTTTGTTTGGACAAAACAGGGATTTTCAAAGCTCTGATAAAGTTATGATGGACATTTTCACAAATTTTCTTACATTTTCTAGTATGTAATTATCAATTTTGTTTTGAGAAAATAATCAGAATATTATATTAATAGTAAAAATGATTGGTTGCAGCCCTAATACATAGCAAAATACATAAATATGAATGTAGTAATATAAAATAAAGTAAAATTAGAACAACATATAATTAAGAAAGGTACCAATATACATGCTATATTTCAAATTGTAAGCAATTGATAAACTGCACAGAAAGCATCGATGTTACAAATTATAAACGTGAAAATAAAAAGTGAGTGAAAAATTATAAAACTGCATGAATTGTAGGTCTGCAACTAACGATTATTTTTCAGAATCAATTAATCTTCCAAATACTTTTGTTGCTTAATGAATAGTTATGTGTATGAAATGTCTGGGAAAAAAAGGCTAATTTTAATATCCAGATCCCACCATGATGTCTTCAAAGGTCTTCAACCAAAGATATTCAGTTTACAGTAATATAAAGCAGGAAACCTTCACATTTTGACACAAAGTTGCAGTTGATGAAATGTCTTATCAGCTAATCAACTATTCATTCACTTGTGCGTGTGCAGGCTGGAGGAGATGAGGGCTCTGGCCCAAGCAGAGGCCCAAGTAGCTGCTCAGGCTCAGGTGCAGGAGCAGGTGAAAAAGACGCTGGAGGTGGAGAAGGCGGCGTACGTGGAGAACCTGACAGAAGCCATCACGAAGGAGCGAATGAAGACCGTCGATGAGAGGCTCATGGTGCAGCTTTACGTGAGCAAAAAACATGATCTGTACATGTGGCAGGATCTCTCTTGTAAATGTGAAAATCTTTCCTCTTCTTATTGTGCCTCTTTTTCTTTCTTGCCCTCTTGTGTTGGTTCAGCGGATGGAGGTGAAGGTAAGACGGGAGAGAAATTTTTACGTGCATGACTAATTTTTTCCCTTTCATTCCCCTCTAATGGCACTTCAGTTGCTGTGTTTCGCTGCTCTTTATTTCTTTGATGAGAAAAAAAAAAAAAGAAGAGAAAATGTCATTTATAACTGGAAATTCTGGGTATCACGGGCTACAAAATATGAAACAATAATATGTTGTATTGGCATGAATAGAACTGGTTTTAGAGGTGCTGTGATGTCATTACAAACCAATTTAACCTCACGCAGGCTCATCAGCTGGAGGAGAGGGAGAAAGAGTTGAGGAAACGAGACGTGGTCTACAGGCAACATGTCGCAAAACTTGAAACAAAGGTGAGCGCCATCCCTACACGCCATTTACGTTTAGGTTGCATTGAACCATCTGAACACCTGTTTGAATCATAGGCTTTTCTTGATGACCATAAAATATTTATGACTCAAAAAGCAAAGTGAAAGGGGTCGTGATGACTCTGCAGAGAATTATCACCTGAATCTGAAGCTCTCCTCGAATTTATGTAGCTTCATATTGAGTTTCTGCTCATTGTCCCAAAATTGACTGTTTTGGGTAACTTTCATCACTCATAGTGTTGTTTTCAGCCGCAGCAGGCAGCTGTTTTAACCCATTTTTTATATTTTACCTTGATAGTAACTTGTGGAGTTTTTACCTCTTTGACAGTGCACTGCGTTTTACAAAGCGACTGCCGAGAGCTTCCAGAAGGGCAAAGAAGAGACTCACAACCGCTTTGCGTAAGTTTGAAGTCACTGCGTTTGTATAAATGCAAAAATTATATGCAAATGTGCCTTTTTTTAATAATCTAGTCTTAATAATAAACAAACATTTTTACAGTTTATGGAGTTAAGTTAGTATTGTTGCACTGGCACAAGGACAAAAGACATCATAAAGAGATATGTTCATAAATAAGATTGGCTAGTTTTGAATGTTTCACAAATATGGTATTAACTACCAAACCAAAATGAAGCTCAATATTTGCATGTCTCTCTCAGGCGCTTTAATATCCATCCGGTGTGCGGTGACCTGCAAAATCAGATTTTCAAATGCTACAAGGAGAACACAGGAAAGACTCTGTCCTGCTCGAGTATCGCCTCGGCCTACATGCAGTGTGTGGACAACGCCAAGAAGGTATGACTCAAAAATATATATATATATATCTCTCTACCACTTTCACTCTTCACTACCTGTCATATTGATTTATTGTTGGTAACATGTTTCTTCCCTCTGTCGACAGAATAAATTGAGCACTGGAGGTTAATGTGAACACTTGATGAGGACGACGACAGCTTTACTGCTGCAGCAAAGAAAAGTTATTGGAGGGATTCAACAGTCACAGGAAACGGCGTCATGGGAGGATCTACTCCAGCCTTTACATAGATCTGGAATAAGAGCCAGTATTCTGGTCCACTGGTAATGCCATATTTTCAACCTCTCTGGTTCTTGGGATCATCTTAAAACCAATAGTGCCACAACAAGAACAGATGCATCAAACCATTTTAAGTTCTTGTCTTTGAAAATTAGGCAAAACACAACAAAGGAGCAGAAAAGTAAAACTTGCGAATTCAAGTAAGGTTTTTGTTTGAGATGTATGAAATTGTGGTAAATCATTATGTATGTGTGCCTTGAAATGATGAAAGCTACTTATCAGGCTGCAGATGCATGAAAGAACTGTTCAATGAGCAGAGTGTGAACTAACAAAGACCTGTACGTGTTTGAGGTTATTGTACTGTACATAAATTATTTTGGGGGTTATTTCTGGTGCATGCACACAAAAATAAATCTGTCTCAATAAACTTTGTTGTTGAATCATATAATGGCTTTTAATATTTTGCAGTTTGAGAAAATATTGTTAGATGGTTGCTGCCCTCTGGTGGATGTAGGTTAAGTCGGTGCACAATCTAGTGAAAAGTCACTTAAACGGGCCTAAATCATGTTATTAATCTGGGGTTGACTATACTTAAAAACCTGTTGTTACAGAATTGCAACAATGTCATGTAGTGAGAATTCAGTGGAACAATGTATAATGCCCTCAACAAGTATTGATGTCATGTGCCATAAATCATGAAAAAGTCACTGAAAACCTTTTACTTGCGGGAATATTAAAGATTTTATAATAATTTTCTGTTCTGCGACATGTTGGGACATTGGTTCTGCTTTGTAAAACCAAAATGATATAGAACAGGGAGGTAAATTATCTTGTCTAAAAGTTAACCTATAGTATTCATATTTCATGACTAAGGCAAAGTACTGAACCTTCACTTTATTGTCCCATTATTTGCAGAAGTCGTGGAGCTTATTCCAACATTATTGTGGTTATTGGAAATCACTGTAATACAAATTTGATATTGTTCCAGGACCTCAGTATTTTCCTTTGAAAGCCTCATTAGAAACATCTTCATCATTGAATAACATTTCACCTTTTTATGGTGAACCCTTTTATTTTTTCTAATTTGTATTAACTGCCAAATAACAACTGTACATAACTGACATCAGACAGGACAATGATGACAGCGTCACCAGTAGAGGTCCCTCCACCTGCAACTTTAGGCTGCTGCTCATAACTTTTCCTTCTTCATCTGTCATTGATTAAAGGAAAGATGCCATTCCCGTCATTAGTCACTTATTAACCGTTCTTCAAACAACCGGTTCAATTCAGTGACTAATTGTAACTGTTTTATATGCTTTTGGAAAGGTTATCATATCACTATTTGCCACGGAAATATAGATGAGAAGTGTAAAACAGCATAAAATGGAATTACTTGCAAGTTAAGTACAATACTTCAAAACTGTACTTAAGTAAAGTACATTTTGAAGCGTGGTTAGTTACATTTCTTATTATCCAAACTCGTGCATTTCTGAAAAACCACAGTGCGGCTAAATCGAGGACTTGCGTGTCTGTTAACATGTGAGTGTTTGTCTCATCTAATTTTAGGTACACCATGTCCTGGTCGATATAAAGAGGAAGTGAGTGTTTGCGTGTATGTGTGGCTGCGGTGTGGTGCAGACATCCAGATGGAGATGTTGGGTACAAACTTCAGTTATAGCAATTTACATGCAAGAAATGAATTCAAAAGATTTCATGCTGTTTATGTAGGTTAAGAAAGTTCTACAGCCATTAAAACTTCCTGAATAAATTGAGTACTGGTGGTTGTCAAGCTAAAAATAAGGGCGCTTCTGTTAGTTCCCAGAAAATAATTATGTTGCATATGTCAGTGTTTCAAAACTTCTGTTTCTTCTGAACACTTCTGTTCTGTTGCTTTGACCTCAACTGAATTTGGTTTGTCAGAGTTTATTTTTTACAAATCTAATTCCTTTCTTCTTGTTTTATACAAATAAACTTCATTTGATTTGATTTGATTTGCTGACGGATCGGATCAGACGTTAGAGTGTTTGTTTTACCCTTGCAGCTTGCATCCTCATACACTCGCTGTACTAGAAAGGCCAGGAAAGTAAAACAAATGAGCAGCTGTGGTCTGCAGACCAGACCCGACGTCAAGTTCTTTCAGTTGCCACAGAGCAAGCAGTGGCCCAACTCACCGGTGTTCATCTGTGGCTTTTTGTGTTCATGCAGAAACGTGGGGTGTGTTAAACATGATGTAATTGCATTTAAGTACATCCATGTCTTTGACATGGCGCTACTCTACATGTATCTGTGTTTTTATGTGTGTTTGATTTGTTGTTAGTGGTTCTGCTGGTTTTTCTCATTTCACAGGATTCATGGATTGATCACTGACTGGTTGATTCATAGTTTGAAGTTGGATTTATTGTAAATGCAAACATGAACAGTTTTAAACCTGAAGGGTAAGACTACAAATTCTTAGACAAAGTTAACTTCTGCTCTGACATTAATCAATATCTTTAGCGACACTAGTGTCATGTCTCTTGAGATGGTAATGTCCTACTGTTGGTCCACCACTTTGGCCCAGACTGAAATATCTCAACAACTATTTAATGAATTAATGAATTAATTGTCATGACATTTTGTACAGAGCTTCCTTTTCCCCAGAAGCATAACTCTACTAACTTTGATGATCACAAATTTTACTGTTAGCATTAGTTGAGATTGTGAGTGAAATGTCTAAAATCATCAGGTATAAAAAATGTTTGTTTATGAACAAATACCTGCAAAACTAATTACTGTACATGCCCATCAGCCTCCGCTGCACTTTGTGTTGCAAATGTTAGCATGCATGGTAAATATGGCAGCTAAACCTAGCATTGTCCTTGTGAGCATAATATCATATTAGCATTTAGCTCCTTTTGCAGCCTTTTCGAGCTGCTAGCAGCCTCTTAGTCTTATGGATGAAATGAGTATGTATGAAACATCTGAAAATGATCATCTGGAGTGAAAAGTAATAAGTCATTGTTTTGGTTTTACACGCCCAACTTTACTGTTCTAGTTCACTCTCTGATATAATAATACATTTCCCTTAGGAGTTGGTGAAGACCAAAACAAAACTACAAGGAGAGTGAATACTAAAATTACATTTACCTGATGGATCAAACCAAGACTCTAAATGAATGTTAATGTTGCTCTGTGTCAGCTGGATGTGTTCATAGTGGACAAAGAAGATTATTTTATTATGTAAATATTGTGATTACAGCTTGTTTCTGCTGCTCCCAAGTGGCCAACAACTTAAATCAGGTTTAATAATAATTAAAATACTGTTTCTGTGCTCAGGGGGTCGTCCTGCTCTCTTCCTGCTCTGACTCCTGTCTCTCCTTACTGCTGGATATTAGCAGGTCCATGTTCATGGTGTAGATCACAGACAGGATCATCTGACCCTCCAGATTGTAGTCAGACATTCTCCATTTCCTCGGACTCTGTGGTCCATTAGGTGAGTGAACAGAGCAGGTGACTCTCACAAATTTCCTCCCCTCAATCTGCATCATGTTGAAGTGATTCTGGGTGTTAGCAAGAGCCTGTATGTCTAGCTGCTCTGGGTGGACTGGAATCACCAGCAGTCTACTCCTCCTCTCTGCTGCAGCATGTACTGCTGAGGGTGAGATTATGGAAGTTGAGCTGAATTGGCACACATTTAACTTTTCCTTGCACCACATTTGGTCAAAATGCTCTTCATCTGTTCTGGGCCCACACAGGAGTGAAGGAAAGCAGAAAGCCAAGGCTGTTATCTGTCCATGAGTCAGAGCAGACAACCTGAGCTTTGACACTTAAATCTTCACGAGCCTTCGCTCTGGTCATACCGAACCTATGAGTATGCAAGAACAAAGAAAATCAATTTGCCTGCTGTTAATTTCTCTTATATTGAATTTTTTTTAACATACTTACATTTTGTTTTATAATGCATCAGCCAATGATTTTGGATTCTCTGTAGATGATAGCCTGCCTGCAGCTTCGAACCTGTGTTTTGCTGACCTGTAAACATAAGTCGAAAGATATCTTTCTCCTCTTTCAGTCAAAAATTGTTCTGCAGCTAAATCTGCCATTTTGCTCAACTGAAACCTATTTGAATAACATGTTTGTGACATCTGAGTGAGCAGTTTTTTTAATCAATACATAATTAACATTCTGAATTCTCACAGTTGTTGTTGTTAAAGCACTAATAATGAACTATGAGCCAGATTTCCTTTCTGTCATTGCTGTGTCCGTAATATGAAACATATACCATATGTTTTGCACAGATCTGGGGGGCAAAACAATATTCACACTATATATTTCTGCAAATATAGTATAGAGGAATTCCCACTGGAACTTCCTCCCTGTCTTCCTGTCACCTGCCTGCTGGACCTGACTATTTGGACTACTGCCACCTGTGAGCTTTATCTTTAATAAATCCCTTTAGAACTTTGCTACTTCCTCAACTAACTGCATTTGGGCCCAATCACTGTTCAAGCTCAGTGTTGTAGAGAGAAATACTACAAAATAACTCTTGTTACACTGACGTGAAGAGAACTGGTTGGCATCATATCACAACGTATCATCACATAGGCTTAAATCTTCTGCAAAAAGACCTAAAATTGGTAACATTTAAAATCCTTGATGAATTTAAGGGCATTAAAGAGTGTGGTGATGGAGGCATGTGTTGGTTTTTCCTTGAGATGCTGCTGTAAATGCCTGTTCTGTTTTTATTGTGAATTTTTCCTCATGAAGTTGGTTTTTAATGTGTTTTTTTTTGTACGGCTGCTAGTTTGGCTCACTTGTAAAATAGATTTTGGGTCTCAATGGGACTTCCTGATAAAATAAAGGTTCCAAAACTAAAGGCACATTGCTCTTTTTTTCTGAAGGGAAACTATTAATCTCTTCTGCTGTTGGTGTGTATGGCTTTGCTGAAATAATCCTAACTTTGGGTACTGAAACATAAAGATCCAAGCATCAAATTATTCAGTGTTACCTGCACTGTACCTGCTGTATGTGGGTTTGTACCTGCTGCATTTAGCTGGCATTCGAAGGCATTGAGTTTGTCGTTATGCAATCCTGTCCTCTCTTTGGCGGTGCTATAGTGATTGTTACCAAGGATGCGTCTGAAGCCTTCAGACTACTTTAGTAGTTTGTTGCATAACGCTGCTTGTTTTTGTGTGTTTCTCTTGTCGCCTTGTTACCTGCTCAACCTGCAGGAGAGTGATGAAACATTGCTTCAAAAATCCTGCAGGGCATGGGTCATATACACAGTATAGGTGCAACAAAATCCACTTGTATTGCACAGACAAACGTAATCATGCACCAGCACTTTTATTACAACCTGCAATGTTTACTTACATTTTTTCAGCATATAAATATTGCATCAATCTTTATATTCAACAGACAACTCTAAGAGTGGTATCGATTTTCTCCTCTAGCTCTCTGCCAGAAAATGAAAAAGCATTTCCTAAAATGTCAAACTATTCCTTTAATTCCATTCTTCAACTTCTGCTTCATGTTCTGCCAACAAGTACGAAAGTAACACCCACCAAAGCAGTCAAGCTATCTTGATGTAGCTCTAAATTAAGCGCAGACTGAGAAGTTAAACTGAGCATTCGACAGGTCAGCAGTCTTGATATAGCTCATGTCTGTATGCTGGTTGTCAGAGTAACGCAAACAGAGAGAGAAGAAGGTGCCAGGAAGCCTATTTCTGCCAGTAAAAGAAATGCGATACTAAGTCATTATTCTGAAAAGGTTTCTCAGCATTTGGAGATACTAAGTCATTTCTTTGAGATAAGTAATTACTTGAATCATTTTCTACTACTGACTTTTCAAGTACTGAGTTAATATTTTGAGTTCTCGGGATTTTCTTTCATCATATCCATATGCATCAGAGGGAAGAGAGATATTCTGTCTCTGAGTCTTTATGGCAGAGCTGTCCTCGGGTGAGGATGGTCAGGATGTTGGGTAGCGGGTGGAGGCGGGTGGAGGCGGGTGGAGGCGAGCTGCGGGACTTTGGACATCTGGAGAGGCATTCCTTGAGATGCTGCGGCTGTGGATTTACAGACAGCTGGAAGCATGCATTAGAGTGAAAGAGAGGAAAGTGGGAGGTCAGAGGAGGAGATAGTGGTAGCAGGTGCACACAGCGCTGTAGGGGGATGCTGGGCGACTAACAGCATGCTCAAAGTGTAGATGTTGTTTGTATGGGGAGGAGGGGGTTTTTGGGGTGAGATTCGATGTTACTCAGCCCTTAGACCCACTTCCTTTGGCATCTTCGGTATGGACAGATAAAAGGAGGAGAGGGAGCGACTCATCGTGTGGTCAGCTGACTCACCATATAGGAACGGATACTGGGAAAGGAAGCATGCGCAGGGTGATGGGTGATGAGTGATGAGGGGGGCTGGGCTTATGTATTCATGAGTATGAGTGCTTTATGCCTTTGGTGTTTGACAGAGGCACAATTATTCCATTTCCCGTCACAGCAGAGGAATGCAGGGTCAGATTCCTGCTCTGTGAGTCGTGCCCTCTCACCTGCATCACCATACGGATACTATTTCATTCTTCCTTTTCACCCCTCGGCCAGGAAATTCCCCAGTTTGTGTGCTTTTACTCATGGAGGAAGTTGGAGTTTGTATAAGCTGTTTTGTTCCGGCAATCATTGGATACAAGTTGTGGCTTAGTTCAACAATTTGTTCCTGTTTTCTCTCTTTCACACTTTATATAGCTCATTTGAAGGACGTCAGGAGTCTAATCCAGTCATAAATGAGTGTTAACGAGGAAAAATACTGATAATTTATGCTGGCCACTTAAAAGCATGGAGAAATTAAAGCGTGAGGATCATGCGGATGAAGTGGGTAAATGGAGTAAATTGTATATTTGCGTTGGCAAGAGAGAAAGGGTGCTTTGTCATGCTGGGTGTGTAATGTTTGTATAAGAGAGTGAGCTTTATTGTCAATTTTATTTCCTGTATGGTTAATTATCTTGTGAGAACTGGTTTCAAAATTATTAATAAATTCACTGTTAACTTACATAAATAAATATATATTAATACAGGGCATTTTGTGGGTGTGTGGTGTGTGTGAGCTCGTGTTGAGTCACAGTTACAATAATGACTCTGTCAGAGCAGTTGGGTGAACAGCTCACGCTGACTGTAAAGAGAGGAGAGGGGGCTGTGCTCTCCCTGGCATCTCCATCTCATAACTCCTCTGCCGCTCAGTGTGTTCATACACACACACACACACACACAGAAACGCACACATTCATACAGCCTGAAGACAACCCTGAGGACTACAGCACATGTACAGTTCAGTATAATGGGCTTCTTCAGTCAGAGCAGCGATCTTTCAAACGTCTCCAGGAGGAAATAATGCGTTGTGTGGTAATTGACGGATCATTTGCAACAGGTTAGTGATTATCATGTATGAGCACATTTATTTGGTTACTTTGTGTTATAAAGACAAATATGCTGTTCACTTAATCTACTACTCTTTCACAATTTGTATTAAATTGGATAATGTTGTGGGGTGTTCCTGAAAGTGACAGAGCAGTTTCACTTTCAGTCTATTTTTGAACCACTGTCAGTCATCTATAGCCATGCAGAGTGACTGATTTCTATCATGTCTCCAAAACTTGTTGGGCTTTAAACGTATTTTTTTCTTGAGTAGCATTTACTGGAAGAAGTAAACAACTCTGCAGTGAACAACATGAACACGTTTGTGTTGATGGTGGGAGGGAATTAATCAGCAATCTTACCAGGAAGAGATCCAAGATGGAGGTTTCTTTTCTGAGTTACTATCTAGTGATTTCAAATGAAATGACACAAAGTATTAGATGTAGTCCTGCTGTCTCTTCCCAGAGATTCTTTATCACTCTGTCTGCACCCACAGAGAAATGCGTTTCTACACGAGTCTATGAGATAGATTTTTAAGACGCAACATTCTTCCTTAATACTAAATTATCTTGTCTTTGTCCGTACGGCACTTTCCCTCTTTATTTTGCTCTCGTATTGTATATATAAGTGTTGCGTATGTGAGTGCCAGGTGATCACACCTGGATCCTGTCTATATTGGTTCAGGTATATATAGCTACAGGACACATTCCCTGCAAACCTCATTCTGTCATTTAAATCCTGCGTGTGGTGAAGTCTTTCTTTGTCACTGATCTCAGGGAAGGCAATAAAGGTCTAGACTAATTAACGGCAGACTGGCAGGTCTCTAAAATCCCCTAGTGGTTACTCATCCTCCAACTTCAAATAAGGTGACATGTTTTTCCATATTTTTTCCATAAATAATTCCGTTTCTGCTTCTCTCACGCACTCGTCTTCATACATAACCATCACCGTGCAGAGACAAATACATGATTTCATAAAAAGGAGACCGTCGTTGCCTCTTCAAAATGAAAAGCCAAGGAAATATTTCCGATGACTCATCTGTCACAAGGTAGAAGGCGAGTAAAGGAAGCAGAGTTGTTGTGTTGGCACATGACTCACGTCTCAGTTTTGTCAAGTGTTGACATCATAGGCTGTATTTGGGAAGGTGGATTGACTAATAAAAAAGCAATAGAGATTTTAGGAAATATGCTTTGCTCTCTTGTTGAGAGTTTTAAGAAGATTAATACCACTGTCCATTCAATATGAAGCTATGGCCAGCAGCCACAACTTGTTGTTTTTATACTTTGGTTTTGTACGGATTAAACAAAGGAGAAAGACATTGTTAATTTGAGGACTTTAGAGCTAGGCTAACTGCTCATGTCTTTATGCTAAGCTAACCAGCTGCTGGCCATAGATTCATATTTGACTGGTAGATATGAGAGGTATTGCACTTCTCACATAACCCTCACAAGACAGAATAACTGTATTTCCCAAAATGTTGAACTGCTCCTCCTCCTCTAACCTTATGAAGCAGGGTCTTTTTGATGATGCTAATATGTGTCTGCATCTGACGTGAGTGAAAAAAAAGCCTTATCATTAGGAGTAGATCATCACCAGAATGATCCACCAGTACTTGTTCTGCTTTGTTGCTGAACAGTAAAAGTGCTGTCGAGGAGGGTAAATGCTTCAAATACTTTAGTTTAAGTCACCCAAAGATGTGACTCATGGTTCCCTCACCTACTGAACTTCAAATTGCTCAAATTCAAACAGTCAGTACTTCAGGAACCTCAACGTCAATTCTGCTTTGCTTGGGTCAACACGCCTCTGTGTTAATGTCATGATGAATAGGAAACTTTTCCACTAGATTCATTCCTTCCTCCCTTCCTCATCTGTCTGCCTCACAAGCACATGATTGCATATATTCATGGGGTTATATCTTCCGCCATTAAGGATAATTGCTCTGCTTGTCCTCGGCGTGAACTCGCTTAAGCATGCTGAAGAGCATTCAGTCCAATACGAACATGAAGCTGCAACGAGAGACACACCAACCTTCATGAAGGGATGGCCTTGCAAGTTGCATTTTGCATTATATGCGAGGCCTCTGTGTGGGTTTTTTATACTTGAGTACGTTTGTTCCCAGTAGATGTTTTGTTCCTTACAATCAGTGTCCGCCTTCAAATTAAAGCTGTATATTTGTTCTTTCAATGAAAAGGACAACTAGCCTATTTGAAGAACAATGAATCGCCTAACAAGTATATTCACATGCATAACGTATTAAAACAGGATTGTTTTGTCAAAATGTTAACTGTACCAGTATTAGTCTACACACATCAGATAATTAGTGTCATTCACTGTAAAATAAGAAACCAAAGTAAACCAGTATATAATTCCTTAAAGCTTAAGGACGAGTTCATATATTTCCGCCTGGGAAAGCTCTCTGTATTTCACAGTTGTTGGAGTTGTGGTGTCTGGACCCCGTCGCAATTTTCCTCCATTTTTGTACGTATGCCTGCAGGTGAGTTCGCTGCATCGCCCCCAGGAGCGCTCTCTTCCTGTGCTCTTTTAATCCTTCTTCTAAATGCCTAGTTTCTTTCTTATCTGGAGCGTCAACTCCAGAAACTTCCGCCAAACTCCTAGCTGCTTCTCCGTCGCCGTGGTCCCATATGGTAATAACTCTCACTGCCACAGGGGAGAGACAAAATGTACACTCCAGCTTTAACTTTCATATTGACATAGTTTTCAACTCGTCTATATAGGCTACTACAACAGCATAATAAAATTCCTGAAATTCGGTTATGGCTCTTGGATTTGGTGTGCCAGCCCAAGATTGTCAGAGGCCCCATCCGTCCACTCCTATAAAAATGTCCGGGGGCACCACTGAAGAGCTCAGGGGATAGATATGGTGCAAACGTCACATCTTCCTCCTCCATGAGTCTCCACTGAATTCGACTCCTCATATCCAACTGACTCACTCCCTCTCTAATGTCTGGGATGCTTAATGACTCCAGACTAAAATATTGGGAGTGATGAGAGATAAATTGTCTCTTTGGACGCCTCCTGGGCTCTCTCTCTCTCATTAAGCTGTGGCTCAGTCATCGTCCCGGTTTGGTGATGCAGAGCATTTACCATCAAACCCAGAGGGTAGACTTTCCTTTCCTTTCACTTAACTCATCCGGGGTTGATTTGGTGTGGCGTGGTGAAGACTGCTCTCTGCATGTCATTTTAATATTTATTTAGATGGGATTTGGCCCATGAACGTGGTACAGTAGGAAGGGGAAGAGGAGGTGTGATGAACAGTGTGTCATATGATAAACCTTCACCCCCTCCAGCTCCTGTTCAAAAGAAGCCATCTGGGAACAAACATGAGTCATAGCATTATTATTAGAGCTGCTGGACCTGATACCTTTATGTTGCACATTTAATGTCACCAGTATTTCTATAGCTCAGACCTAATTATTCAACCGTGTTCTTTATCCACATCTTGCTTAATTTCCTGCTGCTTTTCTTTCAAATTTCTAATATTCTTTATATCAAGGCTGTAATTTATGTCCTAACATCTTTATTTTTTTGACCAATGTTTAACCTTGTAGGCTAACCAGAATGTTGGATTTGTCCTTGTAAGATGATGACGGAGACACTTCCCTGACATGAGAGGGGCAGCAGTGAGGTGTCCACCCTGCTTTTGCAGCATTTCATACTCAAGTAGTAGTTTGACATTTTGGGAAAACACGCTCGAGTCAGAGAAGAAGATCAATACCAGTCGAGAGTGGTATCAACCTTCTCATCTTTTTCTGAGCAAGAAAACGAAAAAGCATTTTTCCCAAAATGTCAAACTGTTCATTTAAAAACACCCTTATAAATGGTCAAATATAAATATTAATGCCAAAAATATAATTTTTTTCCAGAAGTATCCTGATGTAAAATACCATGTCAGTCTGAAACTTGACTGTTTTTGCTGTAAGGTTTGTGTGTGATGAGTTTGGTCTCTTTAGGTGGAGTACCAGGAGACACGCGGGGGCTCCCTCCAAGCTCCACAAGAATATCCCTTTTGAACTTCACGCGGTTCAACTACAAATTTCCTCCACCTCTGGGTCACTGGTTTGGTTCTGCATTTCAATGAAACCACACCCTCCACTGTTCGTTCGTAGAAGGGGCCATCGTGCAGCGAGAGGACCAAACGCAGGACGGCCTTCCTCTTCAAACAACAGCTACTTTTGACCTACATCCGCACCCAGTTAGCAGCACAAGTCCATATTATGCAATATCAAGGATCTCTCTTTTCTGCATCCAACATGTCTCGTATTGCATGTCTCAAGAACAATGCACTGTTTATAAAATCCGAAGACTGCACTCAGAAACTGATTTCCTTTGGTGACGTAGATGTTTGTACCAAGTCTCTAGCACCATATGAAATCAGAGTTCTGGGAGGTGGATGATCAGCACTGTACATGAAGTAACTGAAATATGAGATGGTTTTTTTTAGCAATGCCCCACAGTAGGTCACGTTTGTATAACTCACTGTACTTTCCTGCTTCATTCACTAACTGGTCACAGCTGCTGCTCTGCTTCTTGTTAAATATTTTTTTCTCTCTCTGTGTGTCCCATTGACTCAAACATACTTTTATCATGAATCCACTTTCATTGATAAATTCTGAACCCATTAGCTTTGTTGTTTAATGCATTTAAGATATTAACTCTAAACTGTAACTCTGCCAAAACAACTCAATCACAATAAAGCTTTTCATTGCAGCTACTGGTACATTTACACTCCTCTGTATTCACTGCTTTTTTTCTTTTTGAGCAATCAATGTTTTTTAGCCTCAGCTGAAATCAATTGAATAGATTTAATCCATCTGCCTCATTTAACCAGAGTCAGTTGTTGAAAATAAATTGCATAGGAAATGTTTAAAAACCTCATCACCATTGGAATGGATATAATGGAGTAAAGGAATTACTTGTAAAAAAAAAAAATACATCCAAATTGAGAGTGCAGGTTCTTCCTCACCTTGGAAAGTTCATTTAATTGCTGCTTTTGAGCTTTTGGTCACACAGTCTGGGTTTCCCTATGTCAGGGAATTGTGGAAATTGCTGCACTTTTCTTCTCGCCCTTGTTGGTTTGCAAGGTCAGATTAATTGTATATGACTAAGAGGATCCAGAACAGCCACAAAATGGCCCTTGTAAGATTGTTTTCAAGAATCAACCTTCAATCTGAACTTTTGCTGAGACGGATAAGAAAAATAAATGACAATTTTAGGACAATTGAAAAGACGGTCAGATACAATAGAAAGCTCCAAAATATACTAAATGGACCTTGAGGTGAGATTGTTTTGTCAAATATATCCATGTGCTTGTGGGTTTGTTTTTCTCTCGTCCAACTATAAACGCACACTACTACTAATACTTCACATGGTATGGTCACTTCAAAATGCCCTCTCCACCCTGACGTTATGAAGACACTACAGAAGTGATGTCATGCAACATATTTCATGTGACTGACAGGTATGTTGATTAACGTGGAAATGGATGGCCGCACTGAGATGATGATGTGCTCCTGAAGGACAGAGCTGCAGGGTTCGAGGAGCTCACCATGTCCTGTCCTATAGGGGACGGTCAAACAGGCTCGCAGAGTATCAATAAAATCTAAACCTTAATCGTTATATTTTAGTCAACGATCTCCTTTAAGTCCCTTCTTAAAACATACTTTTATCTGAAGGCCTTTCCTTATCTTATTTGTTTTAATTTCCTTTGAACCGTGTTTTATTTCCTTGGTTCTAATACACCAAATTGTTTTGGTTTTTCTTTAATCTGTTTTCTTTTTAAGGGGACATATTATGCTCATTTCCAGGTTCATATTTGTATTTTGGGCTTCTAATAGAACATGCTTACGTGCTTTAATATTCCAAAAACACATTATTTTTCTCATACTATCTGTCTGAATCGTTCTGTTTTAGCGCCTGCCTTTTTGTAAGCCCCCCTTGTACATATTTTTTCAGATTTTTATTGTAATTTTCTTTTATTCTAAATTTCTATTTCTGGATTTTTTTTCAATGCTAGCTTTTATTTTTTATTTAATTTACCCTTGCTGTGTTTATGTTATGCACCAATACACCAAATCAAATTCCTTGTAAGTGAAAACCTACTTAGTATCTAATGATCAAGTGTGTTGACTAAATATACAAATGTAAGAAAGAAAAGCTATACTAAGGTACACAAAGACATAGCTGCTATTTGCAGGCAAGTATGAAAATAAATATATGTTTTAAACATTTGGACAACAAACACATAGCAGCTATACACAGTTCAAATAGTTACTTTATATTGTTTATACAAGGTTGTGGTCCAGTTGTTACTGTGCTGTTTCCTTCAAGTAGTGAAAGAGTGCATGTTAGACTACTGGAATAAATATTATACGAGTATACAATAAATAAATCTATATACAGAGGTCGTATGTGCATTTATTGATGGATAAAGTATGTACTGCATATTATATGTCACCTTGTGCCCCATAAACCATCCAGTGATCCTCCTCAAGTAGTTACAAGTAAATATGTAATATGACTGTTTCATTAAAAACTTAAATGTGAAATGTCACTGTTGCAAGGCCATTATCACTTCTATTTTTGTGCAGTGATTGAAATTATTTGAGGCAAGAAAATATGACCAAGAGATTAAATGAATGAATATCAATCTGCTAAAACCGCAAAAGTTTATTTAAAAAAAAAATCAGATAAAAAAAAAAAAAAAAGTGTTATTAATTACAAGCGGGAGAAATTTATATAGTTCTTCCCAGTTTACACAGTGAATTGATTGAATAGGTTTTATGCAAACCACTGTTGTTTATTATTAATATTACTATTATTATTACTATTCATATTATTTTAAAAATATTAATATTAATATCTTCATTATAATGTATTTCGCTATTGGCTTGCTTTCCATTATCCCCCTATGGTAAGAAACTATGCTACGTTCAAGGTCCTTTTAGTCTCACTGGCCCCTCCCATCTCATGGTATCCTAGCAGCGGAGCTCTGAACCCTCTGCTGATTGGTCCATTTCCAAGAATCCGCCATATTCAAACTTCCGCCGTGGTGTGTGTTCTGTTGTCATCGATCTTCTGCTTTCTTTGTACACATCGGGCCAGTTTTCATACGTCCGGACTTTGCCTTTTTGTTCGCTTTAGCCATAAATACGTCTCGGTATTACCGATCTCAAAGCGAGCCCTGCTGCAAAATGGAAGAAAATGAAGAAGTTTGTGTAAGGACGGTGGGAAACAAAAAGCCGAAACTTCGCAGGATGTCATCGAGGACGTCTACTACATCAGTTATCAGCGCCGCGTCTCCACAAATACTGCGGAGAAACAACTCCAAGAAGTGAGTAGATCACGTCAAAAGAAAATAGTGATATCATCATAATTTCATGTATTTATTATTTATTTGGAAGCTCTGTTTGTAATGTAAAACGACTTTAGCACATTTCGAGCTAACGCTATCAGGTTAGCCAACTGTGACGGGCAGGGCTGTTATTGTAACTGGCGATGGCTGCCTTCAAGTGCAGCTCGGAACACATAACCTCGGATGTTGTCCCCGTGGTTCGCCATGCTTCAACACATTTGTGCCCAAAGATTATATTTAGTATGATAAGGAAAAATGCCACAAAAGTTGCTCTAATTGGTCTAAAGTTGTGCAATCTGATACGGACATACTCTGGGCAAGTATCTAGTAGTACAACTATGACATTTTTAGATCACATGAAAATCACACTTTTATCAATTGTCAAAGTCAGGATTTTTTAAAAAGGGAGGAAAAACGGTTTATTAAATGTCCTCCATATGAAATCATTTTAAACTGCATATCTGCGCATATGTTTGATATTCAACTTGTTATGGATCATAGATACCAAATACTTGATTGTGGTCCTTGTGGTAGTTTATCAGATTCAGCCATTTATCTTACTATATATAGTCTTTGGGCACATGGGACCACTGTTTTTTCATAGAATTTAATGAAATATATAGAAAAATATATCTCGTATGATTACAAAGTGCAAAAAAAAAAAAGAATATTTTAACTTAAATGATTACTAGCTTGTAATTATAACTCTGTTTACATGTTGACATGTTTTTTTGCTCCCTACAAATCCCATCTCAATGACTTGGCCTACAGATAAATGCAACTTTATGTAATTTTTCATAATTTTCTTTGATATTTCACTCATAATTCTGTTATGTCCAACATGACTTGAAGGAAGGATACAACGAGAGTGTTTTGTAGCAGTGTGTTCAGCAGACCTTGGCCTTAACAGCAACCATAGGGTGTCATTCACTGAGAAGAAGACATTGTAACTCTATGTGGCTGCATTGTTTTGTCACCATAATTGACTATTTTCTGCAGCAGCAGAGAGCAGTCCAGCTCATTATTTGGTTTTAAATATTAATGTGCCTCTGGCGTTATCCACACTGTTTGACATATTTGAAACATAACAGTGACTCGAGCAAAAATGGCATAAAAAAGCCTTCCATCATATTAACAGAGCTGAAATGCATTACCTATGAAAACAATAATTCTCTGCCGTTGTGTTAGTATTAGGGCTGCACAATATATTGTTTTTTTTATCGTCATTGCAATGTCAACTTGTACGATAAACACATCTGGAAAGTTAGTTGAAAGAGAGTGTCAGTACAAAACTGAACAGTACTTTAAACTGAAACTATCATTCTTTTTTATTATTGGTGCCTTATGTGTTCAGTTCAATTTGTTCAATAAAAGAATGATTGAAATAATTTCCCCCTTTTATTATTTAACAAGCAACTTGTTGTATTTTAGCAGTGTAACTGAAAGTACTGAGTACACTTTAATACAATAATAATAATAATTATGTCATTGTGATATTCAACAACGTTATTGCATGTTTTGCTCATCGTGCAGCCCTAGTTTGTTTGCCTCAACATGCTGTTTGTGGTGTGATTCAGCTGCTAGTGGCCGCACCTTTTTGATTAGATCGTGTATGTTTTTTATTCAATAGAAGACAAAGAAACACTCTGCAGAGTAGTAGGCAGTCACTCTGCAATGTAGATATTAACTTGTTGTCATTGTTCGTGACCCTTGCCTATTTGTCTCCTTTCCTGAAGACCTCCACTGCAGAGAGGCAGCTCCTTCACCTTTCTCACTCCTGGGACTCCGTGGGACTTCAGTCTAGTGAGTCAATGTTAAAAACATAACACCGTCATGTTAGGTTGCAGTGGTCACCTATGATCTGTAGAAGCCGTACGTGACTGTTAATTCATTATTCTACACGTATCACTAATATGTAGTAAGTAATTATTTTGGGCTGTGATCCTTTACATGCATGTTAGAAATGTTGCTGCCAATGTGTTGTTTGTATTATCATCGGATTGTGAAAGTAACCAGCTCGTATTCTTCTCTTGCTACAGAAGAGAAAGCGCAAAGAGAAGGATGATGACACCGTCAGTCTGTCCAGCTTCGACCTCAAGGTGAGAGTCGGGGCAGCCGTTTGTTGTGTGCAAGTCTTGCATAGCACCCTTGAACATGTCCTCACAACAAACTTTAATCCTGCTGCATGACTCAGGCACTCGCCACAGACAGCCATGAGTGCTCTTGTGCGTTATGAGCTCAGGATAATCCCACCATCCCTTAGACTGGCACAAGCATCTGTCTGAAGAAATGAGAATGGTGACAGAAAATCTGAGTCACGTTGTCCTTCAGCATGATCGCAGTCTCTTGGCTCTTTGAAAGTGGTTTATTACACTTTCTATACAACATCAACAATTGCTCAACAATCTCTGCACCAAACAAAAGCAATGTTTCATCCAGGGGTCCTCAACCACCGGGCCGCGCACCAGTACCGAGCCGTGGATCATTTGGTACCGGGCCGCACAGAAAGAATAAAAATGTTTTTTTTTTTTGTGTGCTGGTAATATTTATTGTAAACATTTTTATGTATTATATTATATATATTACAATGTAATAATAATATAAATAAAGTGCATAATATCAAATGTAATAATTACATTATATATGTAGTAATTAAATTCTATGTTTTGCACTTTATTTTATTCACAATGTGTACTTGAGAGCCTTGTATCAAACAGTACTGTATTATTAAAGGTATTGTTACACAACCACAGTTTACGCCTCAATGCAATCGAGTGGATCTGAAGATCTGGTTTGTTTCCTTGATTCCCAGGAACCCAGTGTCAAGCGTGTCCGACCTCTGGCCAAAGTTTCATCCCTCGTCAACTTGATATCTCCTTCAAAGAATGGAGCCGTGCGGCGCTTTGGCCAGACCATCCAGGTAAATTCCATAACCATGTGACACTTACTATTTTACGTAATAGAAATTTAAATGTATAGAATTCGTGTTTGACTTTAAAATAATATTTTTTTTCCCTCTAGTCAATGTCATTGCGTGGTGACAGCAAGTCACCAGGGATGTCCCTCAGAGCTGGCAGCAAGGCAGCAGGTCCCACTCCCACTAAACGCAGGAACAGCATGCTGTGGTCGGAGACGCTGGACGTCCATCAGAAGAGCACGTTCTCCACCAAAGAGATCAAGAGACAAGAGGTTCTGCAGTTCAGTCTTTTTAAAAGTTTACGACACAGTCATCTTAAAAATACAGAGAGCAGAAAAAAGTAACTTCTCCTCCTGTGGTTTCTGTTGTGTTTCTCCTTCAGGCAATTCATGAGCTTTACAGGGGAGAGCAGGATCTCATAGAAGATCTCCAACTTGCACGAAAGGTTAGAAAATCTTCATTTCAAACTATACAAATAAATCAAAACATTAATGCTCCCTTTTTGTAAACGTGTTTTGTGGGCTCACACTGCTGCCTTTCTTACATTTAGGCATACCATGATCCGATGCTAAAACTCTCCATCATGACCGAGGAGGAACTAGCTCACATTTTTGGGGACCTGGATGCATACATCCCATTACATGAGGGTAAATGACCACTAACCATTCTTAGGCTTTAACTGATGCCTGAAGTGTTTTACAGTAGCCCTGAGAGCACAATGAAATGCACATTAAGAACACACATGCAAAAAGACACAACACAAGCAAGTGAAGAAACATTCATTTGCTTCTGTTGTGTCTTTATTTGCAGTGCCTTGAGCTGTCGGGGCCACCGTAGTTTCTGACCGTGTGTGCTTTTTTTTTCTAAATTGTTTTTTTTTATCTGCAGACTTATTGATGAAACTGACGGAGGGAACTGGCTCCGATGGAACCGTAGCTCAGATTGGACAGATAGTTATAGACTGGGTATGTGTTGATGTTTGGCTTGCACACATTATCTTCAAATATGATCAAATTCAGCGTGCAAACAGTTTGTAACTGTCACCATATCTTCTCAGCTGCCTGGTCTGAACGCTTACAAAGTCTACTGCAGCAACCAGCTCGCAGCCAAAGCCCTGCTAGACCAGAAAAAGCAGGACAGGCGGGTCCAGGACTTCCTGCAGCGCTGCCTGGAGTCCCCCTTTAGCAGGAAGCTGGACCTCTGGAGCTTCCTAGACATCCCACGTTCACGTCTGGTGAAATACCCGCTGCTGCTGCGAGAGATCCTCAGACACACTCCTCCTGATCACCAGGACGTAGCCAGTGTGGAGAGAGCTGTATGTTCGCCACACTACAGACAGTTTTGTTCCTTTTATATTTGCATACTGGCTATTATTTCACGGATTATTTAGTCTTGTGGGTTTTGCCAAACTAATTAAATCTTTCTTTAATTATCCAGATCACTATAATTCAGGAGATTCTGTCTGATATCAACGTGAGAAAAGGGGAGTCTGAGTGCCAGTACTATATAGACAAACTGGAGTATCTGGATGATAAGCAGCGGGACCCTCTCATAGATGACTGCAGGACCCTACTCTGTCACGGCGAGCTGCGGAACAAGAGTGGCTCTGTGAGAATAAGGATTGCTTTCTGTATTATTACCATCCCCATACATTGTGTTTGTCTTGCATTAGAATAAGTGACATTCTTTATTATTGTTTCTTCGCAGAGGCTGCATGTGTTTCTCTTCTCTGAGCTCCTGGTTATGACCCGACCGGTGACCCGGAACGACAGGAGCTGCTTCCAGGTGTATCGACAGCCCATCCCAGTGCGGGACTTGGCTCTGGAGGACCTGCAGGATGGAGAGATCCGCATGGGGGGGTCTTTCAGGGGGGCTTTCACCAATGGAGAGAAAGGTGAGTTGAGTTTCACTTCACCTGCTGGCGGAGCGTGGCTGAGGCACTTTGTGTCACCCATTAATTGACAGGAATTTTTAAGTTTTCGATTGTTTCATTTATCCAGCAAAGACACTCAACATTTACTGATTTACGCCTCTCAGATGTGCAGATTTGCCTCTTTTTTTTGGGCTCTGAGAGATTTTTCAGACTTTTTATTGACCGAATGATGAATACAAAATGTCAACATTTTGAAAATGAATGAAAACAGATTAATCTACACTGAAAACCCTCTCTGGTAGATTCTGCCTGAATGTGGAAGTAGGATAATAATATATTTTTGGATTTTCTGTGTTTTTTAAAGTAGTGCTTCATACCGTGTTACCCTCTGAATGAGCCAGCTGGATGGTGCAGGACTTAGTATTTAACAGTGAAACATAACTTGACTTAGATCTTATAAAAACATGAGATTTGTTGTTGCACAGGCAGGTCTAAAGACACACAGACAAAGGTGTGTTTGTATATTTGTAGTTTTTGTAATATAACTTTTAACTTTACTGTACTTACTGTTTTTAACTACATTTCAAATCACATCCCCAATACATGTTGTTGGTTCACTATGATCAAAAATGACTTAAAAACAATACTTACCATTAGAAAAAGAAGAATCAAGAGCCATACACTATAATTCACCATCAACTAAGGAAACAGATTACATGACACTTCATAAAGTCTAATTATTCGTTCTTTAAACATTTTCTCGAACTGAGAAATATTTATGCAACCCCTTTAAATCGTTCTGTAGAGAATTCCACAGTTTGACGCCAACACTGAAATACACGTGCTTTAAAGTAATCCATGCATGCTGACGATTAAAAATAAATGTCCTCCTATGGTCCTCTTCTTCTGAACTAAAAACAAACAACTTTTGTATATTTTCTGATAATTGCCCTGTACAGTAACTCAACTAAATCTTTAAGTTTCAATAGTCCTGACTGAATACTGACGCCGCTGCCTGTTGTCCTGCTGACTTAACTGTTCTTTTCTCTCTGTGTCCCTCTAGCTAAGAACGTTTTCCGTGTAAGCTCTCTGGATCCCTCCCATGGCCAGTCCCACACCCTGCATGTCAACGACGTCTACCACAAGCAGCAGTGGCTCAACTGTCTGCGCACTGCGATGGCCCAACAACAGGGGTCTGCACCCAGAGTTCAGCAGGGAGAAGCTGTCCGAGCCAAGCGTCGCTCCTCCACTATCTCCGCCACCATGTCTGACGAGGAGACAGACGAGAACTGTCGGCCTGTCTCTGGCCCCAAACTCAGGCCTCAGACACTCTCCAAAACCAGACTGGACCAGAAGTTACAAGGCTCGATAAAGAGGAAGGAGACTGGAGTCTAGACATTTAACCCGACTCAAGGGTTCCTCTCAGACACACACACACACACACACACACACACAGTCCTGTTTTCTCACATCTGTCGGTGAATTTCATGCGACCACTGTTTTTATGCTTTTGGTTTGTCCTCGTCTGTAGCTGCACTGAAAAGGCCTTTTTTAATCATTTCCGTCCAAATGTATTGTTAAATTTGTGTCTTTAAAAAGTGGAATTAGTTTACAAAAAAAAAGTGATATGTGTCAGTGTGACTGAAATGTATGTTTACACCTGCTAAATGTGTGTGGGATCTTTATGTGTTTACCTACCTATGTTTAAACAACTTTATACCACTTGTAGCTGAAATTTTGTTTCAACATTCATTCCTGTTTTGACATTTTTGAAACTTTCCCTCTTTTTCTTTTGCTGCAATGAAAATGTCAATGCATTTATATTTTAGGTATTATGTGTGCAGTTGTCAGTTATTATAGGTGTTATCTGTGCCAAGATAAGGGACCAAGAAACTGAGAAACTGTGATGGCTTCAGCAGTCTGTGCAGCAAGCCGACGAGCCTGAAAAGGTTTGAGAGTAGATATAACATAATGAGCAGAAATTGTGGAGGAACACTGACCATAAATAAGTGAAAACATTTCCTGGAAGAAAAAAATCTAATGAATCTTGATGTATTCAGTGACAAGTTGTTAAATAGAAAAAGATACTACATTTTGTACTTTAAAAAGAGTCCCGCATATGATTGAGATTGTATATTGCAACACACCAACATCCTCTTGGTTGAACTTTGACCCATTCAGTCACTTCCTTTCGCTGTTGACATAGCTGTTCAATAGTGTGTTGCAACATTTTTTTTTAGGCAAAAAGAAAAAAAAGGAAAACTCTGAAATGTGCTCATTTCCACGAAGTATGTTGAAATCCTGCATATACTTATTGTAGTTGTGTTCATTTCTCAGTTTAGAATGATAGAGTTGTAAAGGCCATTTGAAATAATGTCTTGAAACATTAAAAACCCATTGAAAGTCAAAAATAACTTTGACCTATTTTCACTTCAGGAGCACGTTTGACTCCTATTTTCTACCTTCACACTGACTTGTTGATATATGATCTGCCCTCTACTCAAGCTTTTTTTTGGCCTGAAAGACTTTGAATACTGAAGAAGCATGAACAATGCTGCGTTTACGTATTTGAGAAGCTAGATTTACACATTGTTCCCACGGGTCCCTGAAGTTTGTGAATTTGAGGGGGTGGTTAAATTAATCTTGATTTGCGTCTCATACTATGCCATGTTGGGTCCTTGAATTTGATGTTTAAGAAGGCGTAGGAACCCTGTAAGTAAACTGGCTGAATATCTTATGCAATACTTTGGTTTGTACTTGCGGTAAAGCTGATGAATATCAACATTTTCTGTGTCGAGTGACACGCTAGCTCTTCAGATAAGGCTTCTAAGACTTCAGACTTATTTATGCAGAATTATCACAGCAATAATGTTTAAAATCCATACAGACAACAACATAACTGCAGAGTTTCATTCGGAAATAAAAGCAGTTAAGGAACCAAAACTAAAAGTGCTCAAAAAGGAACTAACTTTCAAATGAATTGTGTCCTTGCACTGCAATTGAGGTGCAGGTGCCTGGGACATAAAGTTGAGCCAACATGTGCGATGCCTTTCAAAGTTTCTTTTTACACAAGTTACATGGCTGTTCTATTTTCTTACTTCCTTCTTCCTGATGCCTGCTAGTACAGCTACAACCCTGGCTGCACGGTGTCAGCTGCTGATCTTGCAGTATTTATAGCTCATGGTGTGCCATAACCACTAACAGCTTCACTAACGGCTTCTAACAACCCTGCTGATACCATCTTCCTCAAAATGTGTTTTTCTACTGAAGATGCTGTTGGATTCTTTCTTATAGGGTTATAAAGCCAACAGCTCATGTAAAACCACCTGATATTTGTCTCTCAATTCACCATTGCCCCCGATTATTCTTTTTGGTAAGCATTAGCTCAACGGTGCCCCAAGGAAAAAAATGTCTCACTATGCCTGCTGACCCACTCCTATAAACCTTGACACCTGCTTTCCCTAGAGGTGATCAGTGGAGACAGCTGACACAGCTGCTGTGGTTCAGGTAGGATCAAATGACAACAAGCTCGGGGAAGAGAAAAGGTTTTAAATCACCTTCAAAGAATGTGGCCGTCTTTCTTTTTCACCATTAAGCCCTGGGCATTTAACCAAACATTTAACTTCAAGAAAAATTATATTTTGTTCCATCATTTCCTTCAACACTCCTTTTATAAATATCTCTGTTTCTAGGCTTGTTTACTTACCTGTTTACTACTATCTGGTTAATCCTATCTTTACACACAAGTCCTGCCATAAATGAGCTTCTTCTGTTGGGTCCAGCATGTCCTGTTCTTCTGGTCAGCCACGGGAGGTATCAAGAGAGTATTTTTTGGTATCACTTTATATATTGAAATGAAATGAATGTAAGCGCTATAAATATAAAACCATACCCTCACGTTACATGTCCATCCATCCATTCCCCAAAGTTAAAGTTATTGTATTTGTAGGAACTAGTGTTACCGGTTGTTGTAGTTAGTCCGGTTAAACAGGAAGTAGCACCAAGCTAAGACTGCAGCTGGAGTCAGGATGTGTCCAAGTCTACCAATGTACCCTATCCATTTATTTTTCATTTATTCATATTTCATTTATTCCGTTAACTGTTGAGTTATGTCCATTTTTTATTCTGTTCAATTGTATGTCCAAGATGTTTTTGTCTTTGTTTAGCTGTGTGTTTCTGTGTATCTTCATGTACATTTATTCAAGTACATATTAACGGCTCGTAGAAACCAGGGACGAAATCCTTTCCTGCCTTAACATTATTGACAAGCTGACTGAATCTAAATTCAGTTTCAAAGCCTTTTATAAACTGTCAGGAATAATTCTGTTGGCCAAATGCTGTGTCTTTTATATGACAGCCGAAAAAATTCGTAAAGTCACACATATATTGATTCCCAAACCGTTAAACCTATGTCTGTTGTTTTCTTTCATTTTTAAATATATTGAGTTAAAACATACTGGTATGAGCCTGTAAAATACCCACCATAAGTCTTTATTTGTAGACTGTAAACTTCCCTAAATTGCAAAAACCTTAAAATTCCTCAAAGCATGACCTTTATAAGTATATTTTTAATCTCTGAGATCACATATTGCCTGTTAAAGTGATTTCTGTTCATGTAAATAACCATCAGTTAAAACAGTTATTGTATACATATTTGTATTCTTTTATAGTACAGTATTGTATAGTATTTCTTTCATATTTTATTGTCATTTTTCTGTTCGATATTTCTGTTCTTGACTTTTGCCTGTATTTTTATTTCATCTTAATATGTTTATTGTATGCACCAGACACCAAGGCAAGTGAATAACCTACCTGGCAACAAACCTTATTCGGATTCTGACCAATACGAAACATTTTCCACCTGATACCTGTCACGCTCTGTAGCAGCGGTGCAAGTTCAGACATGTTTTTTGTGCAAGTCAGACTGAATGAATGCAGCTATTATCTGTGTGCGTGGGTGCATCTCATTTCCCTCATTTTCATTTCAGGCTGTGGCTGCATGTTGCCTTAATCTAAGCTTCTGTAGGCTCCTCTCTAACCCACTAGATTGATACATATCTGCACTGGGACGACCTTGACGAGGTCAGTGGTGCTGTCAGTCTTTCAATTTGGTCCCAGATAATCTTTGTCGGTCCATTCTCAGGCCTGATTCACCAGTTTTGACAGACCAAAGGGTTTTGAGGAAGTCTCTTTTGACACCAGTGAGTTTCTCCACTGTCACAATGATTTACAAACCATCTCCACACTATTTGAAATGTCTTTTGAAGGACTGATTACTTGGCAGTGTAACCCCTCATTTAAATTCATCATGTAATTATTGCTTTTTTTCACAAAGAATTGCCCTCAAAGAAATTCTTCAAAATGATAATTTGTCAATTACACATCCTGTGTTACCTTGAATTTCTGAAGAAAAGTGCATTTTTCCTAAAACACTTTGGAGACCGTTTACGCGAAAGTGTTTTAAATAGTAAGGTTTTAGCAAATTTGCACTGGATAAATGAGACTTGGGTTGCACTGCACGAGTTGTGTGAGATTTTGTAAACGGATGTTTTGCTGTTGTTAAACGCGGCCCCCATTTACTTCAAGTGATCATTTTTAGGTTCTTCGTTCAATGTGGCGATACTGAAGTTTTCTTCCCGAATTCAAGGTAAAATGGGGAGAGTAATTGATACACAAATGGTCATTTTGGGTGTGAATATATTTTTCATGCAGATTAGTTTGAAAAGTCTGGACTAAATTACCTCACAACAATATTATAGTTTTGACAAGTGCAGCAATATTTCCCTGAAAAGAACATTATTATCAACAAATAAAACAACAATGACTCATTTTGAAGTTTGATGCGTGTAGTTCAGTTACAACAGAAGACACAAGACTGAAGAATTTTTTTTTTAAATATTCCTGGAGTAGTCTATTCATTTACACAAATTGAATAGAGGTAGAACAATCTGTATTATTTACAAATTTACATTAAAAATATATTCTTGCATAATATATACAAATACATACGGTGATATAATCCTAGTAATCAAACTTATTCATGTTCCATCTGGGTTCAAATAAATATTACAACATCTATGATGACGTCACACTAACTTGATCATGACGATCAACCCAATCGTGTTTATATATTTCAAGATCCATTAAGCTATTGTTTTGATAAAGCTTCTGGGAACTCATTGTTAAGGGCCCTACACGCCCACACGGGTGTGACTGATAAGGCGTTTGCTCAGGGTAAAGGTGGGCTAAGCTATGCTGGAAGTTATGCGAGTTGTGCAATTGTTGCCGTAACAAGTGCAAAGAGCTAACAGGAGAAATCACATCCTAACATACTATTCATACTAAGTACGACGCAAAATGTAGCATATAGTGCATTCCAGCTGCATAGTATGTGGATTTTGTTTACGTGAGAATTGCCAGGATGTATACTAGATTAGCAAGAATTTCTGAAGTATGAGGTGTGAGTTTACATACTCGACCGCCCCCACAATCTTCAGACGGTGCAATGCACACGTTTTAAAATAATGAATCGTGTGCATTAACTAATTACGAATGATGGCGAGTGAAAGCCCAGGAGCTCACATATATAATGTACTGTAGAAAACGTATTTATGCCTTAAAAGAAAACTGGAAAATATCAAATTGAGTGGAAGAGGTGATGGCGATTTACATATGTAATAAACGATTTTCGGACGGTAGCTCGGACCAGTAACGTTGTGATCGACACAGTCATGTGATGCAGAGAAAGATTTTGTTGCTTGAGTTTACTTCAGTGTCAACAGTCTGCCGCTAATGGCGTACTTAATCGTTAACTCACTAGGCAGTATGCAGAACAGACAGATCGCGTACGTACTATGCAGTACGTTAGTATAGTATTTCAATCACAGCCGAGACTCTTCAATCTTAACCACTACGAGCAGCCATTTTTCTTGCAAACATGCTAAAGACAAACAGCAGATTTGAGTTTAAGTAAATGAGTGGCTAGTGAAAATATCCTTCTAAGGAGTCAGTGGACAAAACTAGAGTTCAATGCAAGTAACTTCACATTCTTCAACATGACTCCAGTGGGATGCTCCTGTTGCTCTGTGTTTGCTGGATGTGTAAGCAGGCAGTCTTTTGCTGACAAGTTAGCCATAACATCTTGGGAAGCTGAAATCGACGCCGTCTAATTTGCTTTGGTAAACAGTCTAATTATTTATGTTGTGAAATCTCTCTGCACCCGACTAGTTTGAGAGTTTTCAAGACATTTCATCTGTGCTGCACCTCTGCAGCTTCAACATCCTGTCATACGCCTTTCTGATGAGGGATCATAGGAGTCATCAGACAAAACTGGTCTGGAATAACCTTTTAAGAGCTGCATCTTGAGTTTCTCATAGGTGATTTAAAGGTGGCATGTAAGAAAGAAAACGTATGATGCGATTGGGCAAGCCCAGCTTGGAAACAACTTCACATGCTCTTATGCCAAGAGCCCCTCTCACAGCCACTCTGCTGATCTGCTGTAGACTGAGAGGGGTATCTACGGAAGAGAAAACAACAGAGATGACATTTTATCTGTGCTCTTGGATTATCTATATTTTTAGCAGTGACAGGATGCACACTTTAAATAAACAAAACTTACTCTCGTAGAACTCAAGGCAGAGATAAGAGGGAGATCCCAGACTGGTATAGTGGATGGGTTTTTTTTTCAGGTTATCTCTGGCGTACACGTTTCCTCCAAACTCCACAAGTAGATCAATCAAGTCAACGCTCTTTGCTTTGGCTGCATGATGAAGGGTTGTCTCGTGTAGCTTGGCAGCATTCACATTTGCCCCTTTTGGGAAATAAAGACATGTAGAACTGTGAGTGTACGAGAGAGAGAAGTACTTATCCTGTCCGTACCATTTGTGTTTACACACTTATTATAAATTCCATATTAATCACTTTATAATAGAATATAATGAGCAGTGAGCATAACGAACCAGCAGTGAGCACTAGACACATTATAGGCAAGGTGCACAGACTTATTTTGTAACATATCTACACACAACGATATTTTAAAATAGATATAATAACCAGTCTTGAAATTATGTAAATCTTGATGAACATTGGTAAATACGTTGATTTACAAAATACATCCTTACAACTCATATTACAGCGATATCAATATAGTTACATAGTGACACCTGACGTTGTAATGGTAATTATCTGGTTAATATAATATCATGATACATCTTAAATGTTTTTTGTTTTTTTATGTGTTTGATTGATAAATAAGTACCAAAAATAATCTTGAGTCCTTATGACCTAAAAATGTTGCTGCCTTGAAATAAATAATATATAAAAGCATAGAAAGTCACAACCAAAATATCACATTAAAATGGCTAATTCTGCACATCCAGTGTTTTGACCCAAAGCTATTGTGACACTTAATCTTACCCAGCTCTGGTGCGCAGAAGACAACCTCACCTGCATTGAGGAGAACCTTGGCGCAGTCGTAATGTTGCCTTGCACAGGCTACATGAAGCGGTGTCCCATAGTGGCAGTCATGAGCCTCCATGAAAGCTCCTTGATCAATCATTAGCTGAACACAATCTGAACTACCTATTGTGAGAGACAGAAAAAAATGGTCTGTTTAGTACAAAAATAAATGCTTTTGAAGTAGAGTGACTTTCCAAGCACAGCTGGGAAATAAATCCCAGGTGGCAGGGAAACACATAAAAGTACATTTGAGAAGTTGATATATTTACAGTACTCCACGCCAAATCCGTTTAAAGTATTTTAAGTATCCAACAATCATTTCCTGTGGGCTTTAAAAGGGGGCTGTTTTTTTTTTTCCTCCACAAAGTACAGAAGCTGTTGCTCAGCATGAATCGATTTTGGCTGGAGTTTCAATTTAAAGCTTTCTCCTTACTGGTTTAATAAATCAATACTGCAATCATCCGAGTGTGTGCCTTCATAGCCAGTACACTCATAGGCTTACTGGTAATTGTGCAATTGTGTTTCTATTTTATTGCTACATCTTGAAAGGCTTTTAATGAATAATCAAGAGCTCAAGAGTCACAAGCTCTGGTACTGCATTCTGCTTCCCCAGTTATGACCTCCCTTCCTGTTTTGTTTTCCACGTCCCTGCCTCTGGGAGGAATTTCATATTACTTTGTCTTTTTCAAATTTTACAACCTCAACATAACGAATGACATAAGCCATGAGTAAAATGTGCTCCCGGCACTACTTAGGAAAAACACTAAGTAAGTTAGTGTAGTTAAGGCCTGCCTTTATGATTGGTTTAGTCACTACTAGTTCTTCCACTTCTCGTCTGCATTGGCACAGTACAAAGACTGTATGGAATCGGGTCTGGTAATGCAAGACTGATGAAACAAAGACATATTGAGGGATAGACACTTCGCTCAACATGCAGTACTTCCATTCCTGTGCAATGTTGTATGTAACAAGACGAACCTCCCATGCAAGCCTCGTGAAGCGGTGAGAAGGTAAACAGTGGAGGATTAACTGTTGCTCCGTACTCCAACAGCAGCTTGACACAGTCAAGGCTGCCGGCTGCACAGGCATCACACAGCGGAGTGCTGCCATCGATGTTACGAGCATCCACCTGGAAGACACAGAATCGTATGAAGTCAAAACTAAAGTCAATCCTGCACTGATGAAGGAAGCCATCAACATCACTGACACCACCTCACCTGTGCACCAGCTTCCAGCAGCAGTCTGACGCATTGGGTTTGTCCCTTTATGCATGCCTCATGCAGGGGGGTGATGGACTCAACTGCCACGATGTTAACTGCTGCACCTCCCTCGATCAGCTGCTGCAGCTGGAGGGCCCTGCCCTGTGCAGCGGCCTCATGCACTGCTGACCGGTCCGTCCAGAATCCAAGACCCTGAGCTACAAATATGCGAAACCAAACAAGACTGAGCCTTTACAGTCATGATGTTGAATTTTTCTAAGTCTCTGCATGTTGACTTATGATTAACGGCGATGATTAATAACCGCTTCAAGCTTTATTTCCTTTCAACATCTATAACACTAGTTAATCCTTACTTATGTAGTTCACAAGCAAGGAGGCCCAGTTGCATTTAGTTTTATGCATTGTGTATTCTTATATTTATGATTTCTTTCCTCATTTTATAATGCCTATTTATTTATTGATTTCAACTAATCATTCGTTTTGGTTTTTGGTTTAGTCAACTTTAGTCAACTAAGTTGTTCACTTACTGTATTATTTCAACCTGCCACTTAGTTACCACGGTTGTTCTGTTTTTTTGTACTTATATTTTGTACTTATACATTTGTACTTAACCTTTTATCTGCACTGTCCCTTTGCTGCTGTAGCGCTGTAAATTTCCCCGCTGTGGGACGAATAAAGGTTTTCTGATTCTGAAGATTTCTTTAGTCAATTAGTCATTTTTAATGCTTTTTTTTCATGCTAAATTATATTTTTCCAAGAAACTTATGAGCATATCTCTGGTAAACACAAGATTTAAAGTGGTGCTTTTGCATGATTATTTGTAGAGAAACTCAGTTTTACAGATCTGTCGATTAAATCAACTATCCGATCAGTCTACAAAATCGTAGACTATTAGTCAACCAAGAATTTCTTTAGTCGAAGACGGCCCTAGGTCTTTGGTGTACCACTGTACTGCCTTATTGGCTACATATTGTTTTTAATTGATTGAAGCTGTGTGTGGAACTATTGCCTAAGCAACATTTCCCCTTCATTTGGGGACAATGAAGTATATCTTTCTTTAGTCTTATCTCAACAAAATTCTCTTTGTTCATTTTGTCTTTCAAGCTGAAATATTTCCTTTTTTTTTCCATTTAGCCTCAAGCACAAAACAGAAAAAGATCCACAGTAAGCTTTTCTTACACTTTATCATAAAACATGAGACAACAGTTCCATATGTAGGTCTTCATCCTGTAATAAAAGTACTTCATCTTCAAGTTTGGAAGCTTTACCTGTTCAAGACCATCTACATTAACTGGCACAGACAGGGGCATAATAACATCACTTGTGTGACCTTCAGCAGGAGCCACATCATCACTAGTTATAGCACCAGTGTCTTGGTTTGTATCACATTGTGTATTATGGGCCCATTGACCTGCACATTCATACAGTGCATATGTTGTATAATATATATTTTTAGGTATGTCACATTTGCTAAGTGGACTTCCGTGCCTGCTGGCTTAACTAACGAGCTTACAGCTTGATGTCATGCTGAAAAACTAACTTTAATAAAGTATGCTAGCTGACGTTGACCTAGCTATACGTCCGGCAGACACAGAAAGCTAGCCACCATTAAAGCTGATGAAAGCTAGTCATGGCAGCTACCGGCTCCATCCGGTCAAACTGTTGTCCTGGGTTACTGCTGGTCACCAACTGTAAGCTACTTACCGATTTCTCCATACAAGGACGGTCTGGCCCGAGTGATCTCCATTTCATGTTACCGTTTGTTTCTCTGTTAACCACGTAGATTCAGACAAACTTGCTATTCATTTTTGAAGGGAAAGAATAACGCCGGATATGGCTGCATTACTGCAAATGACGCTGGGGCAGCCCGGTGCTCAGTGAGGGAGAGCAGCGGAGGTTCAGTCCAAGTAAACAATGGTTGGAATTCTGGGATATGTAGGCGACGGACCTACAGAAGAGGGAGGCCAGCCATTTCTGTCCCATCTATGTTTCCTACATTCAAGTTAAATAATTGACTGAAAATAGACACTCATAAATATTAAAAACCATATAATACATGTGTGTTGATATTGTTATTTAGAAATGCAGAAGAAATTAGACAAATGTATTTATTTACTAGCTTGTTTACTTGCACATGATCGCTGGCTAATGTTAGCTAACACAATCATTAACATTATGTTTGTTTGTGCTAGCTAACATGTTAACTTTAACCTGTACAAAGAAAGCTTTTAACTAAATCAACATGATCCAAAACTGCATTGGTGGCGTTTCCAAGTACAAAGGTAGGAATGCTTATTGTGTGTGTGTGTGTGTGTGTGTGTGTGTGTGTGTGTGTTTGTACTAAGATGGCTAACTTTAGCTAGTATTACACTTGCTCTTACATGATGTGTTGTATCTTGTGTGGATTTGGATTGTTGTGTTTCTTCCATTTGCAGCATCTGCATTCATTTTATGTTGGGGAGGTGTCATTTTTCGAACATGATTTAGATTTAATTGAAAAAGAGTTGCTAATAAAAGCTTTAGGCTAAATTTGCACTTAATTATGAGGGAACTCAAAACGTAATATGAGGTAACACACAAGTTATTGTAAGGGATTGCAAGGTAAGTCAAAAGTATTGCGGACAAACTAAACTTTTTGAGAGGGATCACTCCAGAGTCATGACTCCTGACCCTTAACTTCCCTATAGAGTGAGAAAAGTTGTTTTTCCAAATGTTATCACAAATTTGAAAATATCCAACACAGTAGATTACAAAAGTTTTTTGGAACTTTTTTGATCAACTTACTTATTGCAGTTTTGATTTGTAGGTCATGTGGTTAAATGTTTCAACAATATCACATTTTTAGGATTGCACCATACATATACATCCTAGTTAGGAAAGACACGTTGCCTTTCATGTCAGTAGCAACTGTTAAATATCATCAAGTAGTAATGAAAAACACCAAAAATCCCCAAGGGTTTAGAGCAGCCAATTAATGGCTCCTTGCACACTGTAGCTAAATATGTTTTGGTGAAGATACAGATGACTCACAAACTGCTGGACTTCCCCTTGTTAAACCAAAATGCTTTGGCAGGAACATGCGGTCTTCTGGTCTTACAACTCTGAGGCGTATGAGCTGAATTTTAGAGCCTTAATGTGGTACATTAAATTGACAGAACTGAATATATTGAAAGAGCAGTAACCTCTCTCACGATCAGAGCTATTGATACCCATTAAAGCAGAGACAACAGTAGGTCTATGAAGAACAAGAAAACAGTGCAGAAAAACCAAGAGAGGTAACGGTTGTGTTAATTGAAAAGAGAATGTCAACGGACTATGACAGTTATGGGGCAGAAAACCTCAGTCAGTGTTGCCGTCCTTTTATGCATATTTTCAAAATTCCTAAAGTAAATCTTATCCTACTGGATTGCCAGTTATACAGCAATAAAGGCTGGGAAATGTTGGCACTTACTTCTCGAAGTTTCATAATATGAATTGCTAATCTTAAGAAGTATTTATTTTGTAAGTAGCCGTGTAATAAGCGGAATAATATACAGCGAGCCGGTCATTGTTGTGAAATGAACCCCAAAAGTGTGAGCAGGACTCTTGCATCTTGAATAACCCTGAAGGGTTTGCTGTACATTATCCCTTACTTGTAACCCCTTTACATCAATCAGTGATTTATTGCTTCAGTCTGGGACATGTCAGCATTGCATCAAACACTGCAGTGCTCCATAATACAGCTGCAATGCTCCTAGTGGATACCAGGAAAATAGCATGTATTCGCCCCGTAGGGCAAGCATGACAAAATGTCTCAATCTGGTGGAAAATAGTAAAAACTAAATTTTGAAGCCAGAGATTCAGATTGAAAGCCTGGTATAAAAGAAAGCATGATGTTATGCCGTGGGATCAAAAATTGTGGTTTTAATAGGCTTCTATGGAGACATTTTTGTTCTTTAGGATCTGAGTGTCTGTATTTCAGCTACACATAGACAAAATAGTAGCAGAGGTTGAACTTCCAAAAAAACAACAACCTCACGCCCGTGCCAAAATGTATACCATATCCATTAACACAGCTAAAATAATAGAAAAATTGAAAAGCCAAAAAATGTCCAAAGTGATGCCAAGGGAACGCAAAAGTTGTTCAGAAAAAAAATCCCCACCATGACCCTTTGGGAAAATCGTACATTTTGTATTGCAATGCAAAAATAAAAAACAAAGCATGGATTGTCATCTACAATTTGTATTTGTTGGCAGTGAGAGCAACGAGACTCAGCATACACCACAGGGACCACAGGACTAATACCATGAAGTAGAAGTGGGTTACAGCTGCACACAGATGGATACTTGAGGGCTAATTGATTCCGAGCTGATTTGGCACTACTAATTACCATTTCATATTATACTGATTCACGGTCAACACAAAACAAACAAAAAATGAATAAATATATATATATATATATACACATATATATATATATATATATATATATATATATATATATATTATTTAATAGAGCTTTAAAATCTCATAAAAGGCTAGTGAGCACTTAACTCACAATAATAACTCAGAGGCAGAACGGTCTTCAATCCAAATTGTCAAAGTTCTGGTTTATTTTAGAGCTTAGATGAGTCGGTTGAAAGAAAAATAATCGGCAACTATTTTGATCATCGATTAAGTAATTTTTCATGCAAAAAATGGAAGTAAATGACGTTTTCAGAGATTTCCTGCTGTTTTATAACATACTAAACTGAATAAATTTGGACTGACAAAAAAAAGACATTTAAATACATCACCGTTGGACTTTGAGAAAGTGGGATGGATATTTGTCTGACATTTTAAAAACCAAACGATCAATCTAGAAAATAATAAGTGGATTAATTGATAATGAACAAAATTGTTTGCCACCCTGGTTTATTTGCACAAATACTTCACCTTAAATCACAATACCAGCAGAGACAAATCCGGAACACAAAAGCCTGGTGCTGTGTCAATGTGAATGTCGGTTATGCCTCCACCCAATCTCTAGTTACACCAAACTAAACTATGTGCATGAACATTGTACATGTATCGTAGACTCCACACGATAACCTTCAAACACGGTCAAGCTGTATCACGTCGAGGGATGAGACGCGCTTATTATTATTTTTTTCCAATGTCCGTACGTTTACAGTTAGCAATCATTAATTTCTGACTGCAAAGAGGAAAACAGACACACAGGAGAAGTGAACCGCAGGCGCAGACTGGCTTCAACAACCACCACCAGTTTGGTGTACACTTTCAAGATGGATGCTTGCGCCTCGATAGGTTTCTGTTTCTTTTTCGAAACGGACTTACCTGCGTCGATCAGCCCCGCATGAAACATTGAGGCGCTTTCGACATTGAACGGATTTACTACCTGTGAAACTAAAAAAAGGGATTTAACTGGATATTTATTTGTCTACGTGGTCGGACTGTCGCTTATTTTGTAACTTCCTGGTTGTCGCATAAATATGTCTGTTGGAACTGCGGCTCGAGCTCAAGTTACTTTGAAATGTTCACTGGATACAGGCTACATGGGACTTCATATCTCTGTTGTGGTGTTTAAAACCAGAGACAACTGTTTTCAACGAGGGGCAAAGGGAGAAAGACAGATTTCATAAGTGTTCAGCAATGGAAAGTGGGGATGGTGGTGCGTCGAGCAAAGGTGACGAGCTTCTTCTTCTATTTCTCCTCGTGTGACTTTCACTTTTAGGTTTAAACATGAAATGTGGGTCAGATAGTGATTTCCCCCCAACTATAGTCGAAAAATAGACCACTGCCGTTGTATGATGAGACCACCAGACGTGTAGATATATGATGTCGTGTCTCACAGTACAAATAGTTTTCGGAAACTTTTTTTTTTTTGTAGTTGAAAAACGAAAAAGCAATTTGCTTTAATTTTCACAATGTCGCTTGTATATTATGCTGATGTTTGTTTCCCCGTCTTTTAGGTGTTTTAGTACCTGTCTCAGAAAGTTCTCTCGTCTTTCAAAACAATATTTTGGCTCCAATTAAAAGTGCGTACTTGTATGAGGAGTCAAAGCAGTCTTTCTGGTATAATTCTGCTGCCTTGGTAAAGAATCCAGCACTGGAAGAAAAGGTCAGTCTCAATCTTATTCCTCATGTCCCAACATTTCGATGTCATTAAACATGAAGCCACACGTAATGTTTTACCTTTTTTTAATCTGTTAACATTTATTAAATGGCTGCACAGGGCTTGATGTCGTAACCATACATGTGTTTTTTTTTTTACTGAATCTTTTAAACATTATCAGTAATTATTAGCAGACTTCATTTGTATATTAAATCCTTTATGTCAGAAAACCTTGGAAAAGAGAGTGAATACGTGAGCATAGGAACTTAACATTCATTATTCTATTAGAGGAACCTCAAACATGAAATCTAAATGACATTTGACAGCTTTCAAACTAATTTCTTCTTCTTTCTATGTCAGTATTATGCTTTCCGAGCAAATAGAAGAGAAGTAGGATACTCAGAGGAGGATCTGAAGGAATCCTATGGGTTTTTGCTCTTTGATGATGTCAACAAGGTAAAACACTTTTTACACTTTTTAGCACAGCTGAGAAAAAGCAGGCTCCAACTGATGTTGCTCATATCCATATTTTTTATATGTTTAAAGGCTAATGCGCTTGGAGAAACTGGTGTGCTCACTGGAAACGGCACATGCACAACTCTGGGCGATCCCTCGAACGGTAAAATATAATGATTTATGTTTTTGGTTTCTGTTACTATGTCGCAAGTAGTGAGATCACAGGGACATTTTAGTATGGACAGCTCAGCCACAACCAAACAAGAGGTCATATTACTCTGCAGAAAACACCAGGTTAAGATTTGTACACAACAATTTCTGTAACATATAATATAGATGTACTTACAGGCTCTATCCAGGACATTGCAGCCTATCCAAAGTATCTTAAGTGCAGATCATGCACAATCCCTGTTGATTGTCAGGTGCTCCACTGCATTTGAAAGTGAAAGCAAAGTATAAAGCTGTTTTAAATGTATACAAATGAAAGTGGAAGGATTTCTGTTGTGAAACAGAAACTGTAAGTTGGTGCATAGCAGTTCAGGATAGGAATTGCGTTAAAGGCAGAAACGCAATGAATTCAGCATTTATTTCCTGTACATTGTAACATGTATTCCTGTAATATCTGCTTTTCTTTATATTGTATCATTTGAAATGTGATAAAGATTTAGTCTGTTATCCCTCCAACCTCTCTGTTCTGTGATAAGGTGTAGACATTGGTCAAAGTCCTTGTTTTTCTGTAACCAGTGACATGAAACTACACTGGATTTGCACATGAAAACAAGAGCTCTCCACTGTTTCACATGTAATTGAATGTAGCAGTGTTTTATGGGGTTAATCTGTTTCGATCTGTTTAGTTCCTGCGCACATTGCAATGCTACTATAACAAATTTCCTGAAATACCTTCTCATAACAGAGACGCTTGAAAAGGTGCTGAAGTTATTTTATTTTTTTTCTTCTTTATACAATATGTCGTAACTTTCTTCACTTTGTTAGCACACTGATGGTGGGGAAGTAGAAACCTAGCAAACTGGTTATTTAGCTCCCTATGTTCAGATTTGCAACCTGGGAGTTGCAAACTGAATGTCGCTCATTGTCAAGTGTCTCATCTATTCATATTCATATTTCAGTGCAAATTAATTGAATTATACTTGTTTATATTTTAATAACACAAGGTCTAAAGCCCTATTGATAACTACTCTTTTTTTAAAAAAACTGGCTATTAAGAAAATACAGTATGTTGTAAGACATGAACAGGACTATAAATGTGGCCTTTAGTGAGGAAGCAGCAACACCCGCTCCTTTTTCTTCAACCAGCTGATGTTGGACTTCTGTCAATCAGTTTTTAATAAATCCTCTCCAAGATGCATCAGAATTACTGAAAGTGACTAGTAAAATCCAAGTGTCTGGCCATTAGAGGTACATTCTGCTGCTATGAGACTACACTTTCTCCTTGTGGAATCAATAAAGTTTATTGATTTGCCTTGTGGAAACTAAGAATTAAGTTAAATGATTATGAGTGCAAGCTACGGTCTATTTAAAAAAATTGTCTTAAGTATCTATAGTGCTCACCCCTCGTGGACTTTATTTTTTAACGTAACATCTTTTGTTGGTAAGTGCAGAGAAATGGATGTTTTTTGACTTAGTAAAAACATTCTGTATAAAGAATATTATGTAACATTGTTTTTGAGTTCATGTTCAGTTGCAGCAGGGGGGATGAGGTTATTCAGATAGTTTTAGTTGTGTGTCCTTGGCGGCTGAGACTCATTCATCTTTCAAGGTGCAACTTTGCTGCAATAGGAGTGTCAATTGTTGAAAAGATGCACTTTGAAGTTATGAGTTAATTATTGTAGTTTTTTATGATGTACCCAAAGCTTGATAAGTAACCCTCCCTGTACTTCTTTTCAATCGAAAAAACATTAAGTGAAACTTCTGTGTTTACTCAGGTGTTTACATATCAATGTACTCTGACTGTTTGGATCTGAATCGCTGGTATCATGGGAAATCTGGATACATAGCCATCATCAGGCTGACAAAGGTATTAAAAAAAAATGTTTTTTGTGAAAGGTTGGTTTTAAGTATGTTGTCATTGTGTTTTTATTGAAAGAAAAACATTTTATGAACAGCATCATTGTCCTTTCTTGTTACCAACAGGGTAGAGTGAAAAAGGTTTTAGAGAACTACACGCAGAATCTCACCGCGCCCACTGTGGGGTTTGACTGTCATGTGTCCGAACAGCTGCCTTCAGTATCTGCTAAAACCAGCTCTTTTCTTGCCTTCGAGAGAACCCAGGTAAGAAGAGGCATGTGACTGGGGATGAAAATCATCAGTGATGATACTATGTGTCTTTCTTATCCATCTGTGTGTAGATGCATCGTTGTGAGCACATTATTGTTGAGTTCCTTAATGCACAATTGCATGTTAAGAAGGGAAAAGTTGCAGAGGCATCTGAAATGCGTCTTGTTTTGTCCTTGCAGTATTACATGTATGAGCTGCTAAATGATGACGGCAATGTGACATCACAATCTCCCAGCGCTGCCTGTCCTTTTGCCATTGTATCATTTTCATATACGGATACCAAAGCAACACTTGTAGCACCCCAGGAGAAAAGGTACTGTGTTGCTACAGCAAAGCACATTCTCAGCCCTGAGTGTTATACTGCACAATTACATACAAATTGAGAATAATTAAGTCATATGAATGAATTGTTTCCTGATTTCTCTTTTCAGTGAGGAGAAAAAACTTGGTAAGTAACATGTAATTAATAGCGGACGTGTTTCTCCCTACATATTGCTGTCAAAAAGAAATACAAATGCTCTGCCATAAAGGAGTTCTGCACAATAACAGCCCATATGTACCACTGTTTAACCTTTTAATATTTCACCCCCCCCCCCCTTCAAAATACCACTCTATGACACCAAGGCCTTGAGGAATATCATAGAAAACTCATGCTTCGATTTGATATCAAAAACGTTTGACATTTAGACGTTTCCAATGCAAGAATTGCATTTTTCGGTGATTGGATGGTGAGCACTTCTGTTCTGGAAGTTGCTCAGAAACCTCCTTATTGTCAATTAACCTAGTAAAGCCATACATCATCTGAAATCACTCAGTTTGTAGTATGTGGTTGTAAAGTTTCATAAGGCTGTGATTATCCTAATGATTCCTTAGGATTCATTTAGGTTTTCTTGTCATATTTTACCAGTATTTTCACCCTAGCTTTAAAACTCGGCACACTGCAGCCTCTGTAAAACGTATGTCGGCCGGGCCCGCAGGTTAAAGAATGTCATCGTAATGAATAGATTGCCATTTAACAATTAAATATTCTTACACCTTTTATCCATTTACTGAAAATGTTGTATTATGAATTTCCTCCTCATTTTTAAAACATTTTTTTTAAAAAAGATTTGTTTTATTTGATGATTTATTTATTTTTTTCCTTCAGTTTGTCATTACTTTCCGTGGAGGGGTCAGCTTCAAATAGGCACACTGTTCTATGACGTTGGGCTGAGGTCTACGGCAGGGGCCCTAATCCCTGCAGAACTGTAAGTTAAAATGTGAACATGGAAAATAAACAATTGTTTTAAATCTTACATTTCTTTGATAAATTACATAACTTTTTTTCTGTGCTTTGTTTTATGTCTTTTTTTTTTTTTTTACATTTAAGGCCGCCGGTGGTGAAAATTGTCAGAGCCATTTCCATGTTAGATCTGAGACAGCTGTTGCCAAAGGGCGTCTTTGAAACCTGCTTCTCTGGTGAAGGTTAGAAACTATGAGAAAAATTCAGACTTAGACTCAGAAGTTACATTTTCAAAGCGTGTCTCAACACATTGCTTAGATTAATTAAACATTTCATTGATGAATTTTGTTTTTTGGCTGTCTCAGTCTTTCTAGATGGTTTATACTGCACTCTGTGTGAGCTGGTTTCTTCGGGGACGGGAGAAACCCAGTCACTCTCTCTGCTTCTGCAGGAGATCAAGGAGAAAGATCTTGTGAGTTTCTGTTTATCATTATCCTTTTAGAGATAGTAGGGCTGAGGTCATTCCATAAAATGTCAAAAATAATCACAAATGCCTATCACAATTCACCAGAGCCCAAAGTGGTGTTTTATTCAGTTTGGCTAACAGTCAGAAACCCTAAAGTGTTCCATTTATACTAATATGAAATGCAGAAAACCAAACAAACCCTTACATTTCTACAATTGCAAACAGCAAGTGATTGCTATTTATTTATATTTTATCAAAGAATGATTATTGACTATAATATTGTCAATCACTTTCTCTGTTAATTGTCTAACCAATAGTTTCAGTACGGGCAATTTCCTATGCCTTACAATAGTCTGTGTCCTTTTTATATCAGTTTGCACTACGAGATAATATTTTTGTTGAATTTTACTTGCTACCCAACCTCCAGAAACTATCTAACAAACTTGCTCATTTATGCACAGGCTCTCACTATTACGCTGCACAATGGTGGTTTTCTTATCCTGTTGCACTCCTCCAATTTCCTCACATATGATGGTAAGATATGAAAATGGTGACAGAGTACTATGTTGTCAGTCTCACGACAAAACATACAGAATTCTATCTTTGTTCAAATTTCAACTTCATATTAGCCACATATGGTATCTTTGCTTTTCCCCCCCAGATACTGGGTCCAATGCAACTGATGTCCTGCAAGGCATGTTTGTGTTTCCAGCCTCACAAGTAATACAAAGAGGTGATTACCGCATGTTTAACAGTGGATATTTCCATTTGATATGTTGACATGTTAATCAATACAAAAGCAGAGATCAAAGTACACTTTCTTATTTTTCACAGACACAAAATCTGGACAGCGAAAGCATGCCACGTCATCTGAAATCCTGCAGGTTCTACCGGTGCTAAGTTATGCAGAGGGCGAAGTTGAGAAAACACCTATTGACCCAGGTGAAGAGCTGTGTGAAGTCTTGGTACAGCATATGCAGAGTTACGCAGCGCTGATAAATCCTGGCTTGACATTAAGTCCCTCTAGGGATGTCAGCATCTTTCCAGATCAGTATGATGTGCCTGATGCCCACAAGCACCTCTACACATCCCCAGAGTGGACTAACAGGGCATGGCAGAGCTTCAGGACATACCTGAGCAAACCAGTCTCTTTTCAATTGCCAGTGTCCAAGGCTTCAGAAATCCTGGCGGCTGGACAAGAAGAGCGAATAGAAGACCTTGATGATGATGTTTACATCTGTCTGTCATCTCCTGAGGACGCACCAGCTAATCCTGTTAGCATGGAGTTAGAAGACCAGTTGACAGGCCAGAGATCTCCTGTAAACGTTAAAACACCTGTGGACCGTTGTATAACAAATGCTGAAGTGCAAGTGGACTTAACAACTGTGCCTCAAAATGTTGTAGCAAAGGATTTGCAAGCTGGAGATGCTACCAAAGACACTGGCACATTTGATCTGACTGTGCTGATCAAAACTGATGACATGGGGGCAAAAAATCTCCTAACTCCCTCTACATCAGACGACCTTCCTGCAGAGCTGATTGTCAGCATCACTTCGGCAGAGCGAACTGTCACTGATGAGAGTTTAGGCATAATCAGTACTGTGTCTACCACAAAGCATAATGACTTTCAGCTTTCTGGTTTTTCAACAGCCAAATTACAAACGGCAGGAGTGAACTCTCTGAATGATGAGACCGTTACAATCCAAAAAGTTTTGGATTGCCCCGAGGTTACCAATCTCACAAAAACTAAACGGAGAAAACTACGCAGGGGACATTCCAAAGGTCGGAAAAAGTTATCTAAAGCTTGTGTTAAGACTCCCAGTTTACAAATACCAGTGGATGATGACAACTTCAAGAGTCAGAAGGAAGGTCAGGCCAAGAAATCATCAGGCCACCTACAGTTAAGTAATCCTTCAGATATTGATCGGAGGAAAGTTCAGCAAAAGTGCAAATTTAGAAAACTGTCATCGAAAACTGAAAAGGTTAAATCTGCTTCTGTTGGGTTAGCAGTACCAGAGGAGAAAAAAACAGACCCTGGACAGCAGAGCTTGGAAAGCACTATTTTAATGGAACTTGAAGTTTGTCCTCTGAGAAAGAAAACAGAGCGCTGGGACTTAAAGCCGGTCATCAGCGAATGTGGAAGAATCTTGGTTCCTCATGGCTCTGTAGATATTGCTGATCAGATTAAGTCTTTAAAAGATAAACTTCAATCTACAAAAGATGAACAGTGCCCTGGAAAAATGTTTGTTGATGCCTCTGTGAATGCTAATGACAAAGTCAAGAAGGGGCAAGAGTCTAGCACTGCTTCAGAGACAGCAGTGGACGAAACACAGGCCACAACATCCAAGGATGGAGGGAACCATCTTCAAAACGTTGTTGACAGCGATGTTAATGCTGAACACAATATTTCAAGAGTGTCAGATGATGGCAATGGTTCATTGACTTTGAATCGAGAGAATAGTGAGCATTCTTCGAAGACTGCAGCAACCCCTCCCTCAGAAGCAGTTAAAGAAAACTACACTAATACCCTCAGTCCAGAAAAGATTACCACAAAGGGTGCATTTCTGTTGAGTAAATTAAAATCAGTTCTTTTAAGAGGAAAGAGAAAAACTGATCTCCTTCTGTCAAAGGAAACTACTGCAGATACTGCTCAAGACACTGAGCCCTGTCTCAAGAAGGGCAAAGTTGACATACATACTAGGATGCTGAAGAGTAATTATGCAATTACCAGTGTCCAGGACACCAATGTGCATGTCAATGAAGTGTCAACGATGCTGTCAGTTGATCCTCTCTTTGCATATGCCCTTGGCCTGACCCCTAAAGAGACACCAGATAAGATACAGAAAACTGAGGGTCAGGATACTCAACAAAGGACAGACTCGGAGACTACAAAACCAGAACAAACCATTTTAGATAAAGAACCTCAAATCATACCAAGACCTCCATCAATCTTTCCAAGAAGAGGAAGGATTAAAATGCTCAAAAAGCATCAAGGCATCTCTACAGAGTATGTTAAAAAGAAATGTAAGTCTTATTTCAAATTTCTAAAAATGTTGAATGCCTGTTTTTTGTGCATGATATGTAACGTCTCTTTAGTATTATGCATGACATTGAAACTAACTGACCCTTTCCTTGGATCTGGCCCTCTGCATCTGTCCTAAGCATGCTTTTACTGCCTTTTGCTAAGTATTTGCTAGTTCTTTGTTTGCTTATGCTTTTCTCTTGCTTGTGCTGCATGTTTGCCTGTGCATCTAATATGGTGTTATTGGTTTAATAAACCAATACCTTTGTTTAAAACAATGGCATAGTTTACAAGTTGGTGACCGGTTCCTAATAGTAATACATTAGTATATTTCAAATGCTTTCAATGTGCTACTTTTTTATTTTCATGCCGTTTTTTCTTTTTTCTCTGTTTTGTCTTCACAGGGTGGTTGCATTTTCAAACGCCAGCTTGTTATACCAATGAAAAACTCAAAAACAAAGAGAGTACTAGGGATAATTCTGTCAGGAAGACTGTTAAGGAAAAAATGAACAGTGCTTGCTCATCTACAGATGCTTTGAACTTACTTGCTGACTTGGCACTCAGTGTCAGTAATGTCCAGGTTCCACCACAACCAGACCCAGCACTTGAGCGAACACCTGACACAAGTTTGAAGAAGTGTGACCTTACAAAAGATGTTACCAGTGCTGAACAAGAGTCAGTTCTTCATGCTCTGCTTAGACAGCCTGCTGCTAGACCCATGCAACCTCTTGAGTCTCCTTCACCAAGCCATCTTGTCGGATGCAGTGAATTGGTTGGTTTGGTATCTAAAGAACATGCTTACTCATTGCCACCGTCTTACTCTCTACTATTGGGTTTGCCAGGTACACCCTTCCAGGTTTCCCCTTTAAGTGGTTCTACCAGACTGCTGCACCGTCACCAGACAATGTATGGCGATGGAATAAATACACTATGCCCCTCTGTCGGCCAGAAAGTCAGAAGTGAACAAAACCACAGGACTCCAGAAAACCTGAAAAAACACATGGTGTGCAGAAGAAAGTTCAGACGATCCCGTACCTTTGTTAACCAGGATGGATTTATCCAAGTCACAAAGCAATGGAAAGAAAACTATGACTTTGATCTTGACAGCAAGTTTACAAATGACTCAAAGGATAGAACTATTGTCCGAGCCTTGCATGGGTACGTACATTGTTTTACTTATTTATACAAGGAATCTCAACATAAAAGTTAAAATGTATCTCTTGACAATTTCAGTGTTATACTTGTTTGTATCTAGTTAACAAATGTGGGCAATATGCGTTAAATTGAGTTTTAGTTCAGATGACACGATCATCAGTTATTCAGCTGAAAGTGCTAATTTTTGTACATTTCACATTTTCGATAGCCCATGGGATTTCTCCATGCAAGACACGAGTGAAGAGGTGCGGCTCATCGTCCACATGTGGATAGGTTTGTTCTACAGTCGGTCAACAGCCAGGTTCTTTAACGTTGACTCCTACCCATGTTCAGAAGAAAGTGATTCTTTGGAAATGTCCAGTGGAATGGTATCAGCCACAGCACAGTCTGAGCTCAAGGCCAATTCATTTGCTCCTCTCCTAAGTGTGACAGCCACTGCAAACCCTTTGATTTTAAAAGCTTTGGACCTCAGCAAAAAAGATGACTCTGTGTTGGATCAAGGATCTGTGATTTTGGACTTGTCACTGAGAAACTCCAATGCAGAGATTGTCACCTCAGATCCGCAAGTCAACAGAAAAGAGACTTCTGTGTCTGGTAATCTGAAAGAAAGCAGTGACACATTGAACACACTGAAGTCATCCGGGGGACTACAAGAGGCTATCACAATTCAGGTTTGGTTCTAATGTTACTGTTGTGTCAAACCTTTATGCATTCCATATTTTTATCATGGTTTTTAGATGGTCTTTAGAATATAGAACAACTAATGAATCTGATCTAAAGCACACGCTTGTCATGTAGTAATAGACATACCATCATCGACATAATTAAGGGACTACCAATAAAGAACTACTGATGGTAATGGGGTTAGTTTGAAGGGACCGGCAGAATACCTTTGCAGAATGCATCTGAATGGGAGTCACAAGCTCTCTCTGCATATCCTCTCAGACCTTTTGGCCACTGCTCCAAACAGTTGTCTCTGCAATGGAGACTTTGAACAGACCTCATTCTCCATCAGAAATGCTGTTTGACACATGGGCACAGACACGACTCCAGATTCTAACTTCTATCCAGGAACCCAACCACGTATAGTGCACAAGCCTTAGCTCCTCCACCAAAGGTGACATTCTACATACTGATTGCTAGTTTCAGTGGCTAGTGTTCAACTAGACAAGGTCTGCACCTTTTACCTGCTGCCCAACTAACCATGTACCAGCCCTTTTATTCCTTACCTTGTGGGTGGTGTTCTCAGAACAGAAAATACCCTGCCTTCTTTGTTTGGGCTCAGACTGGCAAGGCAGCATGGGGCCAGGTCCAGCTACTAGGTGATCCTGTGTAGACTTCCTTCCCCGGCTTTGCTTCAAGGGGGAGCCCCATTTTATATACCGTAGTTCAGATAAGGTGGCTATATCCTGTTTTGGCCTTCTCATAAGGGTGTTCAAATGACTCCTTTTCTCGCCTCTAGACAAGGACCAATTTGCAATGGGAGACCCTACCTAGAACTATTGTCCCTGACAACACAGCTCCCTCAAAACCCTCAATTCTCGATGCATACTCCTGGCACAGTAGAAATAAATTATCCCTCTTACCTTCCCTAATCAGCAGTCTAATATAAGTCCATTCCAGCTTCCTGAAGATACCTTCTACACTTCTAATAGTTTGCACCCTATAAACCATATTTTAGAAGAAGTCTTAATGTTTTGTGTACTTATTTATAAGAGTCCTGTGCTGTCTCTATTATGTCCATACCTGTACCACACTCTGGTAGTTCACACATTCCCCAGATGGACTGAACATACCATGCTGCTGATGTACTGTATGATAGCTACAGGGACTTAACTAACTGAAATGCAATACCTTCATACATGATGCACCTGCATGTCAGGAAGCTACTACCTTCTTAATATCTAACGCATGTGTAGCTACCTTTTGTAATTTTGATATACAGTATGGTTGACCTTTTTTAAAAAATCGAATTTTTCAAAAAATTTAAAAACTTGCAGAGAGAAACGGCAGTCATGGTGAATGAAAGAAATGTGTTATAGATAATGTCATTCTCATTCTGTTTTCTTTTTATTGCAGTGTTACAAAAAAATGGAAGAGTCCACAGAGATTATCAATGAGGTAAATGATCTCAGAAGAACCTATGCAAATAAGAGGACTTGCAACCCTTCACAAAAAGCTGGGAGCCTGGAGCACACTGCTGTACAATCTTGTAAAGGTGATGGAACATTTATTCTTGTACAAGAAGAGATGAAAAATGTATCCCTTCAGCCAGAAAATGATCAGACTCCTTCAGGAATTGGCCATGTGTTACATGGATGCAACCATGAGAAGACCGATATGAAAGATGACATTGAAAATTCAGAAGCTACAGAGATGAGTTTAGTGCAAAAACATGGAAGGGACTCATCCAAATCTGTGACAGACGTAGAGGTAGACTCCAACAAAGAAGCCGGTGATGTGGTTCATACAGTTAAGCATGATGAAATTGAATCCAAAGATTGGAAAAACTGGGAAGTGAAAGAAAAGTCATGCCAAGAAGGCAATGTAGAACCTTCTCCAAAAGTGATTCATACAGATGATGATTCAACCAACGAAAAATTGGGTCTAGTCTTCAATGGAAATCTTTTGGAAAATGAGAAGCAGTCATCTAGTGAGGAACCGATGGCCATCTCACTAGGCAAGGCTGAAAATATTAAAGATGTGGGTTGTTGTACCGTACATAAAGATCCCTGTCAAAAGGAAAATGGACTTGATGAGAAAGACAGTTGTGTTTCACCTGTGGACTGCATCACAGAGTGTAATCACAAACCACCATTGGATGAGCAACCACCTAAAGCAAACAACGAAGAAAGTGCCTGTCATTATTTGCATTTTAGAAAGCTTTTTGCAAATGGCAGTGCATTGACAGATGAACATGCCATTTCAGAAAAATCTCCTCACACTCCATCAGAACTGGAGCCTATTTCTAATGAACCTGCAATTGAGGAAAATGCTAATTGTTTGGCAGATAGGACACATCATCAGAAGGCAGCATTACCGATTTCTGATGAGAACAATGGTTTGTTAGATGGATCCTATGCAGATGGGCATACTCCCCAGACAAATGACAGAGAATTAACAGAAAGCCAAAACAAAGTAATGGCAAACTTCAATCTGAGTAGTGACGATCACGAAGATCGGGATACAAAATCAATTGAGGGAGAGCAAAAGGTTGATAACACAACTGATAAAGAACTAATTCATCATCAGTCTCATTCACCTCAGTGTGAAGCTGAAGTTGCACTGACAAAAAAAGCAGATCTCAATCGGATTGAGAAAACAAATGAAGGATTGAAAAAGATCCACAATTTGGTTGTAATTCCATTAATTGGAATAGACGGCTGCGAAGAGGATACAGTACAACCACGTGGCCTACGCTCACAAGACGATATTGAAAAAGTTGGCCAAGAAGAAGTACCATTTATCAGGGAAACTACCTACCCTGAAACGGTCTTTCCCACAGGGGTATCCACTACATCTAAAATGTACAGTAAAAAGGAAGAACTGTCTGCTGGCAAAATATCCCTTTCGCTTCTTGATATAAATGAAACCAACCAGCCAGTGGTCTCAGGAAGTGAGTCTGATGACCGGTGCTCTACCCCAACTATGGATGAGAAACCATATGAGTTCTTAACTTGCTCTGGCTCGGGTAGTACTAGTGCTTTGGCTGTTAGTGGCAGTGAAAACTCCAAAAATATGAATCAGAAATGTCTTAGCAGAGGCTTAACAACCCTACAGGATGAGATTCCTCACAAGTCTACAGTTAACAGTGATGCCAACCCTCATCATGATCTTGACCCTGATGTTGAACGAAGAACTCTAAGAGTTCTACAAAGTATAGACAAGTTCCTCTCCAAATCAAGCCAAGCTGACACAACCAGCCAGATTGAAATGGCTGATATGAAACACTCTGTTGATCAAACCCCTATCCCCAGAAGCAAGTACATCCCCACTTGCTTAGCCCCAAGCCACACCTCATCTGACTTTAAGGACAAGAAGATTAGCAATATAACGCCAGCAGGGGTCTCAGCCTCTACCTCACAAGAACTGCACACAGAATCAACAGGTCACTTTCTCATATCTCCTTTCAAATGTAAATTAGAGGAAGTACTCGGTGTAAAGTTGCAGCTGCAGGAAAATGACTTAGCAGTTCATCAACACTTTTTTGAAAGAACAGATCAATTACAGGAAACCTCTGTAGGGCAAGATTGTTGTCATCCCCGCAGATCTGTTCCCTCGATTAAGAGTTTGCAAGCCATTATACCAAATATTGACCAAGATGGACATAAGACAACATCACAGACCAATTTAGGTCAAGAACCACGTTCATACAGTCAGCGTCCTATCATGGCAGTGAAACCATCGAAGAGTGATGAAAGTCTTGAAGATTACATCTCAGACAGACCAATTGAAAATGCTGCAATGTCACATTTTTCAAAAAATGAACAGACTGAACCCCCTCTAGTTACAATCACCACACCCACTACCATGCTCTTGGAGAAAAAGACAGAAAGTCTCAAGCGAACTTCTGAAGGACTAAATGATAAGCAAGAGGCCAGTGAGCTTCCTTCAAAAAGCAGTTGTTTATCCAATATTCGTGACCGTACGCCTAAATCCGATAAAGCTAAATGTGTACCTCTAGATCCCTTATATCGGCACCAAGGAAGGGACCTTTCCAAATTCATCAAGATTCCTTTACCATCTGTCCCTGTGCAGTCTTTTGAATCTGAAAAAAGTTCCTCTGAACTTGTTGATGGAAACCAAGGTTTCATGACACATAGTTCAGTTGAGAAAAAAGAGAGCATTGAGCTGGATCAGAAAAACTTCACTGACGCATCAACTTCACATACAGATTACAAAGATGGTGGCATAATAGATGACAGTCTTTCACTTGGACCTCAAAGCTCACTCATGTGTACAGTCTATAACACCAGCCAGAAGAGATCTCATTCTTTTCTGGAGCAGGTTTCTCAGAGGTGCATACAGGATGACCCCACTGACGCGTCAATGGAGCAGGAGTGCCTGATCTTCTCAGAACAAATGAAGCAGCTTTTGAAAAGGAGTAAGAAGGGAGCCAGCCGCCAACAGGACACGCACGACAAACTGAATTTGTCTTGCGCCAGTCCGGTGACTGTTCACTTTTGCAGTCTAGAGGAGCAAGAGGATTCAGTTGATCCCTTGATAGCACATTTGGATCCACAGTCACTTGATGGACAAAGAATTAAGGTAGATATGTCTGACAGGAAAGACCTAGCAGACACCACAGAGGAGGAAAATAATTTGCATCCTCAGAAATTATCTCAAGGACCAGAGAACCCAATGGAACATGCTGGAGTTTCTGGTTTGACTTCAGAGTGTGCCAGACTGTACAAGGAAATGATGAATAAAGTTTGTACTGTCAAAAAGGTCACATCTAGACCTAAGCACTTCAGAATGGATAGAGGTTACTCAAAGACTGAACCAAGTAACCATTTTGACTTCTGTGATCGAATGAAGAGAGAGATGGATGAGAGATTTCGCAGTAATCTGAATTCAGTCGTGAAGAAATCCTGTAAAACAAAGTACAGATTCTACGTATTAGTGACGTCAGAGGATACCTTCTTTGAGGAAACCAAGGTAAGATGTTTTTACAAACTTCCAATGCAGTATTTCTATTATTTATATATTTTTAAAGGTATATTTATGATATATATTCTTATAGTCTTGCATTGTTGAACTAACTGAAGTGCCACCCAAAATGTATTTTTTGACAATGTAACACTCCACCCCATAGAATGTGCCAGTACAAATTTTTTGTTTGCTCTGTTGTAGATCAGAGGTTGTGGTCCGCTTGGATTTAAGTTTGCACAGCTGAAATATTTATAGAAACTTCTGTGTCTACTTCTGCAGAATAAGCAATTTCTCTACTGTCCCATCTGTTTGATAAATATGATCCCAGTGTTCTTCAAAATATTGCTCATTATATACTGTTACTAACTCAGTCCTCAAACACTATTCCAGAACAATACGATGTTCCGTCCTAACACACTCTTGTGACCAGCCCAATACTACTCTTTCAGATTTACTGTCACACATTTAGTGAAGATAAAGACAAAATGAACAAACATTAAATAAGGTGGTAATTTGAGCTTGAATAACTAGTCAAAGCAGCAAGGCGACAAAATGTTGTGTTTCCGCCACATTCTTTCACTTTTGGCTGCCTGCCATTCTGGAATTTTAAGCACTAATGGAATGCCTCATCCATTTCCCACCAGTCCTTCTGTCACTCACATGGTAATGTTGCAGTGCCACAATGTGTCGTTTCTGTTCATTTGCTGCAATAAACGGTTAGATGAAAAGTTGCAGACATTTTTACAAGCCTTGAATTTCTAGTTAAGCGCCGTCTTTCCCTTTTTGTTCCAGCGATGGGCAATATGAGCTCTGATCACAGCCATTCAAGAAATATTCACTGGGGTAAAAGTGCTCTGCTAACAGCAGTTTGCAAGCTAGATTGCAAATCAACTGGTCTCCTGCAGCATAATAAATGGCATGTACATGCACGTAGATGTATCACTTCTGTTTATTTAGATGCTGGTGTAGTCTTTACTCTTCAATACCACTAATGGCTTGTAAGTGACAGCGCAAGTTTGCTTACTTCCCCACGTTCCCCTACCGGTGCTCAGCCTACCAGCCAATGAAATGCAGACACCAACACGCACCACTGAGACGAGGAGAAACATTTCTGATATTTCCTTTTTTCTTTCTTTTTTAATAATAAAGAACTACTTACAATAGTTTTTTTTTTTTAAAAGCAGTATCACTGGAGGACACTGAGTATATGCATGAGCAGCAGGAGAGGGTGGGGAGCTTCCATGGTCATTGTGATACTTTATTTACACCATGAAAACTTGTCACAAAATATATTAAAGCAAGTCGAGAAGAATTTTAATGTTAAAGCAATTTTAGACTTCCTAATGAAAAATGACTTTTAAAGTTTGGGTAATTTCTTCTTAGGCACAGTTGGAGGCAGAGGGCCACACTGCTGTACAGCCAACAGAGTTCTTCCTTGGTGAGGGTAGTCCTTCATCTCTACTCATCATCCTCAGGAATGAAGACATTGCAGCACACATTTGTGAGGTAATTGATCAGCTGGTGGAAAAGATCATGACAGGTATTTTGCAATAGTTAATCACAAATTAATTACTCTGCTTTCTCAGGTCCCGCAGTTGCTCGAGCTGAAGAAGTCACCAGTCGTGCAGTTTGCTGGAATTGACGAACCGGATGATGTTGTGAATCTTACCCATCAGGAGCTCTTCACGAGGGGTGGCTTTATAATGTTCGACAGAGCAGAACTGGAGCACCTCAGCCTTTGTATGTGCACTTTTAACTGAATACCAGCTTTCTGTTGTTTTAAGATCGGGTCTTGTAAGCAGTCAGTTTAATATATAAAATATCAAACTCATGTCAAATTTGTATGAATTTTAAGGCAACATCAAAAAAATGTCAGACATTTTGCAAGAGCGAAGCAGAATGGGGAAGTGGAAATGGATGTTGCACTACAGAGACAGCCGTCGACTGAAAGAAAATGCGAGGTAGGGGTCGGGTCAACTTTGGAAAAATAACTCTAAAAAAACTCTTGTTTCTCACTTCCTTGTATAGAGAAATACAATGTATATACAGTAGGTGTTTTTAAGTCTTTTTTTTTGGTAATTTGCTTACTGACCTGGCATCATCCACAATGATTTTCCATGTATCCTCTTCCACATTTTTATTCAGATCTCATTCACATACAGTGCGTTTGCCATCATTTTATGAAAGACTGATGCTGATTGTTCAGTTTATAAAAGCCTTTCTGTTCAAATGTTTACTGTCTGAATAGTATGTCTCCTCTTACATCCAGGTTGAGTGCAGAGGGAAAAGAGAAGAAGCACTTACTGAACTGTTGCCAAGAAGCTGGAATACTGGAGATCTTGCCTTATCATGAGTGCGACCTCATGTCAAGAGATCAGCCCGACTATCTTGCATGTTTGGTCCGTTTGCAGGTCCAGAATATAACAGCACGTTACCCTATTTTTATAACTGGTGAGACACTAATGCACGAATACATTAACTGTACATTTTACATTCAATGAGTGTCATGATATTGTGGTTTTATTTTGAAGGGGTCATTTGCAAGAAATCTCTAATAAACATCCATAATACATAATGGATTGATTGCTTTCAATGCTGCAGTGCCTCAAAACCGTTGACCGCTGAATGTTATTTGGACATCAAAAAAATCCCTAAGTCACATAGTATGGGTTGAGTTTCTGCATTTCGTCTGGGTTAACCTATAGAGGTTTTAGTTATTGTACAGTGCAAAAAGAATGACATGTTTTTCTTATTCTTACAGGTACAACAGACAACGCGTTTGGAAAGAATGGAATTTTAACAATGACTTTCAACTCTTTCCTGGCGTATTCTCCATTTACAGCCTGACCTGGAGAAAGTCAGATGGACACTCTTTAAGTTGTGCTAATTCAACAACACAACAATGGGAAAACTCACACGATGGGAGAAAAAAAATCAGTAATTTACCATTCTATTTCAAACATACTACATTTTAATTATTTATTTTTTTGAGTACATTGCTACAAATCTTTTGTATGGAGCAATAATTATTGATTTATTATTTGTCATGTCTTTTGTTTCATTTGTGATCTAAGTTATCATTCAGTTAATGGATAGTGTGACAACCATGCTGAAATACAGGCAGGTGTGCTGTATATACTGTATGCATTTTGTATTATATTTTTGTTGTAAATCCTTTTTATAATGTATATTTGGTTTGTTGTCTTTACCATCTCAACTTTATACATTTGCTGCACAATCATTACCTCTGTCAAGGACCCTAAGGTATAGCATGTCAAGGAAGAACTCATTACATTTTGGAGTGGATCCGAATCACAGGGCACATCATTTATCACTTACAAAAACAGCCAGTATTTTTAGGTCAAATTTGACAAATGGTGTATATTCTTTATAAGCATACAACTACTACTGATTCTTAAATATTGAGTGTTGAATAGTTGGAGCGCAACGATTTCACATCATTACTATGCACTTAATGTGTTTATATTTCATGACACTATACAGAGCAACTTGACTGTTAATAAAGAGGTTTCTTTAATTTTGCTTTAATAAAAAAAAAAAAAAAATCAGTCATACAGGCTGAAGAATCTACACTTTGTGCCTGACTACTCGCTATACTTTGCGTTCCCATTCACAGACCACTCTTAGAAATAAGATTAAGATGAAGTTGCCTCCATCGTGCTGTAAAGGGAATAGACTCAAATGAGAAAATTAACCATCTTTACTCAACTGAAAAAAAAGATGTGTGTTTGTATGGCAACACATAAAACATGCAATGGAAAATTATAAGAACTTTAACCAGGAGAGGGCCTCACTGAGAATAAAAATCTCAGACACCAGCAGAGCGTCAAACACAGCAGGGTTGCAAAACATTAAGGTCAGACTTATAATTAATAACATACAATTTGATTAGTAGATATGACCAGAAGTATAATGTAAAACTGATAAAATAACAGTACATATTATATATCACAACAGGGAATATAAAAACAGTGGCTTCAAATTCTAAATAATACAATACAATGGATAAATAAAATAAAACAACGCTGATCAATATTTATCCTGACATTCCAAACAAATAAAAGACTGACGGTACAAATTACTCAACATCTGTAAGATTTGGGATGCAATTTAAACCAAATGAGAAAAAGTTCCTTTATTTAGTATTCATAAGTCTAAGTCATATTTCGCTTGTCCACTTAAAAGTTTTAGTTGTGAGGTGAATAGGAGCAGATCTGTGGATTTGTTTGAAAAAGGGACGAGTCGTATCTTCTAAATAAAAGCATGAAGTTTGTTGCAGTATGATTTTGCCAATGAAGCTAAAGTTGGCATTTAAAAAAGGTACTGCATGTAACAATTGACATGTATTGATTGCTTTGTATTGCCAATGACCTTCCCTAACTTTCTCGGTTGTCCACACTGGACACTAACCTCCACTGGTTACCAGTGGCTGCCCGAATCTGCTTCAAGACTCTGGTGCTGGTCTACTGTGCTGTGAATGGATCAGGCCATCGTGACCCCACACACACCCCAGCTCGCTCTCTTCGCTCTGCATCGGCCAATCGGCTCGTGGGACCCAGATACCCCTCAAATAAAACCTGCCTGTTTGCTATGCTGGCCCCAAAATGGTGGAACGAGCTCCCCATAGATATCAGGTCAGCAGAAAGTCTTCACACCTTCCTTCACAGACTGAAAACCCACCTGTTTCGACTGCACCTTGGCCAAAAAAATTAAATTAAATTAAATAAATCTTATTTCTGTTTGTAGCACTTAAATTGGTTTGGCTTGTTTGAAGTTAATGTGTACTGCACGTAAAATGATTTCACCTATTTGAAGATAATGTGCGTGCAAGATTCTCGCTGTTCGGAGTGTGTATCCTGGTTGTTTGCACTTATTGTAAGTCGCTTTGTACACAAACGTCAGTTAAATGTAATGTAATGTCCCAGTGCCCGGGGTCTGATCCTGCACAGCCCAGACTCCACTTTCTGTAGAGCTGCTGCCGTTACACAGGTGCGACCCCCGGTACTGCGGCTGGTCACACGCTGTGACCCCCGGTACTGCGGCTGGTCACACGCTGTGACCCCC
>CALSCE010009442.1:7576002-7630930 GCA_943593645.1 Bovichtus variegatus
CACGCTGTGACCCCCGGTACTGCGGCTGGTCACACGCTGTGACCCCCGGCGCGGAGCTCGATGTTGGCTGACTCACAGTAGCTCCAGCCGCTAACTGAAGGTCTGTCTCCGGCCGCTCTCCTCCAGCAGAGTAGTGGCAGAAAGGACGAAAAGAAAAGCACGTTTGGCTTTAACCCAATAAACAAACTATCAAAATGTAAACAGACCCTGGTTTAATTAACTGACGTTTCGAGACAGTGTTTTCGCTACGTCAGCTACACAGTTAGCGCTGTAGTTTTTAAGTTACGTTACAGAGCGATTCATGAACAATGATTACATATAGTACCTTTTAATATCAGCGGACAATAACCCAGAGATCGAAAAGCCTTGGTCTAAGATGAGGTGCCCTGGGGAAAAAAATGCTAATCAAATTAAATAACTAGAATAATACTGTTCTTTTGAAGGAAATCAAGAGTAGCATTGACGTAGGAGTCCATGCAGGAACACATCCTGTGAATGATTCAGCTTTTGAATCCAGAGGAAATAAGTTTCCAAATTGCTGCTGGACAATCACCTGTCATGAAACAGATTAACACACAAATAAATCGCCTAACACAATAAAGCAATTAATGTAATGAGTAAAAAAAAAAAATACTGAATCAGACAAATATCGCAGGTATTAGGTAAATGTGACCAAATCCCTCCATGCTTGATATCAAAAACACACCCGGAAATTAATTTGAACCGACTCTCTTGCCGTTTTAATTCTTTTTTTAAATGTAAAATATGTAGGCTAGTATATCCAGACTGCTCCTTAAACCCTGCACAACCTTCACCCATTAAAGAGAAGCTGAACTAAACTGTTTCCACAGTTTTGCGGTGGCAGTCTGAATCAGAAATCGTTGACGGCGTTATCTCCAACTTCAGCTTGACACGGCGGATGTATATGTGAAGCAAAAAGCGAAACTGCTCGTCGGTGTTTTGCAACGTTACGTTAAAAACTATTCCTGAGGAAATCGCCGGTAACTCGTTTAGGGCCTCTGGTCCTCTTCAGCCGTGACTACAGGGAATACTTTCCCGGTCCAACAGATTAACTACATATTATTAACCACATCCATTGAACTAACGTTACTTTGACAGACGGAGCTGTTGCTGCGCATCTTCAGCCGTTGATGATCTGCTCGAACACAGCGGAGCCGTGTAGGCAGACGCTGATTTCTGCGCATGTGCAATCTGGATTTCGGGGATGGGTCTATCGATGGAATCAAGATGGCGACTCTGGCGAAAGCGCCAATATATTTACTGAAGTAGATGTCCAAAATCAACTGCGGTAGCGGGTTTTCTCAAGCCCCTGAGGGGTTCCGTGAAACATGAAGACCGGAAACATGTTTTGGAAGAGGAACTGACCGGCATTAATACCGTAACAAAGTCAGCGAGATGTGCGAGAGCTATGCCCGCTCGCTGCTGCGCGTTTCGGTGGCGCAGATCTGCCAGGCTCTGGGCTGGGATGCGGTTCAGCTCACTGCGTGCGATCAGCTGTCCGATGTGCTGCATCGGTATATCCAGCAGCTGGCCAGGGTCTGCCACCGGTACTCTGAACTCTGTGAGTGCTTAGTTTAGTACCTGGATTACTTTTTAAAGCCATCAACCTGAAGTAGTCGATCACGTTGTTGTTGCCTGGGTCTGTAGCTGGCGCCCCCTAGCAAAGGTTCATGTGTCAAAAAGTACAGTAGCTACATAGCTAAGTAGCCTCCATGTATTGTTATTATTATGGCTATGATGCCTTCCAGTTGTGGTCACTACGATGTGGTGGTAGATTAAGTATTTTATGTGTAAAAAGATTTACTCTATCAACCTGTTGAGCATTACTTCTTGCTTCAGGTTGGATGTCAACATCAGTCAGGGCACCTCCTTGTATGTGCAGCACCATCACTAGTATGCAGTCAATCTTTTGCCCCTGGCTACTAATAACCCTAACATTATAGTTGTGTGATCAAGAGGCATGTAGAGTGTGTGTGCTGAGGTTTAATGATTTGTTGTGATGCTGCATTTCAGATGGAAGAACAGATCCGGTCCTGGATGATGTCAGCCAGGCCTTCAGACTGCTGGGGGTGAGTCTGAGTGAACTGGAGGACTACGTCCACAACCTGGAGCCTGTGGCCTTCGCCCAACAAACGCCACTCTTTCCTGTCAGCAAAAACAACGTCCTGCAGTTTCCCCAGCCTGGAGCTCGAGATGCAGAGGAAAGGAAGGATTACATTCCAGATCATATGCCACCCCTGGTCTCCTTACAAGAAGGTCAGTGGATATAATGACTATATGCACATCTCCGATTGTGGCTGTATTCAGTCTTTTCCACAGGTAGAGTTTATTTTTTAAACTAATGCATAGTTTATAGAATATACATAATACTTCATCTAGCGTAAACTGCAATTAATCCTATGTTCATGATGGTTATAATGATTACCTTTTGTTGTTTTAGTTTTTTTCCAATATTTCATCCACTCCATTTCTATCAATGAAGGTCGACTAAATATTGTGACTCTCAGCATAACGCAGTACAATTCAGTAGCACCACAAACTACATCCTCTAAAATGATCATACAGTTGAATCAACATCTCTCTGTAACAGTTTGAAAGAACGGTTATAACATTATAACCTTTGTGAAAGTTGGATTGTATTAGACTTGTGTTGTCACTGTACTGGAATTTCTAACTTCAATACAACACCTTGGAAAAATATCGTTATTCAATATTATTTTTGATACCACTTGGTAAAGTTACCATAACATTGAGGGCATATGGTTTTTAGATTTTTATTAAAAGAGAAATATAACAAGGCTATAACATGACAATGACTTATTTTCTTTGCTTGTAGCAGAGAAACAGCAGAATGACTGTAATTAAAACTTTTTGACATTTATCAAAACAATATTTTTTTTGAGGTGCACATGTTCAAAAGCCTCTGAGATTGTCACACAACCAAATAAAAAAACAAAACCGTGCAATCTTATGTATTTTCAAGTAACAAACGAGTAAAAGATAACGCTTACATATGTGTGTGTGTGTGTGTGTGTGTGTGTGTGTGTGTGTGTGTGTGTGTGTGTGTGTGTGTGTGTGTATGTATGTATATATGTCAACTTGCTGTTGGAGAGAAGAGAGAGCAAGAAAGTGCAGCTGGTACCAGTTTATCAACAGTGCGGAAAATGGATCTTGAAACCTTACCTAATAAACTCGCAACTGAATGTATAAAACCTATTTTTGGGTCGGTGTAAATCCGTTTGGACGGGCCACCATAGCAGCCTGTATACGTGTTAGAACATGTGATGTGGTTGTGAGAATCCTTTTACATACATTTTTAATAATTACATTTTTTGTCCCTTTCCTCTCTAGAAGAGGAGGAGGAGGAGGAAGTCCTTGCTGACATGGGCACCTCAGCCGAAGCTATGCAGGTGGCACTGGAAGAGGATGAGGAGGAAATGGACGAAGATGAGACCGTCAACGATGAGAACCACCCACTGAAGAGGCACCTGGACAGTCCTGATGCAGCTATGGGCATGATGCCTACCTCCAAGAGACCACGCATGTACCCTGGCCTCAGCCCAGAATGGGGGGTTGAGCCCAGGGAGCCCCTTACCTCTCTCAACACTCAACGTGTTCCCCCAGGCATGCTGCCTTCTCATGATAGCCTTGACCCCATGTCACCTGAAACACCTTCTGGAGCCCTGCCTTCCTTCAGACCTCAGCCAGTAGTACCAAAACACTCTGATCAAAAGGGCCTTACCACTCCAGGAAGAAAGCCTAAGGTCTCATCGCCTGGCAGACAACGGACTAAGTCCCCTAAAGGGGTCATTCCTGTTCCGGTGGGTGGAAGTCCCATACATTCTCCTAAACCGTCTAAGGAAAAGAAGAAGTCCCCAGGGAGGACAAAGAGTCCTAAAAGCCCCAAGAGTCCAAAGATGGGTTCAGCCAAAGCATCCCAACCCCAGAGCAAGACTGATGGTGTGCATAAGCTACCGCTGTCTGCACTGAGTGAGAGGATGGGCAAAGAGAACATCCATATGCGTCAAAATATAGAGGACAGGGAGTTAGATGCAGGCCCCTTCAAGAAACTAGAGCCTGATAATGCAGCCATCGAGGACTCCATTGATGCTGTGATTGCCAGAGCGTGTGCTGAGCGGGAGCCTGATCCTTTTGCTTTCTCCTCGGGCTCTGATTCGGATAGCAATGGATTCTCCAGCCCCCGGAGGCTGACCATTATGGAGCCATCTACACCTAAACTCTCGATTGGGATCTCTGTAAAAGACACGTCAACACCACTTCACCTCCAGGCACACGCAGGCCTCGGAAATTGGACTATGGATGATTCGATCAATGAGGTGATCCGAAAAGTCAACCAGGGGGGTCCGTCCGCACCCCCACCAAACCAAGGAGACTATGTCTCATCAGGATCCGCCTCGCCACCTACTCCTGAACCTTTACTCAAGGTGTTTGAGGAGAAGAACAAGATTGTGTCATCAGTAGATGTCAAGAAAAAGCTGAAGAAGGAGCTCAAAACTAAAATGAAGAAGAAGGAGAAGGACAAGCCGAAAGACAAAGATCGGGAAAAGGATAAGAGCAAGCTGAAAGAGAAGAACAAGGATAAGAACAGGGATAAAAACAAGGACTTTTTCAAGGATGGCAAGATGGCCTGGAAGGACTTTGGAATGAAGGATGATGAGCACTTCCTTCAGCGAGACTTTACTCTGCCTGAGGGCTCAATCAAGATAAAAACCAGAGATGGAGATGGCCCTAAGAAGGAGAAGGAGAAACACAAAGACAAAAAGAAGGATAAAGAAAAAAGTAAAAAGGACAAAGATAAGAGGGACAAGGGTAAAGACAGGAACAAGGAGGACAGACAGAAACAATCTGCGTTGGCCCCCTTTGCTCTGGGTGAACTCCCACCACTGTTCAGCCCCTCTGCCTGCCTGCGCATCCCCTCTATGCTCCCTCCTCTGGCCCCCATCCTCCAGGATAAGGAAATAAAGAGTAAGGAGAAGGACAAGAAGAAAGACAAGAAGGAGAAGAAGAAAAAGAAAGACAAGGAGAAGGATAAGGAGCGAGAGAAGGCCAAAGAAAAGGAGAGGGAGAAAGAAGAGAAGAGGAAAGAAAAGGAGAGGGAAAAGGAAAAGCGAGAAAAGGAGAAGGAGAAGGAAAAAGAGAGAATTCGATTGGAGAAGGTAACTTTTTGTCATTGGTATGTCATGATGTGCTTGTGTTAGTGTCACTGTTGTTCAGCGTGTCCTTCCTGTTCCCTCAGGTGAAAGTAGAGACTCCAGCAGCTCTGCCATCTCCAGTGATCCCCAGACTGACGCTCAGAGTGGGAGCAGGCCAGGACAAAATGTAAGCACTGAACGAATGTTTTTAGTGAGATTTCTGGTATTATTTCTTCACCTCTTTGACCTTCTGTTTTTGTTGCTTCAGCAGTGTTATCATTACACATTTTTTTTTTTTTTTATCATTGTCATTATTATAGCAGTATTGAAAAGTTTCCATAAAACGCCTGTTCAGATTCATAGTCTTATTTACTTTGATTTGACAAGCTAGTTCCTGATTCTTCAAAATGTTACCAATTGTAGATTATGTAATTAGGCAAAATGAGCAGGGAAAAAAACAAACCAAGTAGACAACAATCCAATAAAAACAAATCAAGACATGAAAATCAATAGAGGAAAAGAGAAGAAACGATGGGGGGGAAAGGAAGAAAAGTTGTTAAAAGGGCATTATTACGACATATTATCATTTATTTATATTATTTTATATCCTTTTCTTATTCTTATTATTGTGATCATCATTATAATATTTGTGTTAACTAGTATTTGTCTCTGTCTGTCACTAGTGTCATCAGCAAGGTGGTTCCAAATTCAGAGCCCAAGACGCCAACACCAAGGACCCCTGCTGCCAAGTCTGGGCCTGGGAATCGCCCTCGGACGCCGCCTCCACCCCCAGTACTCGCCCCAGTCGTACCCATTCTGCCCCCACCTCCCTCTCCACTTCCACCAGCTCCTGCCCCTTCATCGTTGCTCTCCGCTGCCGCTATGCTCTCTCCCGCCGCATCCTTCAAAACACCGGTCCGCAGCGTAGTAACAGAGACGGTCAGTACCTACGTGGTGAGTGCTTGTACTTTTGGTTATTGATAATTGGTGCATATGATAACAGTATAGGCATATGATACACAAGTACATGCTGTGCGTTTCAACTCAAATGGGTTTTCTTGAGTCTCTAGGTGAACAGTAAATCATTTACACCTATAAGAGAAAACAAATATGGTTATTCATGTTATCTTTTGCCTCTTTTGTCACTAATCTGCATTTATTATGTAATGGCCATTTAGTCCTTGAGCAGTGTATTGGTAATGCTTTCTGTTTTATGTATTTTATATTAGATACGAGATGAATGGGGAAACCAGATCTGGATTTGTCCTGGATGCAAAAAACCCGATGATGGCAGTCCCATGATAGGATGTGACGACTGTGATGATTGGTATCATTGGTAAGAGACTGGTTTCCTTTTTTCTTTTCTGGACTCCCTTTGTACCATGTTGGGTTTTATATAGGATTATAGTTGTGCATAGTTGACAATTAAGTTAGAATTGTTACCATCAATGACAGCTTCATAATTCACTGATCTGTTTTGTGCCTGTTTTGAGGTGTAAACTCAAATTCATGGTTTGGTATGTTTTCAGTACAGCAGTGAAAACAAAAGAAACGCAGATGAAGACATTTTTGTCCTTTTTTTTTAGCCGTTGAAACGTTGGCAACGATTGGTAAGAAGAAAAGTAAACAAATGTGAATATGTCAGCAATGCACGATGCTTGTTACAAAAGACTCAAATGTGCATATTTGCCTGGGCTGTCCCCGACTAAGAATCGACATAGTTGAATCTGATTGGTCGAGTCTTGCCTATCGTCAACTGATCTTCCAATCATGTTGGTCTTTTTTATCTTTATGTATCTATAGAAAAAATAGCAAAACTAACTAAATTATTGCACCGAGATAGTTGCTATGTGACTATCGCTAAACCGTTGTTTCGGAACCATGGACAACACTTTTTATTAGGTGGTGCGCTGTCCGTAGCACTGAAACTGAGCGGAGAGCGACAGACGGACAGACAAAACACAGTTTCATCGCCGGCTTGCTTTTCGTGGTTGTAAATAGAACGTTCAGCCCCCCCCCCCCCATTGTAGAAATTCACAGACAGAAGGACGACAGGGAAGTGAAGTGACACTAGAGAGAGAGAGAGAGAGAGAGAGAGACAAGGACAGTCAGAGAGAGAGAGAGGTCCCAGCTGATTTTGACAGAAAACCATTCATAAATTCCAAAAATATTTAGTACTAGTATAGTGATAGTGCCACATTCTTTTGTGAGTTCTCTGATTAATAAACATATTGTTTGATTTTGAAACAGTAGCCTTATGTTGTTGTTATTTAGCCTTACTTAACTGCAACTTGGTCTACATGGAGATTTATTCATGCACACTAAGGAGACTGAAATCACACGAGTTATTTTTAACATTTTTATAAACGGTATTAATAGGCTGATATTTGTACCAAAAATAGCCTATGTATAATTATTTATTCTGAGAAAGAAAGCAATTCTATGTAAAATCAGACATTCAGCACCTACATATAGACCAAATGGAATTATCCTTTGTTTCACAAATAGGGCTGTCACGATATCATATTTTCATCACGATTATCGCGACCAAAAGAATTGACGATAACGTTATTATCGCAATATCTATATATAAGTCTGGGGAGATAATAATGCTATCAGTCAAATTCATCTTTAACTTTGTTTTTGCTATTACACTCATTTGTGTCGAGGCGTTGAGGGAGGAGAAAAAGAAAGAAACTTTCATTAAAGGATTATTTACACAATATTATCATATGTATTATTAACATGATATCAATAATTCATCGTCAATAACGCTAATACCCCCCTATTTCATAACCATTGTCTCGTGCTTCGACTGTGAGAATCCGGCTCATTAGATCGAATAGTCGAAAATTCGGTTTCACAAATAAAAGTAGATGGAAAAAAGGTAATTAAGTTAACTAAAACATTAATGCACATGTGAAGTTTAGACACAAGTTTAGACACAATGTCCCAAAAAGATAAACAAAACAGAAGCATATTTAAACACAGAAAATTGAGAATGAAAGAATTAAGAAGAATTCAATAAAAAAAAATTAAATAAAAAAAACAAACATGGTTTATTAGTATATCATACTGTCATATAAAAAGTTTTTTTAATTTTTTTTTTATCAGAAAGTACAGGATTGGTGGGTTTCCAATTAATGCATGACTTATCTCCATATTTTTTTAGTAGAGTACGTCAGCTTCTCAGTAGCCAGACAACTTGACAGGCTCTTCAGATACGTTCAGATGATGACGGCCCCAGTTTGAAAAGCACGCAGGAGTTACGGCACGGAAGCTAAGCAATGTAATGCTGTGGATGGGGGCAGCACCAAAAAAATATAAAATCAGTACCAATTTATGGGTTATAATATTTTCACCGCTTTACCTTGTCGTGAGACAGTCCTTTCTGACGGGAAACTGCATCCATAATCTGTGCTCTCTTCAAAGCCACCAGACTCCATTGACAAAAGTTATTTTACCTCGCAGCTGGTCTACCGCTGCCTCGATCGGTTAGTTTGTTTGTGTTATTGTGTGACTTTGGGGAATCCGAACTCACCAAAGTAACACAATATCAAACAAACAAGATGTTTTTTTGGAAGTACATTGCTTTACTTCCTTGTACGTACTCCTGTCATCAACTGTAGGTAATACACTGACTAATTAATAAGTAGCTCATACAACCCCACTTTCAAAAAATCCAAACTATGCCTTTAAGCTTATTTGATAGTAATTATTTAGCTAACTGGGCATATCCCAAACTCTCATACCGAACTGGAGGAATGTTTGGGACTAATGCATGTGGTGTTAAACCCCTTGTAGGAATCTTTTCTTTAACCTGAACCCTCTCCTTCTCTTGTCTCCTCAGGCCTTGTGTTGGGATGCTTACAGCCCCTCCCGAGGACCAGCAGTGGTTCTGTGTTAAATGTTCCAGCAAGAAGAAGGACAAAAAACACAAGAAAAGGAAACACAAACTGCATTGACACTATGCAAAAAGCACATATTTAGGACTTTTTTTGGACTTGAAGCCATCACTGAACACTCGTGGCACTGCTGTAAAATAAAAAAGAAAGTTTAAAATATGGCTGGTACTAACATCTGATGATTTTTTTTAAAGATGTCAGCCATGATGCGTTGTGAGTTGGAAAGAAGAAAAAAGGCTTTAACCAGCACATATCCAGCCTTAGTTCTCGTGTGGGCTCTGTGGTTTTCTCTTTTCACTTGTAAATTGTTTGCTTGTTGTTTTTTGATGTCCAATCGTAGGAGATCATGACAATTATGTTTGTATAAGGAGACCATGACAATTTGTCTAAGATGAGAGCTCAACAAAGCAGAAAACCAGAGAACAACTAACATCCATTGTCTTTATTTCTGTTTCCTTTGTGTTGCCACAATAGGAATGACCACCAAGTCAAACCTTTCCCCAGTTTTCTGCAGTATCATTGACATGTCATGTATATAACGATGATGACATCAGGTGTGTATAAATGTGTCTACCAACTTCCAAGCCAAGTGCATTTTGTTCTTAGGATTCTGACTTGTTAAATCCATTTTCAGATATTGGTTTTTAACTCAAATGATTTTCTGTAATTTCTGTACATTTTTTAAATTTAAAGTTTGTATTTTTATTTTTTCTTCATATGGATATGTCCTGGAGTTAATACTGTAGCTGTGCTTGTAATGTAATTCATTTCGCTGATATTTCAATATTAAAGATGAACGGTCTGTGCACTCACAGACTTTACGATGTAAATCTCATTACCATCAAAGTTGTACCCTAAATTTTCTATCAACCACTTCTGTGCATCCTTATTTTATTTTACTTTCAACTCGCACAGCCGTCTGTGAAAAACATTTCTAGTAGCTGATAGTTCGAATTTGCTTAACAAATAGAATAGATGGGAAATATTTTAACAAACCGAGTTGCAGATGTTGAATTTTGTTCCTGCTCATTTCAGACTTGATGACAAAACTATTTGTCTCAGCAGTCAAACCAGGATCCTCCCTTGCAGCAGTCTGTGCAATGCATTAGCCTAGATTTGGTTTTGTCATCCTGCACTTAACCTACATGAGATATGTTGCGGAGTGTTCGGCGGTCACGTTGCACAGGGTGGAGTTTCTAAAAGATCGACTGAGGACGTTTCTCTCGTCTTTGGAAGTCTGTCTGACGACGTCTCCTGTGCCATTCATTTGCAGCAGAGTTGTTTTTGCTTTCCCCTCAATGACCACATGGTGTCATTCTTTATGCACTGTAGCATGCAGCTCATGATGTACAGACACCACAGCAGGCTCGCAAAACACATTATGAATGTAAGAAATGTGACGGATGTCTCTTAGTTGATGCATGTGGAATCCTTATCTCACAAGTAAAACCAGCTCCTTGTGAGAAGACGAATAGATGACAGACTGGGAATAGGATTTACAGCCTCTGAAAGACTTAGATACAGAAGAGACTGAGATAGTGAAGAGTGTCCCTAGTTATTGGTGGGCTATCATTTTTTATGAGGCAGTTTCTGCAGGTCTGATCTGACTTTTTCCATTCAAGTCCAATGCTCCAGCGAACGTTTTGCAAATGTTATGTCTACTGCAGAAGGTTTTATTACCACTTAAGCTTTACTTCATGTACTGAAGTTGAGATGTTTATCAGATTCTCTTTGCTTCTATTTATTTCTGGGAACAATCAGCAGACCAGTGCTGGCCTCAGAAGTCTACTTGGTTGATACTCTAGCACAGGTCTTCAACAGGGGGTCCTGCGGGTCGCGAAACCTTTGGTTGATTAGACAATTTTTTATATTTAAAATAAAAAAAGATTTCCAACCAATTTTTTTCCCACAAATTTACATGAATATATGAACTTGTATTAATTGAATAGCTTAGTATTGAATGCACATTAACAGGGTAGCTATGTTTATACATGGCACTAGGCCCAGTTTAATATAAAACACATTTTTATACAATAGTAGTGGGTTTTGCTCCATCTCTCCATCAGTTTGGGGGTCCTTGGCCTGAAAAATGTTGAAGACCCCTGCTATTGCATATCAGAAATGTATTTTTGCTGCAAAACCATTTAATGATTTATGAACAGTAGCAGTACTTTAACACAATTATGGTGTGTGATGTGCAGAGCAGTATTGTTCTGAACGAGCTGTCAGACAGCTCTTAAGAAAACCTATAAAAAGCCCATTAAAGTCGTTCAACCTACTAAGGGTAAAAACTTGGATTAGTTTTATTAATTCTTGTTTAGTCACTTATTCTCTAATTCTGCTATATTTTTTGGCAGATTTTTGTCTTAATTGCTGTTAAAGCTTTTAGTTCTGAATCATGACTACACCAGGATGCCTTTCAGTCTTTCTACTTTGGTGCAAAAACATTGATTGTTTCAGTTTTAACCTCATTTAATTTAAGGAAATGTTGGCACAACCACTCACTGACTTGTTTGGTGAGTTCAGTCACAGATAAAACTAATAGTTGAATACTAAATTTGATTAATCCTCAGGGTTTAGATACTTTAATTTTCTAGGAATGCTTCATATTATCTAGAGCTAAGAAGCATATCTGACTCATTCACTTTTTTAACTATTCCGATAACAATAACTCAAAGAGGAAGTGGAAAAAATGATGTGTGACTGAAGTAAAAGGGGAAGTTAAACGACTTCTGCCCATGCAAAACAAGCTGACATTTCAATGCGGTGTTGCTTTTTATCATATGAGATGCATTCACTCATGCAAGCCTACATGAGCATTCATTTCACACAGAGTTAGAGAGGAAAATACAGTATATTAATAAATAAGTGTGTAAAAAGCACTTCAGCCATGAATTATTTGCAAATAATTCACCAAAAGGTTATTGTGAGAGACAGATGAGACTTTGTATGAATTAAAATGTCAAGAAGGTCATAGATAGCAGTGTCCTCTAATGCTAAAAGGCTAACTCCACACGGGGTTGCGGGCCTCTCGCTGTCTCTCCCCCTCTTCAGTCACACATGCTGGTGTCAGGTCTCGTACAGTCGAAGCTTGTTGCTAGCATCTGTTGGATCATAAATTTCACTGCCAAGTGCCGGTAAAGATAGACCTCTGCCATGTATGACTTAAAAAGGATTAAGTCTTAATTTCTTATTAGATAAAACATGTTTCTCCTTGTCCAGATGCATCTACACTGCCTCATAAACAGAAGATACATCTGATGTAATACAGAATATGAATTCTTCAATGTTAAAACTCACATGTGCAGTACTGTTCATTAGTTCACGCTACAGAACACAATGTGCACCGAACTGTAACAGTTTCAGTTTTAATCCACATAAACACAGACGGCATTTGTTTGTGCAATCAGTCCCAAGAGAGCCCAAAGTGGCAAAAAGGGAAAGCTGATGGTTGCTTTCACTCATCACGAGGCCACCTGCAGTGCCATAAACAGTGCAACATGTGTTGCTATTTTAATTATTACATGAGAGGCATGACTGCGTCTTTGTCATGCACTAAGGCACACTAACACACCACCACCTTTCTCTTCACGGTGGATGTGAACAGGATGTGGTGGTGTTCTCACAGCGATGTGTCTTTGCTGCGTGTATTTACAGCTTTCACAAGATGCAATTCATATAGCATTCAAACTCCATTTTGTGTTGTGTTATTTTACTGCTGCAGCCTCTTGCACTGCTCACAACATTATCCTACTGAGCGTTTTCTGGTGCTCTTACATGTTGGTAGATCAGAGCTCCCTGAGATCCTGTGCTCTGCATGACGCCCATGGCACTGACAGTCATACTAAGCAGCAACACATCATAAAGAACTGGATTTCAGCATCAGTGTTTAAAATATTCATGTCAGCAGAAAAGAGCAGGGCTGAGATGAAGAGGGTTTTGTGCTATGATGAGAGGAAGAGGAGCCCCTTCATGCTGATCTTCTCAGCTATGATACCAGCACACACCGACATGACCCTGTTTCAGATGACTTTCCTACTTAATGTCACATGACTCTAACAGAACACAACACCTATGGGAGAATGAGACCTAGATTTAATTTCTCCTGGGTTTTGTGATAAGAATATTGTGACAAATTGCTTTCAAATCTTTAATCTATTGGAAAAGTGACAGCAAAACATGCTTTACCTGTGTTAGTTATGAATGTGTGTACTGCAGCTTTAAAAACTGCTTTGCCTTCATCATATTCCGAGCTTTATGGCTCAGAACATAAGCAAATTAGCTCAGTCCAAGGCAAGTTAACATGCAAGTAGTTTTTTGTTTTTTGTTACTCAACACTGTAAAACCTTTTCTGTCCTAGATCATTCTGCAGAATTACATACATACAGGTACATGTCACAGGTATATGTACATTATGCTCTGGAATACTGTAGGTAGGCCCATAGTGGGCCTGTAGCAGTCACAGGCAGTATTTGCATGTATTTCAGAGGTAGACAAGTATTCATGCTGACTAGAATGTATGCTTATATTCTAGCAGGCTATCTTTATCCCTATCCACTCCAGAATAATAATGACATGAGGTTGTCAGCTCTCAGCTCTCTACCTGTCACCCACTGGTTTATCATCAGCCAGCTCATGGAGGAACAGTGACATATACGTACATCCCCACAGGAGCTGAATATAGAATGGTTGTAATATTTACCTACAATATGTACAGGTGCTCAGTGATGAGCAGAATGTTTCATATTTTAAAAAACCTTATAATATACACAGTTTTTATACGATACCAGGCTTGACAAAATCGATTTGCAGGAGTATGCCTAACCTGGCCTTTCTTTGGAGCATTTTACTGATTCATACATGCCAACATGCACTGAATCATGCCACAGAACCAGGACTTGTGGATGAGATATTGTGGCAACTGTTTCGACGTTTCCTCTAATTTCCCCCTATCTGACAGTGGGAATAAATCATCCATGTCCAATTTGCTGAAGTTTTCCTAATATGGGTGTCAATTAGTGCAAGAGTGCTACTGTGGCCACAGCTTTACAGGCTGCAAACTGGGCTGCCGCAGGCAGCACAATGCATTAGCGCACGATGAGCTGTCAGAGAGGATTATTTCAGCCACGCCAGTCAGCGAAGGGGGTGGGCGCCGCTCTGCTGCACTAAACCGAGGAGAAAGAGTGGGTGGGAGACAGAGAAAGGGAGAGAAACACATAGAGGAAAGAGGGAAAGAAAAGAAAGTGTCCATTACACCGGGTGGATTTTTCCAGAGCACCGATGTTGGAACACTCTTCTGAGCTGGCCCTGGTGCAGAGTTTGTATGCCAACAGCATGCGCTGTCCCCCCTCTGCAGCCGGGATCTCTGTCAGGAATGAAGACCTGCCTATGAGGTACGTTGGGGTTGGTCCCTCATTCAAATCCCATATTTGGACTGCTTCTTTGTCTGGGCTGAATATTGTCATAGGATGTATTGTTTCCAGCTGAGGCGTTCTCTCATGCTGTGACTGTGGGCAGGGTGGTGTTCCTCTTGTGTCCCAATATGTTTTTTTTCCCCTAGCATCCCAGAAACCATGTATTTTAATGTTTTAGTTCATGTCAATCCCATCTTCCCTAGACAAACATGATTCACTCAGGAGGCAGTGGATTAGTTTTAAATTGTATCGGATTAGAAAAATCAATATACAGCATTCTCATGTCATTTAATTCCCTTCCTCCTCTTTTCAAAGTTCCACAAGGACTCAGATACTTGCATGGAGTATAAATAAAGAAAGAGAGATGAATGTGACAGTGATGCAGGTGTTTGTCTATGAAATGAAAAAGACAAACCTGTGTTACATATCTACTGACACCAACCCCAGCCTTGCTCTACTCCCTCAGTCAAAAACGACAAAAAAAAAAAAAAACAAGAGGAAATATTTACATCCATTTTGAAATTTGCATACATTTAGAGGAACTGGATCCTGATAAGGCAGTGTTATCATACATGCTTAGTACATCTCGACCCAGCAGATTTCCTCTAGAAAGCATGATAAGATGAAGTTCTCTCTCTCCATTTTGAGAGCCCTTTAGTTGGTCGCCATTCTGCAAATGCTTTCACGAAAGGCAGAGCTGAGAAAAAGTGTGCCGCCAAGTTCAAGGCGACGTGTTCAAAAAGACATGATGTGACCCATTTGGGTTTGAAGCTGGCCTATTTTTACACAGTGCGGTTTGTCACGAAGGGGTACAAATTTAAATTTGATGATAATGATGATGGGGGATTGGGATTTTAGCTCCACTGAATGAGTGGAAAACATTTGATGTAAACAACAAAAGCATGGTACGTGTAGGGGATTATGATAGGATTACAGTAGTAATAATAATCTCAGATTAAGAATAGGAGGCTAGTATTAGAAGGTGCAAGCAACTAGCCATCAGCCATCATCTCTTAGAAAAGACAAGGAGATGCATACACTTGTGCGATGGCATATCGAATTGTTCTGAAATATGTATATATTGTACATACTCACAAAAGAAACAGGGTCTGCTCTTTACAATGATGTGGCTCCTTTTAAATCAAATATATTCTCTAAAATCCCCTGAGATCTAATTGAGTCAAAGGAAATATGTGGATGCTGCGGATGGGATAGCATTATTGTATTTTTCCTCCATTTTAATGAAACCCGATTCTCCAGAGAGGTTTAGATGATCTTTTTATAGAAGCCCCTCAAGCTAAATGGTAATGCATGTTGCATAGTGGGCTTGTCTGCATGTATGGAAAAATAGGTCGCATATCACATGCATACGCATACAAACCGCTTTTAGGCACTGTTTAATAAAGCATGTTTGCACTGGTGCCAAGTTGCCTTGAAATTGCTATGGATACTAGGATTAAATCGGATTCCATGAATGGGATGTTTCTTAACACTCGCTAAGAATAATATTTTTGGATCGTGCAGCTGCTGGAGCAATAATGAATGATTTGCTAATTAGGATAGGCTCCCAGCCTCTCTGCTATGGCAAACAGTACTTGACAGAGGCCCCCCTATCTTTCCCCCCAAGTGTAGAGGCCTCGCCCTGCAAGTCCAGCACAACAAAAGAAGATAAGCTTCCCCTCCCCCAGGGAAACAACAGCCCAGCACAAAGGGGGACATGACCTATGACCTGGGGAAAAGCATGACTGAAGACACCAAGAAAACAGCATTTTAACCATCCCACTTTTGATCGGAAAAGATTTATGGACCTATGCGCAATGTAAGGCAAAAAAAACACAAGCTGGAAATAGTCTTACATTTGCGTAATCCAATTAGAGTACTGAGAAAATATGGAAACAGAAGCAGCATTATTAAGCTTTTTGATAAAGGCACGGGTTTTATATTTAAACATTTTAAATGGCTCTCTAATCAGGATCATTAGCTCCCTGACTCATTCACAGACTGACCAATAAAGATGGACTGGATCTAATTCTTATAATATGCCTTTTTCCTGAAAAGGCTACAGAATATAAGTCATTACGAGAATATAAATAGGGATGCCACAGCAGATAAAACATCACAAACTACAAATAGGTCACTAAAGTCTTTATGGAAAACCACGTGCCAGACCCTATGGGACATTACAGTAATTTTACATCGGGGTAGAGGCGCTGTGAGCAGCATGGTTTCAGACTTTTGTTGAAAAGGCCACGCCTCTGGTTTGCTGCAGCTCGGTGTGCAGTGTGACAGCGGCTTGCCTGAATTTATTTCAGTCGGAGACGAGAGAGAAATTAGGAGGAAGGAATAAAGGCGGATACCGGTTCCCTCTCTCTCCCTCTCTCTCATGCAGTTTTGAAGAAGACGCCCCCTCCCTGCACCTGTTCTGCTTCGTCTTGTCTCGCAGGAGTTGAGCCTCTTGCGAGTGAGCGGACGTCGCTTCTCATTGTTAGATAGACGTTGTTTTGAGCATGACTTCGGCGTACAACCTGGATTTCCACCCTCTGACCGAAAGTCGGTTAATGACTTCGAGCGACACAATGTAAGTAATCCAACTATCGATCTGCATTGTGTTCCCGTCTCTCTGCGTTAGCAACTCCACCATTTGTGAGTGTTTTTAGAGAGAAACAACACAGTTCAGGGCTAGTTGGGAGTTAGCTACCGTTAGCTTAACTGCCAACTGGGATGCTAACGTAGCTAATCATACGAGCAGAGACGGTACGCTCACCTGGAGTTTAAGTAGTTTATTCAACTTGGATAATAAGGAAAGTACCCTCAACATAAGTCAGTTTAGTACATGTAACACGACTCCAAACAACGACACAGTTTGGGCCAACACCATATTATCTCGAAGTTGCTGGATAAAAAACGCAGTTTGCTAGCTATCGGATACTAGGCGCGCTACAATAGTCAAGTGACATGTGCTTCCGGAGATCACACGTTTCGGTATCAGACCAGAAAAACAGCATTTGGGAGCTTTTATAAACAACAGCTTGGGTCGTCTGCCTTGTGTTATTGTACTTGTAGAAAACCCGCACCATCTTCCGAGTAAGTTGAACAAGTTTACGTTGCCGTGTGCTCGATCGAAACGTTAAGTTGGGTGTTAAAACAGTCAATTATTAACGAGTCAAAGGGAAGTGCGTTGAATAGAGTTGTCGTAAAGTCTGCTAATGATATATATTGTTGCCCACCTGATATGCGATTATTATTTGCTTAAGCTCAACAGCAGAAGTGAAGCTTGTTTGTAGGCAGCACACGGGCTATTAGCTCGGCTTTGCCTGGCGCTCTCCCAGTCCCTCCCTGCCTCTCTGCTAGCTATCGAGCTAGCTAACATCGTTAGCTTGGGTTCCCCCGTCCATGTTGAATGTAGAGTGCTTACTTAACGGCAGAAACACGTGGTTTGCTACATTATTGAGCCATTAATGGACATCTTGTGACAGGGCATGTACACACAAGGGAGAAGAAACATTCACAAAGTACAGAGGTCCATATTATAACTCTGTTCTCTCGACACAACTGCAGCTAATCCTGTTTGACAAAAACATTTCCATAACCACATGCCTGCTTTTACAAGACTGTTTAAAATTTAAAAGCTTCTACTTTCAGGAGTGCTATCTTTATTTTGCAGCAAAAATAAGCTTGGTCCTGTTTTATTTCATGTTCTACTCTAAAGGAAATGTCGTGATCAAACTGTTATTTTGTAACAGTATTTCGTCAGACCATTTTTTTTGTTGTCGTTTTATCATTAACTTATGTCGGTGTGGTTTGTGGATGGCTGCAAGGTCAGTTCTTGATGTGTACTTTTGATCCTTTGTACTACATTTGGTTCTATTGTGATTATAGTTGAAACAGTCAATAAACACACTAATTGGCAATGATTTTGTAATTTTTCAATTTAAAAATACCAACATTACCTAATTCCTACTTATCAAATGTATACCGTTAGCTGCTTTGTTTTGTCTAATGGGACAGTTGTTCATCTTTTCGGTTCATGAATGTTAGTTGGACAAAGCAAGCAATTTGAAAATGTAATCTTGGGATGAAGAAAATTGTGATGGATGCCTTTCACTATTTTATAACAGTTAGTCGATTAGGCTAATTGAGAAAATAATTGGCCGAATAATTGTTAATGAAAAATGAAAACATTTTTCACAGCCATACCTTGTGATAATTATCCCAAATTGAGGAAAGCTTGGATAATTTAGCAGGTGTTTATGTATACTGAATGGTTTGGTGTGTGTGTTTTTTTATATATATTTATATATATATATATATATATATATATATATATATAAAAATAAATATTTGTATTTCACTTTCACAGATATTCTTTGAAGAATATCTCATCTGTTGGACTTGGAGATAGTAAGGTGGTGATTAGTACTTGTCCCAGCTGTATTTGATTGATTTATCCCCCTGATTGTTGACTGTGAGAGAGACTATGAGGGCTTAAGCGTGATCCTTTGGCAGCCAACACAGCCATAGTGCTATGTCAGTAAGCTAAGCGTCACAGTGATCCCCTTTGTTGTGGTTGGGACGCTGTTGATCAGTGCGAAGTGTAGGATCTTGGCACTGGGTCTGGGGGCTGCCCAGGCCAGCTGTTCTGCTCACTGTGCGGGTGGCAGTTGAAGAGTGCGATGCAGCCAGATGTTGAAGGCCAACAGTAGGAGGTCTCTGATCTGGCCTGTCACCTGTTTCTCTGCTCCTGCTGCTACCTTGGCGCTGCAATAATTACACGACTGGCTGTCCTGGAGCTACGTGCACACACAGCCGTGGAACGTTCATAATCGCGTCCCCTATGCGGGGTGGTGTGATCGAAGGTTGAGCAAATTCCTATGCAAGCTTCACAAACAGATATTGTGGGACATGGTTACATAACACCAGATGCACCCACCATGTCCATGAAATTTTCAGTACTGTGTGGCTGTTTGTTAACAACCAAAGTCCACGCTAGAGGCATATTAAATCAGCAAGATAATCAGATGTCTGAGATTATGATTCTAATATTGGATATCAATTAGCATATTTGTTTTCAATATTATGCACTGTTCGGGTCTGCATGCTTCTGACCTTGAAGTCAGTGTCTGCAGTCCACATGAAGTGGAATGAAAAAGCATTTCTTGAGTGGACAGGTCAAGAGTAACAGTAATGGATTGGATCGAAGGGATGTGACAACAAGAGAACCTCTTTTGGATTGATGGCTTTATGGAGCAAAATACTTCCGTCAGAAATAAGTTATTTACTATATAGTATAACTGTCTGAATCTGAACACTCAATTAATATGGCAGAGTGGATTTTCTACATTATATATTGCCTTCAAAAATACCAGCTATGGAATGCAAAACTGCAGCGTCCATAGCGTGTTCAGAACTTGGTGCTTACATGCCCACAATGCACTGTATTAATTATGTTTGTGATATAAAATGTTTAAAATTTATTTTAAATTTTACTTACTTGCTGATGATGGTGTAAACTGAAGTGCTAGTGTCTACGGTAGTATTTGTAGACATAAACTGAAATGTTATGTAAGGGGAGTTTTGTATTAAAGATGTTCTGTTGCCTATCGCAGGTTAGGATAATGGATGACTAGGTAAGCCAGGGCAGTAAGCACACACTGTCAAAGTAATCAAGTGTAATTGTTGCTTTTAGTGGGCTGTTTGTCTCTTCATTTGGAGATGCATTGGTAAGGCTGCTGCCTGTTCTGGTGAGCTCCACCTGAAGCTTTTAATTCATGCTCCACCTGACACAAACAGAGGTGTGAGCAGAGTTTATTTAGTTGGCTTTGTGACTGTTCGTTCACACAAGCTTTGCTTTAGCAACGTCAGCCATAACCGCCAGGGATGCTTGGTGTGATTATGGAGCTAATGGGGCGGGCCTTGTCATCAGATGCTGGCCGTCTGTTAACATGCGGCCCATTCAGAGGCTGATTGAAGATGTCTGTCTTCATCAGGGGGAATGCAACAATGAAATCAGGCCATATTGAGCTGAATTGTAGTTAATGCCAGGAGGAGATATCATAATGACTTCATCAGAACCACAATGTGCTGATTAGAGTCGACCACTTGGTATGGAAATCAAATATGACAGCCTTCTTGTTTCTGCCTTTTGGCCTCAAGCGACAACCATCCATGGTCGTCATTTGTTCTTTCAAACCTGGGCGACGAGTCTGACTGGTTCTTCCTCAGGGGTCCTTCAGCAAACGTTATGCAAGTCCTGCTGCTGTCTTCTGTGACCGTTTTTTAAGTTACAACTCCAAGTATGTCAGGAAGATATTTTTATGCCAAGCTTTTGAAACCTTCTTCAACCTGTCAAATAATAATCTGCCTCTTTTTGTAGTAGTGAAGAAAATAGATGAAGCTAAAAGAGTGCGCCTTCATGTTCTGCTTGACAGCTGTCAAATATATTGCCACGTCATTATAGGCATTCTGTGTCTCGTTGAATCAGCTTATAAGGCCACTGGTTTCCTGAAAGAAAAAGCAACTCATGATTTTTCTGAGGGTATTACTAGCAAACAGCTGTTTCAGTCGACTGAAATTCCTCTTTTCTCAGACGCATTACGTTTGTCCATGTGATCTTTGACTTTCTTTTTATCCCCAATAAAGCATGACAGCAGTGTGCTGCTGGTTGCCAAAACAGCCTAGGGCCAAGGAGTTTTAATTTATTACTCAAAACAGGAAGAGACTAAGCATTATGTGTAACATTGCCCTAACAAGATTTGTCTGTTTAATATTTTAATTAAAGCAACATTGTGATTCAATTTGACTACCAAATACCATTTAATGAATGGCTAGTATTGATATAAATACAATTATAGCATGGGTTTTTAGTATAAGTGGCCACAACTATTGCTTCCATCAGCAGTGGTCACAAAACAAAATCATGTGATGCGACATGTGTTGCTGCTCTGACCCCTGATGGTTCAGGGATGAGTAACGTAACACAATGCTGAGCTTTCTAAATCTTGTGCATTACTAGGCAAATTGGCTGGCTTTCTATTATGGGCACAGCAAAGGTGTTGCTGGCATACTTGCGCGGTCAGAGGGAGCTCACCAACAGGACAGACACATGGTCCAGATAAATCACCTGTTTTTATGGGTGGTGCAGCAGTAAGCATGCAACTGCCGTGGCTCTGAATGACTTGTCAGCTGCTGCGGGGCGTCTTGGAGCTCGATGAGCTGCCACATCGCAGGGCTGTTCGTGGAAGCTCAGCAAAAGACTTAATCACTCCTGTCTGGGAGTACCTTGTCGGGCCATGTAGGGAGCAGGGCTGGGCACTATTGACAGAATCAATGATAGTATTTTTGAGTCAGTACCCTTATCAATGATGTGCCAACATTTATTGTATTTCTGTTTGTCCCTTTTTTAAAAAAATTTTTTTTTATAACTTTTACTAAATATGTAATTAAAAAGTATGGCTGACTGATTTAAAGGCTTGATACTCTAGTTCCACTGATAGACACTACTTAATGTCAGCAGGTGTGACGTCAAACTGAGATGCTATTTGGTTTCCTTTCGTGAGTTAAATAAGAAGCCAGCCTGTTTATTAGCCTGTACTGAGCTTTAGAGGTGGTGATGGATGATTTTTTTTGTAGCCATTTGGACAGAGCTAGGCTAGTGGTTTCCCTCCATTTCCAGTTTTTGTGCTAAGCTAACACGCTGCTTCCTTTAGCTTCACGTATACCCTACATATACGAGTTTGGTAACAATGGGCCTCACTCACCAACCGTTTAAACACACTTATGCAGTTTTCACAAAGATTCTGACATTAACCTATGTTTTCTTAATTTATTCTTGGGTAAGAACAGAATCGTTGCACACTCAAGAACATACATACGCACATTTGAGTGCTGGCATGTTTGCGCTAAATAATTAGCTATTTTGTTTTCCTCAATTCTAGAGTTGTGTCGATTTTATAGGCTTTTATTTTAAATTACATTTTTTATCATATTTTAATAATTCCGTTTTTACAAATCATTATGGTCTTTTAAAATTACTTACTTACTTTTAACTTGAAGTGCTCTTCTAAAGGTTCTACAAATTGTTCAAAACATTTTTTTTACCGTTGTCTCTGTTCTTGCTCTTTTCTCTTCACTCCAGTTTCTCAACTCAAGCGGTCAATACAGCGCTTAGTGTGACAGTTCACTCTGTGCACTTGTCCACTTTACAATATTCTTCCGCAATGTAACACTACTGCGAGACAAACAATTTGAATCAATTTTTATTGAGTAGTAAAAATGTATGTTTTTGGTTGCTGTAAAACTGTCATTTTTGAGGTAGTTAGAAGGAAGGCCAAAGAATGTATTATTGCAGTTACTTGTCTCTTCAGTCTCTTAAGCTGACGAGACAATGCACAGCTGCAGGGGGCTTGTGCGTTTGATGAATGTTAAGGAGAGACTGTCAAAGGGAGTTGATTTTGAGGCTTCATGTTTTTGAATGCTGTGACACCAATCCAGTTCCTCAAGTGAGGTTAGCTGTTTCTGCAGCGGGATTTCATCAAAGGGCCCTCAGCAAAATGGCGTCTGAGTGCCACTGGCAATACTGAATAAATGGTGTCACCCACCAGTGCTGTGGCCTTAGCAGACGTAGCCTTCGATGTGTTCCAAAGCATCTCTCTGACTTGGCCCATTGTGCTGTAGAGGAACGGTGAATAGTGTTCTCCAGCATGGGCGAACAATATGTGATTGTTCCCCCTGCTGTGGTGAAGAAGCTGTAGGTTACTCTCTGTACCATCGCCAAAGCGCCTGAGGAGGAGATGTACCGCAAAATCTCTGTCTGCTAACCAGTGATTCTCGCAGGTTTAGAGCTCTGCAGTGCTGTTTTCCTTTAGCTGTCGGAGCTGGTGGGAGGGGGGCACTCACCCCTTTTTTTAGTGGAGAGGCTTTTGTTTCACTAGTCTTTTCTTTTTTTTTCTTTTTTTTTTTTTTCATCATTCGAATGTATTGACAGCCTCCAGGGAATAATAAAAAGAAAAAAGATTCATACCGAGGTGTGGAGTTGGATTTCAGAAGAACAAGATTTGGAGTGTGATTTGTTAGCATGTCATTTAGGTCCCTCAAGGAGTTTGGTGTTTCTGCGGAACGGCTGGGCTCAATTTGTAAGAGATGGATGGCTCGCGTCCAAAGGTCTGTGTGTGTGCGCGATATTGTTTTTACATTAGTGCATCTTTTTTGTCTCTCTTTTACAATGATGTTTTTAAGAATTTTGGTTGTGTGTGCCTGACATCTTTTGTACCATAGTCTACTCCTGGACTTGTTTTGTACTTCTTCCACCTCTGTGGCAATTCTGTATTGGGAGTGAGGCTTTATGCTTAGCATGATTTCTCGATGCCCATGAATGACGGTAGCTCCAGGCCGGCTTCATTCCTGGTTTCCAGCACCTCTGCCCCTGTCGAGAAATGTTTGTGCTTGATTTTTGTGTGTGAGTGAGACAAAGTCGCTGTAGTCGTAGGTACACTGGTGGGTATTGATTCTCTGTCCCTAAGGCTTGCCTCAGAGGAAAATGGCCCGATTTAGTACTTCACTCATCTCCATCAGTGCTCTACTACCCCCGAACACCCAGTTTGATACTCGATATGTTGTTGACTATGCAATTCAGTGTTGTTGCATAAATCATTTGACTCCTTGGTAGTAAATTTGAAATGTATTAAACCTACCACAATACGGTTAGGTATGACTAATGACATACAATTAATCCTGATTTCAGTAAATTTGGCTTATTGATTTTTACACATGATGCATGCACAGTGACAGTGACCAATCATTTTCTGAGCAGGCCGATTAGCAACAAGCTAACAAGAGTCTCATTGAAACGGTCAAATAATTGCAGAAAAGTTGCATCTGCTATTTGAAAGTATTTGGGCTTTAAAAAGAATAATGTGGGACTGTATATATCTTATTAACTGACATTATGTATATTGCTAAAATCCCCCCCAAAATGTTTCTACTTCTAACATTCACTGCCCACAGAATCACAATTGGTTTTCCAAAATAATTAGTTTTTGTTGTTTTTAGTTGGCTGTTTTAGGAGACTCATACATTGTAAATGTTTACGGCAATACTTTTTAAACGGCACGTTACGAACAAAGTATTTGGCAGCGTGTGGCACAAGCATTTATGTATTTAAATAATTTTATTTTTTTTATTGGTGATTACCAATGTGATAAATTCATTTTGTTTAGACCCTCGTGTACTAATGACAGATTTCTTTTGTTTCTCTTAGCAACGGCAACGGCAGCAAGATGAACGGGTCGCTGGAGCAGTTGGACCAGCCAGACCCAGACTCCATCAAGATGTTTGTGGGCCAGATCCCGCGATCCTGGTCAGAAACGGAACTTAAAGAGCTTTTTGAGCCCTTCGGAGCTGTGCACCAGATCAACATCCTCCGTGATCGCACCCAGAATCCCCCTCAGAGCAAAGGTATGGTCGGGGCACAAAATTATTTCAGTGATTTTTCTACCATGCCATACAGGTTGTTGAAATTTAATTTAATTTTATTTATTTATTTAGTGTTGAGTGACTATTTAATTAATCGGTTGGATTAACCAACAAGCCGTTTTAAGACATTCGTCTTGTAACTCGTCATGACAAGTTGGTAGGCTTTACATCTTGTATAGTAAATATGTTTAATTTAAAACATGCATTGTTTATTTTAGTATTTCATTTATTAAAGCAATAATAAATTGGAAGATAACCAACCAATACTTGGATGTGCCAAAGTACAGAGAAACGTAGATATTTTTATATGGCTGCCGTTGTCCTCTACCTGTATTTGCCTTGTTTTCAGTGGTCAAGCCACATACACAAAACCATGTTATTGCCACGTCATCTACCATCACATTTCAGCGCAATCCCCTGAGGCAGTGCACAGCATTGCTTGTCTGCACACGCAATGCAGCTGTTTGCTTACAGATGAGATGATTCAAAAGTCTTTTGTTTCAGGGTTAAAAGAAACTTTTTTTTTTTTTTCATAACCCTGCATTATAGGAATATTTTGATTCTTTTTGCTTAAAAGCAGCATTGTATGAAGGAAGCTTTACTCTACTGCAATATTCCATTAAGACGTCTATCGATGCGCTCACCTTAGAAATGGTGCTCGAGTTGAGCGATTCAGTTTAGGTTCCAATTAGAAGAGACGGTGAAGTGGAAGCCTGCTGTCTCCACCCTTCTGCAGAGAGCGGCAAAGTGCCACTGGAAGTGCTCAGTCTCCTGTAACTAACTGCAGGTGAATAAAGTGAGCTACAGTTTCCCTGATGTAACTGTCCTGTGTTTACGACATCACCCACATTTCAATTCCTTTGATGGTTGGATGGCTAAAGGCACTAATCCACTCTGGGGTTTTAATGTGGTGGGACATTTTTTTGACGCTCTGCGTCTAAATGGAGTTTTGGGCTACCATTGGTTTCACGGCTCTGATGCACCAAGCCGTCCGTAGCTGTTTGGCTGTTATTAAAGGACTCTGGCCAACCATCACCGGTCAGTTTTTTTTAAGGTTTCATTGCCATTATTCAGCCCTTTTTTTATAAGTCGCTATTCCACTGATTGAGCCTGTAAAATCATTGGCGGAGGCAGTCTGAGGGAGAGTGTTGCCTGACTGACTGTTCAGCCAAGTGTATCAGTGATTTTATCCATTTAGCGCAGTCTTTTTTTGCCTCCGCCCTTTTTTCTTTTTCAAGTGAAAGACATGCTGACAACAAGGCTGCTACTTGGAGGCGGACATCTTGCCTTTCTGGCGCTTACATTCTCCCTCCCCAAGTCTTTTTTTCCTGCATTCATTCAAACGTCAGTCGTGTAACAGTAAATTATAACATAATGACTTTGTGTTAGCTGTGCAACTCAATCGGATGCCTTTTTTAAAAAAAAAAATGATTAGCAGTATACTTTGCGTAATCTTAATGGAATGTGCAAAAATGAACTGGATTTTGATTTTAATTCCCAGGGCTCCTCACGTCACTGACTATTCGGTCAAAAAGAGCATTTACTGTAGCTGGGTTTGTAAATCGTCTTGAAAGTTTAAAACATTTTTTATTTTAACGGTTAGGAATATGCTTCACTTTGAATATATGTTAGTGGTCAGGCTTTCAAATAGAACACTGGAAGTTTGTGAGTTCAACACCAGGCTGCCACCATTGGGCCCCTGAGCGAGGCTCTTAACCCTGAGTTGCTCCAGAGGACTGTCCCTGTAGTTAGTTCACTGTAAGTCGCTCTGGATAAGAGCGTCTGCTAAATGACCTGTAATGTAATGTAATGTAATGTTTCAGCTACACAATCACTCGTGTAAACCAAAGATCTTAAAATTTGAAATGAAACAATCCTATTTGTTTGTATCGTGGGGTCTCACACCAGATGTGGATCTGATTGGAGCTAGCATTAAATAATCATGATCAAAACATGCAATCAAAGCTATTATGAACATCTGGTAAAATAAAGAGTGAAAATATACATTGGTCGCTGTGTGTATACTTTTTGCAGTTGTATTTATAGTAAGAATTTGAGATTTAGTTTAGTCTTTAAAATTGTTTAGGTACAACAACAAAAAATGTGCTTGAATGAAGAAAACATCTGTAAGAACCCTGATTTAGTGTTTAAGGGACCTAATGTCAGCGCACCATGTGACCAGTACAGCACTTGATTCGCATGATCTTTTTTACAAAGATATACACACATCTAACGTGACCAAATAACACTGAGTGTGTTCAAAGGTATACCACAAAATCTCAAGGGTACTTATTATTCTGTGTGTATATAGATATACAGCCAACACTGTGCAGTTCATTGGGAGGCTGAAGAGTTCAAAGCCTCCCTTTTTTAAAACATTTTTTTTTTTTTTTTTTTTTTTTAAGAAGAGCCCTCCCCTGTTCTATGTGGAGTGTCAGCTGTGATGGCCTATTGACATGTTAATGCAATGTTAATGTATTCTAATAGATAATCTGGCCTGATCACAGCGGTCTTTGGCTCTCTCAGACTGTGAGGCTAATATGGTGCAGCGGCACCCCTACGTCTATCAATTTCCCTGCCGTCCTCCTTTTCCAGTAGTCTTGCTCCTGTTGGGAAATTTTGGATGTTTTTTTTTTTTTTTTTATCAAAGCAGGGATGGCCTGATAACTGGTTTATGTATATTTGCATGGCAGATGATATATCGTTCACACCCTTCCTATGTCATCAATCTTGCTTTTGTTTGGTTTGTTTGTTGAAATGGCTGTAATCCTGCTTCCATTTTGGTTGTTTACTTTGCCACGGATCTATTAAGGAGCCATCGGATTTTGCAGTGTTTTTTAGGTCACGTCTACTGCAGGTCATGAAAAAATCATCTGATAACTATCACGCCTCTCTGGATGGTTTATTTATCTCCAGTAAATCGGAGGCAGGGCTAAGCAGCAGAGAAAGAGAGAGCTCAGCTGGTTGTGAGAGAGAGAGAGAGAGAGAGAGAGAGAAGAGAGCAGCTCGATGCATATTAGAGTTCAACAGCCCTCCCCGCGGCCTGGGAGCTCCAGTAACGGCATAATACACACTATGTAGGTCAGAGACGCTGCAGTGCTCCACTTCCCCAGCCCAGTGAAACTGACAGGCTGGAACGCCACTGGCGGTCTGCTGGGACGGAAGGATGAGAGGCTTTTTTTCCCTCCCCCGCTCTTCTTTTCTTCATCCCCCTCCCCCACCTCCTCTCTCCTCCCATGATTCCTCTTCCTTGCTCTCACTCCTGCTCCCTCTTGTCTCTTTGTGCTGTTTTCATGCCTCCTGTATGTTTGTTTGTATGTGATTGGATTCTTATGTAATGCGGCACTACTCTCTCTGATGTGTTGGTATTGTGTCCTGGCATGCCCGAGTTTTGTTGACCTGCGGACTGCGCATCAGTGCTTCCTGACAGCTATCTAACCCTGTGGTCATGTCTATGGCCATGTCACACAGCAGCCTTCAACTATCTCATTACTCCAGTGTCCCTGCTACAAGCTCCTACATGATCTGTTCTCAATCTAACAGTTGGTGCTAAGAATATCCTGTCACATGTTTCTAACATGTGATATGCGAAGAACATAGACTCATCCGTTTAGCTTCTTTCCTGCTCTGCAGCAGTCGTTGTATTACATTTACTGCCTGTATGTGCTGCGTTTTTAATGCTGTTTTTGTCTCCTTCCCCCCACCCATTGTTTGTCCCTGTTTATCTCTCTCTGCAGGATGCTGTTTTGTAACTTTTTATACAAGAAAAGCTGCACTGGAGGCCCAGAATGCACTGCACAACATAAAGACTTTAAGTGGGGTGAGTAAGCACAGTATGGGCTGCGTTTAGCTGCTTGAGCCCTTCTACATCCCTGGTGCAGGCTGTGAGCTGTGTGCTGGCCGATAATGAGCTCTCGGCTCACTGAACGCCAGTCTGCCCTGAAAAATATCTCGGTCCCCACTATGCACTGACATCACACTGATGACTGCCCTGAATCTCAACACACTGAATTGATAAGCCAGCTGACCGACCACACACACACACACACACGCAGGTATCACGTAAAGTGTGCTTGACCAGGCAGCAGGTTATTCACTGAGGCACAGGACCGATTGCCACAAAGTGGAACAAATTATTAATGCTTGTCTTCATGAATCATTGATGCACATCTACATTTTTATGTTCCAAAGTTGGAGAAATAAAAGGAGGAGAGACGAAATCTTTTTTTTTTTTTTTTATAAAACAATGAAGCCTGGTGAGAGAGTGTTGTCTCTTAATTCCTTATCTGATTTATCTAGAGATTAAAGCCCAGTCTACTGGAATAAGTGCAGTTGCTTGTTAAACCTCTACAAATCTGGCCCGTCTATACACCGCTCTAAATGACTCTTCCAATCAATTAAATCTATAACAAACAACACTGTCGATTTTAAATCAATAGCACAGTCTATTGGAAATGGTGCCACTGTCAGTGAGTTTACAGGTAAATGTTGAACTGGGTTGATAAATGAGTGTTGCAGGCTTGGTATACAGGCCTAGCTCTCTTCACTGGAAGACTATCAATCAGCCAGACATTTCAAATAAAGTGCAGTCTAACAGCTCAGCTCTCGAATCCCAGTCCCCGATCATACTGTTACTGGCATTGACTGCAGGTTTGGTTTGCGTGACACTAGAAAAGCTTGTTTCTGTTCCTGTTTTCTCTCCCTTCTGTGCCTCTCTCTCCTTGGTCAGTGACGCTAGCCAGTACCCATACTGAGCAGGCCATCTGTCCGCTTCTCTTTAGTGCTTGTCAAAAACAAACCCACCACTTTTCATAAGCACAACCTGCTCAGGCATCTCACGGCTAGATTAATCTTTTCCTATTTCACGCCACATGGCAGGTAAAATGTGCTAAAAATATATTCGCTTGAAGTTCTGGGAGTTGCCTTGGACAAATATGTTCATTAAATGGCATGAAATGACAGATCCTTAAGCACTTTCTCGCATAACGAACACAGCGTTAGAAAGAGCATCATGTTCACAGATATTGGGCTGAGATTTATCACAGCTCAGATTTGCCACACCTTCCGTTTGTATGTGATATAATTTAAAATCAAAAACAGACTTACTGTATATTTGAAAGAAAAATACAGAACTAGCTTGCTTGTCAACAATCTTTGTAAAATTCTTCTAAAGAAGATGAAGGATGTTGACAGGAAGAATCAATGAGTTCAATCACAAGTCTACACTACAGCAAGAAGTGAAATTGGATAGTGCAGAATTTGATCCCCGCCATTAACTCATAGACATTTGCTCCTGAATCTGGCAGTGGTGAGGGATGATGGTGTTTTTAGTTGGAGAACAAAACAGGAGGCAGAGAGAGATGCTTGAAGATGGAGGGGATGAGTGTGAAGATGTGAGCCTCTTGTGAAGATGGATAACAAGGCCAAACGCCTGCATAGTTTATAATGGTAACAGGTACGGTGTTAACCATTTCTCTACCCCCCCCCCCCCCCCCCAGATGCATCATCCTATCCAGATGAAACCCGCTGACAGTGAGAAAACAAGTGGTAAGTGGATTCATGCGATATGTAGGGTGACATGGGGACAGGAGGGTACAGAGATGATGTCTGTTGAGGAAAAATCTTTTTAGATTTAGCCAAAATGAATGGAGTATGAGATTTTAAAAGAAGGCCGGAGAGGGTCTTAGTTCAGGGAATGTGCAGCAATACACAATTTCTATATAGTGTCAAGGGTTAGGAGGATTAAGGGCTTTAAAAGGCACCGAGGAGAGAAGAGTAGAGCAGGTACAGAGGATCTGGAGGAGAGCACAAATAAATGATACAGTCATCTGTCTCGAAGTAGACACTGAGGAAAACAAAGCTGCAAGTTGCAGAGATTTGTACAAGAGGCTGGCACCTTGAGTGAGAGGCAGAAAATGTGGCAGCATGACAAGGAGGAGAAAAAGAAGTGCAAGGTTTAACGCCTGATGTAACTGCCGCTTTCATAGCTCCATTATTGTTTGTCTGGAAAAAAACGTTCCTTTTTTCATCCTTCTGCAGCGGTAGAAGACAGGAAACTCTTCATTGGAATGGTTTCAAAGAAATACGGCGAGAACGAGATCAGAATGATGTTCTCGTCTTTCGGACAGACCGAAGAGTGCCGAATTCTCCGAGGACCAGATGGTCAGAGCAGAGGTAGGTGTGCTTTCAGCGTAGGCACAGTGTTATTTGCCTCATAGCCGCCACCTTCAGCGTAGCAGAGTACATATTCTCATCAAGTATTTATACAGGCCCCTCCCTACTTCTTAATTTCAACCCCTCAACCCCCAAAAACAAGTGCTATTCACCTCCAGTGGCAGCCATTCCCTCCCCATAGTCCCGTCCCTTTTTACACTCGGTCTCCACATCTCACAGCGAAGGGCAACGGCACTCGCTGTCCGGCACAATGGCCCGTCGCCTTGGCAACCGCTGGCTGTCGGTGTTCGTGGGCTCAGCTGGCAGGCGGCTTCGGCTCAGCTCAGCTCCTCCTTTACCGCCTCCTTCATCACACTCTACAAAGGCTGGAATTAGCTTGTCGTTGCATCTCCTACATAGCTCTCAACTGCATAAAGCCTGAGATAGCAGGCGGCTTGAGGCTCTCGAGTTGATGTATACGATAAAACCTCACAGCAGAGACGGTTTGCCATTAATTTGTTTTGTTTTTTTTAGTAAATGTACGCAATGTAACCTCAAATTTGAAATTAACCTTAAAATACCCTTAGATGTGTACAGATCTTACACATTTTAGCAAATCAAAGCCTTTCAGTGTGTATTTGTGTGCATTATATGTGTTTATAATCATTGACTGTTTCACCATGACACACCACATAGTCGAGCCTCTTTGGGTGGCAATTTAATATGTCGATCACTGTGCTCATGTGACACGTGTTACTGTTCTCCTTGTTGTGTTCTTTCTTCGTGTGCTAACCAGTGAGGGTGGTTCTGTGTGCTTGGGAGTTGCCATTCTCTGTACTGTAAAGTGTTATTTGGGGTTCATAACGAGTTGTCCAAACCTTTTTTGTCTTGTTTTGTTTCTTCTTGTCCCTCCCTCCCCCCCCCCCTCTCCTATTGTTCCCCCCCTACAGGCTGTGCGTTTGTCACATTTACTACCAGGGCAATGGCACAGAATGCAATCAAAACCATGCATCACTCTCAGACTATGGAGGTACTGTACCCCTTAGCACCTATTTCTCATTTCCCCCCCCCCCCCCCCTCATACATTCTGCTGCCCCCTTGTGTTGGAAAGATGAAGAACCTGTCCAAGCAGATGGCATCCATTCATCACAGAGCATGAGTCATTTCCAAAACCACTCTTGTTAATTACAAAATTACATTGTCGTCTGCAAAATAATTGAATAAAACGTGAAACACTGCCTCTCGCATAGCTGCTGAATCCGGAGCTAACGGGACACAACGAGAATTGCTGTCATCTCTAATTTTGGGCTGAACTAAATGCATCTCATTTATTGATTCTGATAATATTTTAGAGCCTAGCCATCAAAGTCTGCCATAATCAATCTATATTTTGGACCTCAGGGAAAAGAGCTCACTCCATCAAATATAGGTTAACAAAGAATTAACCCAGACTGGAGCAGCTACTCTATTAGATTTCTTCAAAAAACTGGGTCCATGTCATCGTGTAGCCAATGGTGTCTTTGTGGAAGTGGAGCAGCAGTAATTTGACAGCTAGCAGGTCAGAGGCTCCCCAGTGAAGCAGCAGACCAAGTCTAATTAGGAGCCCAACCAAACATAACATTCCTCCTACCAGATTAAACACAGGCCCCAGTGGTGCTGCCACCTATTTTCCCGCATATCATAACTTCCCCAATTCTCAGCTGCCATGGGAGGTGCTGCTGGTGCAGAAGCCATTTTCCCTGTCCAGCCTGGTCCATGTCTGGCTCTCAACTCTCAAAATACTTAAGCACCGCATGCCTTGTGTCCATGCGTCTTTCTGAACAGTATGGGTCTGTCTGTTTGTGAGATTGTCTGTATTGTAATGCATTTTTCTTGTTAATGTCTGCTGACATATCGTTTGAATGTCTGCTTTTTTATGTGTTGTCTCCATCTGTTGTCTGCTTGTCTGTGGACTCATTCAGCTCAGTGCTCAGAAGATTCACTGTCTGCGGTATTGTCCTGTGCCCCTTTTGGAATGTGGCCTGGCTCAGCTATGCATGGCAGATGTCCTCTGTGTGTTAGATATGAATGCAACAGGCTTTTAAAAAAAAAAAAAAAACTGTCTTGAGGCATAGATGAGACCCTTTTGAAAAATTCCTTGCGTTGACTGTCCTTGCATTGATGAATAAACTGGATTCTTCAGTGTGCTTCTGAATCAGTCTAATGTCTCTGACCTCTTCACTGCTTCAGGGCTGTTCCTCACCTTTGGTGGTGAAGTTTGCCGACACACAGAGAGATAAGGAGCAGCGGCGCCTGCAGCAGCAGCTGGTACAGCAGATTCAGCAGCTCAACAGCGCCTCCACCTGGGGAAACCTTGCCGGCCTGGGGACCCTCACACCGCAGTACCTGGCAGTAAGTGTTGCTCAAACATGCAACCCCGCAGAGCTGCACAAGTACTTGTGTCTTATTATATGGCAGTTTTAGTTTCAAAATGTATTAATAATTTTATATGGCAGTTTTAGTTTCAAAATGTATTAATAATTTAGCCATATGTTTACCATATGGGCCACTTGTTTTGCAAAGTAAGTGGAAAAAAAACCTGAACTACCTGACAATATAAAGGTGCAATACATTTGAAGTTTGTAATGAATTTGTGGAGATGGTGATAAAAGAGAGGTGTTGATTTAATCTTAATTTGAGGGTGTATTGGTTGTTATGAGGCGTTTAGGTTAATGTTTGAACTGACTACCAAGTCTCAACAAACTGAAAAAAGGCAGGATTTTTCTCAAAGATATGTTGAATTATATTGTTAGGTGATCCAGTTTAGTTATATTGCCGTTTGTTAATTAGTGACTGTGGTGGATGGAATTGCAGCGGCCATTTTGTCTACAATATAAAAACGGCCTTGTAGGCATCAAACCTTTGCAGAAATGTTTAATCAGATTAGTTTATCATATGGCTAATGCATATAGATAGTGGGATGGTGCACAACACAAATAAGAGGTTTACACATTAAACAGATTCTCTTCAGCTCAGAATATATTGTTTCAATCGGTTTGTGATCTGAAGGACACTGACATGTGACTTGCATGTGCTTACTCTGATTCAGAGCCAATAAGCATGAGACCTAAACATGGACATAACATGAATAGTTGAGCCGTTTGTGTTTCTAGGAGGAAAACTAGAGATATTGAGACTATTGCATACACTAAGTAGTGACGGGCACAAATGGATTGAACTGACTGAGCTGCTATTACATCCATCTAAAAATCACATTTTGATTTAGGGAAATGTTAAATAAGTGTATGAAAGTTAAGATTACAGCATCCACTCTTTGGCCTCACGTTAACTCAATAATGGCAACACTTGAATTGTCAATATTGTTCTGAAATTCAAAGAAACGAGGAATTGTGATTTATGTTGATTAATTAAGACCTAATTGTGTGTCCCTTAATCCATTCTTAAGTTCAGTCTTTCTTTGTCCTCAACAGTTGCTTCAGCAGGCCACATCTACCAGTAACCAAGGCAGTTACAATAATATGCAGAGGCTAGGAGGTGAGTTCACACTCCACTGTTCACAAGTCATCCTCTATAAATGAACAAGCCGACACTTCTCATGTCAACAGCCTTGTGACTTGGTGCCTGACGCCCACATGGCTTTAACTACCGTAAGCCACATGACTTTTTCATATCGGTGGAATAATACTAATGAATGATGTTATTCTAGGCCTGTGCAGACTGCTTAAAGACGAACCAACAGCACACATCCATGATTTGGTCTAATTAAAAAGCAATATACCTGAGGAAAAATGCTCCATGTTTAAATCAAGAAACGGCACACACCATGCTTGTGTGGCTGGATTTCTATGTTGTCTAATATTCATACTAAAACCAGTACTGCATTTTTCTATTGGTATTAAAAAATAAATAAATAAATAAAATTAAAAAAAGTTATCTATCTAGAAATATCCTGAAACCAGTGTTAATCTACAATAAATGTAAGTGACCAAATGTTATAGCTTGATTATGATTTCAAAAACAAAACGATGATGGATGATAACCTTCAAAGGATGGATTAGATGGTGACCAACAAGAGTGAATGGAAAGCAGCAAGATTGATAACAAGAATACCATGTTGTATCCACGCAGTGTAGAATAGAGGCTGAGAGAAGGGAAAAAACTTGTTTTTCCCAAAACCATATCCCATTTTAGACTGTTAAGCTGTATTCTCTACCATTGCATTCTGGAGAAGTTTGTTCCCTCCAAGACTTTTTGAAAAGGTGTTTGACTTTGGAAGTCTTTGACAATCCCCTCTGTTTCTTCGTCCTTGCAGCAGGTGTGAACCCCCTTCAGCTGCAGAACTTGGCCACATTAGCTGCTGCTGCGGCTGCAGCCCAGAATTCTGGCAGCCCCAACTCTACCAACGCCCTGACTGCGAACAGTGCAGCCCTGGGAGCCCTGGGCAGTCCAGGTAATTAAACAACATGAACTGTAGTATGTGCATCTACTGCAGGGGTGGAAGAAGTTAAAGTATAATTTTAGCAATACTTCTCTGTGAAAAATACTCTACTACAAGTAAAAGTCCTGCATTAGTGGCCTCTGTCAGTTTGACCTCATATTATTGGATCATTATCGAGTATGCATTACTTTATAAGCACCCTTTAATGTTGTAGCTGGTTCAAATTAAGCTAATCCTAACTAGGGTTTATACTTTAACAATTAATCTATAATGCATCCTATTTTATATACTGAGCATATATTTTGAATGTAAAACCTCCATCTTCAAAGTAACTAGTAACTAAAGTTATCAGATTGGAGTAAAAAGTAAAGTATTTCCCTCTGAGTTGTAGTGGAGAAAATTGTAAAGTAGCATAGACTGGAAATAGTTAAGCAAAGTACAATTCAACCTCAAAAATATACTTAAGTACAGTACTTGAGTAAATGTACTTAGTTACTTTCCATCACTGGTATACTGTACATACAGTATTAAGTCAAACCCTATGTTCATGGTTATTTTAGTTCAGTCAGTGCTTGTTTATGGGTGTGTTTTGCTTCCAGTTTTTGACCTTGTTTGCTAAATTCACCCATGTCTGTATTTCTTGGATTTAAATGTAATGTGTGACGATAATCTTAAGTGTAAATAAAAATCCCTCACCCACTGAGACGAACGTACATGTTCAGTTAGCCCTGCTATGGCTCCTCCTACTGTGATATTATCAACCAACCGCTCTGCAAACCTCCCTCATCTGCTATTTGCCTAACGGCCCTCAGCCATTCCTCATGTGTTTTATGGGATTTAATCAGCCACATATAACATTTTATGAGAGCCCCATTTCCCTTTTAATCTGTGTAAATATACATTGGCTCCATCTGTCTGAGTTTGGCATATTGCTGCTGCGGTAAAGACCTCTCCTCGTTAAGAGACAGATTTTTAACTGCCCCCTCGCTGCTGTGTCATCCTCTCATAACAGAGTGATATGAGGTGTTTTGAACATGAGCTAATCACCCTTGTGGTAACCCATATGTCCTTTTCTTTTTTCTTCTTTTTTTTTATTGTCCTTCAACAGTCTGTTCAACAGCAGTGTCCAGCGCGGGTGCTGCCATGAACACCTTGGCATCTCTGGGCTCCCTGCAGGGTCTCACTGGGACCTCTATGGGGCTCAACCTTAACGCTCTCACCAACAGCGTCAGTGGTAAGAATGTCCAACTTTATTTATTTTTTTTTTAAGCTTTTATCCAGCTTCTATTTTGCACCAAACATCAGTGCTGCATTAGGGAATCTTTTTCCCATTATGGAGCAGACTTAAAAAGCTCTTGAGCTGCATAGATTCATTGATTTTTAGTTTTCAACTTTTAAATAAATTTGCAACTATTTTGATTGTTCAGTTTTGAGTAATTTAAGGGGGGGGGATTCATAATTCTCTGATTTATAGCTTCTTAAATGTGAATATTTTCAGATTTTTTTTTTTTTTTTTTACTGCTCTTTGACTGTAAACTGAATAGTTTTGATTATGTCATCTTGGGCTTTGGGAAACACTGAATGACATTTTTACCATTTTAGACCAAAAAAACAAATCTATTAATCTGCAATAAAAATAATTAGTTAGTTATAGCCCTAAAAGCTCATGTTGCTCTGTAGCTGCTGCATGTTATACATAAACCCACTGGCCACTTTATTAGGCACTTTATTATAACAGCTCAGCCATAAATTCGACCTTAACAAAGACAGTAATGTGCAATGTTGTTGAGGTATTCCTACCCCATTTGTCATTTAGCTGACACTCTTATCCAGAGCGATTTACAGTGACCTAACTACAGGGACTACCTGGAGTAACTCGGGGTTAAGTGCCTTGCTCAGGGGTACGATCGTGGCAGCCTGGTGTTGAACTCGCAACCTGCCGGTGTTCTATTTAGAAGCTAGACTACTAAACCACCACCACAATATTATACATGCATTACCGTATAATTCAGTCAAGTACAACACCACCACTAACTACGACCTCAGTAATCAACACATAGTTAAATTAACACCTTGGAAGGTTTAATAACGAAAGCTGGCCATTATAAGAATATGTGGCAGAGCTGCATTAGATAGTGGTGTACCTAATGAAGTGTCTCTGGACTGTAACTTGACAAGTTTGTAAAAGTAGTTTTTCTGCCCCCTGGTGGCCAAAAACATTTAATTCCCTCAAAAATAATTTTCTGCAAGTTGAGTTGCAAAATGTGTTTTGAGTGTACAACCTATTCTTTTGTTTCTGTTTTACAGGTATGGGGGGCATGAATGGCCTGGCAGCCTCCATGGCTAACGGATCAGCAGCCAGCTCCATGGACGCTCTGACCCAGGCCTACTCAGGGATGCAGCAGTACACAGCCTCCGCCCTGCCCTCCCTCTACGGCCAGTCTCTCCTGCAGCAGAGCATTGCTGGCGGGCAGAAGGAAGGTGAGCATTATCACTATAGAGTGCTGCTGGGATGATGTATTTTTGTTGGCCAACCCGGAAGTTAGCATCGCCCTGGTTCCCACTACAAAAAGCCAATGGGATTTTTCCTTTTTGTGTTATTGCAGAAAATAAGCTCTGTGGCAAACAAGTTTGATACTACACGTTTTGTTCAGCAAGACACAATCTTTACAAAGGAACACCACTTTACCATACCTAACAACATAGGTTTTCATCTGTTTTCTAAATAAGATTAACTTGACAATTCATTGACTCTGTGTTTGTGTGTGTATCTTGATGCCTATCTAACTGGAGTGTCTGATTTTTATTTTTTTACCAAATGGAGTAGGGCCAGAGGGCGCCAACCTTTTCATCTACCACCTGCCCCAGGAGTTTGGGGATCAGGATCTTCTGCAGATGTTTATGCCTTTTGGAAATGTGGTCTCTGCCAAAGTCTTCATTGACAAACAGACCAATCTGAGCAAGTGCTTCGGTAAGTGTGTTGCCACCACTCGTCTCTAAAGCCCTCTTTATTATAATTAATGTACCTGCTATGTTGTGTGGTAGATATTAGTTTGTCATGATTCCACCTGGCCTCCCATTGAAATAGGTTTGAACCAATATTGATCTACAGCAAGCAATCACCATGCACAGGTTTATTTTTAATTCAAAACCTGTGACAAAAATCCTTTCTCATTATTTATCGTTCTCATTTTGTGGCATTGACCCTCACCAACAGTGTGCACAACATTAATTGGTTTAATGTTTTCATTGCAACTTAAATGCTTTTGAAATAATATTTTTGACTTTATAGATGACATGAATTGATGGCTGTTTTTGAAAAGCTGGTTAGTTTATGTATTAAGCAAGTAGTCTTGAGTTTAGCAACATGGGGTGGTGGTGGTCTAGTGGTCAGGCCTTCCAATAGAACACTGGAAGTTTGTGAGTTCAACACCAGGCTGCCTCCATTGAGCCCCTGAGCTGCTCCAGGGGACTGTCCCTTTAGTTAGTTCCCTGTAAGTCGCTCTGGATAAGAGCGTCTGCTAAATGACCTGTAATGTAACACAAATTATTCAACTCTCAAAATGATCTTGAAATATTGTTATAAGTTGTATTTAGGTATTTTAAATACACTATTTGAGTTATTAAATATGCTCAGTCACTTAATTATACGGTAATTTGTTTCTGGCCCCACTCTTAAGTAATGATTGCGATTTGGTTTCCTTTATTAAAAAATACATTTTGTCACATCCTTTGTTACATAAAAAGATATTTCTACATAGGTTGACAGCTTCCCTTACAAGGGGTTATAATATTTATACGGTTTTATATATCAACCTTAACTTCAGTCTGGAGCTGTAGTTTGAAAAGAGATTGAGGTCATGTGACAGACGAGTAGTTGGGTTTTTGTCAATATGTGAATGCGGCATGTTCAAGTTAAAACGGGTGTTGGATTTCCTTTTAACTGTATGTAATGTGTGTCCTCCACCTTTTTTTTTGTTCTCAGGGTTCGTCAGCTATGACAATCCTGTGTCTGCGCAAGCTGCCATACAGGCCATGAATGGGTTCCAGATTGGCATGAAGAGGCTGAAGGTTCAGCTGAAGCGCTCCAAGAACGACAGCAAACCCTACTGATCCTAGCCCCGGGGCCCCCCCCTCCCCTCCCCAGCTCTAATGCTAGCACTGCTAGGGTAAGTTCACCCTCCAGCCAAGGTCACCACAGCAGAGACTCAGTGGGGCAGGGGGAAAGGAACCCACCACAGGAGGGAGACTCACTCTTATCCTAAAAAAAAAAAATGTTTGCAATGATCTTTCCACATTTTACTGTATTTCATTCCTGCGGTTTTATCATGTAATTTGAGTCGGATTAAATATTTTAATGTATATGATTATTTATGACTATCACTGGAGTCGGTGTTCGCTGGAGGTATTTTGTGTCACTGTAATTAGTGGAGAGCATCAGGTGTGTTTCCATGCCATTTCATTGCCTTCAGGTCAAGCTAGAAAGGTTGACTAAGGATCAGTCGTGGAAGCCAGGCCACGTAGACCCAGAGCTTCTACCCGTGTTTGGCTTTTTACATTTAGTCTGTCTCGTTCGTCTGTCATAATTTTAATGTGAAAATCTTTTGCACTCTAAACCCCCCGCCCCCCCACCCCCCACCCATATTTCCTTTTTCTGTCTCCCACTCTTCCTCATTATCTAAGCCATGTTGAGCTTTTCTCTATTAACAACCTCTTCCAGTCATTCCATCCATCCTCCAAGTCTCCCACATGGGGGACTGGCTCTAGATGGATTTCTTTGGGTGCCAAGTATTCAGTTTGTGCATGTTGGAGTCTCTGCCATATGTCGTAGTGGTGTCACTTCCTTAAATCTGTGTATTGTTTTTGTGTGTCGGGTCTGTGGGGGAGGGGTGGGGAAATGTTTGTGTCTTTATTGTTCGTGGTGATTGGCATTGTTTTTGTTGGTTTTTGTGCCTCATGGCTAAACGATTCTTGTGCTGTGCCCCTAACTTTCTCTCCTCTTTGTCCTCTCTCTTTCTCTCTCTCTCTTTCTCTCTCTCTTTCTCTCTTCCTTTCGTGTTTTTGTTCCTTTTTTAGAACAAATCTCCATGCCTGTTTGCTCATCATTAGCCTAGCATGTCTTCATGATGTTGAAAGCCAAGCCAAACTCCTGGCCTCATCATCCCACCATTGTCTGTGATGTCTCTCTAAGCTCGCCTGACCAATACCTGGCCACCCACTGACCCTTGACCTTAGCTCAACCTGATTTTTCTGCATGTATATTCATTTTGTTTTTGTTTTTCTGTATAGAAATGTGACAGGTGGGAGAGAGGTTAAGCAAATCAATGTGAAAACGTACCTGCGTTGAATTCATTTAAGAGACCGTTTTTTGTTTTTGCAAATGTTTTTTGTTTTTGCGAATGTTTTAAAAACCTGTGGGATTTATTTTTAATTTAGCCTTTGTTTTTTATGTTTCTTTCTTTTTACCTCTCTCAGTAAAGTTCACTTGAAAGTTGAATACAGGGATTGGCACACAGCTGTGCTATTTGGTGCCATTAGCAATATGTTGGCTTCTTAAAAAAAATAAATAAAAAATGCTACAGACCACTTTCCAACACTTTTGAAAGTCTGACCAGTAAAACCCCTCTCAGTGCTCTGTAATCTCTACATTTTGCAGGCAGTGTGAAGATTTACACCAAGGCTATTTAAAAATATATTTTCTTTTGATTTACAAAAATATCCAGTGTATTTACCTTTCTTTTTTTCTTTTTTTTGAACTATTGATGGCACAATAAAAGGTACATTTGCTCTGTTTAGAGAAATGACTACCTACATGAGTCAACTTTTTTAGAACTGATTCACAAATAGACAATCTGTGGTTTAAATGCACACTTAGATTACCTATATTTTATACCATTGAATCTATAGAAGTTTAACTAACAGAACCCAGGCAAAACTTTGGGTTTTTTGTAGATTATGTTGTAATGTCATCTGTGTCGTGGGGGGGTCTTCAGTGTATTACATTTTTAAAGAGGACTAAAAGTCAGTTTGATCAGTGTGACCGTTCGAGGGTAATTTCTAGTAAATTAAAAACACTTGTAAGTCAAAAAAAATTCCTCTGCATTTAATTGTAATTTCAACTTCTGGGTAAACAGTACTTCTTTTTTTCTTAAGGGTCACAGTATGTAGACTTAATTTGTTTTTTTCCTGCGTTTAAGAAAAATTTAGTGTTCAACTTCCACGGTACGTGTTGTTGGCTTTCTGTGAATTTGTCATTAATAATTTAATTAATGGATGTTTCACTTTGGTTTAGTTTGGATGCCTGAAATATGATTATTTACAATGTCTGTTAATCATACAGATGCCAGACAATGTTTTTGTTTTAATTTGTTGTTAAAGTGCCCATGTGTCAAACTCAAGTGTTTTTTGAATTCACACATTTTTTCTTGTAATATTACCTAGTTTTCTTTACACACACACACATGCACACACCGTGACACACAACACTTTCTGTGGTTGCAAATGTGGGAGCCCCTGAAGAAGAGATCACTTGGACACAACACACGACCTGTGGGTCTCTGCACATTTTATAGACACACACGCACACTCTTGCTTTTTTATTTTAGTTTTTTGCTGATTCTTTTAAGTGACTTCCAGTATCATGTTTCAGTCGTACACGATGCACAACACATTAATATTACTAAATCCACCACAAATAGTGTTGGTTTACAAATACATTCCATTTTCAGCACAAAGTTTACACTTTCTTTTTACCGGGGTGGTATTTTGTCTGTTGTACTACAAGTTGTTGAGACAACCCTGGTAAAATAACAACCACTTCACCCCCAAAGAAGGGTTCCCTAAAACTGCGTACCTGATGGCGCTAAAGAGTTGTCAACTCAGGGGCTTTTTTTGTGTGTGAAACTAGACGCTCACACAGGATTACGACACAAAATGCACAATTATCACCATTTGACCTTTTCGGTTTGGATTTTTTTTTTCCGTTTCTCGAAAATACATAAATATTCCAAAAAATATATAAAGAGGTACCAAATTTGAAACAATGCTCGAGGAAAGTGTTGGGAGTTTTGTAAGGAAACGTTAAGCACAATTGTGGGAGCTAATCACTTTTGCAGAATGTTGTGTGTGTGTGATTATGATCCCCAAATTTTCAAGGTACCACTGATTTCACTTTTTAATATGGGCATGTGCTTTTTACAGTGTTTTTTCTATCCAAATGCAATACAATATTCAAAGTGCCATATATACGTCTAGAAACTGCCTACACATCCTTATCAGGCCTTGGTTTAGAGATTGCTGCAGTTCGCCTTTTTTTGTCTATTTATGCCAGTGTCATGAAAGCTCTTGTCACCTGCTCATGTCCCCCCCCTTCTCCTCCCCCACTCTGTGTTGAGTCATTGGTAAATGTGTATTGTGATGTACTCAATTTGAACAGTTGGTTAAAAAAAATTGTAGATAAACAATAAACTTCCCTATACATTTGAAGGTTAAACCTCTTTCTTAGTGAGTGTGAACGTGTGTACTGTAACACTTTGCGATACAAACTATTGGTGGCCAGATGTGTCAGGGAATTTGTTTTAAAGTCAATAAAGTAAAAAAACAAAAAGAAATTAAAAAAAAAAAAATTAAAAAGAAGCTAAAACTCAAGATATAAAAACTTGGGTGCCATGTTAATAAGATCTTTAAATGATAAAATGGTGTGTCTAACACTGAAATGATTGCAGATCTGTGGTTGGTATGCAGTGTATGGTGAAGTGTTACTGTGAATGAATAAAAGAAAAAGAAAAAAAAAAAAGCACAATGTACAGTCCACCGGTCCTTACAGGAACTTGACTCACTTCAGGGGCTTCCATCACAAATCCCGTTCAAGCTCTAACAATCACTTTCTTTGTTCTGTTGTGTTCATATTCTGAAGTGCTATTTTTTTGACAAGTGTGGTAGCTTTGCATCTCTATAGATATTGTCTTGATCCAAAAGAAAAGAGGAAAAAAAAACAAACCTTTTCCTGTGTTATTTTTCTTGTCTGATAATCGGTAGGACTTTGTTCACGTTCCACCAATAATTTAATAGATGTTTTATCTTGTCTTGATGAAAGCCAAAGTGGGTGCATCTTGATGTGATCTGTATTATACATACAGTAGTTTTCTTTCTGTTCAGTCAATATCAATTTTTTGAAACTGGGTGGGATTTGAAAAAGGAAAAAAAAAAAAAAAAAAAAAAAGACATACACAGGCTTTCCAATTTCTACAACTGGTTGTTCATATGTATTTTGTACCAGTGAAGCTTTTTATATTGGAAATTAAAGAAAAAAAATCTATATTGGAAAAAAAATTGTCTGGCCTCTCAATGTGGCCTCGCCTTGACCCGGTCTCGAGTTTGGCCTCTTGGTGGCGTCAAGCAATTTTTTTTAGTTTTTGTTTTTTTGTCTCTAAAAATATGCCTGATTTTGATTTTACTTGGATCTCTTCGTGTTCCTCACTTCGTTAATCAATTTCCGTTTAGGGGGGGAGGGGGGGTTGGGATCCTCTAAATCGTGGTAAGTTTCATGTTAGTATTTGTGCTGTCCACATAGTTAAATGGTCATTAGGATTTCGACAACTTGTGTGGTTAATTGTCTTAGTTGAAGAGTTAAGTATATGTTTAGTTTGAGCCTTGCTTTTTACCTGTGTAGAGTTTTCTGTTTTTCCCATAGCGGAGTGTGTAGCCGAAAGACTGTTCTTTTTTGGTCAATGTTTGTTCATGTGTGGTGTGTTTCTTTGCCTCTGTCTCCAAATTAAACCATTTCCCCTAATATGGACTGTGTGTCTTTGTGTGTTGTGCTTGTCCAGTGTTGTAAAGACATTTTACAAACCACCCCCTCCCTCCCCCAGTGTGTCATGTCTCGCTAACTTGTTTCTCTTCGTTGTGCTTCTCTTTGCTTATTTCTGAGCAGTAACGGATAAAGGAAAGCAGGTTTATCTAAATCTTCGGATGTGTGATGGGCTACGGAAGGTTTTGGATTATTATTTTTGGGTTTTAAACAAAACTACAGCTACACTGAACAAAAAAAAAAAAATGCAACACTTGTTTTCGCTCCCAGTTTTCATTAGTTGAAATGGACTTTTTCTTTAAACGAAAGGCTTAGTTCTCTCGTGGTTAAATGTGTGTTGAGATACTGATTAAACATCGTGATTATTTCACAGGTGTGCCTTGGGCTGGCTACAAGAGAAGATCACAAAACATTTTCGAGGGAAAAATCTTCTGTTCGCGTGAATAGAAAGTCTTGGTTAAAGACTTGGCTTTTAGTTAAAACTTGTGAAATATGGGAGCGAAAATAAAGATATTGTGATTATTTTTCTTATTTTTTGTGTTGTACATCTGTGAAGCTGCTCCTTAAGGTGTTTACAAAAACACATGAACATTTGTGTGAAAACAAATCCTCTATATAAAGTGGAATCCATAGTTCAGACTTGAGTTCAGCCTCTGTAGTGAAATGATTAGTGAAATAATTAGTTTGTCAACAGAAGATTAATGCTTTTGGACCTCAGAACTAAAGTCATTAGAAATTGTCAATCATTTTAATGATTATTTCACTAGTTTCAGCTTCTCAACTGTGACGATTTGAAGCTATTCTCCGATTAGTCCCGGGGGGGAAAGTAATTTGAAGATGTAAACTTTTTGTCTTACAATATTCTGACATTTCATAGACCAAACAATTCATTAATATTGTAAATAATCATTAGGTGCAACCCTGAAAATCAATGATCCCACATTTGTTGGTTCAAGATTTTCAAATATGAGGATTTGCCTCCTCTCTGTGATTTATATCATTGCACACTGAATATGTTTAGATCTGGACAAAACAAGACATTTTAAGACAAATTTCATTTTTCTCCATTTCATAGCATTTTATAGACAAAATGACAAAGGATAATCTGATGGATTGATTAACCAAATAATTATTACTTGTAGCCCTACTACTCCATAGAAAAGCTCCAAAAGCCAAACATTAACCCCAGAAAATCTGAAATATTTTCCACTTACTTTTAATACATCAGGAGATGCAGCTTCTTCGCAGCACAGACTTGTGTTGATTTGGTTTTCCGCGCCATCGGTGATTCACTTCCTCAGTAATGCCCACTGATTTATATCATCAGTCTGCAATGTTATGTATCTTTCTGAGGTTTTTATAAAGTGAAGGAGTTGAGGTTATTCACCCTTCAGCCACTACAGATTGTTATTTCCCAGAGTCCTCTGCAGCTCATTATTGGGTTTTGGGAAAAAAATTATAGCTTTATAGTAATAGCAGTATAATATGCAATAATGAAGGTATTTCTAGTATTCTACCTCATTAATTCAACAAGACACAACACGTCCTGCTGCATTGCATCATGGTCTAATGTCTGGCGTGGGTGGAGAAACTGGAATCTCCGCTTCTTTTATGATACAGTTTCCTCTGTTGAATTGATACGAAATACTAGCTTTCACTTAGAAGCTCTTTTATTGTGGGTAACTGATAGTAAAAAACGATGTTTACCAGTGTTCAGGATAGCTAAACAATGTTCTGCTTTCAAACACAATAGTGCCAACAGAATGGGTCCAGAATGTGAAAAAACATTTTTAACAATATGAATATTTTTAGAGTTGAATTGTCCTTTAAGAGGATTCAGTGTGAATAGGAAGATGTTGTTTCCATGATCTAAATGATCAAAACACGCATTAAGATGTAATTTGGATGTAGAAAACCAAATGTTTGATTTCATCATGAAAGTAATATATTATAGAAGGTAAATCTGCAGTTTGTGTACAGCTCTGTATCTTAGCACAGTTTGCGGACTAGGTCTTTAAAGAGCAGTATAATGATTTGCAAAAAAATTGCAAAAAGGTTATTACTCATCATTTCCCTCATCGGTTTTTCCTCTCCAGCCTCTTTTCCTCCCCCAAGTTAGAACTTGAATATGGCTACTAAAATAAATATAAAGTAATTTATGACTATAAATGCTGCTTCTGGCACCCTTCTACTAAGAAATGCTGTGAAATATCCTAATGTATTCCAGAAAATAGCAGATGTGTCAGTCTAGGCATTAAGTATTAAAAGATACCAGGGCCTTTTGGGTTAAAAATAAACTACAATATTTCGGTGCAAAAAATCACAGTAAAACAAATGCACAATGCATTTACAGTATGAGACAGTCTTTGTATTACAATGAAGTTACTATAAAAGCCAAAATATTAAATATGTTTAAAAAGTGCGGGTCGTTGATCTCAGGAAATAGGATCAAAGCTCATCATGTATCAGGCAAATTATAGCAGCACAAGGCAAATTAATAATGATCGTTTCCTCTTCGATATACTTATGAACAGATAAATGTATTTCTTTTAAATTCCACGTTGAAAGCCTTGTGAAATAAAATCATTTGTTGTTTTGGTTCAGAAATAAGCACAGAAAGAGTCTCAGTGAGATGTTACTACTGGAGGGATGACAACTATTCCTTTCAAAAGATATTCCCTCATTTGGTATTTCAATGATGGTGGTGGGAAGAGCACATTCCTCCAAAACCTTTGCTAGGCGTTAAATTGGGTTTAAATCTGGTGACTGTGAAAGCCATAGCCTCATTATTTTGCTCATTATATCCGTCACCTCGAGTGCTTCAAGTTATTTATTATCATATACACAACAATTACAGAAAAGCAATGAAAATCTTAGACCTTAGGCTCCCTCAAACAATGCTCATTAAATATGCATAACACAAGTTTAAAAAAAAAAAAGAAGAGAGAACCTAAGATATAAAATACTGCAGAAGTTAAAATATAGGTATAAAATAAAATGTTAACTAATTTGGGTTGTACAGGTTTACAATAATTACAAAGTGAATAAAATGAATGTAAACAAGAATGTAGTAAATCTACTTATATGTATAATGAGAAGTAATAAATACCTGTGAGCAGGTTGTAAAACGGCTGGTAAAAGTATATAAAGATAAACTGATAGTATGTGCTGTCTGCTATTAAAAAGTAAGGAGAACGTTTGAACAATAAATAAAGATGTAGAAAAATAGAAGTGGTCAATTTCTTACCAAAACCACCTAAAAACCTGCTTTCCAACTTTCAAGTGTGGAATCTGGAATTTACAAGGAGCACTTGAATGCAGCACTGATCTTGTTCCTTGACACTCGTTGCTGCACGTCACAGGGGCTACTTCAGGTACTTCGGATTTGTTTAAAACACAAGGGGACGTTGTTTCAAAGTGTATTAACGTGTACTACAACTTCAAACTACTTTCTAAAGTAGTAAAACACTAACAGTGGAAGATTCCCTCGTGACAGTGTTGTGAAGCGAGTAGGTGAACCTCAGCCAATAGGCTCACGATGCGGCGTCTCCTCCTCTCTCGCGGACACTGAAGTTAGCTTCCCATTGGGTAGTTGAGGGGAAAGTTAAGGGAAACTCATATGACAAGTCTAGGTATAGCTTTGTGGTTTTTGATCTGGACCTTTACCGAAGTGGTCTAGGTGTGGAAAACAACATGCAATTTTAATGTTTTCTTAATGTTTAATATATGCATATGTCAAGTCAAGTTTATTTATATAGCTTGTAAAGCACTTTGAAGTCATTTGTATAAATAAACTCTCATTGCATTTTGCCTTTTCACAAATACAATAAAGGCTTCAGAGTCCGGCTTCACTGGAATAATGGAGTCCAGATTTTAACAGTCTAAGTAAAGTGTTTTTTGGTGACCTAGATGTGAAAAATGCAGGGAAATCTCCCTTTATTACATTTTTAAAAAGCTTCGAAAATTTGAAAGTGGGTTTCAGACAGCATTACCTAAAAGGACTAACAGTCAAAAATGTAAACTAAATTAAAATAAATAAATACAAATTATAATCGGACGCTCAGCAATGTAAGTCCCCTTAACTTTCCCCTTAACTGACGAATCAAAAGCTAACTTCAGCGTCGTCCTCTCGGCAGTATGGCCGACGTCCTGTAGCCGTCGGTGTGTGAATATATAAGATTGTAGCTTTACACTTTAAAACAATGTCGGCCGTACTTTTTCTTAAAAAGTCGTTAAGCAGACTACCGCCGAGTGTCGCTCGGCAGGTGGTCGGCTGCTGTTATCACACCGAGAAAGGTGTTTACGGATACCGACCCAAACAGAACGAGAGCTGCCACAAGTTACAGAGCGACCGCATCGCTGCACTGAATCAAGGTCAGTATGGGGTTAATTTAAAGAGTTAAATACGGTGTTAAATACAGCATGGACAACTTAACACCCCCCGATAAGAAGGTGTCGAGTCTTTAATAACGGCTAAGTATACCTTTTAGTTTGTAACGTTATTTTATTCCAGTATCCCAGTGTGTTTGTACTTGTGTCAAATATCTACTTCCCCCTTAAATAGTCAGTTAGCTAATTGTTGATCTAGCTAGCAGATGTGTTTCGTTGCTATGAGCCGAATGTCCCCCGACATGTCCCCCGACATGTCCCCCTGACTGACAGCGGCCTGTTGTCTCGCAGATCACGCTCTTGCCCGTCTGGTGGAGGCATACAGAGCACATGGACACAAGGCTGCTAAAATTAACCCCTTACTGCCCCAAAAGCCTGTTACTGACAGCGTCCCGGAGATAAACATGCTGACTGGCAGCATCACAGGACAACTCGACACCTCAGGTACACTACACTGCGGGGAGACGTGTCTCCTCTTCTAACACTTTCAGAGGGGGAAAGTCACTAAGTACATTTACTACAAGTACTGTACAATTTTGAGGTACTTGTACTTTATGTCAGTAATTCCAGTTTCTTTATACTTTTACTCAACAACATTTCAGAGGGAAATATTGTACTTTTTAGTTACTAGTTACTTTGCATTTTGAGATTATTAATTCAAAGTATAACCGACTAATATATTATGAAGTATTATTATAGATTAATATCTGAGATTAATAGTTTTAAAGTAGTTCAAATCAGCTGCACCTTTACAAGATGCAACATTAAAGTGATGAACAGATTAATGGATCAATAATTATAATCCAATAATATAATATACATTTTTAAATGAGCCATTATGGATAATGAGTACTTTTACCTTAAATACTTGCTTTAATGGTTTTGCACTTTAATTTAAGAATTTGAATGCAAGACTTTTACTTGAAAAAGATTTTCTCATGCATTGTATGATAAACACTGATAATGATTCATTGATTTGTAAAGGAAATTGTATTTACATCCTTAAATCAAGTTAAAGTGACAATACAACAATATAGAAATACTCTCATACAAGTAAAATGTATGTATTCAAAATCTTACTGATGCATAAGTCAAAGTATGTAAGTATTATCAAGAAAATGTACTTGTATACTGTGTTATAGGTTTAATATTACTGATGCAATAATGTACACATGATTATACTGTAGTAGAAGGGTAATATGGAGCTAATTTTAACACTTTTATAGAATGTTGGGCAGTTGAATAAATTACAATGTATGATATTTTATAATTTGTATGTACAATGATTAATCTGAAAAGTAACTTGTTACTCCACCTGTCAAATAAATGTAGTGGAGTAAAAAGTACAATATTCCCTCTTAACTGCAGTGTAGTAGAGCTTCTCCACTTAATTTAGTGTCCACTTATTTTATTGCATTCTTTTTACCTTTCTGCTGTGACCATGCACATTTCCCCACTGTGGGACTAATAAAGGATTTCTGATCCTGATTCTGAAGTAGCATAAAATGAAAGCGTTGAAGTAATTTACAAGTATGTCCAAATTGTATTTAACTACACTACTCGAGTAAATGTACTTGGTCCTGGTAAATGATTTATTCTTAACTCTACTTTCAAGAAAATAAAAAAAGTTTGAATATATGATGATTATTGTTCTCTTATTAATTTAATACTCATTTTATGATTGTATTTGTTGCCTTATTTATTGTTTGGCTTTGTATAGGTGCTATACAAATAACTGTGATTGTAGTTAGTAACATTTTATTGTTTTAAAAAACCTAAGCATGGAAAGGGTTGGACGATGGTGTTAACTTTCAGCTGAGGTTAAAATAAAGGAGGAGTTTGTGAAGAGTCAGCTAGTTACTTACATTCACTATTAACCAGCAGGTATAAAGTAGTCCTGGATTAGATAACGTTAGAATCAAAGACAGTGGTGCTCTCAGTCCTGAGGAGTAAAACATGAACAACACCCAAACGATGCTCTCCTCTGTTCACTTCTTGTGGGTGTTCTCACGGCTCATTCAATGTGTTTCTGTAGGTCTACGACATTTTGGCAGAGCAGCGGCTTCAGTGGAAGAGGTTCAGGCCTACCTGGAAGAAGCCTACTGTGGCCACCTGTCGGTGGAGACCAGCCAGCTGAGCAGCCTGGAGGAGAGGGAGTGGTTCGCTGACCGCTTTGAGGAACTCAAGAAGAAGAGTTTCTCCACCGAGGAGAAGAGGCAGCTGGCCAAGATCATGCTGGAGTCTCAGGTAGGCCCAAAATGTACTGTATTATTTAAAACATCTTATCACGTTTTGCGTAGATTGATGTGTTTCAATTACGATTTTCTTTCTTTCTTATAAGTATAATTGACAGCATACTCAAACATTTTTATGAATTTTCTTTAATGGAAAATTCTATTGTATGTTCATACATATTAGAGGAGAATTATACAAATGATTCTATACTGTGTATGCATGCCTATTATAGAGTCAACTAGCCTATTTATTATCTATCTAAATATATATAAATATAAAGGTGGGTGTATTATATTATAAAAATTCCCACTTCTGCGGCGAGCAGCGTCCTCCTGCTAGAGCTGGGCAATATGACAATATTTATTGTCAAAACGATAGAAACATTTCTATAATTTCACTTAAAACTGTTGTGTTAATTTTTCACAAAAAAATCTTAAAATGAGCAAATACTCAATACACACAGGAGTGTACAAAAATAGGCTTTAGCATGTGGTTACTTCATATAGACTATTTATTTATTTATTGAAAAAACAAAAAACATGCTTTATCGTGATGTATATCGTTGTCGAGATATGAAATTACTTACAGTATATCATGGTAGAAGGTTTTGGCCATCTCGCCCAGCCCTACCTCCAGCCTGCCCCTCGCCGACTGACTGCACACAGCACAAGAGGAGCGGGAGAGACCCCGCGCCGTAGTTACTTAATTACGTAATTACTCTGAGCAGCATGCATGGGAATTAATTCGCCTACCCTACAATATAAATTATTTGAATATATTTCTCACTTTTTCTCTGATGGTCTGAATAAGTCGCTAGATTTGACGCTTTTCAGAAATAAAAGTCGCTAAGAGGGTCAAATCGCCGATCAAGCTGAAAATTTGCTGATTCTGGTCAATGGCTGATCGATCTGTGTAGCTCTACTTTCGTATAGTAGTTTCATGTATTTATTGTCCATATTTTTTTTTTACTTTTCTCTCACCACCTGTAGGAATTTGACCACTTTCTGGCCACCAAGTTTGCTACTGTGAAACGTTATGGTGGAGAAGGAGCAGAGAGCATGATGGGCTTCTTCTATGAGCTTTTCCGTCAGTCGGCCCTCAGCGGAGTCACTGACCTTGTCATCGGCATGCCCCACAGAGGCCGGCTCAACCTACTGACAGGCCTGCTGAAGTTCCCACCAGAGGTTAATCTGCCTTAGACGGCCACATTTAATGAGACATGTACACTTTGAATTAATCGTGACCTGACAAGATCAGATTTATTTTGCACAACCGGAATCAGCAGCATAAGTAAACAGAAAGTCACAGCTAGCTGCCGAAGAGTAAACAAGGGTAACTTCAAACAACACCATTTTTTTTCTCTCCAGCTCATGTTCCGTAAGATGCGTGGCCTCAGTGAGTTCCCCGAGACCTCGCCTGCCATCGGGGACGTCCTCTCCCACCTCACCGCCTCACTGGAGTTGGATTTTGGAGCTGCACATCCTCTTCATGTGACCATGCTGCCAAATCCATCTCACCTCGAGGCGATCAACCCCGTGGCTCAGGGGAAAACCCGAGCCAGGCAACAGCTGAAGCAGGAAGGAGACTATTCACCTGAAGAAAACGCCCAGCCAGGGGACCAAGTCGTCTGTCTGCAGGTACACAACAACTAATACACACAAACGTTTACAAGAAGAGGAAGAGCAACATAACACTTGTGCATCACCAGGGACATTTTTGGCTGGGGTGTGAGTTTTTTATTTTATTCTATGTTGGATGTTCATCCACAGCTCCTATAATGAGTCTATAATAAACTGTGTAGCCAAAATACAGACACTCAGAGCCTCAAGGACAAAACCACAATTTTTGATCCCACGGCCATTACAGCATAAACTCATGCTTTCTTTTTTACCAGGCTTTCAATCTAGATCCCTGGTATCCATGATGCATGCTATTTTTCCTGGTTTCCACTTGCTGCTGTATTATGTGTTTTTATGCAATGCATCAAAAAAAAATGTCTTATATTAAAGAACTTTACTGTGTTTTACACATAATTCACAGTCAAAAGCAGCACAGAAGTTTACTGGTGTCCACAGCCACTCCAATAATTGACATCTGAATGTCTTTACTCTTCTCTCCTGATTCAAGGTTCATGACACTAACCCCCTCTTGGCTTTGTTAAAGATTTCATTAACAGTCCTGCAGTGTTACTAAAACTTGAAAGCAATCCCTGCTGTCTTCTCCACAGGTCCATGGTGATGGCTCTTTCACTGGCCAAGGGATCGTTCCAGAAACTTTGACCCTTTCAAACCTCCCTCACTACAGAGTCGGTGGGAGTATCCACCTCATTGTGAACAACCAAGTGGGCTTCACCACTCCATCCGAGAGAGGGAGATCCTCTTTGTACTGTAGCGATGTCGGTCAGTGAAATGTATCAAAAATAATTAAATATTTTCTACTCAGCAAGGATAGCATACATCTGTCAATTTGTATTTGCAGATGTGATAGAATTTGAAAAGGTGATATTGTGTACTTTTTTTTGATGGGAAGCTATTGATACTATTTTAATTGCCAAAGTTTGGTAAACCCCAAGATACGTTCTCAAAATATTACTTGACACAGGTCATGTATCCTGTTATAATCAGAAACTAATGCCCACATTTGAACCACAGGTAAGATGGTGAACTGTGCTGTGATCCACGTAAACGGCGATGATGCAGAGGAGGTGCTGCGAGCCACTCGGCTGGCTGTGGAGTACCAGCGGCTTTTCAGGAAAGACGTCATCCTGGACCTGATCTGCTACCGTCAGTGGGGCCACAACGAGCTGGACGAGCCTTTCTTCACCAACCCGGCCATGTACAAGATCATCAAGTCAGTTAAATATGTCTTGTTACGCATATTCACCATCACCTCAACTGCTAGTGTAGCATACACAACATATCTCTGGAGATTCTTTCTGAACAGATGAAAAAACACTAATATTTCAGCAGGTATTAGCCAATATTTGCTTTGAAAAGTTAAATCGGTCAGTCCAACCCTGTTGATATTTGGCTGATTGTGGGTTAGTGTTATGGTATACCGATACTAGAAAGGTATCCCAATACTCAGCCGTTACATACTACTAAAAAGCATTACAGCTTCACTCGTTAAGTTCTTACCTTTCATAATAAAAGCCCTAACCAGAGGGAGCTTAAATTCACGCTAAGAGGCAACTCAACAAAATGACACGTATTTTTTTCAGTGTCTCCAATATTGAGTAAAACAAAGACCTCCTGAAGCACTTTTTGAATAATTTATGTAGATTTGCAATCCCCCCCCCGCCCGATACATATATTGTGGATTGTACATCGTGTTCTTGAAAATATCCCGATTGAATGAAACAGACATTGTCACATTGTTGCATCCTCACAGAACACGTAAGAGCGTCCCTGACTCTTACTCAGACCAGCTGATCTCTGAGGGTCTGATGACCGATGTGGAGCGTGACGAGATCAAGTCCAAACACTACGGCATGCTCAACGACAAGCTGTCCAACATGACCCTGTACAGCCCTCCACCCACCAACCTGCAGGGCCGCTGGGGGGATCTGGGCGAACCCCGGGCCAGAGTCACAACCTGGGACACGGGCGTCCCCGTTCCCCTACTGCAGTTTGTAGGAGCAAAATCTGTGGACATCCCTGAGCAAATCCAGCTCCACAGCCACCTTAGAAAGACCCATGCACAGGTGCGGCCATCGTCTCATCATGTTCACTAGTGTGTGTGTGTGTGTGTGTGTGTGTGTGTGTGTGTGTGTGTGTGTGTGTGTGTGTGTGTGTGGGTGTGTGTGTGTGTGTGTGTGTGTGTGTGTGTGTGTGTGTGTGTGTGTGTGTGTGTGTGTGTGTGTGTGTGTGTGTGTGTGTGTGTGTGTGTGTGTGTGTGTGTGGCCGTGTGTGTGTGTGGCCGTGTGTCTGTCTGCAGCTAAT
>CALSCE010009442.1:7631030-7687348 GCA_943593645.1 Bovichtus variegatus
GTGTGTGGCCGTGTGTGTGTGTGGCCGTGTGTCTGTCTGCAGCTAATCTCACGTACTACTGGACACATCAGCCTAATATTTTTGTGTGCTCATTTATGACTGAATGCTAAGGACTTGTTGCGGTGATTCACAATTTATGAAAAACATATTTTATTTACTGTTTTATACTGTCATTGACTGCTGACTCCTCTTAACCGGCCGGTAGAGAAGTGATCAAGAACTGCTTCAGTAGCAAAAGGCATTTCCAGCAATTAGCCAGTCTGTTGCAGGCCACATTTTGTCCTTTTGTCATGGCCCAAAAACTGAACTGAAAGTTTGTTCCTATTTAGTTTTTTATATTAGTTATTTTCACCACCATCTTGACTGTATCGGCGCTGGGAGGGTCAACTCTTCTTGGTTTGGGAGGGAGAGAGACACTCGGTGTAGATATGTACTCTACTGAGTGTATTTCATTTACTTTTCCAGTTACTATTTGATTGTCTTTTGTTGACATGGCATCAGGTAGATGATGTTTTTTTTTTTTTTCTTTGTGAAATCAGGCTCGGTTGCACAAGTTGGAAGAAGGGACCAAACTGGACTGGTCCACTGCAGAGGCCTTGGCTTTCGGCTCTCTCCTCTCCCAGGGTCTGTGTTTAGTAGAAAATACACCAGATAAGAACCATTGCATTGTGTTGCAGTCAAGAAATGGATTTGCAGAAAGTTATAAACGATTGTTGTTACAGGCTTTAATATTCGAATCAGCGGACAGGACGTCGGAAGAGGCACGTTCAGTCATCGACACGCCATGGTGGTGTGTCAAGACACGAATGACATGTACATTCCTCTGAACCACATCAGCCCTCAGCAGACTGGTTTCCTGGAGGTAAAATCCTTAATAATACAATGTCATCTTTCTAAATCATGACATATTTACAACTAAAATAATATCAAACAATTTCCTCCTTTCACGTGGTGTATTTTGATGTCTTTGTGTGTGTGTTTAGGTGTGTAACAGCCCGCTCTCGGAGGAGGCGGTGCTTGGTTTTGAATATGGTATGAGTATCGCTCAGCCGAAGCTCCTTCCCATCTGGGAGGCTCAATTTGGAGATTTCTTTAATGGAGCACAGATCATCTTTGATACCTTCCTCACTGGAGGTAAACTTCTGACTACACTGGTGCTATTAGCAGATTCAAAATAACTCTCATTATCTTAAACTTTGGGAACAATCTTCACACATCAGATGTGACGCTGCTGTGTCCCCAGGTGAAGCCAAGTGGCTGCTACAGTGTGGGATGGTGATCCTGCTGCCTCACGGCTACGATGGAGCCGGACCTGAACACTCATCCTGCCGTATGGAGCGCTTCCTCCAGGTCTGTGGGACTGAAATGTAATCCATGTCAAACCATGTTACCACTTTCTGATTTTCTATAAATAACGTCCATGTCATCATCCCAGTTAGAACTCAGAAACAATATACACTCAATATTATGTTACTGCCTGAAAACCAAACAAACATGGACGCCTCAGGTCAGCCAAAGTCTGTCGTTCAAGTTAACTAAATTTAATGCATATAGTGCTATTTTGTTGACACACTATTCCTCACAAAAACAACGTTGCCATCATACAACTGTCTTGAGTCGTCAGATGTCGATCACAAGTCGTGATATTTCCCATGTCCAGCGTGCATCCATATGACGTGAACACTGCATATTGAAACCCTGCAAATTTATCGACTGTTGAAATAATGATATACCAAAAACACCATGGATATTAAATGCTTTACCTCGGCCAGTTCAGAGGTGATCTTTTCACTCCCGCTATTTGATTTTCAAAATAGGAGAAGTGTCGTGGTACAGAGATGTCGGTCTATATCAGCTTTCAGTACAAAGAAACGCGACGCAGCACAGAGGATATAATTTACAGGCCACTAACGGGTGTAATCAATAAACAGATATAACGATTCTTAATTGTCCATTAGCAATCAGCAGACAAATGACGTCCGATTGAGGCAAACTCCCTCCTCGTTCACTCCCTCACTACTCCCTACACAAGTGACACTCTGTAGTTTACACTATAGTGACGTCGTCAGCTTTAGTGTCACACAACCTTTAATTTTTGATCCATAAATGTGATGTATTGCAATGTGGGATTGTTAGCTTAAAGTAGTGTACGACTGTACTTTTTTTAATCCATTATGGACATTTTTGAGGACACTATATGGAGCATAAATTTCCCACTCAGAATTAAAGAGAAAATTCTGCACTCCGCTGCCTTTCTTTACAGTATACTCTGCATCAAATAAGTAGAGCTGACTATCCAAGTCAGTCAAAACTCCGAACTCTGGTTTCTAGCAGGCACTGAGGAATTTATTGCTTCAATCGACTACATTTACCATTAACACCGATGGTCAGAATGTGTAGTTTGGTTAAAAAGCGGTGTAGTGGACTCTGTAAGAAGTAGAGATTAAGAAGTGGTGTTCAATCATGCGGTGCACAGGCGGAAAATTCGTGAATTTCTGCAAAGAGAACAACGGGCCCTTTTTTAAAAAATAAATAAATAATAATAATTAATAAATAAAATAAAATCCAGCCTGTCAATCTCAGTTTTCTGATATTTTAACTTCTCACAGAACACACGCTTGTGTTTAGAGGAACATTTTTAGAGTATTGTTTTCAAAGCACTGCTCTACCTCTGCTGTTATTTGTTACCTGGTTTACAGCTTTAAGTCGGGATGTTTCTCAACTGAATGTGTGTTTTCTACCATCAGATTTCTAGTTGGTTATGTGTTGTGTTACACATTACCTGAATTGTAAATGATTGCTAACTCGTCCTGTTTTGTCTCTTAGATGTGTGACAGTAATGAAGCGGGTGTGGACAGTGACAGCGTGAACATGGCTGTGGTCAACCCCACCACGTCTGCTCAGTACTTCCACCTGCTGAGGAGGCAGATGATCCGTAACTTCCGCAAACCTCTCATTGTGGTCGGACCCAAGACACTGCTCAGATTTTCTGTAAGCACTAACATAGCATTTCTAACTCTTTTATTTATTTTTTTTAACCGACATTTCCAAGCAAGTGGCTGAATAATGTGCGTTGTGTTCACAGGGGGCAGCGTCCAGTCTGACTGAACTGGCACCAGGAACATCTTTCAGACCAGTGTTGGGTGATACTTCAGTCTCAGCAGAAAGGTACACAAGTCGCAATATTTAATTATTGAGGACACACTACAAATTAAGTAACAATCATTAGAGAAGTTTTCACAATTTGCTAAAATATATTATGTACCGAATGTATTCTTTTTCTTTTTTTTTTTTAACTTCAAAGCTTCTATTGAGGTTTTCTGTCGTCATATTTTATTGCGTCATCACCTTTTTAAAACAAGGGAAAAAAAGAATGTTTTGTTATTGTTGTATAAATGTAATTTATGGTGCTGTTAGATTGCTGCCAGACTGTCTCACTACTACAGGTGCAGCAAACTGTTTTTAGAACGACAGTAAAAAATATTGTTTTTGAAAGGCTAAAATCCAACAAATATGGATTGAAGGACAATATTTTCATTAGATAAAAACATTTTGTGAATTTTGGAAATTATTACATCAATTTCTTTTTTTTTTCCATAAATGTTGACTTTCGGAGTTATTGGACATGTTCCAGCAACCACTGGAATTCTACAAATGGTATAATACTAATAATATTAGTTTAGCCTAATCTTTATCTGCAAATGTGAGGAAATACCGGGTTCAAACAGAATGAATAGACATGCATAAAAAAAATCTAATTCAAATGTTGATTTTAGAATTCAAATGTCAAAGTTATGAATAAAGCTTCAAACTATTTGGTACAGCCCTAACATATATTTAAAAGAGTAATTAAAATTGCAGGGCTTCAGATGTCATTAATGCAGTGTTCATGGATTACTTTTCTACGTGTTTTCATTGGTTGGTTTGAATAGTCCTTTTAATAAAACCTGCTAAAACTTGGAAGACACTTCGAAAAGACATAACCCTTAATTTTTGCCTATTTTTTTGTTATTCCATGCAGTGTCCAGAAGGTGGTGCTGTGCTCAGGGAAGCATTACTATGCCCTGCTGAAACAGAGGGAGACATCAGCAGCACACCAGAACACAGCACTGGTCCGTGTGGAGGAGCTGTGTCCGTTCCCCCTGGACGCTCTGCAGCAGGAGTTTAAAAAATATCCCAACGCCAAAGGTATGTGTGGGACCTCCACCTTCATACTGACTGTATAGGTGGCGTCACAACAACATCAACTTCAGTCCAGTCATTGAGGAAAAGTTCATTTCTGTATGCTTTGTTTAGGTGTTTGGTTGCACTGCTGTATTACAAACCAGGGCTCACAAAAGTGATGAAAGTAATTAACGCTTTGTAAACATTTCAGCATGAAGTGCTTGACTGTTTCTCAGCATATATTACCATTACTGGCCTTCATATCACTTACAAAAAAACACAGTAGAGTACAAACTCACAGCCACTACAAAAACCCCACAGTAAATAGAAATGTGCTGAAGCTATTAATGTGATTTAGGGATGCAAATTATGTATTGTATGTATTTATAGCTTAGTTTTGTAATCTGCTTGCCTAAAAGTAAAGACCAAAGCGACGTTTCATGGGACGAAATCCACTTCATGATTAATTACCATAATGGTAATAATATTACATTTATTTCTATAGCACTTTTCAAAACCGATGTTACAAAGTGCTCCACAACACGGTAAAAGCAGATAAACAAAGCAAAAGTTAAAAAAAGCAATAAGGTAACAGAACATTCAATAACAATATAAATAATAAAATAATATAGTGGTAAAATAACTAAATAAAATAAGTTTATTTAAATATTACTTTTTACACACAAAGGCAATTTGTAGTTCTTTAGATCAAGATACAAAATGCATTAAAACAACATTTAAAGCTCAATGATAATGAAGATAAATAATTAAAAACAAAAAAACCCATAAAGACAAATTAATACAGTAAATAAAGTCTTATATTGCAGTTTCAGGGCCCAAAATGTGATAAAAAGCAGATGCAAACTTAGATCTTTGTCTCAGATGTGAATGTGGTGCAGAGAATATTAAAGCTCCACATGCTTTGTTTAAATCCTCTTAACTTAGCTTTTTCTTTTTTTTTTCTTTTTTTTTTAAAGAAATCTACATAGTCTGGCTCAAAAATACATACGCTGAAAAGTTTAAGGTCTCGGTCTTGACACATAAGTCCTTCAATTCTCGCCATATTTTCAAGGTGATTTACTCGCTTATTTCGAAATTGTGGTGGAAATGGATTTGATTTCAGACTTCAGTGAAATGACCTTTGACCTTTTATTGACAACAGGAAGTCATTTCAGTTGTATCATTGATCACTAGGAAGAAATCAATTTTTCTTCAATACCCTCTGGACCAGAGTCACTCAATGATGCAGCCACCTAAATTGAAGTGTCGGGCAGAAAAACAATTACAAAAGCAGCTCATGAAGTGAGTCACAGGAAGTTGAATGGCATCTACAATAGAAGTCTGACAGTCTCCTCTTTAATAACCGAGTCCTCAAGAAAACATTAGACAACTCACAAAGAAACCATAAATCTGTCAAACAAAAATCTGAGCTTCACCAGACTGGTTTTCACTGCAGGGCCTATTGTGTTGAGTGTTTTTGTTATTTTGTCCACCCTCTCACCATCAAAGACTACAACTGGGATTGCTACATTTAGTTATGCAAGACTTTTTGAGCATGAGGAACTAAATGCTATCGGTGTCAACATCAATTCACAAAATGTTTTTATATTCTGCTTCAATCCATATTTGATTTTAAGTTAAACAACAATACATGTGTTGACAATCACAGCAACTACTCCTATTCATTTTTTCCAGCACATCACTATAATTTTTTCTCCCTTATCCATGATATCCATCAACACTCTTTTCTACTGTCGTCTTTCCAACTTTGTAGCTAAAATTTAATCTTCGCTGTCTAAAAATCATCAGAGCTTCTCGTCCCTCCCTGTTCAGTCACATAGTTCTCTTATCAATGGCAGCCAAAAACAAAAATGATATAGACCTTTGCATGTATTTGAGGGAAAGAAATGAATTCTGTTGATCCATTTTCTAAGTCTGATCTAAATTGTTTTCTCTCCTGTGTTTATGACTTAACAGCAGCTGGAAAAAAGGTTTTGCCAGAATCTTGTTTAAGGTTTTTTATTATTTATTTTTTTCATCTGTGAAAACAGGTGAACAAAAAAGTTGTCAGGTGAATATTTATTTATGTTGTTGTTGTGATACTTATTTCGACCACAAGAGGCTGAAGTGGCACTACCACTCTATATGTTCTATATGGGACAAAAAGCAGTCATGTTCTTTCAGGTGAGTTTTAATTTCTCCATGTACTTTTTTTTTTATAGGCTAGAAATGTATTTAGAAACATTAATGTTACATAACTTACTACCATATAATATATGTACCTTTTGTGTTTAGAGACTTAGAAATGGATCGGCAGAATCTTTTTTTCTAACTTGACTCTCAGGGCTTCTGTTACTGTATGTTCCAAGCCTCGATATTTGGTTATTTGCATTATTTCAAAAGTCATTTCAAAGTTCAGGGTTCACTTTGGCTCTTTTATTTCATTGTTCTCACCTCCACAAAAACACACGCAAATTCAGTTTCAGGAGGATCTGGAATCTCGATGCTCTGTGGTCAAAGTGCAAAAGAGAAGAACTCTCTAAATAATTAGTCACATGTTTGGTGAAAAAAAACACTGAGCCGTGTCCTCTTTCACTTTCAATGTAACTAATGTTTAAAAAAATTCCCCCACAGACTTTATTTGGAGTCAGGAGGAGCCACAGAACATGGGTCCCTGGTCTTTTGTAGCTCCCAGGTTTGAGAAGCAGCTGGCCTGCAAGGTGAGCAGTGACTCAAATGCTAAAATCTACTAAATGAAACCTCATGATTCTGGAATTGGTTGTTAATATTTCACAAACTAAACCGTCCTCTCTGTCTTCCTCAGCTTCGGTTAGTGAGCCGACCTGCTCTGCCCGCCCCTGCTGTCGGTATCGGGATCCTCCATCAACAGCAGCAAGAGGCCATCCTCACCGCTACCTTCTCCTAAAAGACTTAACAAAACTGAAAAAAAACTAAAACTGAAAAAACAACAGTAAACAAGAATAGGCACTACACTCTGCGTTGGTCCTCCAAACTCGTCAATAAATGTGCTGCACATCAGATGCCCGGGACCTTTTTAGACGATATGGATGTGCGGTTTAAAAAATTAATTGGTTAATAATATCAAGAACAAATTTAAAGGAAGTGTTCTAGAGAATAGTGTTTGATCATTTTTAAAACGGGTTTGTAATTATTATATTTGTGGTTTGATGGAAAGGCCTGAATTCCCATCTGCTTGTTTATCCTCTTACTCTTATTTACTATGCATCAATTCGTTATGTGTTCAACTGCTAATGTGGTTCGGATCTGAATCGTGGCCTTGGAGACGTTGGAGCGCAGTTAGCTGACCATCGTATTTGTAGCACTGGAGGTTGTGTGTCCCCTGTGTCACGCTGGTACAAGCCCCACGTTGCAATCATGAAACTATACAGCACATTTGTGAGGGGTTTTAAAGATCTTCATTAGGAACCAATGGGCTTGGAGTCAAAGTATTGACAGACGGATTGACACATTGTTGGTTTTAGCTCTGATTTGTCAATTCTAACAGTATAATTTCAGGTTGTGGTAGAAGTTATTATCCGTTGCAGTATTGTTCTGAACAGCTGCCGGTACAATAGGATGGTAATGAGCTGAATTTCAGGATCTCCAGGTGTGATGATGAATGTTTTCTCGGGCCTGCTGGTTGACTCCTCTGTCGCTTTTTGTTCTGAACGGAAGAACATCGCTATACGTTGTTGGAAATATCCGTGAAATATTTATGTAAGAACAGGAGTACTTGAACTGGATTTCTGATGAAAGAAAAAGATAGTTACCATTCTGACTAACTGAGTTACATGTATTTGGACATTTCATGGTACAAACATGGTTCAATCTAAGACTCGAATAGTAAAGGCACTCAAAAACTAAAGGCATTAAAGGGCTAATGTAAATAAACCAAATCAGATGGATTTCAAATGGAAATATTTTTAAATAAATCTATTTTCACGTTTATGCATCATGCTTTTTCTTTTCTACTAATCTCATGCTTACATAAGAATCTGATAAATTTGATTTAGGATTTTTTAAGTAATTTTATATTGATTGTTTCATGATCAACTAGAGATCATAATGTCACTTTCCATGAGCGCCACTGTTAAAGCCAGTCTACTGTGATAGGACTCAATCAGTTTTACAGTCAGTAGCTGCTGGAAGAAGACTGACTTTGTAAAAAAAAAAAAAAATAAAAAATTTAAAGCGTAACATTTTGACCACTAATAAATACTTGTTAGAATAGGGGACATGCTGGAGGATAACACCAAGTAAAGCTATCAAGCTGTCGATTTACAGTTTGAATACAAAATGTAAATAATTCTATATATTGTTAAATGCATGCAAGTTACATACTCTCCACTGATTTAGCTTTGCACTCTTATAAGATTGTCTGACTCACGACTGATATCCTCTTTTAATTCCACACATCAGGGATTTCTCCCAGTGCTCCCTGTGGCCTGTTTCTTCACATTCAAAGCTTCTATTGAGGTTTTCAAATGAAGCTTTGAATGTCTGTCGTCATATTTTATGTCATCACCCTAAAAAAAAAAAATCCTCGTGAACAAAATCCATAATTTGAAATAAAGTGATTTATCGGATTAAAGGAGTTATTCTTTATTTATTAAATCAACTTTCCTTCGTGAATATAACTCAGTAAGTTTCATCGACATAAATGCATGTATGCATGGACTGAGCATTGCAGTGCTTGAGTCTGTGTTTGAGAGAGTGACAGAGAGGAGACGGTGGACTATTGCATGCAATGTTTGTGTAAATTATGAATAACTTACTGAGAACGCTGCTTTGTCACCCTCCTGCCCAAACCAGAGATATTTTCCGGTAAGCTTACAACCACTGGAATCTGGAGGCTTTGTTCGAGTCGACTCACTTTTAGTACCAGCTACTTTTCAGAATTTCCTCTGTGGATAGTACCCCCTAACATGGCTTAATTCTACAAATAGTACTATACTAACAGTAGTGTAGCCTAATCGTTATCCGCAACATGATGCAAAAAGGGAAAGCTGAGCAGCACTCGAATGTTGATTTTAGACTATTTTTTTTAAAATATATTTTATTCTAGTTTTGAAGCTGTTTACATCTACACGGCTACAAACAGTCAGAACATGGAGGAAAGTTAACAGGGGCCCAGTGTAACCTGCTGTTCATGCCCCCCCCCATTCCTCCGAGCTACGCCCCTGCCTCTTAAATCTCAACTGGTATTAAAATGAACGCATCTATTTGTGCAACAACCAGACACAAAACACGACACTTGGTTTAAATGCGTTTTTAATTTTTTTTTTTTTTTTTTTTTTTTTTTAACATAGCAGAAACGGTGACTCTGGTCAGTCCAGCAGAGTTTCCACCGGGCCGGTGATTTGGTGCAATGCGAACACTTAAATCGTTCATTGTGCACGCTGTCAGATAGACAGGCGGGAGCAGCAACCTCCCACTCCTCCTATTGCTATAACAACCACAGGGCGGTCGGTGGCACACAGCAGCTCGGATGCGACTACCAAGTGTCATCCTCCTGCAAGCAGCCCGACCTCAGCTCACCGCATCGCCGCTTTGACACTGACTGAATCCCGCCCGTGGAGGAGCAGGAGGAGGGGGAGAGCCTGTGTTTCCCCGTCACAGTGATCTGAACAGTGGGGAAGCTCAGACTCGGGATCCGCTACGTCAAACAGATTAGTCAAATAACCTCTCCGGGTAGGACATACCTCCTTCCTCGGGCTTGCCTGGCTGCATGCATGGGCTGAGGAAGCAAGATAGTCTTGTCAAATAGCCAGGAAGCCCTTGGCGAAATACAGAAGTGCACTACTTTTTCTTTTCCTTTTTTTTTTTTTTTTTTTTTTTGCTTCTTCCCCCCTCTGTGTCTGGGTGAGACGACTGTGGTGATCCTCCAGCAGCGTCTCTTCTTCTTCTTCTTCTCCTCCTCCTCTTCCTCCTCTCCCCACCCCTGGTGCGAAATGGCGAAAGAAAACGGCGAGTCCAGCGATGGATCTTGGAAAAAGCATGTCGATGATATCAAGAAGATATTTGACTTTAAGGAAGTCCTTGGGACGTGAGTAACAAGACACCACCGCCTCACACAAACTTTGTATCCAGTTGTGCACATTAGCGTTAGACAACAATGACACACTGCTTTTCATTTCCGTTAAATCGGCGCAGACTGACAGCTGTTGAATATTCGTTGAATTTTCGGAGAACTGCTCGACAGAAAGGGGAGAAAGAGGGAAAAAAAAAAAAAAAAAAAAAAAAAAGGGCCGTTTGAACTTACAGTCGTCAAAAAGAGACCTTTTTTTTAAAAAAATAAAATAAAAAATAAAATCAACCGCTAGTTAATTGTTCAGGGAGTGGAAATAATATTTCACGAGACAAAATAATGTGTGAAGTCAGACACGCGTGATGCCTCCTCGTTATGTCACAGTTCATTCAAAAACTACTGCAGCGTGTTTTTATTTTCCCAGGGCTGAAGCATGTACATGCAGCTACACTGAGCAGGCAGCCATTTATTTTGGGTTCGTTTTGTACAACATGATACAACTATGACAAAGACAGCAGGGCCTATTTTCATACACAAGTCATGACAATTAAGGGGCCATCTGTGTTGACTTACTGTTCTTGTGCTCAATCTCTTTCTTCCTCAAACAGAAGGGCACATTTGAGCTGAGAAACCTTATGTCTGGGGTTTTCAGACAGATACTTGTTTGCACAGTAAACACTGCTCAGTTTCATGCGTGTAGGGACCATTTTGGACCATATTATTCTCTTGCCCTTGGACCACAGCACTGACAAATTCCAGAGTTTATTTTTGGTCCGCTATTACTGCTGCTTGACTTCATGTCTTTTCTTTTTTGAATAAGTTATGCTCCAGACAGAGAGCCTAAGTGTTTCCCTGAATGGAAGACCCCACACTGCTACAGGGGTCAGGCCGTCGATCATGTGCTACCACACAGTATAGTTCTCATTCTTCCTGCTGGTCTTTTCCCCCCTAAAGACATGTGTGTCTTCCCTTCAAAGAGAGGAATGTAATCATGTCTGTATTGTTGGAGATTGTGGGAAGGGGTCTCCCCGGGGAAATATGTTTGTTTTTTCAAATTTGGACTCAGAAACTGGTGTGAAGCTGAGCAAAAAAACATGTTCTCCAGTCACTGTGTTTGTAGCTAACCTGGTAAGCTTGGCCACAGATGATAAAACAGACACATTGTGGTGTGTAATACATGCAACCTCGTCTCTGAGTAAACTTAATAATCTGTCTCTTCGTCTGCACCATCTTCTCATTTTGTGCTGTTTGGCATGACGGCAGATATGTTTTATTATTTTATTTTGCCAAGGAACAGGATCATAAAATTCTCATACAGATTGGTGATTCACAAAGCGCACTCGACACTTCATCTGTTGTACTAAACAGACGGTCCTACCTGGAGGCTGTTCTGATTTCCCCAAGGCCTTCATCTATGTGTGAAGCGCCTCTGAATAACACCGAGTGAATCATCGTGATTTACTGTCCACACAATGGCCAGGTTGGAGGAACACGCATCCCTCGCCCACAACATTAACACACATCTCCCGGGCCGGTTTGTCACTATTCGGCCCTTATGATCCTGATTGACTTCAGGAAAGTTTAATTTGCTAGTTCCTGTGTGTCTTTAATCAGGGAGTGCTTTGTTGCTGCACGGACGGGTTCACAACAGGTCACCCAAGGCAGAGAAGCCCTGCAGCTTTGCTTGAGGATTAAAAATGGACGAGGAAGGAGACATAGATTATCCTCCTCCTCCTGCTGCTGCTGCTGCTCCGCCTTTTTAACTGGAGCCTTCTCATCAGGTTTCCCCATCAGTGTCCAAGAGGGATCGTCCCTCTGCAGCACACCAGTAGTGGAAGTACATTTACTTAAATACTATACTTAAGTACAATTTTGAGGTGCTTTACTTGAGTATTTCCATTTTATATGACTTTATACTTATACTCTACTGCATTTCACTCCATTACATTAATCTGAGCGCTATAGTTACTTTTAGCGCTGCCCCCTCTTCGTCCATTAGTCGACTAATTGGTCGTTTGGTGTTAGTTAACTAAGATTTTGTCAGTCGATTAGTCTACTTTAATATATATTTTAATGCTGAAGGGCTTATTTACAAGAATAAAATTAGCACATCTCTGGTAAACACAAGATTTAAAGTGGTGCTTTCGCACGATTGTTTATGGAGAAACCCAGTTTTAAAGATCTTTTGATTTAAATAAATGAATAAAGTGTTAGTTAACTAAGATTTGTTTTAAACGATGACAGCCCTAGTTTTTTTTTTATTCTTTTAGCCACGATAATGGTGCAGTGATATCTGATACTGTGACAGCTCTATTTGACACACTAAACCTCGTTTAGTTGATGAAATATAATGCATTGTTATAGATTCAAAAAAATACCCAACTGTCTCTAAAAGTAGTTGAAATTAGCATCATCTCAGCCAGCTACAACAATAAAATAAGTAATAATGATAAAATATTAAACAATGAAAAACTGGCATGGGCTGCGTATCGTGTACTATAAGTACATTTTACTGACTTCATTGATTTATGTTGTTGCTGTATTTTTACTTAACATTTTGAGTGCAGGACTTTTACTTGTAGCGTAAAGTATTTTTACTCTGCGTTATTGCTACTTTTACTTAAGTTAAGGATACATTTTCCACCACTGCTGCGCTGAGATTTGATTTCAGCAATAGCTGGAGGCCGGACTGTCCGTGTGTGAACTTTATGACTGATTAGATATTGATAGGAGTTCTGGGAGTACAAAGCCGGCGGCGGTGTCAGTTAAGCTTTGGTCTCACTTCTTATCCCTGTTTTCTTGCAGTAGCTGTTGTGAGCTAATGAGATCTTCGACACTGAAGCCAGCCCCACACCTCACTGCCACTTTGCCTTGTGGCTAATTTCAGAGCCTTAAGATGCTGATACTCTGTGGAAACAAATGAAGTAACCTGACCACAAGCACCTTTCAGAGAGTGTCGTAAATGTGCAGCAGGTGAGGGCTGTGTCTGAGATACTTTTTACCAACTTACTAGAGCCGACTGATTAATAAGGATGCACCAATAATCTTTCTGAGACTCTCTGCCAACACTGAGTCCTGCTCCAATACCATTTCTTTCCCAAATTTAAAATCTTGTGTACTCCTCTATACGTGGCATGCATTAGCGTCATATATATGTCAAGTAACATGAAGATTGCTGTGGCTCTAAAATCTGAGTCAGGGGCCGTCACGACTTACAGATGTAGAATAAGATAGTGGAATAACTGACTGTGAAAGTGTACTTAATGTGGATGAGTCACATCATGGCCAAGACTCCATCTGCTTTAAAAGGTCTGTATGGCCGTGGATACTGATGCAGTGTATTGGATCGCTGCAGCCCTGCTAATAAATGAATGGGCTAATAGATCCGCCGATATTAGCTCATCATCAATATATTGTTGTCTGTGTATTTCGTCAGAGAAATGCCAAAGATATGTTTGCGGTAACGGTGTCTTATTTACACATTCAGCTGTTGCGGTGCAACATTATCCTTCTTTTGGAGTCGTGTTGCTGTCCACATGTTGAATGTAAGTTTAGTATGCACTCTGTTTTTGCACATTCATGTCACAAAGCAAAATGTTGGTCACATGTTTTGTGTCATTCAAATACAATGTTTTTGCACATTTTCTTAAATCTACACATACTACATTCTCTTAATTAATTGTTACAACTATCCCATATGTAAACTGACCCCTTTAACTGTCACACATCTGTTTTTTTTTTTTTTTTTTTTACAATTATCATCATTCTCTTTTTTTTTTCTTCTTTCAAATATATATAATTTCCCCTGAGTTTAAAATGAATGAATAAACCGGCCTCTACGCTAGATATTAAACAGACCCCCGGCTCTGACAAAGCACTACTCATTGATCATTTTCTGAAACGCAGCTTCTGTAGAGACCAGTTGGGTCCTTGATGCAGTGAAAATGGCAGCTAGGCAACTAGAAGTCCTTGGTTGCTCTCCCTGAAGAAGACACTACCTACCACTGTCCTCCAGCTACATTCACTGTGGGTGGCGATACTTTGTCATTGACAATAATGATGGAGAGTCAAATAAGATAATGCGTAGTATGTTTCATGCTTCTGCGTTGCCATTTGTATTCATGTCCCTCTCACCACAGTGAATGCCTACAAAGCCACAGTGTACTCTCCGCTGCACTCAGGGAGTTGAAGTGAAGCAGACTGCCCGGTATCAAAGCACAGGAAGCGATAATCACTCTTATTTAAATAATTCAGCTTCTCTCCAACGAGCTGATCTGTGGCTTCAGACAGATTTCTACCAAACATTTTCCCTCGAGCGATTAGATACGTTTCCTTTTTTAGTCTTTTTATGAGTGAAATTAGCTCTTATCACCCTGTAAACTGACCATTTCTCTCTGTTTGATCAACAGTCTGAATTTCACATTCCTGGAAAGTAGCCTCAGGTCCAGTCGATGTGTTTTCAGGTAATGGTTTCCAGCTTCGGTCGTTGGGACTGTGAGAGCTTCTGGATTTCATTCAAGTCGTATTATTGGAGTTGATTTAACTCCACAGCTCCAGATTAATGCTGTTTACTACCTGGCAGGACAGAAAAACAGTATTGGCTAGTCTGGCAGGCAGAGATGAACAACTTCAACTGAATTGATGACATTAATCCTCTGCAGTGGTGAACAGTCACTCAAGGGCAATTTTGAGGTATTCGTACTTTACTTGGTACCTTTTTTATGCAACTTGTGTGTTTTTCCACTACAAGCACTTAAAAGGGTAACAGGATATAAATGATTCTCGAGGATAGAGGTATATAGACCAGAGTTGGTGTATCCCAGATAATGATGATGATGAGAATATAATAACGCATATTGCAGAAAGTACTTCCATTTCACTTTGTTTGTCCTGCTGACTCTGCAGTTTACACAAATGTGAGTATACAGAGTAGCTTATACCAGCTGAGCAGATGGTGCTGTTAAAAATGTGTTTTGTGTAACTTCAAAACTATCTGTTGCCAGCATAACTTTTATCAACAAATTTGAGAGTTTGCACGATATGAGGAAAATAATCTGTGATATGCAATAATGTTGAATTTAGCAATTACTATGTTGCCTATAAAGGGAATTATTTCCAACATTATTTTACTGAACAAATTGAACTGAACACAAAAGAAACCAATTGAAAAAAAACAAAAACGAGAGTTACATTATAAAGTGCAGTTTGCCTCTAATACTCTGAGTGCAATAACGTCGTTTTTTAAGTTGACATTGCGATGACGATAAAAAAGCAATATATTGTGCAGCCCTAGATCTTAGCTAAAATGTGTAGAATTATGTTTAATGTGCAATGATTCAAATGACAATTATTTTGATATGCATGTACTCGTGTTTAGCACAATCAGTGATGGTCCCAAATATCCAGTGTCTGTTTTTTGCTTTCTTTCCCACATTATAATTCCTTTTTTAAAAAAACAAAACAAAACTGTAAAAACCTAATTTTTTCAAATTGGAAGCATAGATTATATCATCTGTCGTGGTTCTGGTCAACTTTGACAGCAGGTCACACCGATGGTCGCTCTACCTGGATTATCGAGCCTGATTTTCTCCATCCCATATGTTGCGTAACAGGCTGCTCTAATGCATCTTACACAAGATGATTCAGTGTGATTACTCAGCAGCACTGCAATACAGCGAATGTCAATAAGCCAGCCTGAGTCGTCGGGACCCCCTCCCTCAAAAAAATAACTTCTCCCATCACCACTGACCCTTTTTTATTTTCATATTCTCCAAAGGACAACCAACTGAGGTCGTTGCCTGAAAAAGTTTTCTGGGTGATTGTTTGATACACTTTGCATCTGCAGCATCAGTTTCACACAGAGCGCAGCCCACATTCACATTTCACATTAGTCAGCCGGTTTGGCTTGGCTGTCCTGCACATAGTGCGGTGGTGTGGAGTGACACACACACACACACACACACACACACACACACGCATCTCATACTGTCATGCAAGAGCCGTGAAGAGGTAGCGCCGTGGCTCTGGGGAGAACTTAAAATTCAACTATTATTATTATTATTATTATTATTATTATTCAACGAAGTGAGTCAGTGACACTACTCTTCCGTAAAAGATTGAGATTAGTTTCAACAAAGGGTCCAGTTTAGATGTAGGTTTCTCTCATCACTTAATGCTCATCACCAGATTACATCTAGGATTATTGCAGAGATTAATTACGTATGCTGGTAGTCACATAGGTTGTTGAGTTTTGTAGAGCAGCGACTAACCGTTGTTTTCATCACCTGCTGATCATTTTCTCGATTTATCGTTGAGTCTATGAAATATTTAAGTAAAGAAAAACGGCAGAACGTGGCGTCTTCATGTTGCTTTATTTGTCTGATCTGTAGTTCAGAAACTAAAGATATTTAATTTACTATCATTTATAACAAAGAAAAACACCAAATTCTCAGATTTTTAAAAAGCTGGAACCAGCGACTGTTTGGTATTTCTGCTTGAAAAATGACTGAAACGATGAATCGATTAACAAAATAGCTGCCTTTTGATAGTTTTAGCTCTGGAGCTGTGTGTGTGATTGTTGTGGATGTGTTACTGTATCTTTGTTTGTATGTGCAGATAGAGCACGTGGGCAGTAGCATCAACATATGTCTCAAACAGACATCGCACCTTTTTCTTTCCTGTGAATTAGGAATTAATAGATTGAATGCTTGCAGCACAGTTTGTCTCGCTTCATGCGTTGACGGAGCGAGGGAAGTCGCATGCTTGGATTCTGTCATATTGTCATTCACAGGAAGTGATGTTGCTGCTCGTCAACGTCGTGTGCAGGGGGGCAGGAATGGTGCTACATGCTCTAACCGCCTTCTCAGTGAGTTCACAGGTTTCCTGTGGTTTTCATCATCGCGTGTCACCTGCTGCAGAAAGCATGCTCTGAAAAAAATAACCTTGCAAGAGAGTCGTTTGACAGGCTCAGCGTGCTGGTGGAGGAATTTATTTTTCCTCCTAATGTCCACACAGCTGGGGAAATCAGTTGCACGCGCTGAATAGAAATGATGCTCATTGTCCTCACGGCAACAGCTGTGGTGGGAAGATAGTGCTGTAACAGGCCATGAAGTAGTGCAACAACTTCCTCACTTACACAAGCCCTTGAATTTACATTTATTGTCCCACATCATGTGTCAGAATGAGGTCAAAGTCAGAAGGGCATACGCTCCATGACACCTGCGGGTCGAGCTTTGTGACCAGGTAGTGTGCTTGTTGCCAGTCTGTGGTTATGCGCTCTGACTGACCCCCCCCCCCCCTGTGTAATGGTGGAGTGAGGGATTAGCGTGGATTTAATGGCCTCGTGGGACTTAATGCAGCGAGTGGCGCTGAGTTTAGAGCCCGTTGGGAGGAGCTGATTACACTTTGAGAACATAATGGACCTTTTCATGTTGGCCGTCTTGCTTTTTGTAAGGCGGGGAATAACTTGAGGTGTATTTCTCTAGGTCACTTTCACTTTTGTATAACTGACGATGATCCAACGTTATTTCTGCAATGAAACCTTTTTGTCAGAAAGGGATGAAGCGAATGCAGGAGGCAGATGGCTGCCTTTTTCAGATTTTCTGGGCTTGTCCTTTTTCATTTTGGCAGGAGATTACTAAAGAGATAATGATGGATTAGAAGTTGATTGCTCTTTTGTTACATTATACACCTTTTCGTTAAAATACATTTGGCTGCTAGCAAGAAAGCCTTCTAACAGACTGAACTAAATGTAAAATATTGTTAAAAAATGACTATATAAATATGTATGTGTGCCTGTATGTCATTGAAAGACCATTTTGCTGTACAAGTGTTGTGTATCCTGTGTCAGCCCACTCATTTAGCTTGAAACTGTTAATGATAATCATCGATAATGTTGCAAAAAAATAAAACCTTTATCTTTATAGATTTAAAAAGCTAAGGGGGAAATAAAAGACTAAAAGAAAATGTAAAAACACAGAGCTGTAGTGATGCATGGCTTTGTAAGCAGAATAATTTATGAATTGAAGGAAGACAGAAGTACTCAGAAAAACAGAAAATCTCATTTCTTTGGCCTCAGGCTCAGTTTGCTATTTTATTTCTTCTTATGTTGATCCATTGCAGCAAACAAGCCTTCAACAGAGCCATGAGTTCATGAGTGAATCGAGGATTGTTTTTGTCTTTTCCGATCATATTATTTGTTTTGGTATGGTGAACATGGCCCAGAGTCAAAATCAGTCTTTTTTAAAAAAAAATTTATTAACATCTTCACATTAAGCCCTTCTGAGGGTGCACGGAGGAAAGAGACCCCTGTGAAGGTGTCTAATGAAAACAAGAAGGGTGAGGGAGGAAAAAAGCAATCACGCTGCCTGCTCAGCGAGATTTATTAAGGTGGACTGAATGTGGTATCATAGCAACAGATACAGATTGCTTGAGCAAATATTCCCTTAATTCTGTATTTGTTTTTAAAGGCTCACATGTATGGAGACAGATGGTCCGAGGAAGACACGCTATCTGCCGTCCTAAATGGGTGTTTTTTAGAGGTTTTAAAAGTGTTTGCCGTGCTTCTGGCTGCACACGAGCACCGAGCTTAAGCCAACACAGACGGCTGTTGGCCATAGTCAGGGACTTTGCCAGTTCTCAGTAAATATTCACAATATGCTGTTTGTGTACTCTGGCCTGTCTGCCTCTGAGTGCCCTTTATCTACTCACTGACGATAGGTTTTCTGTGTCAATATTGACCGCATGTGAAGCAGGGCTACCATATTTTTTCCTCTCTTTCTCTCTTGCAGCGGTGCGTTTTCTGAAGTGGTGATGGCTCGGGAGAAGGCCACAGGAAAGATGGTCGCAATCAAGTGCATTCCAAAAAAAGCGCTGAAGGGGAAGGAGACGAGCATCGAAAATGAAATCGCCGTTCTTAGGAAGTAGGTACCGCATGACTGAGCCGTGGGGGAGTGTGCAGAAGAACAGTACTTTAGAAAGGGTCACCACCTCGCGGCGTCCTCGGGGAAGCTTGTGTGTGTCTCTCCTCTCTGAGTGATGACTCAGAGTCGGGATGCTGGTGCCGCTCAGTTTATTTAACAGCCGTTGTCGGGTTTAAGTGACTGACTTGTCAAATCCACCATTTTGGGTCTTCACAGTGTACACAAGCGCTCGTATGATAGGATTGCACTGAAGCCAGGTGATCCTCCTCCAGGGCCTGATGGGTAATCCCTCCGAGAAGCTCGGTTATCAGTCACTCTTGAAGCGAGCACGCCAGTTGTTGGGTGTAGTTGCCTGGTTACAGTTGCTATCCTTTGACTTCCCCCCCCCCTTTTTTTCCTCTCTCTTTCTCTCTGTTTTGATTTCTCATCCCTTTTTTCTCCCTCTCTTCAAACCTTTTACTCGGCTCTGTTTGTCTAACAGCCCTCAAACTGCAACCTCATTTTCATTCTGGACTTCGTGTTGAAAGGAAGTTGTGAAGGTTGTTTAGCCCTTTCAGACTCCCCCCGCCTCCTCCTTTTCCACCCCCACACCTTTTCCTTTTCAGTTAACTGCCCTTGTGAACACGCTTTGTCATCTGCATATATATATATATATATATATTTTTACTACAACCTTGTTGTTTGGTTGCCTGGACACAGACTCCCAGCATCTCGATCCCTCCTGTGTTAATTTTTTCAGGTGCTCCTGCTGACGGGGGTTGCCGCTTCATGAGTCATCGAATAGCATCCTCTAAGAATCCCTCCCCCCTCGCCTCCCCTCCCCCTCGCTCTCATCACACACAAAAGGTTTCTCCCTTGTGTGACGGATACACTTTGCAAGCTTTATTTTCAACATGCGTGGACGAACGCGTGTACAAACACACAGACACGCACGCAGTGTAATTACAGACAAAGTGCTGCAACATAAAGGGGGAAAAAAACGCTTCATTTTCAGTTGGCAGGGCATCATTTTAACAAAAGAAAAGGCTAATTGCCCCTCATTAATGGCCTGTGCTGAAACACACACAGACGCTGACAGCAAGCAAAGTGAATTTTCTGTCCTCCCTCTGCAGAATAAAGCATGAGAACATCGTGGCTCTGGAGGACATCTACGAGAGCTCAAACCACCTGTACCTCATTATGCAGCTGTAAGTACATCAACCCACCACAATGCTTTTTCAGGTCATTTTGATACTGTGTTGTGTTCTTTCCTTGAATATGTCCTTGCCACATTTTTGCCCTCAGATGAATGCCTGAGTGAATACAGCAAGGCTTTAACGATGAACACGATAATATGAGGAATAAGTTTATCCGAGGGTTGGATAAGAAGATTGATACCACTCGCATGTCATGTGGAGGACTAGCCCCAGTTTGTTCCTCTCGGGTATTATTATTATTATTATTATTATTATTATTATTATTATTATATTCGAGTCACAGAGCTAAGCATCTGTTTTTTAGAAACTAAATACCCGGTGATCTTTGAAAAACCCAGAAGGTCATGGAAATGGACATTTCTGGATAGCTAAAATCATTTCAAATCGTCATTTCAGGAGTGACTAGCAGAGACTCCAGGAAGTCACTGCACCTTGATATAACATAACCCTCAGAAAAACAAAACCTACAAACTTGTTGTTTGTACACTTCAGTTTTTGTGCTGGTTAACCAAACAAGATGTAGCGTCTTAATTTGGGATGCTGTTCTTTCGTTACTTACGGACAGAGGCAGGCTAGCTGTTTCCCCCTGTCTCCAGTCTTTGTGCTAAGCTAAGCTAACTGTCTACTTACTCCAGCTTCATATTTACCGTACTGACATGAGAGTGGTGTCGATCTTCTGGCCTACCGTAATTTCCGGACTATAAGCCGCTACTTTTTTCCCACACTTTGAACCTCGCGGTTTATACAATGACGCGGCTAATTTATGGATTGTTCCCGCATTCACAAGCTTCATGTCGCCAAAAAACTGAGCACCGTCGCATAATGTGACGTAAATCGAGCGCGCTCAAACTTCCCATTCATTACGATAATTAACTTTTTTACGAAATTTCTCGGTGTTTCATTCAGTGTACCAAATGAACCTCTAAAAACATTATGCCAACCTTCAATTGCATTATTAGTTCTTGGAATGTCTTCAGCAGCGGACATTATGAACAGCGGACATTATGAACAGCGGACATTATGAACAGCGGACATTATGAACAGCGGACATTATGAATGGTCACGATTCTGATTACGGTCATGTTGTCACCCTCATCATGGCAAAGACACGGAGAAAGGCATATGATGCAGCTTTCAAGTTGAAGGCGTTTAAAAGCCTATTTATTTTTGTTCCAAGCCGTGTTTCGTTAAAGCCTCTGTAAAGTTAATTTGTTTCAATGTACCGGTAGGCACCTGCGGCTTATAGACATGTGCGGCTTATTTATGTACAAAATACATATTTTTTAAAAATTCAGTGGGTGCGGCTTACATTCAGATGCGCTGAATAGTCCAGAAATTACGGTAATTCTCGGCAACAAAGTGAATAAGCATATTTCCTTTAAGCTCTTAAAGCTTGAGCTTCAGCCTTAAAGCCTTTAAACCGTTTTGCGATGTATTTTTAAGTATTTGTCTTGCAAATACCTTATGAAATGTATGCAAGTCAGTGTTTGTGAAAGTCTATGTGTTAAAACCTCTCTTTCCTGTTTGCCACTGTAGTCAGGGTTTCAAAGACCTTTCCCCTCACCACATCATTTCACAGTGTTTGTGACTAATGCACCAGCAATTTAGGTAGCGATTATCTGCCCCCATTGTACCTCTGCAAGGTGCATAATGTTGTCTTGAAGTCTCACTTATAAAAAAACAGTGATTGCCAGTTGTCTGTGAAAGCAGGCACATACTCATAATTGATGCTTAACTTATTATGAGTCACTTGTTGTGTCTTTGCCTTTTGTCATTGCTCTTTAAAGCAGTTGAGATGAATTGCTGGTGCATCAGTTACAAATACTTCAAAGTTGCATAATGTTGCAAATACTTCAAAGTTGCACAATGTTGCAAATACTTCAAAGTTGTATAATGTGACAAAGGGACAAGTCTCAAAAGTCATAACATATGATGAATACTGAAAAATAAAGTACGTTAGCACCACTGGCTGATTTAAACACACTGTTTAAAGTACAGCAGCAAAATGACGATTACATTTAATCATTCAATAAATTCATGTACTGAACTAAATATATATTAAAAAAAATATATATATATATATATATATATTTTGTCTATTGCATGTACCGTACATGTACCAGTGTCGTTGTGTCTCGGTAATAATTTAAACATTTTATTTCAAGTGCTTTAGTCAAAAAAAGAAGAAAGAATAAGTGAATACATGACATAACAAAAAATAACTAAATTCCTTTTGAAGTGTTTTGATTAATAAATCAATTTACTACAAATTGCAGGTTTGGGAAAATGAATTTTTTGGAAAGAATAAAAGTCGCTGAGTTGATTACAACAAGGAGGCTGTCTTAGAGTGTGGGGCCCTGACAGTAAATGCACAATCACGCAAAATTTTAGGCTAAATCAGGGAATTTTGGTGCATGATCTAGGGTTGAGTGCAGAAGTAAGAATACATAAAGGGGACTGGCTACAAACTGAGACGTATGTGCTTCCACACACTCTTTTTGCAGAGCGAGTGGCCTAGTGGTCTAGTGGTCAGGCTTTCCATTAGAACACCGAAGGTTGTGAGTTCTATACCAGGCTGTCACCATTGTTCTCCTGAGCGAGGCACTTATCCCCGAGTTGCTCCAGGGGACTGTCCCTGTAGTTGGTTCACTGTAAGTCGCTCTGGATAAGAGCGTCTGCTAAATGACCTGTAATGTAAAAAAGCTATTTGGTTGTGATGTTATTTTGTCCAGCCCATGTAGGTTAACCTGGCAGCTACAAATTGCAAATACTGATGAAATGAAATCAATCATTTGTGATTATTATACTAATATTACAATGAGCATACCACGGAAAAATAAAGTATCATGAAATAAAGCTGTCTTGTGTGCCGACAGGGTGTCTGGAGGCGAGCTGTTTGACCGAATCGTAGAGAAAGGGTTCTACACAGAGATGGACGCCAGTCGGCTCATTCGCCAGGTTTTGGACGCAGTGAACTACCTGCACTCTATGGGCATAGTGCACAGAGACCTAAAGGTACCACACTAGACAATACTCATAGTTCCTCACAAAATCCGCTGCAAGAGTTGAAAATGTTTAGCCACTCATCCAGGAGGACTCTTCAGTCTCACTGAGAGGGGAAATCCCTGATATTTAACCTGCGTGAGTGATATTACGTGAGCGCTTCATGAAGCATCACACACAGAGGTTAAATGTCGGGGATTTTCCTTCTCGCTAAAACTGACAAAGCCTCTTGGATGAGCTGTAAAACTCCCCCAACTCTTGACTGACAAATCCAGGGGATTTAGTTTCATATTTTTTTCTGATATCTTACCGCCTGGATGACTGAAACGAATCCACACAGACGGTACATGAGGTCATTTGAACACAGGCAGACACACTTTAAAAAAAAAGAATTTTTTTATCAATTACTTTTTTATTAGGCTTTCTTTTAAAGAACACAGATAAACAAAAAGTATACATATGAGCCAACCGAGACAGAACACACACACTAAAATAAACAACAAGGGGAGGATCCCTCTCTTAAATAAACAACAACATCTCCATATATATCTATACATCTGTATATGTATCTGTATAACATACAGATATGCACACATACATTATTTATCATAATGATTCTGCTCTTAATGTGCGTTTATTACTGCTATATAAAATCAGGCCTTTTTAGTTGACATATGGGTAAGCCATTTTGACCAACTTTCATAGTTTAAATGTAATTCCCTCCATAGTGTATACATTGTAAACTACGTCCATCCACTCATGGTTATTTTATTTGCAGCCTGAGAACCTGCTGTACTTCAGTCCCCACGATGAGTCAAAGATCATGATCAGTGACTTCGGCCTGTCAAAGATGGAGGGAACAGGTGACGTGATGGCCACCGCCTGTGGGACTCCAGGATACGTGGGTGAGGACGCCCTCTGAACTCTGGAAACCTCCTCTGAGATAATTGGATGCACTAGTTGGCTAAGGATGATCTAATCTAATCTGCCAGAAGCCACAGGTCGACCTTAGCCATCTGCTGCAGGGAAACCAACAAACATTTACGTACTTCCCCAGCCTCTGTGGCATGGTGAATGGTCGAAAAACTGTTTGCATTGTTTCACTAGTTGAATATTTGTCTTTCTGACCATTTAATAATAATAATTTCATTGTTCCAGCTCCTGAAGTTTTAGCTCAGAAGCCCTACAGTAAAGCTGTGGACTGCTGGTCTATCGGGGTCATCGCTTATATTCTGTAAGTTTTTACTTTTAAATATAAATATGGTTATTAACTGATTTGTGTGTTTGATAGCTTGATTTTCACGTGAATTTTTTAAACCTTATTATTAAATGGGAAGCCCTGAAATCACCAGCAAAACCACCATTGATTTTAAAAACCTCTTTATCAGGAGTGTCCTGACAAAGAAAGGGAGCAAAGTTAGTTACAGATAAAACATCACAAAACCGATTAAAAGATTAGAATTGAAAAATAAACAAGAGCCTCCAGCCATGCTAGCTGTGAGGCTTTACTCACAACGTTAGCGTGCTCACAACCATACTACTAAACGCTATGTATTATATACTGTATATAATCAGTGGAACATTGTAGCTGTCCCCTCTTAGTCAATTAGTCGACTAATTAGTTGTTTTGGTCTTAGTCAATTAGTCATTTAAAATAATTACTTTTTTCATGCGTGACTTATTTCCAATAAACATATGAGCACATTCAGAGCACATCTCTGGAAAACACCAGATTTAAAGTGTTTCTTTTTCATGGTTCTTTGGCCCTGAACACAAAGTGGCCTGCAGCTGAGGCTGATGGGAATGTCACTATTTTTGCAGGTATTTAGTCATAAATCAAAGTAGTGGACATGTTTAAATTTGATCTGATGATAGTACCAGAAAAGTTAAGTGCTCACCAAAGTAATAAGGATTCATTCTACGGGGAACAGGAACCTGTGCCAAATTTCAAGGCAAGAGTTGAGATTTTTCACCAAAAAATAAAAATATTAAACTGTGGACTGACCAGCAGACTGACACAGTCATCCCTAGAGTTGCACCATAGCGTGGCTGAACGAGTAAAAACATCAATAAGAATCCCATGAAAGATCACATCCTAAAAATGTGTTATCTTTAAGACTACCTAAAAGCAGTCTAAAACCATCCAACATGAAATAAATCTGGTTCTAATATACGCCTTTAGCTCCAGCTACTGTTTTCTATTTCACAGTCTGTAAAGCTTTCAGTGGAAAGTGCCAAATTAATTAAGTGGTGTTGCTCGTTAGCAAAGAGAAAATCCTCGATCCCGTTATCCATTCAATGGGTGTGAGGAGTTGTTACTGTAATGGAAGAGTTTCTGAAGCCGTCACAAATGAGGTTTCTGCCTGCTGGTAGTTATGGAAGAACTTATACTGTTTCACAATCAAGATCACAATTTAAATATACAAAAGGAATTTCTGTTGTAGATTTGCAGTAATTTCTTCCCTGTATCATATGAAAATGTTTTCCATCCCATTGCCTCCCTCTTAGCCTTCATGTAGTCTCTGTAATCCCTCTAAACCGTCTCCTGTTGCATGCTAAATGAAAAAGCAAAATGCCAGTGAATGAGATTAGGCAACAGCAAATCCTTTTTAGATTTGGGTTAAAGTTTCTAACATCAGCTAGATGACAGCACTCGCACAGACTGTTGTTGTGTAATCATCCGTCTTCATCTTCCCAGGCTGTGCGGTTATCCTCCTTTCTATGACGAGAATGATTCGAAGCTCTTTGAGCAGATTCTCAAGGCAGACTATGAGTTTGACGCACCGTATTGGGATGACATATCAGACTCCGGTGAGCTACAGCGTGTGTGTGTCTGTACTGTGTACTGTGTACTGTGTACTGTGTACTGTGTACTGTGTACTGTGTACTGTGTACTGTGTTTTTAGAATATAAGAGGTAACACTTTATTTGACAGGTTCCATCATTTTCAATAAAAGAAGTGATGTATGAAGCCCTGAAAACTGTAGAAGGCTATTAGATGAGTCATGAATATAATCAATACATACCTAAATAATGCAGGAAAAAAACAAAAAAAAGAGAGAGAACTAGACACGTAAAATAAATGAAAGGTTTATTGATTTTAGCAACTGCTTGGAGGTTAAAGGAAAACAATAAAATGTTATTGTATACTATTTGTTTTTTTCCTGTTTTCCTATTTTGACACAAGACGGGAAGAGTTTTTTTCGGAAAGTCTTCCCTTCGCTGTTGCAGAGTATAAAACATGTTCTCAGCTGGACGTGTTTTTGACCATTTCATGTCCCTCCACAGCCAAAGACTTCATCAGCTGCCTAATGGAGAAGGACCCAGAGAAGAGATTCATATGTGACCAGGCTCTGCAGCATCCTTGGTGAGAAGAATGGCGTCACCACACTGCCCCAACCAGACAATCACAGGGAAGCACACACATCTCGGTGCGATTAAACAGCAGCATGACGCAGATTGCCTGGCGTACGCATTTGTCATGGAGAGCATGTCCTCCCTCTGTCATCTGTCGCCATGGCTCCGAGCCGGGAACCCACCTCTGCACCGCCAGCCCTCAGAGAGAAAATCTGCTGAATAAATGGCTGCCAATTAGTGGCTGGTGTCCTGAAGGATCCTCGAAGAATGTGGAAGCTTTAATGAACAATTAGGATGTCTTCCCAGGCTTGAGCTGGAGCTAATGAGAGCGAGCGGGCGTGGGCTGCTGTCTCCGGCTGAGGTGGCTAATGTGAATAGGTCTGGTATCCATTAACGGGCTGTTTGGGTCCTGGGCAGGTGGCCCGTCTGATACAAATATGTGGTTTGTGACAGCGGCACCAGGCGTCATAACCCAGAGAAATGGCTTTCATTGACGAGGTTTTATACAGCGATATTATGATGAATGTGACAGAAAGTGATGCAAACGTCGCCCTGTCAATCAAAGATGTTTTAGCATAATGAAAATAAATGACCCGAGCAAATAGGAAAACAGCATCAGGGCGATTCCCAGCGGTATTACAGATGTAAATGTAAACCATTTGGGTAATGCCGTGTTTGCATGTGTGAACTGCTACCTACTGTACCTATCGTCTCTTTTTTAAATTTGAATTATGGAAATTACAATCTCCGATCGCCGGACTTTTTGCGTCTTGTTATTCCCAAAGTCGGAACTGAAGTGGTAAAGGAAGCTTTTAGATTTCTGCACCTACTGCATGGAACAATCTACAGACTGATCTCAAGCTTCAAAACATGCCAACACTGAATACGTTTAGAGCTATAGTGAAATTAATTGAGTCCAGGCTGTCGGTGTGCACATTTTTTATCTGATCATTTTTTAATATTACTCAAATCTATGTGCCTTTTTTGTTAATTGTTGAAACTCTGTGTTGCTGCTATTCTGGACCAGGTCTCCCTTGTGAAAGAGATATTGGATCTCAATGGGACAAACCTGGTTAAATAAAGGTTAATTAAAGTTAAATATTCACATGACCTAAAAGGACTTGACTTAAATTTTCAGGATTGCTGGAGACACCGCTCTCTGCAAGAACATACATGAATCAGTCAGTCGACAGATGCGGAAAAACTTTGCCAAAAGCAAATGGAGGGTGAGCACACGAGACTTATCAGATATTACTAAAAACACAATATTCTCTATCTTTTTGAATAGCAAAAAGCATACAGTGGTTTGTCTGTACTTGGTATTACATTTGTCTGTTTGCACCCTCTCTTCACAGCAAGCTTTTAATGCGACGGCTGTGATCCGCCACATGAGGCGCCTGCAGCTGGGCACCAGCTTTGGCAGCAGCATTCACAACGCCAACTCCAACCCTCAGAGTCGTGCTCCAGCCAAGAGCCAGTCTGTGGACTGCGACCCGCCCTCCCTGAAGGACTGTGAGTGACACTTCAGATGTCTATCTAGACACAAACGTGTCCAAGTTTAATGGCCGCAGTCAGCTGAGCTCGGTTCACTCAGCTGCTCTCTTCATTGATATGATTGGAAGCGGTTTAAAGAGGTGTTATTTTCAATTAAACAGACTAAACTGATTTGACATACGCCATGTGCTCACCCTGTTTCTGGTGCCATTTAATTTGACATAAGATTCATGCATAAGAGGAGAAGATATTTGTTCATTACTTACATTATCAATCATTTAAGTCATTTATCAAACGAAAAAAGCAAAACATTTGCTGCTTCCAGCTTATCAAATATGAGGGTTTTCAGCTTTTCTTTGTTTTATATCATTGTACATTAAATTACTGGATTCTGGACCGCTAACCTTTAGTGCTTCAGTGTAAAATCAATGTTTAGACTTTATAAGTATTTGCAGTCTTAATGTGTTCTTTAGCTTTTGTACAGTGCTGATGTATATTGTATTTCTGTATATTTTCTATATGTTGATGGTGATAAACAACATATGTTTAACAAAGTAATCTTTACTCAAGGTCCACTTACTATCTTTTTCCTGGCCTTTTTAACCACATCTCATAGTTTTCATAATTTCTACTCAATAATGTTTCTATTATTTCGAAAGCCAAGAATGAAAGATGGAAAAACGTAAAGAAAAAGTCGGGTGATATTCTTTATTTTTCCTATTGTCAATAAATGCCATGAAAAGACCAAAACCAACAATGAATTGATCCTACAGTATTTTTTTGTGTGGACAAAACCTAATGAAGCTTACTCCTCTGTGTCATAGAGCTCCGTTGTTGTCCAAAAACTATTAAAAACACGTAAAAGAGTCACGCTGTTGCACTGCGTGACTGTCACTGCGTCACTGCGCGATGGAAATGTTCATTTTAGTTTCATTCCACCCTGCTAACACAGGGTAAAGTAATATTTGCTTCAAACTACAGTATTCAAATGTTTAAGGACACTTTTTTTTTTACAAATGAAAATAAATATTTGTTACTTGTTTCGAAAGATTTACATCTTCAGTAAGAACCAAGAGTCTTGGGGTTGATTGCCACAGACAGAGCAGCCTGTTGACAGATGACTTTAAGGTCGAGTTAACGCTCCATCAAACTAGTTTGAATGATGAAATCAAAAGTTTTTTCCGAAAGGCTGCACTCAAAGGCCTGCCGCCATAGAGGGGGAGAGGCGCTTCATCGTTTAAATATGGGGATAACCGCGTACATTTTCCCCTGGAAGACATTGAAAAAGTAAAAAAGAGTTTAACAAATAAAAAAAAGAGAGAAAAGTTAAAAACCCTGGCCCCTTACCAACCTCCGCACAGCTGGCCAATGACCGCGTGAAGCCGGTGCGAGTGCGACCTAACGTCAGAAAGGTGTGGGGTGAGAAGCACACTGCCGCCTGAACACGATGGTGGTTTTTGGTCTTTTCATGGGATTTGTTGACAATAATCAAAACATAGAACATTCCCAGACTTGCCCTTTGACTTTTTTTTCGTGATTGCCAAACAAAACTAAGTTAATTAAATGCAATTCCTTTGCTGAACTATATATATTTTTTCCCCCACAGGTCCTCCCATAGCACCTTTGCCCTCTGCTGTTAACGTGTACAACCAGGACTCTGATGCCCCCTCTCCTGTACGAGAGGAACCATCTGTGGTGGCCGAGCCATCGCGGCCACGACCCTCCACCGTTACGGTCATCCACACTGGGACTAAATGACGCCAGGTTCCGCGGGAGGTGAGCTGGGAGACCACAGAGCTTTGAGATGGGACACAACCATCCCAGGCTTCAATGTCCTCGCCCAGTTTGCTCATCCCGCAACCTCCCATCTGTTTCTGCCAACCCACGGGAGGAATTTGAGGAGCGTTGGCTCAGCTCCATTTACCATGGCTCAGCACGACACCGCTGCTGCTTCCCTTCCCACTGTCATACAGACCTGGAAGTACAGAGATGCTCACCAGAAGTATTTATTGTGGAAGCTACGTTCAGCCTGGATCATGGTTAACTGGCAGATGAACAAGCAGCTGGGAAGTGCCACACTAAAGGGAACTCTTTATTGAAGCTGCTATCAGTTTTGACTGAGCGTGTTGAGAGAAGGACGCTCCTCTGTATGCCTTGTGTAAATATCCTGCCTGGAAATGTTGAGTTGAGTCGTGTTATGCAAGTGAAATATAAGCTTCAAGCCGTGGTAAATAATTGTGACATCATCTGCACTCTGAACTTTCTCTTGTCGTTTTGACAGCTTTTGTTGATTTGCTGTGGTATTCGCTGCAATGGCTCCCAACAGTGTGACAGTATGTGTTATCTCTTTGCTTTAAAGTGTGCGGACAGGAAATATGAGCAGGACGGCGTGCTTCAATCACGGCTGTGATCCCTGGGAGGGCCGGTGCATTGCACTAATGTATTGGATTATTTATTTTCTTACAGCATATTATGACTTTTGTAAGACATGTGTACATGTGTTATTAGACTGGACTGAAAAGCTATTGAATTGAATGATAAAGATACAGTATCTAATAGTTGTTACTTTGTAATTTTCTGTTTTTATTTAATGAATCATTTTTTTGACGTGACTGTGAAGTCCTCCTTGACCACAGGAGGGCAACCACGTGTTGTTGCTGTGTGACCAGTTCTCAGGGATGTGCTGCAACATGAAGCCAACCAAACCCCTCTCACTGCTGGTGAGGATGTCCATGGTGAAAAGTGAAACCTCCAAATACTGCATATTATCCTAATGTGCCATTGGGAGAGTTTCACAGATGCTTTATTTTTTTTTTAATTTCTTTAAATTCATCATTATTGACAGTATGAGTGTAATGTAACTTGTACTGAATGGATATATTTTCCCTTTAAAAATGTTGATTTATATTTGGATTTAAAGAAAGTGTTTATCAGTAAAGTGGGCATTCATGTCCGCAGTAAAAATGTAAAATGACAAATGAATGCAAACGTATCTCGAGTGCTCCCATCGCAGAATCGTCTAATCAGTAGTGTACAGTTCAGTGGGCGTAATATCGTGCTACCTGCTTCCGCTCATGAGGTGGCTGGTCTGAGAACAGCTCCCTCACTCTGTGTTTAATCACTGTGCTTTCATACCAGCCTGTTGAATTTAGCAGAAAGACTCGTTCTCCTTCTTTCTCCCGCTCGCTCTCTACAGACTTTGACACAGAGAAGAGACAGGATCTGTCTTTGTATTTTCTCCGTGGTACCTTTTTATTTCATTTTAAATCACTCAACATTAATGATGAAAAAAAAAAAATCACACTCCACCAGAATATGCCCAATATCGAGGGCTTTGCCATATTGAATTATCAAAAAATGTTGTGGTGAATATTGACATCTACTTATTGTAAATACAAATCTCAACAACACAGTTAGCTTGGGTCTTGAGTGTTTATTTTTGTCTTCCCTATATTGTTCTTCTTCAAAAAAAAAAAACATCAACAGAAAGCAAAAAATATGAAGCATTGAAAGCCCCTCAGTTTGCATGTATCACATATTGTTGAAGAAATGTTGTAAAGATTCATGTATTAAAAAAAAAGAGGATTGTTTGCATGAGTTGTTGATTCTTTGAGAGGCAGTAAATATCAGGTTAGTAAGAGTTTGTACACATTTCTTAACGATTATGTTAATAGATTTAACTGTCATCACAACTAAATATATAGTAAATACAGTATATATGAGTAAATGCAGTTTATTCACACGTATTTTTCTTCTGGTAATGTAGCATACAATCATTGCACATGTATTAACCCAGGCCCTCCTTTAAAGCTAAACAAAAATGTTAACATTGTTTATCAGCTCGATACTTCATGACTTTTCCTAATTTTAGGATAATTGCTTATAAACATAATTTTGAACTGATGACATGTTTCAGGATTCAGCTACAGCAGAGATCCCGGCTGTTCAATATAATGAATTTAATTGACTTTATATTGGTGTTGATAGAAAGTTTTATGCAGCTCTACCCCTCCACAGTCCTGAATAAGTCTATTTGAATTTCTGTTATTGGATTTATTTAACAGTTTGTTCTAACAGGAACCTCTATGAGCTCTAATTGATCCCAATCAAAGGTAACCTAACCCTTTAAGATAACATATGGTACATTTCTTAGTCTGTGAGTGACTTTTTAAGTCGTTTTTAAGCAAAACTGCCAAACATCTACAGGTTCCAATTTCTCAAAAGTAAACATTTGCTGTTTTTCTCAGATTACTATGAAAGTGAAAAGTAAGTTGTCTATCTTTGGGTTTTGACTGTTTGTCGGAAAGATCAAGCAAATTAATTAAGTCAGCATGAGTTTTTGAAAAGTGTCATACTGCATGTTTACACTATTTTCTGATATTTTAAAGAGCAAATGAATAATTGATTAATTGCAAAAGTAATCGGTAGATTAATCGATAATAAAAATTATCTTTAGTTGCAGCCCTAAATAAAAGTGATATATATATATATATATATATATATATCCATAGCACACACCATATAAAACACTTTTTCTTACTTATTATGCATAATAACTATGTTTTCTGGTTATTTCTGTACTGCGTCACCTTCAGTTTGTGGACTGTGTCCATAATCTCAGATGGACTGACGGTTGTACTCTTGAGGAGGATGCATCCCGTCGTAGTGGAACTCCCTCCACTGCTCGCTGCTCTCTCTGCTCCTCTCGTTTTGCTCTGGGAAGATTATGAGAATTTTAGTAGATGAATGAGCTGGTCGAGTGAATGAATTCATCCCTCAGCTACATCAGATATACCATCATCCTCCTCTTCGGCGAAGTTCTCGTACTGGTTCCTCTTCTCCTCGTGAAACTCTCTCTTTCGTTCATCTGCAGCCAGAACCTGCCTCTGCTCGGCTGCATGCACAGAGGAGGAGAAATAACTGAGTGTAAAACAATAAACAAGTGTAACAGTTTATTGTTAAAACATCCGACAGAAAGTCTTATTTATTTATTCATTATTTTATTTTATTTTTCACTTTTCCTTTGAAAAACAAATAATGAAAAGTTAATAAAAGTATTTTTTAATCTTATTGATACCTCATAAGCAGTATTGCCTTGGATTTACCTGATAAGTGGCTATTTTCATTGAAAACATTTATCAAATTGACAACACTTCTATGGTAATATTCAGTTAATGTTAACTAAGCAAGCCGGTTGAGCAAGCTTTTAGAAAATTATTACACAGTCATCCGACTTTTTGGGGGCTTTACGTTTGTGTCATCCTGTTCAGTTAGCCTTGTGAAACTTAGTTAAACAAATGACTTATGAAGACCATAAATAGGCCAAGAGTGATTATTCAGCAGCTAACTTCCTGGATTGAAAACACCTCTGCTTTCTGAAAACCACTGTGCACCCTGGGGATTTTTTTAGGCTTAACATACTTCAATCGACTCACTCAGGTTGAGTTGAGTACATCAAAATATCACATATCTGAATATGCTCGACCAGAAAGAACACTATCGTTGGTCTTAAAATAAACTGCATCAACTCAAAAGGAAGCACCGTTTCCATTGAAAGCTAGTAAGCATGTATAGACACACACACACTCAACACAATGACTGTTGAACATCACAAAACTGCAACTTCAAAAAAATACCACAGAACTGAATCACCGTGTCTGAACAAAAGCTGCTTTTTGTGAACTTAAAGCTGGCATTTGTGGTGAAGCTGTGATTCACAGAAAGGTGCTTGTTGCCAAGGCCGACACTCAAAAACACAAAAACCTGGACCCCCTAGTGACGGAAAGAGGTCTAATGAGTAATGTCTCAGCCTTTTTACTAGATCCGGTAATACGTATGTATATGGGTAGAAAGCAGTGGTGGAATGTAACTAAGTACATACTATACTCAATTACTGATACTTAAGTTCAATTTTGACATGCTTGTGCTTGACTATAACCGTTTTCTACTCCACTACATCTCAGAGGGAAATATTGTAAAATTCTGATGCAGTAGCTACTGCTAATCTACCCAGTAGTATACAAAGTATCTATACATTATAGACTACAACATTAAAATGCTCTGACATTTTTTTGTGATAACAACTGAATAATATAATATTTAATAATAACATAACAATGTGAAAGGAACCATTGTGCATAATAAGTACTTTTGCTCTTGATACTTTAGTTACATTTTGCTAATAATATTTCTGTACTTTTACTTAAGATTTTACACCTTACATTTTGAATCCAGGACTTTTACCTGTAACGGAGTATCTCTATGATATTTGTACTTTTACTAAAGGATCTGAGTACTTCTTCCACCACTTATTAGAGCACAGGTTCACATTTTATCAAATCTTCATACAGAACGTACAAACATATACAGTATGTAAGGCCTACAGAAGCTAATAAGATATTTCAGCAGTCTGAGTTTGACAAATCAAGTCACAACATTACAGTCTCTTTAGTAGGGATCCGGTTCCGAAATTGGTACTAATACAGTTACAGAGAAGTGACCTGCGTGTGACCTCTGACCAGCAGGACTGGACAAATGAAGAAGCCCAGAGCACATTAAAGTACTCATCTGTCATGTTGGTTTCAGTGGAGCTCACACACCGACAGGCAGAAACGTTAAAAAGAGCCATTAGCTGAGATAAGAGAGGTTTGGGATAGCCATGCTAACCTTTCAAAAATCAGGTCACAACCTTTGACCTTTTAACAGGATTCACAGCACAAGTCAGTGCATGCAGCAAGAGCTGGAACTAATGCTGGGAATTTAAGTCACTTCGTTTTACATAACAGAGTCGAATGTTTATAAGATTAACAGATGAACTGCAACTCAGTATTCGTGACTTGCAGATGAAAACATTTGAAAGCAACTACTTGCTATTTTTAGTTTGTTATCTCTTTCAAACATTGCACATCATCCATCCTTTTCTTCACCTGACACACCACAGCAGACCTGCTTCTGATGGCTCACTAACTCCCACAAAAAGTCAAATTCTTGTTGTTGAGAGTCTGATTTCTACGATGTCAAACCTTTGCTTCAAATTTGCTTTATCCACCTACTGAAACATGTAAAATATTTACCAAATATTTTCCTTTGCAAATTGAATCTGCCTGCAAAGCGACACGTTGTGCTTGTATGTCATCATGAAGCAGGAGAGGCTCAACGAAAGTGAGCACAATTTGTTTGTCTCACTTTTTATCTTGGTTTCTCTCTGACCCCTTTCTGCCTGTGTGTCGGCACATTCCACATTCAACTCCCAAACGCTCACCCACTCACTCTCAGTCCATCACAGTCTCTTCAGCGTGTTTACTGCTTTTGTTTTCACTTTATCGCTGCTTTTAACTACACAAAGTGTCTTTTTGTTGCTGGTACACACACAGACCCACAGCATGTTACACAACTCCAATTCAGAGCAGAGGTCTCAGTGTGTGCTCTCACCTTCCTGTTGGCAGAGCTGTACAGTATGTGAATTTTCCCAACAGTTGTAAGGAGAATATTGACTGATTTACTCGTGAGGTCTGCGTGTGTGAGTGCGTGCGTGCGTGAGTGTGTGTGTGTGTGTGTGTGAGCTCCATGCTGCCCTGTGGCTCCTGCTGCAGCCTCCAGCAGAGGAGGCAGAGCTGCTGTGCTACCAGACAGGTCTGAGGCCAGGCGAGGTTCACAACACAGTTAACAGCTGCTGGCTGCCATAAAAATGTCCAGCCTGTCATTAACATGTCCGCTCACTGTCCATTCAAACTGAACAAAAAAAAGAGCAGTTTCAAGAGTCATTTCATCTATCACTGTGCCAAAAATGACATTTACTCAAAACAGGAGAAGGAAATATGTCAGTGTGGTTATACTCCACAAAGTGTTATCGCTTTGTTTCACACAGAATTCAGATGCTTGAATTATTTATTTGTTTTTACCTTGTTTATGCGATCAATGCTTTGTTTTTGTTGACCATATTAGCATCATTTCTTCTTTTCTGGTGATGTATGTTTTTTTGTGTCGGTCTATACTTTTTCAAGGTTTCTATTGTGCAAGATGATTTCTTTTAAGAGGCAGAAATGTTTCATTCACTTCAATTAATTTAGATCAAATAAACATTTCTAGAATCAAATGTAATATTGTTGATGATAGTGCAGCAGCCTGCCCTCTCATTTCTAGGAAATTCCTCAAGTATGTAAATATTCGCCGTATTTATCGCAGCTCTTTGGCAGGATTTTCTTTCATGTTTTAAGAGGTAACAATCGTGACAAAGTTTTTGCATACCATAAAGTTTTACAAATAGTGATGTAGGATCAAAAGTCTTGACTATGAGGAAACTACAGAATCCCACACAGTGTTGAACACTTTTTAATTAATAATGATAATAAAGTGAGTGCAAGAGATCAACAGTGTGAAGGATTCTTTTCTTGTTTTATCACCAATTTGGATGCAACAAAATGACTTCCATCGTGTCATAACAGTCAAGAAATGAGTGTGAGTGCGCCTCTGCTGCCAAAATGTCTTTATAATAAGACACAGACACACAACAACAAACACACTTCAAGAAACGCACACCACCTCAGCCGACCAGACCTCAGTTCAAACTGCCACAAACTGTGAACTCACCGTATATCTCATCCTGAGACTTTGAGGCCCGTCTGCTGCGTTTTCTGAAGAAGTTTGAGGCATCTGCCTCCTTCATGAAGATCCTCTTCAGTGGACCTGCAGTGGGGAGCAGGAGGAGATTCAGCTCACAACATAAAGGGATAAAGAGAGGGGGTGTAGAAGAGATGCAGCTCCTCACCTTGTGGATCTTTAGCGCTGCTGGGCACAGCTGCAGAGTCGGCCTCTGGAGACACTGGGTCAGAGGGCAAAACAGGAAGGCTCTAAATTAAAAAAACACAGAATCTAGGCTCCCATGCTTACCCCTGCATGAAGAATACAGACAGCTATCATCACATACATTCTCCTGCATCAGACTCACAGGAAAGTGCCAGAAGCACAGCGAGGAGAGCCAGGAGGGTTGCATACTTCCAGGACATCTTCAGCTCTGTTTCTGACTTTGTTGCGAGATGCGAGTAATGTGACAAACCAGGAGGGAGATGTGAGTTTGTGAGAGGTGGGGTGGGAGCCTGGAGGAATATTGACTGCTTGTCAGAGGAGAGGGAGGGAGTAACTGTGCAGATCTGATAAGGCTGAATCCAACAAAGAGAAGACAAAAAGGTGCTGAGGTTTAATTATGACTTGTATTGTGCTTTTTTTAACCACTTATTTTTTTTAAGTATATCATGGGCCTGTGAGGGTCTCATTCTTTCATAGTCATAGAAGGGAAAACGTATAGGCCTCACTATAAAAATGACCCTCCAGGGTAAATACGCACCACTTTCCTGGTTAATATCCACACTTACTAGAGAAAATGGATGACAGACAACAAAACCCTGACTATTCTGGAGAAAAAATAGTAAAAACTGAGGCCCAGAGCTGGAGATTTTTGTTGCCAAATGTCTCCTTTGCAGATGCAGCTGAAAGAGGCCCCTCAACAAGGCCGCTCTCTCTGCCTCTTGCGTAAAGTCCTGCCGGAAAGTATGCAGACTTCTGTTTGCTAGAGTTTTTTTCTCCACCTGAATTCTGGCTGTGCCCCAGAAAAGACTGAATGTTTAAATTGTTTTGTGGGGTAATCCAAGATGGAGGCGGGATTGTTGCTCAGGAAAGTGAGAGGAAATTGGAAGGAGTTTCAAAATATGTGTCCTAAGTTTATTCAGGTAAGTGAGGAAAGCATATGGAGGATGGAAAATCATACTTGAAATGAATTATGACTTCAAATTAAACAGAGAGCCTGTGAGTTTTGAATTCAGGGAAAAAGTTGTGGTGTGGTGTGGTATGGTGTTATTGTGTTTAATATATATATTAATATAATGTGGACCTATGTGGATAATACAAAAATATAATGTGATGTTTTGTTAGAGATTAAACTACTAAACAGGATATACAAGTACAGCTTGTATTAGTCAATTAATCAATTAGCTGATTAACAGAAAAATAATTGGCAACTATTAGGAACAATGATTAAGTCCCAAACTAACATTGCATGGTTCCAACTTTATAAGTGTGAAGATTTGCTGGTTTTCCTTTCAATTATTTTAAATAGTTTTAATGTAAAGGTAATATTTTGAAGGTGTGGACTGTCAAAACAAACATTGTGAAGGTGTCACTTTGGGCTCTGTGCGACATTTCTCACTATTTTCAAATGTTTAAACAAACCAAACAATCAATAGATCAATGGAGAAAATAGGAGCAAATTAATCCATAATGCAAATAACCATCAGTCACAGTCCTTTACAAAATAAAGAAAATTAAGTTAAAATGATCCAATTAAGTGTTTCTACATTGAGTACTTTTACTTTGAATACTTTAAGTAGAATGCATTTTCCTTACATAGCCTACTTTTCAATGCAGGACTTTTACTACTTTTAGTACTTTAACTAAAGTAAAGTCTGGATACTTCCTCCACCACAGATAGGACATGATAGATTGTGTTTCATTAGTGGCTCAGGTTTGTGGATTTATACTTTTATGACTGCAGCATTTCCTCCACTAAGGGCCGCTGTGGGGCCGCACAGTCTCAGTATCTCTGCCTTTCCCCGCAGCCACCGTTAGGGGGCGCTGTTTCCCCGCGGACGCGTTGATGACACGGCTGTGTGGCAGCGGCAGGAGGCAGGCAGGCAGCGTCAGCAGGCAGAGGACTCACTCAGATCGACCAGTAATCACCATCGTCACTCACACTGCCATGTTCGAAAAAAACAACAACAGCGCTTCCTATTTTCTACCTGGAGTGAAACTTTAAAGCCTGAAAAACAAGACAAGCCATGCTGCTGGACGCTACACCGCCGCGGATATAAGCGACACTGAAGACAAGAAAGTAGCTACCACCACACCGAAGCCACAAAGAAGAAGAAGAAGAAGAAAAAGAAGAAGAAGAAGAAGAAGAAGAAGAAGAAGCAGCTTCTTTTCTTTTTTTTTTCACGCTCGGAGGGAAAGACGGCATCCGGCCTGAGAAGAAGCTCCGAGGTCGGGGACTCCGGTCGGAGCAACGCTCATCGTTTCTGGTGAGAATCTCTCACATTTTCGGTGTCGTTTCTGTGAATGTACCGACGGTTGAACCACCGATTAGCGCCACGGTGGTACAAGAAACATTCACACCGCCCTGCGTTGACACAAAACGGGCTTAACAATGTTTACTTCTCAGCCTCGGTGTGTGTCTGTGTCTCTCTCTGTGTGTGTGTGTGTGTGAATGCAGTCGTTTGTTGTGTGTGAGCTTTTCAGCTTGTCCCATTCACCGGTGAATGGCCGCTTTTCACTAAAAAACAAGCTGTGAGGTTAGCTACATGCGGCATAAATGAATAGGAAAGTAAGTTTAGAGTGGTTCTTGCTCCATCATGTCTGCCCTCACGGTTAAACATTTGTGTCAGCTTTGTTGTTAAATACAGAGCCAACACAGTCGGCTGCTTAGTTGTCTGTACATGGTATGAGGTTTGGTTGCAGGCTGCTTCTGCATGTATCGTCTTGCGTAGTTGCCACCAAAACATTCACTGACCCACATTTTATAGACTGTTTTTCTGGTCCAATTCTTTTTTTTTTTTTTCCCTCCAAACTACTTGGAAGCACCGTGCAAACTGTACCAGCCTGTGATCTCACACACACAGTCAGTATTAACAGCTTTAAGCCTGCTCAGCTTTTTTGTGGGAGGGCCAGGAGCAGACATGGCAAACCGTTTGAGAGAGGCTCCTGCTATTTTCTAGGAATTTCACCTCAGCTTTCATTGAATTCCTGTACTTGTGTTTTCTCCCTGAGTTAACCTGTGTGGGGGGGTTAACTGTACTTGTGTGGGTGAGAGATGGATGTGAAGTGAGCAGGATGTCCAAGAAGGAAGACATCATTGTTCTGAAGGGGGGAGGGATGCTCATTGCAAACTCATGAGGAAGTTCATTTTAGTGTGAGAACACCCAGGAGCCTGCGTGCTTACATATTAATTGCCACATTTATTGTGCTCCTGTTGTTAACAGCCTTATTCTAAGTCTACTGACTCGAGGCAAATATTGTGTTAGATGTTATGTTTTATGTAACTACGTTTCACTGTTATGTGCATGAGACCAAACTCTTCATATGCGTATAATAGAAACTTTGAAAACTGCTTTTGTTAGTTTTTAATAATATGCTTGGAAATTAAATTTGGAAAACAAAAACGTCTATAACATGCACACCTTTTTTGTGTTGTCTTGTCTGAAATAAACCAAACTTCTTAAATGTTAAATGTGGCCTGGCAGCCGATCAAGAATTTTGCTTGGATGATTATTTTTTTTTTTTTAATGAAAGAGCTGTCAAAGCTCTTTCTTTCATTTCTTATGAGCAGGTTTCAGTTTGACAGTCACAAGCTGTTGAACTTCCTTGAAGATGTTTATTATTCTGAAGCTTCAGGGGGTGTGTCAGTTTTTTGGGCTCAAAATACTTTGTGTTTAGCCTGGTACCTGCAGGAGGGCAGGGAGCTGTTGGGGGACAGTGTACCCGTGTGTGTTGGTTTGACGTGGGGTCGTTCCCTTGGTGAAGGCCTTGGGGATCGTGGTGGCAGGGTAACCTGACACGCTGTGAAACAGCTGTAGCCACGCGGTGCTGATCCCTCGAGTCCCAGTGCAGATCAGATGATGGTCCAGTATGTGTATGGGTGTGTGCGACTGTGTGTGGGAGCATACACAAGAATGTGTTTTTTTCGATTCATTCTCTACTTTTTAGCATGCAATCATACACGGAATGATTTCATAGACTTTTTGGAAAATTTTAATTTCTTGTTCAAGGCTTTGCTTATACTGTGTGTTATCTGTGTGTCTGTGTGGGTGTGTGTGGTGTATGTGTTAGAGCTCATGTTTAAGCAGCAGGCCAAGACAGCTGGCTGAAGGTTAATGTGTCACCGCTCTCTGGGGAGCAGCTGCTATGTCACAGGCACCACTCCTTTCTATAGATAGCCATAAATACAAACTCTTTCCTCTTTTCTTTGCTGCATTAACACATGAACTCTGGCACCAGTATGCAGGTCAGTCCCCTCGCATACAGTTGCCCCACAAGACAAATGCTGTGGCTTGCAAGTTTGGTCGCCTCCACTCCCTGATTCTCTGTCAGTCTGAATCTGGGAAGTGTCCAGTGGTATTAAAGACCCCACTGCAGCCACTGAGCCAGCTGGCTGAGAACCTGTTTGATCGAGTTATATTGTAATGCCTTACACCACATATCTGGGTCGTCATCTGAAGTATTAATGTCTGAAACAGGTGAGGGACAAATATTGCCTTTTTCCCCGTCACTCTTGGCAGGTTTTGCTGGAGCTGTCTGAACACTTGTCTGGTCTTTATTTGGAAGCAGACACACACACAGACACACACACACACACACACACACACACACACACACCTTCATCCAAACCAACATTATTACAGCCAGCATAGCTTCGCATATTTGAAATGTGCTAAGGTGTTCATAATTAAATTCTCACTGGTTTAATAAAAGACCATGTTAAATCCATGTGCTTGGTTTTTTAATTAGCTGAATTTAGAACCCCTCAGGCCCACCCTACCTGGGCTCAGTAGGTTTTTCTAGTCAGGGATTGAGAAAGTAGACCAATGTTCAGCAGCTAAAAATAAGTTCCTTCTTAATGAAATTGATCCGTTTTCCATTTAATTCAAAGCTTAGTGATTTTCTCACAAGCGGGAAAGAAAAGGGTCGAAACAAGTTTTTCCACAATAATATCTTTTTATTCAAATGAAGACGCAGGAAGATTAGTCGACAAAGAATAAATCAACAACACTTTTTAATAATCATTCGTTAAGGCCGAAATCCCAAACATTAGCTTCTCAAATGACACAATTTGCTTGGTTTCATTTAAATAAAATGAATATATTTGTGTTTTGGACTGTTGGTCCGTCAAAACAAGAAAGTTGAAGGCATCACTTTGGGCTCTGGGATATTGTTAAAATTATTTTTAATAAGTTAAAGCTGATTAGAGCTGAAACAGTTATTCAATTAGTTGATAGAAGATTCATCACAAAGAGTTTTGTTAATTGATAAAAAAAAAGTCTGTAGTTTTTCAACCAAACAAATGAAAAATAATCTTATGTTTCATACAGCCTAACAATAAAAGTCTGCTACAAACAAGATGCCACCTTAACTTGCTGCAGGGTTTTCCCAAACTGTAACGCACAACTATGCCTGGCAGGCAGGCTGTCTGAAATTACTACAGAGGCCACTGTGAGCTGTTTGTGTTTGCAGTTTGATACTGAAACTGATATTCTGATAACCCCATCCTGCCGCCTGCCCGTAGTTAGATAGCAGCGTGGCCTGTTGTTCCCTTTTAACAGCCATGAAAGGCTATCAGGACCTGCTGGGGCTGCTGGTGTGACAATGAGCGCCGACGAGCAGGGAGGGGGAGGCTAATTGACGCTCTCTCTGATGCTAATGCACTGCTCACAAACGGACGCCAAGTGACTTGACTCAGACTCTGATCAGATGAGTCCACGTCTGCACGATTATCTCCGTAATGAGCCAAACAGGAGTCTGTGATAATCCTGCTGCCTTTTATCTAGAATAAAGAAAGACTATCAACATATCTAAATATTTGTATTTATAGGGAGAAATTAACACCTTTTTTAAAAAAATTTTTTTTAAATGTTTTTCAAAAAATGATATTGGACAAAAAGAAAAATATATTGGAGTGACACTATTGTGCTGCCTGCCAGATGATATCAGGCCCTATCTGGCGATCTCAGCTGGGTCCACAAGGTTTATCTGTCACAATCATCTTCTTAATCCCATTCATAAACCTTGTTATCATGTGAAGTGTAAGTGGTGCTTTACATGCATCGTTTTCATATGAATGGTGTGTTTAATTTAAAAGTCGTGGTTATTCATGACATATTTATGAAGGGAAATTAATCAAACATCTTTTTTTCTTAAGATAATTATGGGTATAATTGTACATTTAAGGCAAATCTCAGAAATAGCCCAAATTGTGTAAATATTTTTATCCTACATTTATCTAGAAAATTGAAAAGAAAGTACATTTTCTGTGTATATAAATAATCTTAAATAAACTTTATTTATGAAAATGTAGGATTGGAATGTAATCGAGTCAAATTTTCACCGCACACGGTGAATTTTTGACTCTGCATTTAACCCATCCCAGTATTATGAGCAGTGGCCGGCTATTATATAAACAGAACCTGGGGAACTATATTGTGTGCCTTGCTCAAGGTCACCACGGTAGTGCCCAGGAGGCGGATTGGCTCCTCTCCAGGTACCAGTCCGCACTCTGTATTTAAGGAGCTTGGGGACTTGAACCGGCGACCCTTCGGTTCTCAAACCAAGTTTCTACTTCCACTCCAGTTTAGAGATCAAAGTACAAAGTGCTTCACAGTGAGAAAATGTAATAACAAAATGCATGAAGGGCAAAATTTAAAAAATAATAAACACGAAATGAAAACCACATAGCAGCTCAGATAAAATCAGGGTATGCTTTCTGATTAGTTTTGTTTTTAGACTTGAAAGAGGACACAGACTTTTTTCTTCGGTCAGGTCTTCGGGCCCCGGTTGCCAAAAGCCCTTTAGCTTTCAGCCCGAAAGAGACAGAAGACCACTGCCCAAAGATCTTCAAATATGCAAAGGTTCATAAGGGATTAAAAGATTTTAAATATAGTATGGAGCCATGTCAAGAAGAGCCTTAAAGGTAATCAATAAGATCTTAAAATCAATCCTAAAACAAACAGGAAGCCAATGTAAAGAAGCTAAAACAGGTTTGTATCCCGTGGTTCTGGTTTATCAAAGATTTAATGGATCATTTATTGTCATTATCCAAGACAGGGTTGCACAATAAAACGGAACAAAAAAAGTAGTGCATTCCTGTAGGCCTACTGCATTTAAAAAAAAATGTTGCGTCATGAGGAATGTAAACAGCAACAACAAAAACAATGGTGAATTCTCTGGGAAGATAAAATTACCTACATCTTTTACATAAAAATTCGACATCAGGGAAACATTGTTCATCAACTTTGATGTTTTGAGCACCAAGCGTCATTGATGTAAACGCAGAGTCCGACCCCTCGTCTCACTAGAGTCCTGCGCTCTGTCTGTGCTCCGCCCGTCAAGGGCAACAGCATGATCCGGGATGCCACGCTGGAGCCAGGTCTCTGTAAAGATGTGGGCACAACAGTCTCTAACGGTGCTCGGTTAGCCGGAGTCTTATTTCATCTATCTTAATTTCCTCAGACTTGACATCAGCCAGGAGCAGGCTGGGTAGTGGAATAGCCTCAGCTCCTAGCTCCCTCTCGTCCTGGGGCGGTCATTCCACCCTCTGTGGCGTTTGGTCCGGCAGGTCAGACTCACTGACATGGCGGTTGAAAGATGCCATGGTCGCCGATTGTCTCAAGGTTATTGTTTAGATGCCTGAAATAAGGTTGTGGTAATACAAGCTTAAGATATTTTAGCGTTCTATTCCTCAACATAAAATGCGTCAGTAAATACCCCACTCATGAATTTTGAAGCTTGTATGTGTCTTTAAAAAAAGGCGATTGCTAACAATTGACCAAATGAGACGGCTAAATGTCTTCACGCCAAATCCTAGTCTTCCTTTAGCTTAGTGGTGGACGTGAGTTATGCGGCCGTGGTTTAGTTTGTTTATAGCCTAACGTTAGCTTTTTACTTCTGCCGATTTTGAATTTATGCCTCAAAAATCATCAGTGGTGATGATTTGTGAAGATTATCTTGCTGAACAAAACGTGTAAGTATCATAAGTGTGTGTTTGCCACAGAGCTTATTTTCTGCTATAATCCAAAATCCAATGGAAAATCCCATTGACCTTTTTGTCGAGTTAACCAGTGCGATGCTAACTTCCAGGGTTGGCCTACAAAAACACGTCAACCCTGCAGCACCAGCAGAGGTCACAGCACGACAGCATGTGACCTGTTTTGACCCCCCCTCAAATAATCTAGAATCGTTATGCACCAAAAGGTGCCCAACCCTAGCTACGAACCTGCAATATTGAACTTGGTCATCTACTGTCTGACTGCAGGCAGTATTAGTTCACAGAGAAAGCTTAGTGAGGAGCAGGCCTGTCGCTCAAGCCGCTGTAACCATAGCAGCAGTGTTAATCAGCTAGTGTTGAATCTTATTGCCTGTGAGATCTGTGGCTGTGCGTCACTGGTCTTGCCTGGCCTCCTCCTTCAGCCACGGGCTATGGCTCAGGCGTCTGTTGTACTTCCCACACGCACACACACGCACACATCAGCACTGACCTGTCTGTCAGCACTGCTTAGCCCTGCGGACGCAGGTGACGTGTGACAAGTGTGAAAGCAACAGGGTGAGGAAAAGTGTGTCAGTGAGGCTGGAAAAGAGCAAAGAAAGGATGATATATATAATATTTGGACTTTGGATTTTGCACCTGGCCTTTTGTAACGTTAAAACACATCTTACTGTTAAATTAAAGCCTCACCTGCTGCAGTGTGTGGGGGAAGCATGCCTGCTTGGTTGTCAAGCTCAGCTCAGTAGCACGCAACACACCATTACCTCCTGCGTCTCTCGGAAAAAAAGCCAACTTTTTACTGTGCACAATGCAGCCTTTATATAAGGCCCCCATAATGGTGCCAGCTCCTTCACTCATGTCCTCATTGTCTTGGCCAGGATGAGAAAAGGCTGCTCTTTAGAAAAGCTAGGCTGAGCTCACCCGTGAATCATGCCAACAGTCACGCTTGTTCTCTATCGTCTTCTATGTGCGAGGCAGCCAGGGGAGGAGAAGCAGACGTTTTCTAGGACCCTCGTTCTCCTAAAGGCAGTGACGTTAGCTGGTTTACTGAACCCTGTAGGGTTCACAGAGAGGTTGCGACCTTGCTTTTCCTGTTTCTGTGTGTGGTCCAGACAGCACCCTGTGGCAGTGGTGGTGGCGGCAGTGGTGTGATTGGTTCATCCGGCAGAAGTGGGACAATTGCACAGACCTCTGCAGTGATGGTGGCTTGTGGAGTCTGGCATTACAGGGCTGCCGTGGGGGGTGGTTGTTCCTCACAGCAGGAACTCTTACCCTTTTAGCAGCCCTCAGTTTATCATCAGCACAGTCTGTTTGCTTGCAGACAGAATCCATATGAAGCATATGTTTACTGTCACCACTGCAGCATCCACAATGCTCCTCCTCTCAGCTGTTTCCTCTGCATTCCCGCCCCACTGCCTCCTGCAGACTGTACTGCCAGATATAGATAGAGATGTCAGTTTGTCTGAGAGTCGTGTAATGGTGGGTATTGATGGCCGGTTTAGGGGATGAAAATGCAGACGTAGTCGGGAGGGGGGGTTGGGGTTGCTATAGGGTTTGAGATGCAGGGAGAGGGAAAATCAGCATGCATGCAGTCTCCTGCCGTGCTCTGCATTTTCAACATGGAAAAAACAGTGGGGTTGCCGTGGTAACAAATCCCAAATCAGCACGGTGCTCGGACCCCTCCGCCCCACTCCACACGCCCCCTCTTCCCTGGCCACCTCCCAGCAGATCTGGAGCTCAGACCTCAGACCGGCCTACTTAGGGGAGCAGGGATAAGGCTCGGAAAAGGGATCCTGTCCAAAGCTCCACACTCGATCCCAGAGCAGGAACATCGGCCAGCAAATACGGGTGCACAGTAGACGGACCCCCCCCCCCCCCTTCTCCTCCTCTCCGCTGCTCCCATTAACGCTCCCATTAACCACAGTGATATGTATCCACATAGTCTGCTGGATAGTAGGTTACATCCCGGTTATTTATGAGAAGTTAATGTGCCCTCTCATATCACCATCATATACATTCATTATTTAAGGGGGTTTTCTGGATATTGCCATGGAAACTGAAGAGAGATTTACTTTAAAAACCAAACCAAATTCTAGTGCGAGATTATCCTGATTTATTTAATCTCATCCCAATGATTTTAAACATTAATATCAGCGCTACAACTAATGATTGTGTTCATTATTGATTAATCTGTCCATTCTTTTTTCCCGATTAATCCTATAAACCTTTAAAAAAAGTCCACAAAATAACGTAAAATACCCATTTCAAGTTTCTAGAGCCTAAAGTGACTTCTTTAAATGACAAGGTAATAATTGCCAATTAATTATCGGCCGATAATACAAAGCCAAATTCTTTTTTTAATTTGTGATTCGCCAACAAACGCAGATCATCCATCTTTACTTACTACATCTTAACCTTTCTTACCATCAGGTGTGCATAAACTACAGGTTAGGACCTTTTTTTACATGCAAAAATGTGAATTTATCAGTCATGTTATCGGTATCGACCGGGGAAAACAGCCCACATGTTGCAGGCTGTGGGAAATGCTGCAGCAGGAGAGTGGGTAGGTTTACGCAGCGAGCTCGTCAGACGACGAACCGCTTGCCCATGCTGGAGCTGATGTGTCATGAGGCGACTGATGTGAAGCTGTTATGACAGTCGAGTTGACGTTTTGCCTCATGTCGGTTTCTTGGAATAGTTAGCTTGATTCTTTCATGATTTAAGAACAAAAAAGGGCAAGTAGGCAAGACAAGCGCTCCATTTCCATGTACTTATTAGAGTGGCTCTTTTTGACAAAATGAAACTTTGATCTTGTGACAAAGATTGCTAGCCGTCTACATGGTACTCAGCCTAAGACACTAACAGGACGTCCCATGATGCATTTCTTTGTCAGGTTACATGATTTTTGGGTATTCAAGTTCAGGCTTTTCAGTTACCTCACAGCTATCTGAAGCTGAGAATGCATGAAATGTCCTTGTGTAGTGTAAATGCTCATCATCTAAAGTTTAATATTTTGCTTTGCACTGTTCCAGTTTGCTTTTGCCTAAAGCCGAGATGCCGCTGTCCGCCGCGTGGAAGGAATGGGGGCAAGCTCACTGCCTCTTAAAACTCTGTGTACAAACCTTTTAAACCAGCCACTCTTGCGCTAAACTTACAGTTTCTAGGGTGAGAAATGGTCAATGCAGCTGCTGAATCATCTTCCCCAACAAATGCTTGTTGGCTATTGATACGAAATTTAAGTTTTCATTCAAGGCGCCATGTTTGAAGAACAGTTTGGTTCAGTGATTGGCTGCTGCTTTTTCACCACTCGGACTTGTTTCAAGTCTAATCTGATTTGCCAGTTTGGGCTGATGCGTCTCCCAATCTCCACTGCAATAATCAACAAAAATCTGTTAATCATTTAAGTCGTTTATCAACCAGAAATACTAAACGTTCTTTGTTTCTAGCTTCTCAAATGTGAGGAGCTGCTGTTTTCTTCCTTCATATTTTTGTAAATTGAAAAGGTTTGGGTTGTGAGCTGCTGGTTGGACAAAACAAGCAATTTGGGGAAATGACCCTGGGCTCTTTTTTGACATTTGTTAATATAAAGAACAGTTGAATTCATATTGAAAAGAGTTGTTAGTTGCTCATTGTTTGTAAAATGGTCATTTGGCTTCTTAAATGAATGGTTCACATATTCTAAAGTCTGTCTCAAAATAATATTCACATGCCCATAATTACTACAAACTAGTTTTTGGTCGACTTAATTGATTTTTCTGTCCATACTGGCCAAGAAGAAATCCGTACCCACTGCAATTCCAAATGCAGTGGGTAAATGATGGGGAACAGTCCTCGCTTTGTGTAAATATACATTTTTAAATTAAGCTGAAGATAATGAGGATTCCACAGTTTTAGTTACACAAACCAAATAGGTATTTTCTAAAAGTATTGCCTTTTTAGTTCAAGATTCACCATAGTTCTGTGCACAAAGGGAATTGCATCCTACAAAGACTGTAACTTTGGAAGTTCCCCTCTTGATTTGTAACGCGTTTCCTTTTGCTGATCTTAGAATGCATTTTTTTTTACACATAATGAGGACTATGGCTTTTGCCCCCCATCACTTACATGAATATCACACATCTCTTTGCACCCAGTATGGACAAGAACAAAAGCTACAGCCACCAAAAGTGGTTTCAACGAACGTATAGTCATAGGCAAGTACTGTTTTTAAAGAGAGAACCTATCCTTTAACCGATGATTCAAACATAAGAGGGCATTCTTATTTCCAGCCTTACCCTGTTCCTCTAAATGCTCTTGTTATTTGGCTCTGGCCGTGTGAGTAAGTTGTTGCATCTTTGGACAAAATTCAAGTTTTGAAGTGATATTTGGAAGACAAAAAGCTGTCGGTAGGGAATAGCCCTGAGGGTCTGAACTACTCATGTGTTTTCATGTCTGGTTGGACTCATCATCGTCGTCGCAGACTGACACATGTCCAGATCTGCAGTAGTAGTGGAGTCATGATCTCTGAATTGAGGTCACAGGGAGAGGCTGCTTGTAATCTGCTCCTGCCAAACATTCACAGTTATCTTGATGTCTTGATTTTTTAAAACTCTTTTATTTATTTATTCCCCCCCCCCGCTCTTTTGACACAAATTCTCTCACTGATTTTCTCTCTCACACACACACGCATACTGTCTCTAGCTCTCACAATCAGTCACTCTCATGTACACAGTAAATGCGACTGGAATGTGTAATGTGGACTCGATGCGGCCCAGGCTCGTCCTGCTCCATTCAGTAGCAAATCCCCCTGGTTTAGGATTTGCTTTTACAGTCCGGTGTGCCAGAGACCGTACTCTAAACTCGCCCGTAAGAATCTCTCACCAACTTGTCATGTTTTCCCAGGAGGAGGAATGTAAAGTAATGTGCCCGTATGAGCTGAGTCATAATTAGCGTCAGAGCGCTGATTTGTTTGTGCCATTGTTCGCCCAGTCAGATACCTGGTGATCCAACAACGTCTTTGATTTCAGTGTGACTCTTGCTGTGGGGTTGTGAAACATGGCTGCAGGCAGATGAGGTGCATTCTTTGGCAGTAAAGGCAGTTTACGTTACAGTTTTTTGTCAGTGAAATGTCAAGTCCCTCGTCAACACTACATCTCACCGATAGTGGCGGTGGAGTAGTCTTCTGTAACTAAAACAAGCTGTATCTGGTCTTATCGTTGTATTACATGGGGTACAACCACAACTGGCATACTATGTATTGTTTTATTTGTCGTCCTCAGGCCTCCCCTTCCCGAGAGCTCAATGGAGAAGATGAAGCGGTTCAAGCGGCGTCTCTCTCAGACGTTACGAGGCAGCCACACCATCGACGAGTCGCTGTCTGAGCTGGCAGAGCAGATGACCATCGAGGAGAACGGCCTGAAGGACAGTGGTGAGGTTTTAGAGGCAGTTCGTAAAAATGTCTGTGAATGCAAAGCAAGTGGAGTCGCTGTATCCAGAAGAATCTTTCAACGCTAATTTGAATGTTGTGTTCTCAACGCTCTTCAACATATGAACACAAAGATCTGAATAATGTCACAGTTGTAGGGTTCTCTATGTTCTCGCCATTACTGTGAAATACTTTTTTTATTTTCTGTCCATCAATTTGGCTAATGGCTCTAAATACTACAACACCCATGAGCCAACGCTTTGTCCTCACAATCTTTAGCACCATGAGTCCTTTTCAGACTTTGGCATTTGTAACATTGCTGGTTTAAGTTAGTTAAGTTTGGCTTTCATATCGGGTTTAATGGCATGGTGATGTATACAATCCATCCAATAGTTGTTGAATCATTTCCTCTTGTCACATCATGGTGGTACTAGATGAACATATTATTTGTTTTCAACCATGTTTGAACTTTTCTAGATTTACAAATTTCTAGGTATTGCAATATAGAATGACATATAGAGGATTGTATAGATATTATCCACTACTACATTCATAGGTCTTTGTTATGTAAATGTCCCCTAATTGTTTTATTAAGCATGACAAAACGATTATTTATGGATAATCTGCAAAGCTCACATGATGTTTGCCTTCTGGTGCATAGAGGGAGTGTTGTTACTGTTGGAGAACAATGTTGAGTCGGAGAATTGTACGAAGGAGAAAAGTGTTCTGACGAGCTCCATCAGTTACGGTTTTTAACACTTTTACTGCAGTTGACTCTTTTTAAAATGTTTTAATCTCCATCACTAAGTGAAGAAGGGACGCGGTAGTCTATCTAGTTACCAAGATTGCCGTTATGATTTAAGGGTTATAAAACACCAGAGTGACATGCTAAATATCCAGCATGTTTACGTAATGAAGTGCATGTCTGAAATGGGATTTAGTTGCTGATTTGAATGGATTGCATTTATATAGCACTTTTATCCAAAGCCAAATCCAAATTTTTATCTAACACTGACCCAGAATCTGAAAGTGGAGTTAAAATGCTGAATATGTTATCAGGTTTTTACAAAGACTAATCTATGCTTCGGTTTGTTGTTAGCGATACGCCAACAGATTTTTAAGGTCAATGTTTGAATATTTCATACTGAAATGCACCTTGGGAGTCGTGTTGTTTTTTTTTGTCTTTAACCCATTTATGCCCAAAGACTATAACTAGTATGATGAAAGGAAGAATTCCATTGTTCTGATTGGTCTAAAGTCTTAAAATTTGGTACCGAGATACTTTGTGCAAACATCTAAGAGAACTACGGCTGTTCTGAATACCATTTTTTGGACTTCGAAGCGTCAGTAGTCAGAGAGCACTGGCTGTTTGCTGTCTCCATGATGCGACTCGGGAAGGACTCAGCCAGACATCTCTCCGCTCTCTGCTGAGATGGGCAGCATAGCACTGCAATAAGTGTCCTTCGGTTTGATTAGTATTTTTTAATGATTCTGTTATTCTACAGCATTGGTGTTTATTTGTTATTGCATAAAAAACATTTTCCAAAAGGTTTGGCAGGTTTAATGCAAAATCGAATACCTACCCTACGAATGAGTAATGGAATAGTCGAATAAACGGGCCCAGCCCTGAACGGAACAACTTTATCATTTTTAGATCACATGAAAAATTGCACTTTTATCAATATTCAGTCAGGATTTTTGAAAAATGAGGAAAGACGCTAACATTGTGTTTATTAAATGTCCTCCAAAATACTTTGTATCTTAGCTATGTGTGCATAGCTTTGATATTCAACTTATTATGAGTTCATAGATACCAAATGGTTTTAGTTGCTTTTGAGATGGAGTCATTTTCTTTGGGCACATGGTACTACTGGTTTTTCCCAGAATATAATGAAATGTATAGAAAAAACAGTTGTCACCAAATACTAAATATAGTATGATATAAAAACTCTCTTTTGAGAGTTTGTCTTTGACCAATTCTTTTTTTTATTTCTTCAGATTTGTGCTAAAGCAAATTCTAAATTTCAATTATCGACACACATGGGTTAAGTTTGATGTACATCCGAGCCTTGTGTAATGCTCTTACTGCCAGTCACTTAACATTGTCTCTTCAGGAAGTTAATGTGACATTTACAGAAATAACTTCACAAATCTATATGGTCTGACATGACTTTTTGTTTCTGCTCCTGTGGACACACTCTGTTCCACACTCGCAGATATTGTAGCTGGTTCCATCATTAATCTTGATCCTACTGAAGGTTGTGGCCTTCGAGGTGTTAAAATGAAAGCAGAGTGTCGCAGCGGCTTATCTCTGCTGATATTCACAAAACTGCAGGAAGCGAGGGAGGGAGCGTGACTCGGTGTGCTACCATGTTGTTGCCATGGCGCTCAGGATCTGGAAACATTCAAGAGTTTCCATGACATTGCCACGGCAACTTGGATGACTTGGTGAAACCAGCCAGGCATCTTGATGCATTTTTCCCTCTTTTTATTGAATCTTTCAGCTCTTCTTCCTCCCTTTTGACCACCCTGAGCTCCCCCTCCCCCCATCCCCCCATCCCAAAGCTTCTTTCAGGCCTGTCCTTAGTTTTCCTCTCTTGTCTTTTGTCCAAATGAGAAGTTTTTTCCCCTTCTTCAATCCATCAGATGGTCCAAGTCCGTCCCCCCCGTCCCTACGTCCCTCTGAGAACTAACTGGGCTTTTGTAAAGAGCTTTTTGTATAGTGATTAACACCAGGTTTGGCCAGAGTGTTCTGTGCTTGGTGAGTGGGGACACAGAATCCTGTTGTGTTTGTGTCTATATATTTATATATATATATATATATATATATATATACGTGTTTGTGTGTGAGAGCTGGGATTTTAGCAGCCTGTGTAACAGTAAGTAGGGTAGAGAGGAGACAGAATGGAGTAGCCAGATGAGATGTGATCTGAACTCTGGGATTGGGGAAAGCGTTCTGGTCCTGATCTGATTATGTAACGCGTATAACTCAGGGCAGCAGCAGCTGAGAGATAAGAGAGAGGTGGCATAAGGGCCTTGATATTACATGGGGGGCTGTGTATTTTTCTGTTTTCACAGGAAATCTAGGAAATGCCCGATTGGTGTAGAAGGGAATGTTGATGTGTGCAACAAAAAAACTAACACACTGATGAAACGGTTTGTAATATAGGACACACAAAATGTTCCAAAGTTTTGACATCAGTGCTTACAAAACTGTTATGTTATGAAATCCTTTTTTGTTTGTTTTTTTGTTACCTTAATAAGACTCATGCCCACAGTACTCTGAAGCAGCCTGACATTTGTGAGCTGCATTTTGTCAGTAAGTTGAGTTTAAGTCTAAAATATGGACTGAGAGTTGGTTGACCCTGGAAACTGGAAGCCAGACAAATTAGAAAGCGATCCAACATCCAGATGTTGACGTGGATTGCTCCCTCTCAAACGCCTCGAATCTTGTTAAATATAAATTATTAGGCATTTCAGATATGAAATGACGCATGACTCTGCAACTGCATGTCTTATTTCCTGCCTCAGATTTACTCAAGGTAAATGTACATTTGACAGAACAGTCACCTTGTTTTTCCAGCTCGAAAATCAGAGCCAATGGTTGATGACAGCCCAGACAGGGGTGCATTTATCTAATCGTGTGTGGGAAGGGTTGCTGTGAAGTCTCAGTGAAGTAGAGCACATTCAGTCATCTGTTATCCAGCCCAAAACAAATCCTCACTGAGGCCGGCAAGACTGCAGTGACTTCTTCTTAGTGTTGGCCTTTGTAATTCTAACTCCATGAAAAACATAAAAATCTTATTCTTTTTATTATGTCTTTTAGAAGTGATACTTTAAACGTACCCCTATATGGTTAATTTAGCCCATTAATAAAAATGCAAAGAAATGTACGATCGCAAACCCTCCTACAAAAAATGGAACTGAAAATGACCATCATTTCAAAATACAACAAACAATATGAACAATGTGAAAGAAAAACTATAACTCGCAAACGCTGAAGCGGTGATTTTAGATGCAAGTCACATCGCTTTGCATTTCGCACTCTTTGTCATATTTTGGAATAATAGTTGTCTGATAGATTAGCGAAGAAACAATAACATTGATGCCAAAACCTTATTTTAATCATGCACATAAAATGTCATAAATGTCTAAAAACGTTCTCCCTCACTCTGTTTTCAGAAACAAAGCAATGTATATCTTTTGTGTTACTCTATAACCGTTGCCCTATGTCTCGTCATAAACGTCTCTGCCCTTGCTGCACACATACAGCATCCCTCCGTCTGAGCTCCGTCTGCCTGCGAAACGACTCCATTTTCTCCCCATTTTCACAGTTGGTGTTTCAGTTGGTGCCACTTTATACATAATAAATCTTTCACCCCTGTCAGCTTCATTCTTGCTTTTGGACAAATGCTCCTCCGTCAGGCAGTTTAACACCTTTTTTCCCCCCAACCCAAATACACTGCTGATACTACAAGACGTTTTGTTTACGTACTAGAGTTAAGTACTCGCTTCTCTACTTTTAGATATTGGCTAATTCCAGTATAAGGGTCACACTGGACGAGAGGACAGACCACGCTCTAACCGCCCCAGCTCTGTTTACAATTAGATAACCTTTGTTTCAGTGGCAGGCTGCACTAGACATGGGACAATATGAAGGGACGGTATGGCAAGATTATCCTGGCCCAAATAACTGCGATTCATGATTTATTATTCCGATGATCATCAAAATATGTTTTAAAGTCTTATAATGGCTCTAAAGCATACTGCAATCACTTTACCTTACTTTTTTTAAGGAAAATATTTTTATTGCATCACAGATAGGAGAGACATGTTTTTTTTTTTTTGTTTGTTTTTTGTAAAAATCAAACAATCTTAAATAAGGTAATCATAAATCATACCCCTACATAAATAAAGGATAAAACAACAGATAACTTTGTGTAAGTCTGTTCCTTCTTACATGATAATTGTTTTGTATTATTTAAATCAGGCTCTATTTTTTAACTTATGTGCCACGATAGCTTTTGTAAGTCACTCGTGAGGATATTCACAATTATCCCGATAATTTATCGCAATAAAATCCTGTATTGTCCCATCCATAGATTGCACAACATCCATTTTTTTTGTATAGCCAGGACAAGTACTGATACGGTGAAGCTGTATTGTGTTTTTTGTTTTTTTGGGATGTTTTTTGGGGTGTGCTAAAAATATGACCATATCAGAAATCCTCTTGTTGTTTTCATGTGTGTTAAACACATGTCAATACCCTAAACTGGGAATTTACATTACATAATCAATTGTATAACAATGCATCAGTCCTTTGCTTTAATCATCTCCGTTTTTCTCTGTTTTTCTTTTCCATGGATGTTGGTCTTGTTATGACCATTTTCTTCTGTTTCTCATTATCTTTGACATTTTTCGTTTCTCTCTTTCAAACCTATGAAAAAGAAAGTTCAGCGTTCTTGTTCAAGTGCGTTTTCCCACACGCTTTATGTGGAACAGTATTCGTTCAGCATGCAATTGACTATCTTCTTAAGTCACAGCCGTTAACTGATATTACATCCAAATCTATGCATCAGTACTTTGCTAGTTAAAACCTCTTATGCAACTATGATTATTTTATGCAGTCTGGTCTTACGCTATGTAACCAGTAATGTTAGTGCATCAGAAAGCTTTCAGTCCGTTAGCCTGCCAAATGCATGAAATCAAACCAGTTAAACCAATTAAAAAGTTAATGTTTCTTCTTCTGCAGAGCCCATAGTGAGGAATGGTCGTCCTCCGTCAGCCCACAGTGTCCACTCCTTCCTCCACCAGTACACAGGCTCCTTTAAAAAGCCGCCGCTGCGACGGCCTCAGAGCGTCATCGGAGGAGGCCTGGGCTCTTTAATGGCCATGCCTCGCAACGGCAGTCGCCTCGGTGAGAGACACACAC
>CALSCE010009442.1:7692348-7740903 GCA_943593645.1 Bovichtus variegatus
TTGTTTGTTGTCTACGAGGGATTTTATTTTACCACAAGCATCTTTTGAATCCAGGGCGTGTGATTTTTGCACGTATCAAATACAGTGCAGCATTGTTCAAAGTCATAAAGTTTAAACTTTTGAGTACGAAAGCAAGCCACTGTAGAGATAAAGTTGTGGCTTGCAGCACACAGTGTTTTATTCAGCGAAGCATATGGAAAGAGAGGCGTGCACACAAATGCAGAACCAGATCAAGAGTGAAAGCTGTAATCCATCCGGCTTGTAGCGCCACATGAAAGGCAGCGTGAAGTAAGAAGAGAAATCACACTGCTTTGTTTTAAGGTCTCAAATAATGTGTGCTCAATGGGGTTTTCCTGAATTTCACACATTTCTGACATTGACTTCAGATTATTTTGTAGGTTTCAGTAGTAAGTTGAGAGAATCAGATGGACAAAATGACACGAGTGTTTGATGCTGAATGAAAATATTCTGACATGATGTTTGGATTGTATTTCAGGACAATATCTAAAACTCTGTGTTTCTCTCTCTTTTTTTCACAACAAAACCGAGACTTGGTCTCTTCAATCCCTCTTACTGGCTACTAATGGGATTTAAGGATGTACTGTACAAACTGACTGTGCAGTTTCATAGTGAAAGTGAAGAAGAAGATTACTTCTCGCCTGAGCTTTTTAATTTACATTTTCATTACGTTGATAAATTCTCAAACTTACAGAAGAAACATACCAATTTTTTGGGGAAATATAAATCTAATCATTTGTCGTCATTGCTGTTTTAAGCATTGCATAATCTCCATTCTTCTATCTACATTTTCACACATGAAGGGGAAGATGGGACTACTCTCAAAATATAGTGTAAGGTGTAAAAATGTAATATAGTTTAAACATGGCTATTGTTAGTACTCACAACGATGAAGGGATGTAAATAGTATTTTAACAAATATATATAAAAAATATAAAAAAATACAATAACTTTTCAAATGTTGCAAACAATTTCCATAAAAGAACCAAGGCTGATTTAATGTATAAAAAAAGAAAGAAAAGCCTTTAACCAAAAGAGCTGACATACTTTTGTTTTTATTTCACTCTATGTGTGGTTGACGTTGACATTTGCCAGTGAACCACATGTTGCACAGTACCTGCTGTGTGATCATGCAAGGAAACATCTTGTGATTGAAGAACACACACTTCCCTCCCTCTGACAGTGTTTATTGGTCCGTTTGATTGCAGGACCTCTGGCGGATTTTACGATCAGATACCAGTAGCTACACAGACGAACTAAACATGCAAGACTGCGCGAACAGAAAAAAACCTTTACACGCGTAGTTAAGCAGCTTACGCCGTTTGAGGCAACCCACACACAGAGGCATGACACATCACCTCTCGCTGTGTATCGACAGGGTGTGCAACAAGCAGTGCACCCCACATTTCCTGTGACTGTTTCACAACCAGAAACAGTTTTTTGGACAGAAGCACGTACACAACACACCGGTTTATACTTTCTCGCAGCCCTGACAAACGCTCTGTGTATTGTTTGTGCTGGTATGAGCAGCGTGATTGATCGTGCGCTTGTTTTTGATGAAGTGATCCAACAGCTACATCACTGTGTGGCACTCATTCTTTACGCTGATGTGACACTCGGAGGAGGGACAGTAGTAGAAGAAGAAGAGTGAGGAAATCTCTCCGTCTGTGGTCAGGTAGAGGATTGTACGTCTCTCACTGGAGAGGAAGCAGTGTTGTTTTGGGATTACATCACAAGGATTACTGTAATACGGTCCAGATGGGCTCCTGTTGTAAAAGATTAGGCCGGGTTGATTGGACAACTGGTGGGGTGGGGTGGGGTGGGGGTGCAAAGGTCAAGTGATGGATGGTATCACTTGCTCTGGGGACAATCGTGACCCAGCACAAAGAAACTTCATACAAGCAAAACTGGATATTATTCATTCATAAATATAGATCCGATGCATCAAAGCAGCCCCCCAGTTATTTCTGACTTTATTTATAGATTTTAATCGTGCATTTAGATCTGAAACAATAGGTCCATAACCAGAGAATTAGGATAGTTGATTTGTTCTTTTTGCTTTTCTAATATGAGAATTGGTCTTATATGACAATAAACTGAATTATCTCTGGGTTTTGGTTTGTTGATCGGACAAAAATCTATTTGTTGATGTGAACTTGGGTTTTTGGCAACAACAAAGGCAAAAAGCTGAGTCACTGTCTGGGTTTTGAGTGAAAGGCTGAAGGATCAGTCACCTTCAGTTACGGATTTATCAATGAGCTTGTTGTGGAAATGTGGAAGGTTCAAAGTTGCTTATTGGTGTGTTTTGGTGAGGACGAAGGGAAGGGTGGTGTGTTACTAAGTGTCCAGTGTTACCTCAGAGGGGGGAGGGAGGGAGAGAGGGAGGGAGGGGGAGAGAGAGAGGGGGAGAGGCCGGATTAACAGTAATCTAACAAATAGAGAAAATGCATGATGGGATGAATCCAGACGTTTCATTTTGAGCGTGTTTGATTTTATATAACAAGTCATTAGGATCATGCTTTAGTACTTTGTTGCTCTGGGAAAGACTTTACTTCGACCTCTTGAAGGGCTCCACAGGCAGCCTTTGCACACAAGTCTGCTACACAAAACTGTATAGACGCATGCTGACACACACACACACACACACTGCCCTCTCTGTTGACCAGTGAGGCCTACAGCTGGCTGGTTCTTACAGATTCTACGTGTTTACTCTGTGTTTCCGCCATTTTGTTGTAAATCATTGGTATTTATTTAGAGCTTACACTGTTTGCTTGAGGGTTTACTCCAGTTTTTTCATGGCTTTACATCATGTTGACACTGTTTTTAAATGAGGTTCTCTATTGTTTTTAACCTTTTGTTTGTGTGTGTCTGCAGGACCTGAACAAACGTCTGTCTCTGCCGGCGGACATCCGGATACCTGACGGTTACCTGGAGAAGCTGCAGCTGAGCAGCCCGCCCTTCGACCAGCCGCTGAGCCGACGCTCCCGCAGAGCATCCCTGGTGAGACAGAGGGAGAACAAGGGGGAGGGAGAGAGGGCAAGACAGAAAAGACAACGTGGTCAAATGGATAATAAATATAATGGAAACATAATTCAGTTTTTAAGCTCTAATGATCCGACTGTACGCTACCTGCTCAGCACCAAACACAAGATAAAGTTAGCGACTAGCGTTTAGCTGCTAAAGAGCCAGCCACTGGGCTATATTTGTAAGCCCAACATATAGAGTTCAGATATGACTGAGTTATGACTCCGAGGATGAGCGCTATTTTAGACGTGAATTTCGGAAATTCCGTGCTAAGCGCTTTAAATGCCTCGCTGAGCTTCGTGTCACAGCCGCTTCTACGGTTGACTGTGTAGGTAGAAGGGCAAAAATCAGAGGGTCAAACTACAGCACAATAACTAACTTCTGGCTGTTGTACACGTGTCCCTTTCAACGCACGCAGCACAGTATCTTTGCATAACATCTCCATCGATTGAGAAACACTTATGTGTGTTTTTGTCTAATAAAGCATATCAGATACCTGACGTATCGAGGTCCTTCATCACAGTCCTGCTCATTGTTTGTCAACATTGCCGGAAATGGTCTAATACACCCAAAGACTCTGCTTGTTTGACAAATATATATATATATATAAATTCATGGCATATAATCGTCGTATCAACCAACCATTGTATTATCTAACATTTTGCAGGTAAAATTTGGATCTGCAAGGGAGCTCATAGCAACTGTCAAATAAATGTGAAATTCCCCTGTGAAATGTTGTATTTAAAAACAAAACCCAAGTGCTGATACCTCCTACTGTGCTTATGTAAATGTACAGTACTTGCAGCCCACGTTGGAGAGCGAGCAGTTCATATTAGAGAATCAACAGTGGAGGAGAATTGGGCAGAAACAGAAAGGCCTTCAGGGAAGGCTGCAGAACATAAAGATAGCTGTGAGAGTTATGTTTTATTTAAAGGCATCTAGAAGCAGAAGTGAGAGCTCACACCTTCCTCTTCTGCCTAATCTCATCCATCCATTTACATTGCAACCCGGCGTTCACTTTGTCAGCAGCCTCAATGATTGGCTGGTGGTTTTACTTTGAATGTGCATCCGTCCAAAGCGGAACAGAGGAAAAATATGAACACTCTGCCTCACGCAGTCCACTGCATTTGCATATATGCACGCTCCCCTGCAGAGTTGTTTTATAAAGCAGTGGCTTCGGTCAATATGTGTTCCACCCAGAGCTCTCAGCTCATCTGGCACTGGTCTTCATGCTGTACAAAGGGTCAGGTTGTGCTTTGTTATGGTTCGATTTTTTTTCTCACTTCCTTTAAAATCTTCCTTTCATAATATGGCATCTTAGTTATTAAATAGTTTGCATATGTCCTTTTTCTCATTTTTATTTTCTAAAGCACATTAGGGCTGGGAGAAATGGTTATTTTCATTATAAATGAATCTGCTTTTTTATTATTATTATTATTATTATTATTAGAGTAATTAATTTATCTGTAAAATGTCCAAAAATAGTTAAAATTGTCACAAATATTTTCAGTTTACTATCAAAGGTCTCAAAGAAAAGCATCGACTCAAACGTTAGAGAAGCTGGAACCAGCTAAAAGTTGCCATTTGTGCTTAAAAAAATGAGCAAATGGTAGTTGCCAATCCATTTTCTATTGATTATTGATTAATTGACTAATTGTTGGAGCTCTAAAGCACTTAAAAGTTTTCCATTGTGTATTAAACATGCTTTATAAGTAAAGTTTGCCTTCCCTTCCATACAAACAAACACATTGTAAAAGCCAAAAGCCAACGGTCCTCTGTCACGAGACATTATCTCTGATGGTGGTCGGGGGTGTGTGACCTCCTTACGTCATAAGGATTTGCCGTAGTGTCTGTAAGCTTGTCAGTGCTCATAGACGCTCCCCTCATTAATGCTGTTTGTCCCTTTCTCTCCTCCAGTCAGAAATTGGATTTGGGAAGCTGGAGACCTACATCAAACTGGACAAACTGGGGGAGGTACGTGAGAGTGTGTGTTCACCTTGATGTTGTCACAGGTGCTGCAGTTCTCATAGAGATACAACGCATACAGACACAGTGATAGTTTACTTTTAACCCCTGACAGCCTGACTCACCTCCTTGTCTTCCTGTCCTCCAGGGCACGTACGCTACGGTCTTCAAAGGGAGGAGTAAGCTGACGGACAACCTTGTGGCGCTGAAGGAGATCAGACTGGAGCACGAGGAGGGGGCGCCATGCACAGCTATCAGAGAAGGTATTAAAGGTTCAGTGTTGCACCGTGAATCTTGTACTTTGCCCACAGTTGCATCCAGTTAGTCCAGTTTTAAAATAATAACTTAATCTGAATAAATCACCCTTTTCCCGGGAATCCTGGGATTTCTCGCATTAAAAGAGAGTTTGATTTTAAAAACAGAACTCCAGATAATTAATCTTTAACTTTTTTATTGCAGTTGTAAGTTATAGTATGTCACAAAAAGTCATAAAAAAGTCATATTATAGTATTTAATAAAATGTCATAGTATAGTATGTCATAATATAGTTTATTTAAATTTTTTATAATATAGTATGTAACCACAAATTAATTAAAAAGTCATATTATAGTATTTAATAAAAAAATCATATTATCATATGATTATCATTATCATTGTCATAAAATAAGTAAAAGTCATATTTTAGTATGTCATACAAAATGAGTATGAGTATATTATGAGGTTTTGACAATGCGTCTTTGTTTCAACACACACTGTAAATACACACTGACACACAAACAACAAATCCCCTAAATCCCCAGATTTGGCAAGAACACAGCAGTCACTAGTGTTGTAACACGTCAAACACTTGATATAACATTTGAACTCGGGTGCTTATAGAGTAAAACAACGCCGAGAAATGCATTGTGGGGCTGGGTTTGCAGTGAGAATGTAAGACCAACGACAGGAAATAAGTTATAAGGAGAGTAATGTTGGTTTCTTGTGTCCTCTGTGTCTTCATAGGGTTTTTTTTAAAATACCGTACTTTGTCGTTTGAGACTTTCTTGATTTATTTATATCTATGAGGCTTTCTTCGTAAGTCGGAGACATTCGTGTCTATGAATAAACCTCACTTGATCGACATAAACGCAGAGACATCAGTCGGATATAGAACAGATTACACTTTACGGTTCAGATCACAGAAAAAAGGTGTAATCACATTGTCAATGTTACAGATGTTTCCTCTTTCTTTTCCTGTAGTGTCGTTACTGAAGGACCTGAAACACGCCAACATCGTGACGCTTCACGATATCATCCACACAGAGAAATCTCTCACACTGGTCTTCGAGTACCTGGTGAGGCCAATAAAACCTTGCCCTTCACTTCCTGCATGACTCACATATTATTCTGCGCACGGATGCTAAAAATTAATATGTTAACATTATTATTCATGACCCTCTGCACCCAACTGTTGCTGTGCCTGTAGCCTTTCTACTTTCCTAACGCCCTCCGTCTCTCTTGTCTAGGACAAAGACCTCAAGCAGTACATGGACGACTGCGGGAACATCCTGAGCATGCACAATGTCAAGGTGAGCCTCCGCAGGCCAACTTCATCAACTGCCAGGACTTTGTTGTTGCTGGTGTCAATGCAAGAAACACTATTAGTGTGCCCCCTAGTGGTGGAGTGTAGGTAGTGAAGGGAGAAGTGAAATGTGTTCCCCTAACCTTACTTTTCCACAAAAATGTATCGTGTTTGTGTGTATTTTGTTGCTTTTAAATATAATTTAAAAAATAGAAAAATACTTAAACTGCGTATTAAAACTCAACTTGGTGTTTGGTAGGAGCATGTAAATATTGTTTCTATAAGCATCGGTTCAGAATTCATTGATCTTATTCTTCTAAATAAATCAAATATTTCAAAGTTTGGATAAATTGCATGTAATGTAGTAACAACATTTAGTCAGCACTACGATTTGAAACAGATTTTAAATATTAGAAATATTTCTTTCCCCAGATTTTTCTGTACCAGATCCTGCGAGGTTTGGCGTACTGTCACAAACGGAAAGTTCTCCACCGAGACCTGAAGCCCCAAAATCTGCTCATCAACGACAGGGGGGAACTCAAACTGGCTGACTTTGGTAATATTTTACCGTTTGGATGTAAAATAACACAGTTTTTTACATTTCTGAAGCTGTATTCATCTATATTTTACAAATACTGTGTGTTTACAATTTAGCAATTGATGAATATTTGCCATTTGGAATTAAATCCTTCGCATGAAGTTTCTACTAAATGTGCCCATTGGATCTGTTTTTATTTCTGCTCCACAGGCCTGGCGAGGGCCAAATCTGTGCCCACTAAAACATACTCTAACGAGGTGGTAACACTTTGGTATCGGCCTCCCGACGTGCTGCTGGGCTCCTCTGAGTACTCCACGCAGATCGACATGTGGTGAGTGGGCCTCACTCAACAGGGATGATTACAACTGTTAGAAAACACGTATCACTGTCCTGGCTACTCTCTCGCTATGTCCATATGACTGAGCGCAGTGAAAGTGCAAAGGCAAATATAATCCTCGAACAAAGAATTTCTCATTTTCGTCTTTGTTCATTTCAAGTCGCTTCAGTGATTTGTTGAATAAGCACAGATGTTGGTGCTTTTATGTTGAGCAACTCATGAAGTGCAGCAGCAGACAGGTGTCCTAATCTACAGTAAAGAGACTTTGATGTGGCACATGGTTGTTAATGAAAGAACAAACTGATATACGGAATTTAAGCATGAATAGTTTCCCTTATACTTCAAAGTGCCCTGCTGCTTTCTTAAATGAATTCCTGCCTTTGATTTCTTTCATTGGAAAGATTGAAACCGGCCAGTTAATGTACGGTTCAGGGAGTTTGATCCGAAAAGTTAGTGGTCGTATAAATACAGAAGACCTGTTGAATTGAATTAGTGAAGCTTCAGTCCGACATCTATTCATGACCTAATCCCTCCTGTCTGTGTCTTCCTGTCAGGGGTGTGGGCTGTATATTCTATGAGATGGCTGCCGGCAGGCCCCTGTTCCCAGGCTCCACGGTGGAGGACGAGCTGCACCTCATCTTCAGGCTGCTAGGTCAGTGCTGCCCCCTGCTGACAGAAGAGCACTCCAACTTTTAATATGAGCCTTTAATCGCATTAACCCTGGCATGTAGCCCCTGTGGCAGCGTGAAAAGCCCCTCCAGCTGCTACGGTAAAGCCTGACTAACAGGGTCGATTGAATGTCCCTCCACAGGCACTCCCACAGAGGACAGCTGGCCTGGAATATCCTCAATGGACGAGTTCAAGTCCTACAAGTTCCCCAAGTACAAGGTCCAGCCGCTCATTAACCACGCACCCAGGTAATACTGGGAAACTTAAGCATCTAATTTTTCTTCTACAATATATGGTTTGTCTTTTTATATTACACCAGGTTTAGTATGCTGCATCTTATCAAATGTCACATGTGGTTATTTCAGATATTTATATAGCAATTCTACACGTATACAGTTTCTTAACACCCCCCCCCCCTCAACTCTCTTGTTAGCCCTCTAATCATTGGAGATGGAAATGAGCAAATGTTTCTAATCAGACCCAGGTATGAGAGAAGTTACTGTATAGAGTTTTTTTAGATTTTTAGAGAGTTAGTATTATTGGTTTGTTTAGTTAAGAGTGTTTGCTCTTTGTCACTTCCTGTAAGGAAATCCTGTGGAATAGTTGACTGTGTTTCCTTCCTTACACTCGCCAGCATCTGTGAGTCACCCCACCTCTGCTGACCTCGCTCTCTCTTCTCCCCTCCTCCCTCTCCATCTCCCCCCATGTAGGTTGGACACTGATGGCATCGACCTGTTGATGTCATTCCTAAAAGTGAGTCTCACTATATCTGCCAGACATGACCGGGATGTTAAAAGCAGCGTGACACATTTAGCAGCTATGTTAAGACTGTATCTTCCGGAGAGAAGTGAAACAAGGCGGCAGTCACACATTGCTCACTCCATTTTTCTTGTTGTTAATGGCTGTACGTTTCTTTTACTGCCCTGAATTTCAGTACGAGTCGAAAAAGAGGATCTCTGCTGATGAAGCAATGAGACAGCCGTACTTCAGGAGCCTGGGGCCACGTGTGCACACACTGCCAGAGAGTGAGTAATGAAACGCAGTAATGCAGACTTGGCAGGCTCCGCTAGGTACAAGTTGAGGGGTATTGCGGTATACAGTGAGGATCACTTACATCCTCATAACAAAGACGCTATTCTCCTGGCAAGATGTGATTTCTGCTGCACTGACTGACTCTTTATGTCTGGCAGGCATATCCATATTCACACTGAAGGAGGTCCAGTTGCAGAGAGATCCCGGCTACCGGAACTCCTCATACCCTGAGTCAGGTGAGGAATGATGCAAGTATGAACACTTGGATTGCTTTTGTTTTCACTGTGAACCAGAGGTTTTCAAACCGCGAGGTGAGCCTCGACAGGGGGCCGCAGCAGAGTTGAAGGGGAGGCTTGAGGCAAAGTCACTGCGTGAGGTGAAAGGGACAGCTGTATGCTAGTGTCTTAAAACCAACAGGAAGTTAGTTATTGTAGTCTGGCCCGTTCGCGAACACGGCCAACAGTTGCAGCAGTGACACAGCTCATGGAGGCAATTAAGGTACTTGAACCAACCATATTGTCACAAATGTGCGTTCTATTTTCCTTCTGAGAATAAACTCACACAGTCGGTATGATTTACACTGAGGACCACTTGGATTTCATTATATTTGATGTCCATTGCAAATAACCATTCTTAAAATCCGCTTAGAAATAATGGAAAAGAAGCTGCTCCTTTTATCTGCAGAACTTTCTCAGGAATCATTAAGTTAAGTTTTCTTCAGTCTCAAAGTAATCCAGTGCTAGTTTGTACATCCATGGGTACGTTGCAGGTGCTGCCAATAGCTAATTCGGCACACTTTTAATGGAGCCTATTTGCCAAAATGTAAAATATAGGCAAAAAAAAAAAAACAGGGCTCATGTTGTAGCCAACAACTTAACTCCCTGATTTCATTGTACTTCCTGTTTACGACCCTCAAAGCATTATGGGAATTGTTGTTCCACAACTTGGAGCCAGATTTCCCCCCTATTTCGATGTTGACTCTGGGGTGGGGGCCCTGCTGTTACCTGTATATAAAACAAAATTATTCAATTTTTTTTTCTTTTTTTCTCCCCTCAGGCAACGGAAAGAACAGAAGACAAAGCATGCTGTTTTAGATTCTCTGGACTGTATTTTTTTTATTTGGGAAGGATCTTCTAGCTGTACAGTCTTGCCGATGGATCAGTAACCCGAGATGGATGTTGGCGTGGAGCATCATCATCATTATCATCACTCCCCCCAAGCTACTTGGGAAACTCGTCCACAGTGCGACCGGTCCCCTTTCCAGGTCTGGCCTGAATCTGGCCCAAAAGAGACATTTATATACTGTACATCTATATTTATTGAGAAGAGAATTTGCTGCTAAATCCAACTACTGTCTAGAATTCTAACTGGCTCAGTCACTTTAATGAGTACATGCAATGTGTATAGATTTAATTTTTTTTGAAGTGGTTGTATTTTAAGTGATATTTCTTTGCCATTTTCATTTTCAGACATAACAAAACTCGACCTCAAAGCTCCTCCGTGTGTGTGGGTGTGTAAGGCACACAGACGAGCAGAGGCATGTTTCTGTAGCAACTCAAAAGGGTTTGATTTTCTGTCTCTGTTGCCACGGTGCTGTTTCTCAGCTGCACCCATCATTTGTGACCGTTTACTCCGAAGGCTTTTGAGGCCGGCTTTGATAAAAACTGATAATTTTATCCTAAATGGAGGCTAATATGAGAGCAGTGCTGCCGAGCTCTGTGCAAAAAGATCACGTTCTTGTCAGATGCTGGCAAATCATTCCAGGATGCTGCGGATTCTGTCGTGACCAAGGAACAAATGCAGGAGGGAAAAGCAAACGTAGAATTAATGACGAGGGCATTACAGGATTAGTTACGCCTCCTTAATTCTGGATGAAACCTAAATATGTAACTCCAGTGAACAACCTTCTCTTCCTTTTCCACCTCAATCTGACACTTTATCTCCTCCAGTCTGTCACAAAGGGGGGGGTGCAAAGTGAAGCCCCCAGTGTTGGAATCTGCTGCCTTTGTGCATTACAGATGTGTTCTCCTCTCTGCCATTCCCATCTCCATCAACTGTAAAAATGTATCTTTTTTTTCTGGATTGCCTCTATCATTGTGTTGCATGCCTGCTCTGTTGTATGAGGAAGCACACAGCCACTGAACTCCTTATTCAGGGAGCACTAGCTATAGTCCTGCCCCTAGTGAATACCATACTGAGTCACAGTCTATTTAACAGTGTTACAAGAGATGTTTTGTATCATATTCTTTAACTTTATTTGTTGATAATTGTTATTGGTGTGGGATTTCGTTGCGGATGCCCCCCCATATTTGAGCTTTTTTTTTTTTTTTTTTTTTTCAAGAGTAAAGAAAATTAAATCTAAAGTTTAAACAGAAATGTGAACTTGTTTTTTTCTCTGTTGTACACTTTTAGCTACTGTAAAATGTTTGATTTAAAAAGGCACTGTGTTCAAGCATTCAATGCTTTGTTTATTGAAAATGACAAGACATTCTTCACAATACAAAATTATACAGAATACAAACTGTATACCAAGTCCAGTATAAAAAAAAAAAAAAAAAAAAAAGAACATTACAAGTGTTAAAGGTTTTTCATTGATTTGAAATCTCGTCTTCATTAAAAGGTTTGGAAAAGAAAAATAGGACAACAAGGCACAGCCGGTACTATCTGAGAAGCATAGTGCATACAATACCACACAAGTGAAACAATCAGTTTCACATTGTGATGAACACTTATGGAAAACAAAGATCTTTTTTTAATTTTTTTTTACAAGATTAAAAATAACCAAGCTCTCTGCGCAGAATGAGCGGCTAGCTAGCCGTTTGCAGCGAGCTACGCGTCACTACTGTCCATCGTGGACAAGGTCATGTGGAAATGTGCTGTACGTTTTCATAAAGAGCCAGACGTCTCTCAGACATCGTGGTGTATGGCTTTTACCAAGTGCTTTCAACCACTGGAATCTGAAGCAACTCAAGTGCAAAAAAGTGAGGTCACATACTGTCTCGTAGGACTTTTCTGAAGCAAAATGTAACAAGACGGACAAGAGATCGCTGCTGCTGATGACAATGACGGTAAGAACCAGAGATGGAAGGTTTTCTTCACAGACCCTGGATCAGGATTTGTGGGTGGTGGGAGACAGGAGAAGGGAGGAGGGTGTTCCTTCCAGGTTTGGCAGGGGGACAGGCATGTGTCCGTTGATTAGGCTGGGGAACTGTGGAGGAAGAGAAAGGGGCTGAGAGTTAGCGAGGAGGGGACGGAGGCTCTATGAAAACTGCTTTCCGGTGAGGAACTGCAGCATTGTCACTGCTCTGGTTTCCTGTTTTTTTTAACGCATTGTGCCTCTTCCTGTTCGTCTCTGTCCCCTCTACCTTCACAACAGAAGGAGAAGTCAACATCATTTGTGCACAAAGAATCCGGTATAGTGTGTGTGTGTGTGCGTGGCTTTGGTGGGGGTGTGGTGTGTTTTTCACAAATGAGGAGCAGCTCTCAAACCAGTCCACCCTGTTCAGACTGCCTCCCCTGGGCTCAAACAGGAAGTATTCACAGGATTTCCTCTCTCTCGCTCACAAGCGCTGAAACAGGACACCTCTGCTGGACCTGCTTACTAAGTCTCCACTAGTTTCAAGTGTCTTTGCTATTTTGCAGATCTCAAAAACATCTTGTTTTAAAGTTTTTTTTATATGCTTTTTGACAAGTAAATACCTGCATGAAAAATGCAAAATCTAGAAGATAAAAAGTGGCCCTTGCTTTCCGTTGGGTATAAGAAACAAATCCATATAGGTTTAGGCTACACAAACAGGAGCCAATCATTTTATATTCTGTTGCAAATATTTGGAAATTCCTTCATCGTAATCCCCAGGTATATCGTTTACTCAGCGGATTTTAACAACTGCTGAGAAGAATGGGGATTTTGCAGCAGTGCTAATTTCACCTGCGCAGCCTCACAACTTCCTCCTCGGCTTTTAAACACTACCAGTAAACAACAATTGCTAGAACACACCCTCTGTTCTCATCTCCTGCTATTTTTGTACCATATGTGTCTCCACGTGAGAGCGCTTCTTACCTGGAAGAGGGAACTGTGGCCCTGCAGCCGGGCGGGGCTGAGCGGAGCGACGGGACTCAAACTGCTCCAGAAGTGGATGCCTGACAACAGCGGACTGTGAGCCAGCAGCAAACCAGAGGGAGTCTGCGGGGGGGGGGCACAGAGGGAGGGAGGCTTTGTGTAAATAAGAGAAACCAGTGAAGACAACATTAAAAAAACACAGACCCACTGGTTGGAGAGCGTTGCTCTGAGGGCTTCGATAATGCGAAACATGCTGAAATGGTAAATGGACGCGTATTGGCGTTTGGAAAAACAAACTGACGGAGCAGGAAGGAAGTCTGTGGTTTCTCCACAGAATATAGGGGTGACGTGGGGAGGAGGTGGGGGTTATTGTTGATTGTGGGGGGGGTGCAAGTAGGGGTGGGGGTTCTCAAGCACTTGGAACGCCAACTAGAGAGAAAACATATGAAATCAATTTCTCCCTCGCTCCCCTGGTCTTCTCTCCACCTCCCCCCTACTCTCCCCTGTGTCACCTCAGAGAAGTGAGCCAGTGTTGCGGAGGGACCCAGCCCTGCTCTCATTATTAATGGACTTATTGGAGCATATGGCATCACTTAGGGCCTCTTCCCCCTTTCATAGGTTGGACTTGCAGAAGATTCCTGTAAATTGCTTGTTTTCCTCTGATCTCACTTTTTTGCACCCTCATAAACAGACAGTGTGAGTGTTGGAATAATGGCTTTCTCAAAGTGTGGATACACCTCTGATGTGGCGAGACCTTTTGCTTTGTAACAACTCCAATGTAAAACAATTATTAACTTAAATAGATTATTAAATACCAGTTGGTGCTTGTAGGAGAGCTTTTACAAGGTTGAATTGGAAAAGATGGTACTATAAAACGCAGAATCCACCTTTATGGCAGTCACGTTGTTCAAGACTGGACAACCAAAAGAGAAATCTATCAAACTTTGCGTGTAAAACGTACATTTGCATGTGAACTTTAATTTCTCAAATTTTAATTTTAGTATAGACATACTTCTATAAGGCCTGTTATTTGCAGCACATAAACATTCTGGCAGTAATTTTGGCTTTTACCCCACAGAACTGTTTATTGAAATGATTTGAAAGGTTTAATCCCAAACCAAACACAGACAATGACTCATTAAATTAGTCTAAATTTCCATTCTGTTCTAAAACTATGTAAAATGTATCGTTCACATGGAAGTGCCTATGCACATTTTACCCTAAAATCGTGCCAGTTTACCTTTTTCTCTGTTTGTTCCTTAAAGATATTTTAGCTCAAGTGACTACTTAAATAAATATAGCAGTAGTGTTTCCACCAACACATGCCAGGCTGTGTCAGATGTCTCTTGCTGCTCTCTGACCGCTTTAGGGACACTGACATCATACTCTGGAGAGATCCAATCATCTCCCTGTGGCCAGCCAGGCCACCACACAGAGGGGACAGCAACAGATCGCATCACAGAATTATTCTCTGAAAGAGATTTGATTAATATTGGTCTCACTGTACTTCAGCTGTGGCTGGCACAGAGTGACACGATCTCTAGTCTACCTTAAATGATTGAGAGCCGAAATAAGGGAGCTTGTAAACATGTGTGAAAATGTAAACATGTCTGGACTGGTTAGAGAAGAAGCAGGTTTGGGCTGAGTCCAGGTGTGTGCAGAACCAGATCTTAATAACAGTATTTATCATATTGTTACACTGCTGTATATATTGTAATACACATTTATTATTGTTATATATTGTAGTACAATGTGCACATGTTTACTTTGACTTCTCTATGTTTTACAATCATTTTTATTTTATACTAAAACTGAGCAACTGTGACAAATCTATATGAAAGTATTTCTGATTTTGATATTGCAGCATACGTTGAGCAAAATGCTGGGGAAACCTTGACCCCCCCCCCCCCCCAACGTGCTGAAAATCAAGATTTTAGAGTCTCTACAGAGTCTCCAGCGGACTTGTGTCAGACCCATTTGAACACGGGCCGGAAACACACCCGTCACACACACAAAGTGCCACCATCAGTTCTGGCTGTGCTGCCCAGACTTATAGTTGTGCATCGCTCAGGTAAATCGTCTCACCTGTGCAGTGAAGAAGGCAGGAGTGAGGGAGCCGGACGGCAGTGCCGGGCTGTTCAGGGCGATGGAGCCGATGTCGCTCCCTGCGAGCAGCAGGGACGGGGCAGAGATCTCCAGAGCTTTGGGCTTTTTGCTTTTTGGTGGAAGTCCATCTCCTTGGTAACTACTAGTAGAGCTACTTCTACCACCGCTGCTGCTCCTCTTCTCAGAAGGCTGCAGGGCTCGCTCCCTGTGCCCAGAGGAGAGGTTGAGGGGCTGAGCGCTCTGGTCAGAGTGCTCCTCTTCCTTGTTGGTTGCGGAGCTCCAGCTTACACTGGGCTGGGTGTGGAGAGAGGATGGGGAGCGGTGTTTGTATGACCTGGGGGAGACGTAGGACTCTGGCTTATGAGAGGGAGGGGAGCTCCTTTCGTTGGCATTGGTGCCAAAGCGGATGACGGAGCGCGGCTCCTCCTGGCGCTCCCGCAGGGCACGCAGCAGCTCAGGTTGGTTCTGCAGGGAGCTGATGCTGAAGGAGGAGTAGAGACCCGAGCGGAGGTAGTCGTTCCGACACTGCTGCGCCCCCAGGGCTGCCAGGGTCCTCCTCTGGGCCTCCTCTTCCCCTTCTTCTTCCTCCTCCTCCTCTACCTCCAGCTCTGAGGCCTCTCCTTCCTGGAGGGGAAACCTTCCAGAAGCCAGGCCCATCTCCACCGCCTGAGGGTCCATGTTCAGGATCTCAGGGAAGGACACAAACTTGTAGACAAACTTCTGGCCAATCACCTTCTTGATGATGTTCTGCAAAACAGACAACGACAATCAATGATGAGGAGAACTTTTATGTCCAGCAAACTGATAGTAATCTGGAAAATAATAGCAGAACAAATGTTGATTATCACGGGGATGGTGACAGCGAAGACATACTGAAACAACTTTGTGTTAAGAGTGCTGCATCACAGCCGGGTTTCTACTGTGCATTTTCTGACAAAGAGGAAGTGGAAGTGTCTATCAGGAGAGATTGTGGTTTTAAGAGAAAAACAACAAAGAATTTGTTGTGCCACTCCAGGTCCTATCAGTTACAAAAACTGAAATGAGAAAACTCGTGGCAGAGAGGCAGAGAGGCAGTTCCTGCACATTAACCAATAGCCTAAACTGGCTATACCTTGTCGTAGTAGTAGCGCAGGGCTCTGCTCAGCTTGTCGTAGTTCATGTTGGTCTTGTTCTTGCGTAGCCCCCATAGCTTAGCCACTTCCTCTGACTTCAAGAGCTTGAACTCTCCGTCTGTGGACGTCCAACATATCAGGTGCTTGTGACTTTGGTCCAGCAGCAGCTGCAGCAGGAACTGCCACAGAGTGATGGCACTGTCCATACCTGCAGCAAGACATGATCAGCGTGAGTGAAAACATTTGACCCGGATGGAGCCGAGTGCTCAACATCAAAGCCCTCATTGGTTATATTTAAAATAATCACAGGATGATGTCGTCCTCCTGTGGCCTTTTGCTCTACAAGATAAAACCTGCCAGATGCTACAATGACAGAATAAGCACAAAATTCAAACCTCTGAGGGAAACACGCCTGGAAGCTGTTTGCACTCTACTGTGCTCATTACTTCCTATAATCTAGACCTGTGTGGAATAAATCCTAATAAAACACACCTTGTGTGTTTAAAGAAGCAGTTTAGAACAAGAAGAGCTGATGTTTCATCTTTATTTAAATGCCATTTCCCCATTTTCTGTCTTGCCCGTCTCCTTTACTGCATACAGACTAAATTAGGTTGCTGGCTGAAGAGGGAACGGCCTGTAACATGTGGTGTTAGGACGAGTAGACCGGTGATGAATAGAACAGTGTGTTTTAAAGAGTGTAGTGTAATGTAGCAGCAGCAGCAGAAGAGAAAAAAAATATAAGGAGGAACAACAGCTCAAGCCAGAAATATGCTGCGGTTCAACCTGGCCCTCTCTCCACAGGAAGTATGACGGGCCCAGGGTGGGTTATTCCTTTAATAGAGGAATGTGCAGCCTCGAAGCTCCTGTCTGCCTGCTAGGAGCTCGCGTATGATTAGTGTGTGTGTGTGTGTGTGTGTGTGTGTGTGTGTGTGTGTGTGTGTTTGTGTGTGTGTGTGTGTGTGTGTGTGTGTGTGTGTGTGTGAGAGAGTGTGTGTGTGTGTGAGAGAGTGTGTGTGTGTGTGTGAGTGTGTGTGTGTCACCACAGACAGCAACCCCAGAGTTGTACTGAAATAATTCATCAATTAGTTGAATGACAGATAATAAACTGACAACATTTTAGATAATGGATTAATTATTCAAGCTAAAATTACAAAACTTTGATGTTTTTCCAGCATCTCAAATGGGAGGTTTTGCTGCTTTTTGGGTTCTGTACAATTTTGAATTGAATATGCTTGTACTTTTCGACAGGCTATTTGAAGACACTGCCTTGGAATTTGAGAACCCGTGATGGCTATTACTATTTTACGACATTTGAGAGATAGAAAAATGTTCAGGAGATTAAATCGATGATGAAAATGATTATTATAGGCCTAACCCAGAGAGACACACGTATAGGCAAAGCTCAAAATGAGATACGTTTTTGGTACCGACTGTAATGAGTCAATAGCACTAAGTAACAAAGACTGTCAAGTACCAAAAATTGGCATTAATGCCTGATCGGATTTGTAGTTTGTATGTCATCTTTAATCAGATATTTATGGTTTTAAATCACAGTTTTGTCAATTTTAGTGTCAATTTGGATGAGAAGTTCGGCTTCTTTTGTTAACTAAAAAAAGATGTATCTTCCTCAAAGAAAAGTATGATAAAAAGAGTTGTTTTGGTCTCGCTCGGGTATTGTTTTGGCACTACACACAGCCCTGCGTACTGATGGACCTGACTGAGACTCATGTTGTATTCTTTGTTGTCTTATCTGTGGATGTGAGGAGCGATTAGTGACTGATGCTAAAAAACAATGATAACACACTGGCCTTTCAACCATGACATATCTGTCCAGAGAGGAGAGAGGGAGGGCTGAACTCATTTCCAACACAATCTATCCCTTGAGTTTTCTATCTGCCATGTGAAACTACAAACCTGTCAAAGTCAGGACTTCCTCCTATTCTACTTCCAAGGACAAATGTTGAGGAGAGGGGATCCCACAGCAGGGGAGCATTTCCCCAGTCATGCCACACTTCCCACACAAATCCCAAAAGGGAGAGGGTCAAAAGATCAAATCATTGTGCCCTTTCCACAGCTCCACCCGTAAAAAACCAAACCGAAGTCTGGGTTCAGATTGGTTTAAACACTTTGAAGCCAAAGTAAAGCTTGCCAATACAAGGCCGCTGAGCTGACAGGTCTACAATTAGGCCAGTGTGACTTATAAACATTCACCTTTGCAAGATGCTGCAAATAGCACAGAGGGACTTTAAAGTATGGAGCAGCTACTGCAGGTCAGACATACCTCCTACATAAATCTGATTTTAAATGTTAAGTGCAAGTGATAATAATAATAACCTCACTACTGATTGTTTGAATATTGCAGTGATATGCCCACCACACAAATATCGATTCCCCTACAACGACGTAACTACAGTCACTGGGAGAACAGCAGACTTTCTGTCACTCTTTCTAGGCATATTACAGGATTATTGTGGTGGTTTTGGTCCGGAATGAGGAGCCCTGCTGTGGATGCTCGGTCTGAGAAGTCTCGGTGTGCGCACAAAGCCATCCAGTGTTGGCTGAACGGAAACTGCTAATGAGATTAGATGGTGTGTGCAGACATTACTTAGCCATGACTAAATCTGCTCTCTTCCTGTTCACAGACGGTGGAAAATTCAACAGGGGCCCATAATAAGAGAAGCATCTCTAAACAGCGGCCATGGACTAGATTTCGCATTGCTCGTCGCTTGTTTGCCTCTTTCTGGGGAGGCGACAGTTGTATCCGGGACTTGAAAGTTGCCATTACGCACACAAGAGGTCTGGATCTCCATTCTGCCCCACTGACTCATTTTCAAGATGTTGCTCGGACCGGAAGACAATTGTGTCCGCATTTAAACCTGTACTGTTCTCGCTTTCAAATACACTCGATCCGAAAGAGTTGACCACAAGGCTGAAACTTTACAACAAATACCACTTCACGCGCCGCTAATACTGCTCATCCTGCGTTTCACTCTGTGCTGGCCAACAAAGCGCTGTTCGTAGAAAGATGTCCGTTTGTTTTTACGTTACCTGCGATTTCTGCCTTGGTGTTTTCCCTCCGCGAAACTTTACGGTGAAGCTTGTGTGATTCCTTGTTTTTCCATGCTTACTTCTGGTCTACACAGTTGTGCTCGACTGAAATAGGATCCTGGGCTTTTTCTTTTTCTGAGCAGGAAGTTGGAGCAGGCAGACACAGAGCCGGCTGACTTCCTCTCCCCGACGATTCCCCAGGCAGTTTGCCGTCTGTGTAAACACACTTTTCCTCCCCTCCTCTTCTCCTCTGCATGCCCGCTGACGGCCAGCAGTAGGCCTACTCTGTGTCGGCACACATGGTGATACAGAAACTCCTACAGCCCATAAACTGACATCATCGGTCCGCAGACTGGTGTGATGCTTTCAGGTGCGCCTCGTTAGTTCAAACACTTCCACTCACGGGCCAACAAGTCATGTGATTTTAGGTCCTTTTTCGTTTTCATTGTGTGCACTCGAGGAAGAAGTTTTCACACATTTGATTGAAGTGAATGTAGTAATACTATATTGAAATGGTAGAGGAAGTACTCAGATCCTTTACTTGAGTAAACACTGTGAGAATACTCGTACAAGTAAAAGTCCTGCATTGAAAATGTTACTTCAGTAGTAAAAAGTGATAGTATATTTTGTCATATAGAATTTAATGTAAAAAAGTCATAGTATAGTATGTCATGAAAAACTCATAGTATAGTCATATACTATACTAGTCATATTGTCATGTTTTGTTTATCTGACTTCTATGTAGCTTGGCATCATAGGGCCTGCCCTCAATGATCTCTCCAAGATATAAATAAATAAGGGAAGTGAAAATCTCCCCTTAAAGTCATAATATAGTATGGCATACAAAAGTAAAACAAGTCCTAGTATAGTATGTCATACAAAAATGGCATGAAAAAGTTATAGTATATTATGTCATAAAAAAGTTATAGTAAAGTATGTCATAAGAAAGTCATAGTATAGTATTAGTATGTCATGAAAAAGTCATTAAAGAAGTGATAGTACAGTATGTCATACAAAACTGTCATAAAAAAGTCCTAGTATAGTATGTCATAAAAAGTCATTAAAAAAGTGAGAGTATATATGAAGCTATGTCCTTCGTATATCTTGAGAACCGTACATTCAATCATCTTCACACTTGGCAGGTATATTAGTGTTGAAGTTGGAGCAATTTGGACATGCGACACGTTCAATAATAAACTTAAGCGGGGTTAAGGGGTGGGCCTTAACAGGCTGCTTCCAGTCAACAAGCATAATCTTTACATAGGCTGTGGTTATTTAAATTGTATGCAGGCCTATATTCTGATCTTATTTTAATATATTACTATTATTATTTTCAGTTTTAGAAGCTTATGTATGTATGTGTTTTTGTTGTTCTTTAGTTTTTTTGTGTCCTAACAAAAATCAATTAATATATTTAATAAAAATATATAAATTCAGGAATTGCATTTATTATTTCAAAATAAACAAGGGCATGTGATTGTCCTTTTTACAGAATATGAAATGTCAAACAATGACAGAATAGATCACCTTTAGTTGTTGCATGTCTGCTTAATGACCCATGTAGTGCTACTGTGCAGGACAGAAGCGCTATGATTGGCCTGTAAAATGTTAATCTGTGTGTATAGGAGCTTTGAGATGGTTACATTTATATTTACGTTTTCAGGCATGTTTGCCTTTATTAGATATCATGGACAATAGGAAAGGCAAAGTGGGATGACATGCAACGAAGGTCCTCAGCTGGCATTGAATTGTTGATGTTGCAAAAACATGTTTTGAGTCTTTGACCACTTGGCCCAAGGGGGCACTAAGAGATGGTTACATTTAGGCTGACAGATTAAAACAGTTTTGGTAGCATTGCATCAGAACCCTCTCCTGTTTTATTTGGTAAATATCAGCCATTAAAGACTTACTGTCAATCACTTTATACTGAACAGAAAGTATTTTGTTTCTCAGTACGTCAGTTAAATCAGAGTATGGGCTCTCTGGAGGCCAGAGGTAATGTTACATTGAGGATCTGATGTAATACACCCAGATAGTGGCTTTTAAGCCAGTTTCAGGTTAAGTAGTGGATGAGGAAGTAAGTTATGACACTCATTGATTGACGCCATGTTTGTTTTGTAATGTTTGTCTTGTCTAGTTATGAAACAGTGTTTCCACTGTGATACAAGACACGTTTCACAAAAATCTGACAAAGCAATTTTTATCTAAAAAAAAAAAAAAAGAAAGTAATTTGGGATTAGTTAAAAGCTTGGTATGTGATTGACGTCAGGGTACCATTTGTGGCATTAAAAAATAATTATAATTGAATTGAATCATTAAGAAAGCTTCTTCGGTTTTATTGACACATGCAAGGCTTCAATAGCTTCAGTTCTGCACAAAACACCAGGTCGAGTTGAGGTAATGTATAAAAATGTGTGTGAATCATTCAACACAAATAAAAACACTGCAAAAGCCTTTTGATTTTTTAGATACGAATTTATAAGCTCCGTTAAGCAGAGCAAAAATAGGGGGAACGAAATGTTGAAAACATTACATAGATGCATTGTAAATAAAGTGTAAAGATATAAAAAGGATGTAATAATAAATGTTATAAAAAGGATGTAATAATAAATTTTACCTAAATTATTTATATATAACATTCACCTGATTTTGTTGTTCATGGTAAACAATAATTGGTTCGGTTGTTACACTTTAAGGACAATATGAACTACCTGTAGACAAGTATAAAGAAAGTCAGCAGACTCTCACGTGTGGCTCCTTCAAACACCTGGACGCTTCCATGTTTTTCGCCGCCGGTCTGTTTCTGTGTTGGAATCACGTGAACGCATTTTGGTCAGTATGTCCAAACGTCTGTGTGACCGACCTGTATAGGTCAGTGGCCCCCAGAGGTGTGACACCGGCGAGGCGTGGCCCCCGAGCCGTGCTTCTGATTGGCGGCTGAACTTTAGGTGGCTGAAGGTGGTACCTTGCGGATCGGCGAGAAGCGCTCACTGCAACAGAGTCCCGCTGAAGCACAATGCCTGGTTTTACTGTACACATCCGTGATGAGTGGCTGGCAGTGCCCTGCCGGGACACCACCAACACCATCCGGTGGCTCGGACACGAAGCTCTTAAACGTTATATGAAGAACAAACCAGATAACGGCGGCATCAAGGCCGTAAAGGACGCTCGTTTTGTTGTGCGCAGGTGCCAGGGTTCGGGTTTGTTGGACGCAGATGACACCATCGAGGATGTACTGGAGGATAATGACTTTGTCGAGCTCGGTAATGACCCTATGCACGTAAAATATAATGAATGCATCACATTTAGGGGACAGTTTTGCCACAAGTTGTGCGTAATTGTGCATGATTATTTATGTACTAGACATTACATTTTATTAAAAATATTATCTTGCAATTACAGCCATCGAAGGCGACACCATGTCTCCTGACTTCATCCCGTATGGGCCTGGAGTTTCTCACCTGTATCCTTTCACCTCAGTGTTGTACCATGCTTGAGCTTTACGCTCTGGACTGTACTGTTTTGGTCAACGTGGGTTGTTATTAAATGTGCTTTATAAATAAATGTGACTTGAATTAACTGGTGGGTACTAATTCTGTTTTTTTAATTTTGGATTAAAAAACTGGACTTGACTTTTGAAAGAATACAATTAACCTGAGTCATATATATGATAGCATAACATGGAATTTTGATAATTTCTGTAATAAAAGTATTCAGTATAGGCCAACATTGTTTTCTGTTGAATGTTATCCTTAATTAAACTATGTGAAATAGCACAGCAGCGTACAAAGAACCTGGAGAGGTAAGGGTTTATTTCACCCATTCTCTGTTCAAATTAAAAACACATTTTATTCATTATTTCTGTGTAACACGACTCTCCCTCTGCAGTATATTTCCTTGGATGGCAATAGTCTGACATCGACAGATCTGGTCAACTTAGGAAGAGGACTCTACAAGATAAAGGTAATGATCAACAAATTGTATTTGTTGTCATGGCTGGTCTGTGTAATCTGTGACTTTACGTAATCATTACCTTTACCAACATTTTCAGCTGACTCTGGAGGCCGAAAGAAAAGTTGTGCAATCCAGAGAGCTATTGGACACCATTGTCAAAGAAAACAAAGGTTAAGATACATTTAAGAGTAAAGATTTTAAATGCATTGATTATACTGTTAACCAGCTACTGCAAAAATACCATATTTGAGAAATCAGTGATCCCATGTACTGAGTTCTCTGTATCTCTCTCTCTGTTCCTCCAGTTGTCTATGGAATCACAACAGGTTTTGGCAAATTTGCCCGAACTGTCATTCCTGTCAGCAAGCTCAAGTAAAGACAATATATTTACTGTCCGTTTACTTTGTCAATGTTCGATTTTCTGTTGGAGAATGAGCTGTTTTTATGTGCTGATGTGTGCTTGTTCCACAGAGAGCTGCAGGAGAACTTGGTGCGGTCACACTCAGCAGGTAATAAAGTAAAATTACTAGTCTAGAATTTAAACTTTCAAGATATTCAAAGCCCCTGACTAAGTGTTAGTTTTTGCTGCAATTACATCAGCACTATCAAAGCTATGGTATGTTATGTGTAGGTGTTGGAATCCCGCTAAGCCCAGAAAGGACCCGCATGCTGCTCGCTCTGAGGATCAATGTTCTGGCCAAAGGGCACAGCGGAATCTCTCTGGAAACCCTTCATGCCATGATCCAAGCCTTCAACGGTAAACCACCAGCCTCATTTTAGCTCATCTGATGGGGGATTTCAACTTCAGTTGACTGCTGATAAATTCCTGTTAGGAATCAGAGTCTGGGAACTAATATTCATCGCTAACTCACTCTGACCCTGCAGCTTCCTGCCTCTCCTTCGTCCCAGAGAAGGGAACAGTGGGTGCGAGTGGAGACCTGGCACCCCTTTCTCACCTGGCCCTGGGGCTGATGGGAGAGGGAAAAATGTGGTCTCCCAAGAGCGGATGGGCAGATGCCAAATATGTAAGATCTTTTTGATATAAATGTCATACTGACTTCCATGGTTGTACAACAATAACGAGCTCAATGCTGCAGGAAATGTGCTTTTTGTTAGTGAGAGTGACAGGTTGCAAGGTCCAATAGAAAAACATGTTTGCTTTTTGATGACCCTTGACCTTTTACATGTTTTTTCTCCTTTCATCTCTGTCCAGGTCCTGGAGGCCCATGGACTGAAGCCAATATCCCTAAAACCTAAAGAGGTAATGTTTAAAGCAACCATGCGCTCTCATATTTGATTTGTTTGCACTAAAGAACCAGACCCAGGGTTCACTGGGAATGCATTGTGCTTCCTCCTCAGGTAGAGAATGTATAAGAACAATACTAGTGTTCATATTTACAATTATACAACACAATATGTGCATCTCACTCTTTCTCTTACAGGGTCTTGCTCTGATCAATGGGACCCAGATGATCACGTCTCTGGGGGCGGAGGCCATTGAGCGAGCCCAGGCGATTGCTCGGCAGGCAGACATCATTGCTGCTCTGACCCTGGAGGTGCTAAAGGGAACCACCAATGCCTTTGACAGTGGTGAGCAGCAGCGGTGGTGGTGAACAAAATCAGAAAAACTAGATGGAAATATTTACCTCAAACTTCAAGGTTCTGTATCGGTTCCATCCTTCCTCATTTTCTGGTCTCATCCTGCAGACATTCATAGGCTGCGGCCCCACCCCGGACAGATTGCGGTGGCACAGCGCTTCCGCTCGCTGCTGGACTCTGATCACCATCCATCCCAGATTGCAGGTCAGAGGACAGGCCCGTATTCTAAAACAGACAAGCAACACAACATTATATAACAATCGCGCAAAGTTATTGTAATACACTTAACATCCGGGCAGCACTGTTGCCTCACAGCAAGAAGTGTGTCTTGTGTTCAAACCTATCTATAGATTACAGAGCCACAATGAGTAGAGTGTGCATGTTAAAGAACCACCATATTTATGGGGTTTCCTCCCAACCAAAACACAAACATCTGTAAGGAATATTTCTACCACTGCACTTGATTGAGGTACTGGTTTCACTGTGGCTGCCCACAGCTCATAAATAGTTAGAGTGGTTCAAATGCAGAGGGTGTATCTCCCCAGAAGGATTAATAAAGTATAGCTTTTGGTAATATCATGCCTGCATTGCACCCTTAAACATGTAGTACTTAATGTGTGACATCTGGTGCCGGTATGTTTTTCTAGAGAGCCACCGGTTCTGTGACAGAGTCCAGGATGCCTACACCATGCGATGCTGTCCTCAGGTAACCTCAAGTAAAGTTTATTTATACATCCCAAAATCACAAGTTTGTCCTTCAAGGATTTACAGGAAAAACTATGTGGTGGATTTGTGGCAGGTTCAATGAGCGATGATGAGCAGAGCGTTGCGATTTTAGGAGTTGTAGTAAAACTGTGCTAACAATGTTGTTGAGTTGTTTTTAAACACACCTTTCCGTTTCTGCACACAGGTTCATGGAGTCACCAATGACACAATAAATTTTGTTCAGAACATCATCAATACAGAAATCAACAGCGCCACCGACAATCCTGTATCCTTCCTCGTCGTAAAGCTGAGAAAACTAGACTGTTAGATGAATCTATGCATGTGCCACTTATGTCTCTGCACTCAACGCTGTAAATTCTAGGTTCTGCCACAAACTGAATGCTGGATTTTATTGGAAATTAGAGGTGATTTATTTTTCTTAACGGCCACACAAGATGGTATTTGCAGAAAGAGGTGAGACCATTTCTGGTGGGAATTTCCATGGTGAATACCCTGCTAAGGTATGTAGGTTTGTGATTCATGACACCATTTTTTGGTATCTTTTGTAGATTGTGTTGTCCTCTCTTTCATTGGCCTTTCATTTCTTTTAGGCTCTGGACTTTTTAGCCATTGCAGTCCATGAACTGGCCTCTATCAGCGAGAGGAGGATCGAAAGGTTGTGTAACCCGTCTTTGAGTGAGCTGCCTGCCTTCCTCGTCAACGAGGGAGGACTCAACTCTGGCTTCATGATTGCTCATTGCACCGCTGCTTCCTTGGGTTAGTGTGCAAAAATAATTGATAAAATGCAAAACTAAATTACATTTTACTATTATATTTATGAGGAATAAAATAGATTTTTGTCTGTAGAGTTAAATAGGTTTTAATATTAAATAATCAATTTCAAGTAACGGAAAGAAAAAAAAAACGAAAGATATATGGTGTTACAAAGTTAAACAGCATTTGAGCTGTGTGTCCATTTTTACTTCATGTTTCAGCATGAACCTGAACTCTAATCTCCACTTTTGTACTGTCTAGTTTCAGAGAACAAAGTTTTGTGTCATCCATCGTCTGTGGACTCCTTGTCCACCAGTGCTGCCACAGAGGATCATGTGTCCATGGGAGGCTGGGCTGCTAGGAAGGCCCTGAGGGTCGTGGAGCATGTGGAGCAAGGTAACGTCATTTTAAAATCCATGTATGAATGGATTATTGCTACTGTTATTTATCTTTTTAAACATCCTATAACAGTAATTGTAAGGCATAAAAAAAATATATATATAAAATGTAATCTAATGCAGGTACTCAAACCTTAAGTGAAATTCTTTACACTGCATCAAATAAACCAATCAGTCAAAAAGCAAAAATGACTGAAACACCAAAGGAAAGATGTGTAACTTTAAAGTGATAACGGAATCTGTTACACAAGCTGCTACATAGTTCAGTTGTATAACATGTAATCATCATTAGCATCAGCAGTGTAAAAAAAGGATTTGATAACTGCCGAACTCTAAGTAAGCGTTGAAAGCAACAAGCAGCAGTGTCCAGTTCCTGGTGCCTCAGCCACTAAAAATGCAAAGGTAACTGTTGAAACTCATTCCAGTAAACACCAACAAAAGTGCAGCAGCAAACATTTGCATGGTTTTAAATTTGTAAATCAAAGCTCATTTAGAGGATATAGTGGTTAACTATAAAACAACAGGTTGAAAACAAACATAACTAAATCAATGCCTCTCTTGCTAAATTTCTTTCTAAGAAAAGATGCAATAGTAGTTGCAATATGTGTTGGAATAAACTGAAAAGATAATATAAACAGCTGCAAAGACTACAGAGGGCTTTCAACATACAATGTCTATTTCTTACTGTTAAGAATGGTAGGAGTATCTTTCATTTAATTAATTTATTATGTATTGTGAGTTTTGTTGAGTCCGGTGGCTGTTCTACATGGACATATAATATCTAATTTACGTGATATTTCCTTGCAATAAAAAAAAAGTGATTAGAAATCAATATGTTACAAAACTAACTCAAGGATTGGTTGACGTGAAGCATCTTCAATGGACTTCACAATCTCACACATGGTTCAGAACATTGATGACATTTATGGAGTACTAAAGCCTTTCTAAAGCTCTATTTATGATCTAAAAATCCTCTACATTCATTTATGGTCCACTCCCTCACATTGTATAACCCACTCTAATATGTTCAGTATGCAGCACTGCAACCGTTCTGCTGACACAGGATTGTCATTTAACGTGCCAAAAGTAGTGACATCAGACAGACAATTTAGTTTTACGGGAACGTGTTTGTAGGAGACGGAGTTGCATCAGATGTTTTGTAATATTTTCATTTTGTAACTGAACTAATTACTACTAAAAAGAGGACTTAGCTAAATAAGACTTTTTTTTTGTAGAAAAAAAAAAATCGGTAAACAATGAAACTCGAGAAGTGAAATATTATTAATTTTGTCAAATCTAATGGATGTTTTCTGTGATCAGTTCTTGCTATAGAGCTGTTGGCAGCCTGTCAGGGTATTGAGTTCCTCCGCCCACTCCGTACCACCACTCCACTGGAGAAGGTCTATGAACTTGTGCGCAGTGTGGTCAAGTAAGTCAAACAGATGTGGCCAAGGTACACAACTTTCAGTCCACTGAAATGATGTACAGGATAGTTAATATTTATCCCCTGTTCCACTTCTGACTCTCTCATACTCTCAACTATTCTTCCATTAACAGACCATGGATTAAAGACAGATTCATGTCTCCGGACATTGAAGCTGTTCACCGTCTTCTACTTGACCAGAAGGCAAGTGACAAATCTTATGGAGGAAGCAATGTTAACTCTTAATGTGGCATTAAATGATCTAATCCTTATGTGCATATCAGCTCCCATGGATAGAAGAGAAATAGGGATTTTTTTTTTTTTTACTAACATGTTTATATTTTCATCTCAGGTGTGGAATGTGGCCAAACCTTATATCGACAAGTATCAGACAGAGTACATCCCCGAGTCCCGTCCGGTCTCTCCGACTGCCTTCTCTCTGGAGGCTCCAGCATCACCGAGGAAGCGTGTTCGTCTTGAGTGAAAACATGTCCATTTTTTTGTTATTTTTGCAATAGCTATAATTAAAAGCATTAGCAATTGAGACTTTTGTGGATTTGAATAAAAACCCTCTCAGATTTTTTGATTGAAGATCAAAGATTGATTTGAATATGTAATGTTGTTTTGACACTTGTAGACTAAATTCATATTTTCTAGAGGATATTTTGGTAACTTAAGAATTGGGGCTATTTCTCTAGTAATTATTGTGTGTTGAACTTGCATATAGCTTGAACTACACCACTGTACACTAGAGTTGTATTTATCTTAACTTTTGTTGTCCCTTTAAAGCATGCCTAATTTAGCTTGTATTGCCACATGACTACCTCAGCCAGTACCATTTTCATATTAAATAGATTTTAATGATGTAGCACAGACATTACTATTATTAAATGTTGTTGTTTTACTAGTATAATCATAGGAAATTCTAAATGATTGTCATCTGTGTCTTAGTTTTCAAAACTGCATTTTTTAAAGGGGTTGCATGATAATGTAGTTCCTGCTTTCTGCTCACTATTCCTGTTAATATGTCTGTACATTCAGTGCGTGTTTGTGGTTGACAGATATTACTTCACCTATTGATACACTAACCTATTTTTGGTTTGTTATTACAGTGTGTTCAGATTACTTTGATTAGCAGTGGTGCTGATAGTATTAAGTACAAGTATCATTTTGAGGTACTTTACTTATTTCAAAGTATTTCAATGTTATGCTACTTTATACTTCTACTCCATTACATTTCAGAGGGAAATATTGTACTTTTAACTCTACAACATTTATCTGACAGCTGGAACTACAAATAACTTTGCAGATTCAGATTTTACGAGCAAAACGTGATACATTTTTAAACTATTGTACTGTGCTGTAGACTAAACTTTGTAACATTACATAAAGCAGTTAAAAGCTCCACCTCCTCCAGCTGTAATGTTACGTGTTAGAGCATAAGTCATAATATTTCAATAATATGATAGTCTCTGAAAGGGACCATTCTCAAACTACTTTTATTTGAATAATTACATAAGTACATTTTGCTGTTAATACGTTTGTACTTTTACTTCAGTGAAATCTTGAATGTCAGACTTTTACTTGTAACTATTTTCACAGAGCGATATTGCTATTTTAAATTTCTAAATTAATAATTTTGTCGATAAAATAAAAAAAATAAAAAAATAGAAAAGAATCCAATCTTCACATTTGAACCTGAACCAACAAATGTTGAGGCACTTTTGCTTGAAAAATGACTGGTAATAATTTATCCATTGTTAAAATAGTTGCTGATTTTCTGCCAACTGATTATCCATGATGTAAAAGTCAAATAAAATGTTAATTCATTAATTAATTGTTAATTTAAAAATGTATTAATTAATTAACAGGACATTAAAGTCGCCCCATTTGTTTAGTAAAAGGTGAGTAATCCATAAAAAAAATCAATGAATATTAGCCTGTGATCACAAGGCCTTCATCTGGTTCTTAAGAGCACTTGTGTTTGCCAAAAGCTCTTTAATTGTCTTTAGTATCTAAATTACACACACACACACTCAGCGTAAACTGAGAGGAATGTGTTCTTTGGTTTACATTCACACTGCTTTTGTTCTCTGTGTGTGCTGAGCCTTAGGTAAGTATGTTTAACAGAAGCTTCCTGGTCCAGTCAAACAGCATCTATCAGTCCAGGCTGAGAAGCCACTCTGCCCCCTTGCGGTGCTGTGATGAAAAACCTGATGAAGATAAAGTGGTACATCACAGACCTGCAAAGGCAGCATTGGTCAACAAATTCAAAGGTTACACAAATAACTCATTACAGATAGTAGCACAAGGAGCAGAAGTCTGTTGTGCACTGAAATAGTTCAAGATTACAATAAAGCCTTTGTCATTGTGTGCTTTGCCTCTCTGAAGAAGTCCATTTGTGCTGTTGAAATCTCAGCCTTATCCAAAAACTACCTCAAAATTAAGTGCTGCTGAATTCAGTTTACTGCATTGACTTTTTAGCTTTAAATACGCTTATCATTGAATGAATGACAAAAATGTGTTTCTGTACAAACCACAAACATACACACAAACGTATGCTAAATTACAGTACTTCTGTTTCGAGTCTCTGTTAAAAGCAATACCAGAACAAAAACATTGCCAACAATATTTCCAAAAGTTTAGGTCCACGTTAGCCTAATTGGTTGTTTTGGTTCTTGGTCAACTAAGATTTCTTTAGTTGATTAGTTACTTTTCATGCTTTTTAAATGCTGAGTGACTTATTTATTATATATTATATATATATTATATTTATTTATGAAAGATTGGACTCAATTTATATGCAGATCTTTGGTTAACAGGATTTTAAAGTATTCTTCGAAAACTCAGTTTTACAAATCTACATTTGTATTTGTTCATATAATGATCTTCAATTTGTATTTTATATTACCCATAGTAATCTCAAAATATTTCTAATCACCTTACATTTGCAATACCTGCACTGTTAATTACCTTACATTTGCCTTACCACATACTCTGTTGTATGGCGAGAATATCACTTCACTGCTGTGTTTTTATTTTTGTTTCAATGTTTTATTCCTGTGTGTATCAATGCAGAATAAAGGAATCTGACAGTTACTGTTACGTGTATAGTAAGCGGGTCTACAGTCAAAGTCTTGAAGAAAACCAAAAAAACATATCTCCTTCGAGCCGGATTCGAACCAGCGACCTAAGGATTTCAGCTGTTATGCCACTACAGTCCTCCGCTCTACCAACTGAGCTATCGAAGGGACGCTGTCGTGACTTGGCACACTACTGTATTCAAATATGACCTCGCGGAAAATCATTACATGTTCCTCTTAATATAGCAAACAACTATACTAACAACTATAGCGTATAATATGTCGAAAGTGCAGCGACACGCTAATGCCATTTAACTCTAGCGAACGTCCACTAGCTAGCTAGCTCTATTAACTTAACTAGCTGTCAATAGTTTAGCTGTCTATGAAAGTTAAGTTAGCACTGCGTCGACTGAAACGCTCTTGGAAGAAATAAAGTGGCTGTCAGTGTATAGGGTATTAAGCAAACCCCTTTAAAGTAGCGTTAGTATAAAAACAAACTTGCATTGCGTAAACTGACTAACGTAAGTAACTTAGCTAACCTAGGTAAATGAAGCTAATGCTAAAGCCTGGTACATGTTATTAACGTTAACTAAGTTACCTGTAGTTTCGTTCCTCTTATGGTAAAAACTGCGCACCCTGTTTTGCATACAAAAACAAAGAAAAGACCGAAATAAATAATACATTTTGATAAATGGCACACCTGTGACTCGCCCTAATTATCACAAATGAAACAAATACTCAGCTAGACATGGGGAAAATAAGAAATAAGCAATAATAATCGTACCTTGTTCCCCCTGTACACAGACACAGTGTGATCGATCTGGCGACGATTGAGAGTGGATACGTGTCACGACATTTCTTCCACTAACTAACCTAACTCTCCACTGAAGATGTTGGGGATTATGGGCTCGCTAGAGCAGCACCTCAGCTGTTATCAGGGATTCCCAGTTCAATGTTTCCTGTTTCCTGCTGGTCCGGGGATCCAAACCTTACATCTTATAATCACACTGAGCTCCTAGTGTTTTTTTTTCGCTCCGAAACAATTTTACAGGACAGGTTTGCTCACTTGTTGCTGCAATACAAAGCAACAGAGGTTCAACAGACACAGACAGACAGTAGTGGGTCAGATGAATGAAGCTCTTACTCCAGTTTGCAACTGTATGGATTGATGGAGTTGCGTGTGAATTTGTGGTAATGTGCATTGTGTGTTTGTAAAGAACCTGGGATGTACTTAGTTATCCTCCAGCTAACAGAAGAAGAGATAGCCTTAGTAAAAACTCTGAAACTAGGACAAAGTACTAACACATGAGTCATGAACAGGTCAGTGTCACTGACTATCAGCTTGCATCCCTATTGATGCCTAATAACATCATTTGAAAGTTATGGTGACTGTAATCAAACGAAATAACTGTAATCACTCAGTCCAGGATTCTTTTAAAAGAGTATAATTACAGAAGTTGTTTCCTGAGGCCAAATTTAGCCATTAGGCATCAGTTTGAAAAGTAGTTAAGCCACTGAACAACAGGCAGCTCCTCTTATCATCACTGCCATCTCTAACAGTGCCCCACACAACAGGAATAGTAGGTGTACTGTTTTTATGTTTGCAGAGGATTTTATCTTTGTAGAGCAGAACACACTGTGTTGTTGTCTCTGCATTGCTAATAGCTGCTGTGAGATGGATATTATTGATGGATACTCTATTGATACGAACAGTAGAGAGCTTCAAATGGATATCAAAATAACTGCATTTTACTCTAAATATTTTTTTTTAAACAAACTTTGCTATTGCACATCAAAACTAACTAACTACAATTTACTGTGAATATCTTAAATTAATATCTTAGGTTACAATAAACTCATTTTGATAGATAGGGGTAGAAGATCTCTGCAGGATATTTTACCTATGGAGGTTTTGAATTCATTTATAATTGGAGACTTTTTATTTATTTCATGTCTGTGGATTGAGCTGTGCATTTCTGTTCTCTAAAATCATTTTTGCTCAGTAGAGTAATTGCTTAACATCTTCTCTTAACAACCCTTTTTTCAAACTAAATCCAATTATGACCACTAGGTGGCAATATCCCCCCATGTTCTCCTTGAATCAACACACTTAGTATATACTAAGAGATATAGGCTGCGTGACAAATCACAAACCTTTTTCTTTTTACGTTTAGTATGTACTGCACCTGCCCTTACACAGTATGTACTGTTGCATGCAGTATGCATACAATTGGGACATACTTTATCATATTTTATACAGCCTATGGTCACAACATTGCAACTTGAACTTGAACCCTCTTGATCATATATCCCCTGCAGATTGTTTGTCGTAATATCCAGAAAAGCATGCTGGCTTGCATACTGAAAAATGCGATTGTATGCAGTAGGACATCCTGGTATTTTTGGCATACTGCATTTGACATACTACGTATTGGGAAATGCTAATGGTTTTTCTTGCATACTAAATAGTATGGGCGTATGGGTATGGGAACGCACAGATAATTACTGCCTTGAGAAAATTCTAATTTTGGGTCAGGTCAAATAATTTCCTGTTTTGAAGTGCCCTTCATTTTGAATATATAGTGTGTGCTTCACTTCAGGACCTTGTCAGGGGTTTGAGTATCAGGACATTAGCAGGTTACCAGCTGATTGCATGTGTAATGAGTGATTGCTGTTAGCTTGGCCGTGATTCTCTGAATTCATGATCTGAAACAAGAAGAAGAAGAAAGTAAGCATGTGTACTTTATTAACCCTGTAAGGGGACATTTCATTTCAAACCATCTCAAACTGCAATTCAACACATTGTTACCTACCAGCGCTAAGCAAGGGATATGCTACCTGCAGAATTAGCCTTTAGCCAGGCTCACTAAACCCATTGTACATTCACAGGAGAGGGGAAGTACAATCTGAGAAGAAATTGGTATCAGTGACAGGAAAACACCAGTCGTGGAAAAACACCAGGGTCTCCTGCCAGCACAGATGCAGTGCTTTACTTTCTGTTTTTTGTTACTCCTACTTCTACTCCACTTTCAGAGAGAATTATTTAACTTTTTACTCCCAGACATATATTAGTGAGCTAAAGTCGCTTGTTACTTTGCAGACTAAGCATCATTTTATAAAATATGATTCATTGTTACAGTGCCACCCACCAGTATATAAAATAGTTCAAATGAGCCCCACGGCTGCATGAAAATGTTGCTTACACGTTGATGCATCAACAATGGTAATCTAATAACATAATACAATAACATAACATTCTAAAGGACCATAGGACAAAATGACCATTGTGTATTATGATTACTCTTACTTTTAATATATATTTTCCTGTCTTTTACTTGTAGTATTTTTTATTTTTGGTATTGCTACTTTGACCTTGTAAAGGATCCGAGTACTTCTTCCACCACTGGGAAAGGGTCATTGTGATGTAAACCGAAAATCAATGAGTCTGTAGAGCAGAAAAGTGACGACAATAATTGCTCCCAGCAAAGTTTCTTAAAGGCTTGTAATGATACATAGCAATGCATGCTGTCAGGCTGCTCGCTGTGAAAATTAAGAAATATTCCTCCTGTCCTGCCCTGTCAGTCAGAAAGGCAATGTGTTACATGTGCAGCTGCTTCAACACACAGTACATTACGAGAACATGGGCGCAGACATGGAGCCTAAAGCAGGGTCACGCTAGTGAGGCAGCAGACATTCCTCTCATAACACAGGCAGGCTCGACTCTTCTCCATCCCTCACCGAGATTATCATCCTGTCCCCAAATGATCATACTTAACCTCACCTGCCTGAGGTAAAAGTCTGAAGGGTGGATCTTCAGCACATGTTCCCATCAATCATAGCGGCTGCACAAGTCAAACATTATGGTTATGCTCAATCTAGCACCAACTTTCAAATGTTTTATGGCTTCTTCTTCATTTAAGGTGTGTTTAAGAGCAGTACATATTACAACTAAATGACACAGTAGGTGTAATTTTCACTAAGTAATGGAACTATTTTCTCCCAGCAAAGTTTTAGGAACAGCTAAAAGGCATCCTCATTATTAACAAATGCCAGCGGTCTTCAATCTGCTTTCCAAGGTCACCATGTCCGTCACAACCTCATGGGCCATCCCATATGACCCATGAGGCTTTTTGTCTTTTTGACTTACGCCCTCAGGTGTTTTACGATGCACCATATACAATGGAAAACAGTTTTGTTAAACTTTGGGCTGTTTTACATGTGCATTTCCTAATGAGCCCTACACAATAAGATCAAACACTCATAACCCTATGCTATAATGCCAGTGCTATATAGTATACACTAAGTAGTCATTTTATAGTGAACTGTTTTGGAGGTTAGTGTACAATAGATGTATTACTGTAGACTTTTCTGTTGACAGGAAATGGCAAAACTATGTGTGCGCCAATGAATGTCAATTGAGCTTTCACTGTGGAGCACAACGACCAATTCTATATTTGAAAATTTCACCAATAGCAATTGCAACTTTTTCCTGAACTAATGTATGTATTTATCAGAGGCTTCACTTTTTCATTCTGTGAGAAGAGCTTCCTCTATATGAATACAATGCAACTTTATTGTTTACAATAGTAGATTTGACTACATCTGTACATAATACAACACGTATACATAAAAGAAAAATAGACTTGTAAAGCTACATAGCAAGGACGACAAATAAACACACAAAAACTTTTCACGTTTTTAATTTGGAGTGAAATATGAAACGAAGGGGAAAATTGCATTTGGTTATTGTACCAGACCAACCTTTAAAATGTACACAATTAGTAGCCTATTTAATATGCAACAGGGATACAGTGAAGACCAACACTTAATGTCCCATCCTCCATAACATTATGGAAACATGAGCTGTAATATTAGTCATTTCCAACTGTTTGGCTGCTAGTCTGCTTTTTCAGCTATCACCTGTCAGATTGAAAAGAAGAATGCACGCCTGTGGTTTGTACAATGTTAAAACATGTTACTGTTTCCTCTCCCACTGTTTATGATAATTTATGTATTTTCTTTGCTTTTATTAATGCCATGTGTCAGATGACATGACACAAGTACACGTTGGCCCTCTGTGGGTTTTCCGTTCCCCTCCCATAACACAAAAAAATTAAACTGGGACACATCCCCCTGCCTGGCTTTCATGAAGGTGAAACTCCCACAGTTCCCCTGCTCAGTCATCTGTTGAGTCTTTCCTGTGCAATAAGAGAGCGTGTCAAAAGGTTACGTAAAATATAGAGTATAAACTTCCAGAAGTGTCTGGATGGAGAGGGGTGAGGGGAATGTGTGTGGAGGGGAAGTTGAGGCATAGCTGTGCTATATTAGTATCAAGAGTCTTACTACTGTCATTGTATAATATGAATAACTAACAGTGTTAATGCCTGATGAGTTACACCATAGGAAGAGTTGCATTTTAGGACTAATGTTTACACAACGCAGATCCTTTTTCACATTTGTGTCATTTCAAATCAAACCATCTGATAAAATGAGGCTGAGGGAATGTTATGGCTTGGAACAAGCAGACAGATAGCAGTGATAAACGTCATAAAAATTAAAGCAAAGATAAGGGGAACCTGTGACAGAATTTGTTTGGAGCCTACTGTTTATTGCCTCTAGCCTGTGGGCAAAGCACCCACCATCTTTGCCTGCAGCATGTCTGGCTTTTTTGTCTGGCTTTTACAGGAGAGTAGACACATTACTTGCAAGGGTTAAGACGGTTCATTGAGCTGAAGGTACTAGGTGACATGGCAGCATGAGGGGAGGGCGGGGGGGGGGGACCATATCCTTTTACAGTCTGGAAATAAAGCAGCCCCGGCCCCGCGTCAGTCATCTTATTGGGCCGTTAGATGACAAAGACACAGAAGCACCAGTGGCTGTGGAGGTCCAGCACCAGACTGTAGCAGGCAGGGAGGTAATTTAACATGAGAGGGCATACTGGGGCAATTACTAGTCTGAGCTTTTTAATGGAATAAGAGAACAGTGATTTATCCTAAAGGAATAGTTAAAGGACATTTCGGGAAATATGTTTAGTTGCTATCTTGCTGAGAGTTACATAAGAAGATTATTACCACTCTTAATGTAAATATGAAGCTACAGCCTACCTTAGCACAAAGACTGGAAACAATACAAAAATAACCAAATCCACCGAACAGCACTTCTAAAGCTCATTAAAACATTATATATCTTGTTTGTTTCAACAAATTATGGTTTTACGGGGGTGCAATGACCTCCTAGAGGCTAAACTAAGCCAACCCACTGCTGGCTGTAGCTTCACATTTACCATATAAGAATCTCCTCATCTCGCCCTTGGGCGAGAAAGCGAATAGGCGTATTTCCCAAAATATCCTACAATGATTCGGCTCAGTAGGATTCAGGTTGTGTAACAGAGTAAAATGACAAACAGCTGGAGATAAAGAGAGTAAAGGAATTTGTTTGTCATGTGTGTGTGTTTTCATCCTGCCAGGGGAATACACCACAGACTGGCCGAGATTAGACATCCTTCCTCTGCAGCATTTTTCACGGTGACTCCTGGGATTTGAGGATCGAAAAACATGCAAGTGATGCACACAGAGAGCAGCTCAAGGTGCATCACACCTTGCCCCCTGCGGATCATCTGGAGACAACTGAAATAACCAATGCAAATCTAAAAACATACAGACATGAACCCTGTCCCCTTGAAACAGAGGAGGCCGTCACTGTGACGAGAGTAGCAGTATTCAAGGAATGTCCTGATCTGGGACGCCTTAGGGAAGAGATTGCTCATATGACCCCCCTTCTTCTCCTTTAACATACACACACATATGAGAGGATGATTCATATGACAGGCCATATTCACAGCGAGAACAGATTACTCATGACCTCATGTATTCACAGGTAAGATGCATATTCTCAGTGACACTGTTCCCTTTTTATCTTCACTCATCAGCCTCCCCCCCCCCCCCCCACCCTTTTTTTCCCCCCCCCTCCCCCCCCCCCCCCCCCCCCCCCATCTTTGGCTGTCTACTCCACACTTTAAAGCTTTTCCATGGTATCAAATGATTATGGTACATTTTGTAAGCCACTGGCAAAGCTACCTTTAGGATCATATTACCTTTTTTTTACACAATGAGGCGATGTTATTGTTAAAGTTTTAGAACATGGTGTGAAACTGGATGATTATTGGGGTCAAGGGTTGTGCGACCCCTCAGGTCTAGGGCTGTTGTCTGTTTGACGAGGCAGGTAAAGTGAGGTTAATGAGTGGCAGTTAGAAATAAGTGATGATATGAGGCAGGAATGCAACACAATGACATACTTGTCGGTCAGCACTCAAGTGCCTGGGTGGTTTTTGGAGGCTAAATGTCTCACTTATTGTTTTAGACCAGAGCTTTTCTACTCTAAATCTGATGACAACCAACCTCTTTCATTATGGGCGTGTATTGAGGAATGCTGAGAAAAAAAGTTAATGCTGCTCTAGTGTCAAATATGCATTTATTAGTTTGAGGCTGATAAACATCGTCCTAAATCCTATCCTATCCTATTTGTAAATAGATGATTGTTCATTAATAGAAACAAAATATAAGAATGATGACAACATTTCAATATCATCATCATAATCAAAACTTCCACTTTAAACTGCAGTATATACAAACAAGTCTCCAGAGTTTTGATATTGCTCCTTTTTTGAAAAGTTGGTTTTAGGATCCAGCGTGGGCGGGGTCTGGGAGAAGACAAGAGCGGAGGGCGGTGCTAACCTCTTCATATTTCCACATGTCAATGCACTCTCCACAGCAAATTGAATCCTGAACTGCGTGGGCTGGAATAATTTAAGGATATTGACTTAAGTCTAACGAGGCATTTCTACACCATGACAGACAGATATAAGCTCACGTTCAAGTCTGTTGAGTTTCCTAATTCATGTAAGCGTTTGTAAATTGATATTTTATATCGGAAAAACAACATGTTGGATTATTAACGACTGGATATCCTTGGATAAAGCTGTTGAGGGCGCATTCATACAGAGCAGGTGACTTTATGTAAAGTACAACTACTCCTTCAGGATGAGATTGTGGACTTTACTTGTCATTATCCCAGTGTGCGCATCCTCCTCTCTGTCGGCCGGTGAGTTTGAGACTTTTACGCACGCACACACTGTGAAAACAAGCATTGCGAGGCATATTCTGGGAAAAGTTGTATCCACGTGCCTCACAGCATCATATGTGCAGACATTTCAAGAAAGAGAGTTGGGTGAAGTGGGAACCGAACTCGCAACCTTTGTAGTAGCCTAATGTCCTGCCATGTCCGATGTACAACTGAAGTTCTTGTCTCACCTTCACTGAAATTATACACAAATTAACGCACTTTTTCTTAACAGAAGCGTCTAAATCCAAAGCTGTGGAGAGCCGCTGCTTCGGCCGATCCTGTAACCCGCGCATGGGCAACCTGGCCCAGGGGAGAGTGCTGAGCACCCTGTCGGTCTGCGGCTCCAACTCCTCGGAGCCCTACTGTGTCTACAAAGAGACTGCTTCCCCCCGTAGCAGGGAGTCCTGCTCGGAAGTCAAATGCAGCAAGTGCAGCTCTGCTATCCCCAGCCAGGCGCACCCACCCTCCGCCATGAGCGACTCCTCTTTCCGCTACCCGGACACCTGGTGGCAGTCGGCAGAGGGGGTGAAGGAGGAGACGCTCCAGCTCGACCTGGAGACGGAATTCCTTCTCACCCATCTCATCCTGGTTTTCCGCTCACCCCGCCCCGCTGCCATGGTGCTGGAGCGCTCCCAAGACCATGGGCACACGTGGAGGGTCCTCAGGTATTTTGCCAGGGACTGTGTGGAGGTGTTTGGCCTGGCAGAGGGGTCACCAGCCGGGGAGAGTGGAGTAACTTGCACCTCCAAGTATTCAGGAGCTTTCCCTTGCACCAGAGGAGAGGTGAGTACAGAGGCTGGTTTAAACACCACATGGGGTGGAAAGTGGTTTTGACAGTGTGGCAAGAAGGGTGTGGCTGTGGGCTAAATACAAATAAACTTATGCAGGTAAGTAAGAAACAAAGATGGCTTATAACTAATATCATGTTGTTACACTGAGTAAAAAGCTATATCACTTTACTGGAAAAATACCATGCAATATCAATCATGGATTAGCTATATATTTCTTGCTTGTTTCAGTGCTTTTGAATGCTTAGAGATATAGCGGAGCCTGGAAATTACATTTTTTTTGCAATAAGATCTTTAGGAGCAGGAAAGCTGGGGGTGCATGCCTCATAGTAAGGATGGCAGTCCACATGTGCCCTGTAGATCCACCCTTGGGTGAGCATTGTACAACAAAAACACTGTAGGTGTCAATTCCACCCCAAAATCCAAAACATTTTAATATCAGATAACACTTTTTCAGATGAACATGGCCCTGGCATTATAAATCCTGGGCTGAATGCAGTTATTAAACATCAAAGATTTGACATACCAGTATTACTGGCAAAACATTTTTGGGGATGGAGCACACTTACACGAGACAAGGTAACTGTTGATTTATATAGCTTGCTATGGCAAATATAAACAATATAACCTATAAAATAAGTTCCACTGTTATGTATTACATCAGACAAAACTCTTGACATCGATAAAATGCTGACAGCTAATATTAATTTTGATAGTTTTTATTAATTTTTTTAATTTGGAACAGCATAATTAGGAAAACCGATTACACAATTTGACGATATTGTCACATTATGATTCCAAAGAAAGTTTCGGAACAAGAAAGAATGACCACCCAGCCCTAATCGTCACTGAATTAACACTATTATAAATACACTTAGGTCAGGGGCTAATGATAAGTAGTCTTTGACGTTGATGTTGTTTAGAGAAAAGTTTTCAATACTGGATTGTGATTTTATTCCTGCGATCTGAGTGTGACCACATCAAAACACGCTGCCAGACATTCCCGCAGCACTTCACAGCAATAACACTCACCATCTGCTTTGCTCTTGTTGCCCATTTATTGGCACCAGGATGCACTATAAGCTCATATCACACATCCCACTAAACAAACGGTTGCTCTGTAAACTGACCTCCCCTGATGGGTTGTGGGAGACCTTTTTTTTAGTCAGGCCAGCTTTCTAGGTCGCAAACTGCTTTGACATGACACGGCTAGAATATCAATGTTCACCTTTACCTCTGATGTTCCCCCAAAATATTTTTTTGGGAGCTGCTGTATCATCACAGGGAGGTCTGAGCCAGAAAACCAGCTATGGTTAATTCATGAGCCGAGTTCATTCACACAGATGGTGTAAAAGAGAGACTCTCACTGGTTACTAAAGATTTGTTTTGCTCCAAAGAGCCTCCGACCACGCTGGGAGGTTCTGGTTGTACGTCTGAATGAATACTGTACTGTATATGGCTTTGACTGATCTCATAATTGCCGTGTATTTGCAACAAGTATGTGTCTTGCTACAGTATGTCAGCTCTCTTGTGTAAGCCCCTCACCCTTTATAATTAGTGTCTCTGTTGGTCAACATGCAAAGACATCACAAAATGTTGTGTGAAAATGTAGAGTTTCAGTCATAAAGTGACACTTCAGACATCATATATTTCCTCTCTGCTTGCAGTTATGAGCTAAAGTGTACTTATGGTCACCGTAGCTGAACCTTTGACTTAATGCAAATCAGAATTGGATTATTTGTGAAGTGCAATGATTATACAGTAAATCTTCTTGTTGACATATTACTTATCACTCACCATATGATGTCATAGTACACAATATATATTTATTATGACACAGCATTAAGTCTCTCTTGTGCACAGTACAAGCGGACGATGCAGGATGCATTATATAAATATGGATTGCAGACTTTAAAATTTTAATTGAGTGACTTATTTTTCAATTCATTAAAAGTTGCACAATTATGGGTTCTTGTAGGTAAGGATTTTAAAATATTGAATACTGTCATATATCAATTCAATTATATTAGATTCAATTGAATTCAAGTTTAAAAAACAAAGTTACCAGTAGTTCCTGAAAAAAGGAAATTCTGGAGAATTTTTACTCTATACTGACACACAGAACTACAACAAGATGTAGAATGAAAAATATAATGGAATGTGTTGTGGATATAGCTTGTCCAGATTGATATATGTTTTTGTCTAGAACGTCTCCACTCATGCTACCTGCTTTCAATATTATTTCCATAAAAATCTCAACATTTATTGTGTGTCTGACCTTCTTCATTCCTGATGTTGTGATAAAGACTCATGTGTACATTTTCATAAACAGACAGAGAGGATGTATCTGAAAGATTCACATTCAACTAAACTTAACAAGGGAGAACAAGAACCATTTGTCCATGTTTACATAGGAGTTAGTCTGATTTTCCTAGAAAAGCAGCTATTTGAGGAACATGAAAGCCGAACCAGATTTGTGCCTGTTTTTTATTAGGCAGGCCAAGAAAAAAGAGAAACTGACATAATTTATGTTTTAGTCATGGTCTGTCAGTGTGTCTAAGGTCAGTTTTTTCTCTTGTTAGAGGGGTTTTTACAAGTGGAATAACACAGATTTTGAGACATTTTCTCCTCTTCTTCAATCTCCAGGTGATCTATCGAGCTTTGTCTCCCTGGCACTCAGTGGATCCATATGGACCAGCCGCCCAGGACCAGCTCATGATCACCAACCTCCGAGTCCGTCTGCTTCAGCGCCAGCAATGTCCCTGCCAGGCCAAACATCCTGGTCCCGCTGTCCTCCCCACAGACCACTATGCCATCTATGATTTTATTGTCAAAGGCAGTTGCCTTTGCAATGGACACGCTGACCACTGTGTACCAGCCGGGGGCTACCAACCCAGCCAGCAGAAGACCAACAACATGGTGAGCGATTTTGAGCTGGATTTTGTTAACGTACAACTTGCAGGTGCACAATACTCCACCAAAGAAAAGCTCCTGCTCTTCTGTTGTGAAAACTTACTGAGATGTTGTGTCACGCTGAAATCTGCCAATGGCTTCATTTTGTCTTCATTTCTATTTGTTTTTGTGGTGAGATTGGGAGTAGAGGGTTTAGGGTTTTGTTCCCACCACTCCCTTGTTACTCAGCTGTGTGCTGGTATGTGCTGCTCAAGCTGAAGGCTACAGTGAAGACTGGATATCAGGCCACAGCTTTACCTACCATTACAGGGATTTAAGGATGTGGAAACCTTAATTATGGTATTCAGACTAAGGCTTTTATAACCCATAGTCTCTGTCATGTTATTCTCTTTACTGTAAATGGAGAATAGATGCACTAGTTTAATTCCAACATGGTCTAAGAGGGTGTAGACATGTTACCTGTAGATGTTGGTATGTGGCAATACTTAAGAAGTATTACGCACATCACATGTGGGCGCAGGGCTGCTGGAAATCAGGCTCAATGAAAAGAGTAACGCCTGCACACTGACCAAACATTTATTTAGATGGGTAATGTATCAAAATCAGTCAGATCTTTGTCAAGCTAAAATGTTTTACATTGTCCCCACACCCTTCTATACATCAACATATGATGATGGGCTCAATGATGACAGGTGTGGTTAACCATCCAACCTGCCCAGGATTATAAAGATCTCAAAACAATTAACAGTTGAAGAATAAACAAATTGAAAACTCTCTCAAAATCCCAAAGAGTGGGAGTACAGGCCACTATGACGCAATATATAGTATGTTGCGGTACTCTCTAGGCAATCTTCCTGAAAAAACATTCAGTGAATAATTCAAATATGGATGCAGATACAATAAAGTTTCTTTCTGTGCCGTTTGCCTGGCAGGTCCATGGCAAGTGTGTCTGCAGACACAACACATCCGGTGACCACTGCGAGCGCTGCGCACCTCTCTACAATGACCAACCCTGGCAGGCTGCCAACGGCATCATAGGGACACCGCATGAGTGCCAGAGTGAGTGATGGGGCAAGAGAGTCAAATGTAGAGTAGGACACACGGCATCTAGACCTATCTCCAAAATTAATTTAGTCTCATAAATCAAATGTAATCTTATACACGCTCATGCATGATGAATAACAGAGCAGTTCATCTTTTCTTTAATGTCAGCTACTGTAAGAGTTATCACTGCTTTCACCAGGGCTTTGAGAGTTCAGCCGTGCAGAGAAAAACATCTCCGTGTGATTTGATTGTACATGTCCATCTCGACCTAGAGTGCAAGTGTAATGGTCATGCCAAGAGCTGTCACTTCAGTCGTGGACTGTGGCTCGCGACAGGACAGCGGAGTGGTGGCGTGTGTGACGACTGCCGCCACAACACAGAGGGTCGTCACTGCCAGAACTGTGTGAAGGGCTTCTTTAGAGACTCCAGCTGCCCAAAAACCGCCCCTGACTCCTGCAAAGGTAAGGCCCTTAAATCTTTTACTTCAGAGAGTAGATTTTTTTTTCTCTAAACCATAACTCTTCTGGATGAATGCCAGTAGAGAATTCTAATTAAGAGGGGGAGCCTTTGATATTTTGAGGGCAGTAATGGAGATTTGATTTTTCTTTTAACCCTCCAGATCAAAGCAGATTGATCTCTTTTGATAAGGGCATTTTCCCCCTGCACCTTTCTGAGTCACTGCCTTCCCAGTGGTGAGATAGTAAGATGACTCTATTCCGCTCCTTAGCAGGAATGACGGAGACCGCACTGCCTTGGAATGTGACTGTAATTGCAAACAATGGAGGAATTTCCCATGGACCATGCAAGCACATTTTTCCCATTCTTGCCCTTTCCCCCCGCTAGGCATGCTAAAGCATTTTTAAGAACAAACATGCCGTTTTTGGAAATGGCTGAAGCAAGTCTGCACTAAAATCAATCTGTCATCACAAGGGACAATCAGGCGGCAAGTCTGACAGCGTGGCGAGGGAGTGATTTACTGTTTGTTTTTGCTACAGCTGCGTAAAGCATGTTGAGTACACACTCACAGCTTGTTGCTTTCTAAGGTTGATAAAATACAGTCAACTTTTATGTTGTCACGGGAGTTCGCCGTGTACACTCTAAATGTGTTTGTTTGCACTTCTACAAGTGTGTTCATCCTTTGCATATGCATACACGCAGGCTCATAATGTATACTGAGTGCTTCGAGACACCTTTTTTGACCCACTAACAGAAATGTTAACATGCAGTCCTCTGGTTCTGTCACCCCTCTCCTCTGCAGCCTGTTCCTGCCACCCCATGGGCTCCGTCCTCTCAGGAGGTAGCGCTCTCTGTAACCCTAGCAGTGGGGAGTGCACTTGTAAGCCCGGTGTTGGAGGCCCGCGCTGTGACAGCTGCATGCTGGGATACTGGGGACTTCATGAATACGGCTGCCGTCCATGTGACTGCACAGGGGACTGTGACCCCTACACCGGTGACTGCATTTCTGGGTGAGAGCCAAGACTTTAATACCATATCCATATGTATTTGTACTTGGATTAATTGATGTATGGAGTAGAGGTGGAGTGCATTCTGGATGATTAACACTGAGTGGAGCGCTGCCTCTGACTGGTTTTACCTCTGCGGCACAGCTCAGATGTGGAGGTCTTCTATACAGCCACCGGCCACATGGGACACAGCAGCAATAATAGTGAGACGGCACTCTTTAGGGTAGAGGAGCTTTTCTCTGCACTGCACCACTCTGGTGAGTCACAGGTCATATCACACGTAATGCACCGCTCATCAGCCCGCACAGATAAAATGCAGCTTTTTTGATCTTGAAGTCCACACGTCAAGATGAAGTGTTATATGAATGTTATTAATCATGTTTCATTTTTTTTCAGATAAATGTGAGTGTGTAGAAGTAACCCTTGGCAGCCCTAAACTCTTCTGCGCTGCGGAGTATGACTACGGTGTGTGCTATTCGACAGAGGGAATTAATTCAGTATTGTGTGAGCTAATAATGGAAGTGAAGCAGTGAAGCTATTTTTAACAACATAAAGAAATCTGGTTGTTTAAAGCCCATCAGATCTGTCTATAATGAAAATGTTGTCTTGTCCATGATTTCGTCTTGGAACTTAAGTGCTTTCACAGTGTGTTTTCAGTTCATGAAAGGTAATTGTAACATTTCGGACGCCTAAAAGTGTAATGATTAGCATTCGGTTGCATTAGCTCCAACCCCCCATGTCACTGTTGGCTCCCAAAAACCAAGATGGCGACGGCCAAAATACCAAACTCGAGGCTTTCAGAAAGGGAGTCCACAAATCGGTTGAGGACGTCACAGTGGCTGCCTCTACTTCTTATACAGTCTATTTTATCCCATCATGCTCGAGCACATGCACCAGGACAAACAAAACAAGGACCCACTCACAAAAACATTGATTCACAGCGCTACTAGTGGTTGACTACCTTTTTTTTAGAAGAAACTTTGTATTACACCTCAAGGTACAAACTTGATACAGCAGAATAATAGCGCAGGTTGTCAAAATGTTGCAATCTACGAAAAACCCAAGCTGAAAAAAAAAGACATTATGCAACTGTTTTCAGAGGCTTGGTAGTCAAGTCAAGTAAAATCGGTGGAGTTTCCCTTTTACCTTCAAAATGTGTCTATGGTGCAAAAGAATAAAAGTTTGAGAAGTGTAAATCATATTTTCAGTTGGTAGACTGCGATTTGTTGAATGACCTTCTGTGTTGCCTTGACAGTGCTGGTGGTGAAGGTAATGTCGGCTCACGATAAAGGCTCCCATGCGGAGGTGGAGGTCAAGGTCAGGAAGGTCTTGTACCAGAACCCTCAGATGAAGATCCAGAGGGGAAGCGTCACCCTTTACCCAGAGTCCTGGACCACCCAAGGCTGTACCTGCCCCATCCTTAATCCAGGTCAGCTGCAGCCACATCCAACGAAAAAATGTATTACTCACAATGCAATAACGTATTAATCAGTCGACTCTTGAGTGAACAATCTGCCAGCTTTGTGCTGAATGGAGGATCTTTGTCGCTGCTCACGGAGGCTTTGAGTGTGTGCCAACGGCCTAGCATCACTCATTTAGATTGGACATTTACAGCTTAAAGATTAGAGCCACCTCTCTGTTATGAGACTATTTCACATCTAACACTTTTACAATAATCATTTCTGGCAACATTCACCCAAGCCAGCCACAGCAGCACAGTGTGTAACTGGTTGATTATAGTTATATAATGATGTACATACATAAGGTGATCTTTCTGCTGTTCTGTGTATTTTAGTGACATTCTCAGTAGAATTCGGTGAGGCTCATGTTCTGTCTCTTCTCCAGGATCTGAGTATGTAGTGGCTGGTCATGAGGACTGGAAGACCGGCCGACTGATGATCAACACCAAGAGCCTGGTTAAATCGTGGAAGGCAACCCTGGGACGCAAAATCCTCCACATCCTCAGAAAAGACTGCGGCCGCCGGTAGGGCATCGCCAAGAACCGCAGCGGACAGAGGGATGGAGAGGTCGAGGATAATCTGTGACACGCAGTGTGCAGAATGAACAGAGGCACTGTTCGAATTCGGCATTACTTTGACACTAAAATGAAAGCAAAAAAACCATATGCCTACAGGGGATTTCACAGTTTTTTCTGTTTCTAAAGTGGAGTCCACAGCCTAAAGAAACAGCCACAACGCCACAGTGCTGGTTGTTTCTAACCTGTGGTAGAAATAAACACATACTTCGCCAGACTTAAGAGTCAAAGAGAACAAAGCAAGCCATAAAGACTTTCATCTGAACAAAGACAAAGCTGATGTTGGATTTTTTTTTATTCCTGTTTTACTGTATGATATTTTCCAGGTTATGTAATTAACAATAAGGAACGTGTGTTAAATATTCAATTACACTTTATTTCCTGGCCAAAGTTGCTGTCAGAATTGATGAGCCAGTCACGCCCTTCTGTATCAATTCAATTTAGAGCTGTTTACTTTGATATCTTGCAAAGGCGCAGACTGAATAATCTTTGTCGCCTCACAGTTATTGGCGATAAATCATGAATGAAGTCAACACCAGAATGTGTGTGAGCGTGGATGTGCTTGATGTCCTTGGCAGGGAGTCTGGGACTGTGCAGGTCAGAACAAGTAACTCCTGGATGAGGGGAGAGGATGAAAAAAACATTAAAGGAATCAGGCGGCTTAATCTGAACAGCTCTGCTCTGCTCTGGCAAACTCGCCCGCCTGCTGTCTGACAAGAGCAAAACACACTCCGCTCCACCCTCTCCGGTCTGGAGTACATGCAACCGGCTAACACACTCAGGAT
>CALSCE010009442.1:7740913-7803120 GCA_943593645.1 Bovichtus variegatus
AACATTACGCCTCTTTTTGGCCTGTGACTCCTGCTGCCCCAAAATAAATATGTATTAAAAGCCTGGGTATTCATTGACATCACAGTGTATCAGATCCAGAGTCCACAGGCCATTTTTGAGCCAGGCCCAGTTAAGAATAGGTCTGGTGCGCTGTCTCCAAGGAGAAGGACAAACTCTGTGAGGAGACATGATGCATTCCTCAAACATGACATCAACGCCCATGTCCTTGTCCCAAAGACTTTACCAAAATAAGAGAAATGGGCCGGAGATTTTCTTGTAAAGGACAAAGTGGTGATTTAGGGTGAATGAATGTACTCCTGCCGTTAATGTGATATTTGTAATGCTATTTCTGTGTCCTATATGTTCTCTATTTTTTCATCTTAATTGCATAAACTACACATCAGTGTGCTCATTCTTAATGCTTCTGGGAAAAATCTGTTTCCTTCCATGGTGACATTTTGCTGAAGCATGAGACTATGAATAGCCTGATGTGTCTTACTGTAATATCTCCACTAGTACAGGTGACTGCTGGTTGACCCGTGTTTTAGTGCCGCCCTCCTTTGGTTGAAAGAGAGAAATACACCTTTACATCATCAGATATTGCAAATGTACTCAAGCATGCGGAACTCTTAAGCACTTAAAAGTGAATAAATAAATATGCACACTGTAATCAATGCAAGATTTATAACAATTTATTTCTTATAAAACTGCTTCAAATTAAAATAGAGCAAATAACTATAGAAATATAAATATTTCATTGCAGTTTCCTCACAAGGTTTTAACGCAATGAAGCAAAGCATGTTCAGGCGAGGTGTTCGCCAAAACCTTTTTTGCATGTTTGTTTTGCATATATATTTTTTGCATATTTCCTAAAAGCAGCACATTAAAATATGACTTAAATGACAACACTACAGTTTCTTAAACATATGCCCTTTGTCTATTGGCTCGATCCTTCGGAAAATAAATACTAGTAAGCTACTGCCATGACAAAAGTATTTAGCTCTTGCTAGAATAATTACTTAAAGGTACTAAAGCAGTGGTAATTTAGGTCAGAGAAATATTGCATAATTGCTGTCAGTCTGCAGAGGTTTGTTGTCTCCTCCTGGTTCTCCTTGAGGTTTGGCGCATGCTTAGTAGTCGTCTCCCCGGCTCACGACCTCCTTGTAGGTGGGCCTGAGTAGGATGGTGTGCTCGTACTGGGCTGTGTAGCTGCCCTTGATGTCGCAGAGAGGTGGGTACGGGTCTATGATGCCAAGGTCGCACAGATTCTTCAACGCCATCAGGTACTTGCTCTCACCCAGGCGGTCCAGCCAGCGGCGGCAGAATGCCAGAGTGCTAAAGTTCTCATTGATCACATTCAGCAGATGTTTAGCCCTTGGAAGTCTGCAGCACAGTAACAACACAGAGTCATTAGTGAGACAAGCTGGAGAGAGATGTAAACAAACGCGCGTTATACACAGTCTCTTTTGTTAGAATTATGGGTGGGAAGACAGAATATGAGGAGCAAATCAACCTATGAGTACTTTTTCTGAATCAATATTTTGCATTTCAATCCAGGGATGAGATGAAAACAGCAGAGCCAACCTTATTGGTACGTGTCCAACGTTGAAGTTTTTCATGTAATGTGAGCACTCCATGTCATCGTGGACTGCACCTCTTCCTGTGCTGCCGAAAGTCTCAATGGCGTAAGCTTCACCTTCCTGAGAGACAACAACAAAAAAAACCACTTTATTTGGTTGATGTTGTTGTAATGTAGAATAACTATGACAGTCTATATGTGTCCATGCACCTTTATGCGGGGCTGAGTGGGTATGATGTGACTGAAAGGACAAAAAAAAGATGCCAGAGGCTGACATATTCCTGTGTAGTCTATTAAGGACAATAGTGTCCTTTGTGGAGCAGCGCCTCGTGCAGGTTGATTGGCTTGGTTTCATTGACGTTTTGTGTCTCTATCAGCGCGTGGCTGTTGTTGGAGTCCCTGTGGTATTGGCTGATAACACTGCGACACCCTCCCTCACTGCACCGATAATCAGTCAAAGTGCTAGCAGCCCCGTGGCACGCCCAGCTGCCACTCCAGCAGTGTACTTTCTGATCACAAAGAGGGTAATGGCCCTGTTACACCAACACACTTCAGCTAAAAATACAACACGTAAAGCTGCCACCTCAGCAGCAACCCCCCCCCCCTCCAAGCCTCCTGGAACCATCAGGTAAAATGCTTGACTCAGCAATTTGCCAATTAAAATGCTCAGTTCTGTCCACATACAGTCGTGCACTGCAGCTGTGTGAGTGTGAGGCAGGCGTGGATCTCAGTTTAGTCTCGGGAAATGTGAGATAGTTCAAAGCCATGTTTCTACTTGATGAAGTACCGGCCTGTTAATGAACTCTGGATGCCCACAACTCAGTGCTCGTACGATGAAATAAGGGGCTGGATTTTTAACACGTGTTGCTACTCGATGCGGCTGGTAATTCCATTAAAGTTGTAATTAAAGTGCTGACGGGGGTGACTAAGAAGCTGTTAGAGCAGTGAATTGGAACATTTCTCTACACCCCGTCGCCGTAACCCTAACCAGCCGCATGTTCTTCCAATTACACTTAAGCCTTAAAAAGGGTTTATTTATGTGCAAGGTCAAGCAGCTAATAAAGGTTTAATTTCACACACTCCAGTTAAAAGAGGCTGCAGTGTTGTTTTGTGCTCCAGAATCTAGTCACATCCACATTTGGCTCAGATGTAATAATATTTTGAGTCAGCCGTTTTCACTGCTGTACAAACCTCCATCCTCGTGGCTTCTCCGCCTTTAACAATGGGGACTGTCTTCCCTGAGTGTATCCTGTACTGTCCAATAGAGTGGCCATTGAGATTCCTGATTGGCTTCACTAGAAAGAAGACACCACACAGAGGTTTAATAAACAGGAAGCAGCACTGAACCTGTGCATGGCAAAAGATCATAAACGACCTCATATCACCTTGATATGTTTTCCCATCTATCTCTACTTCGTAAGACTCCATGACCTCCTGAATGGTCTCACCGACGTCGCACAGGCGCACATCAATTCCTGCAAACTGACACAGAGAAGTGTTCACACTCACATCATTACACGTCATCACATTACTCACACACAGACAGTATGGAGAGTTATGTGACGTGTCTTATTTATAAGCAGCGCGGGAACACTTAACAGTAAAGTACACAAACTCCAGAGTAGTTACCAAAGACGCAAATAAGGAACAAACTGCTAAAACTTGAATAGTAGTGAACTAGTATCTAATGATCATTTCCTGGAATGTGAATCTATATACTGGCAACTTTAATGAATTGTTCCTGAACTCTGAACCAGCTGGTTAGAAGCACAAAAACCAAAACGTAATCACGTGTAATTACATTATACTTTGTAGTTACTGCTTGTATAAGCTGTATATTGTACCTCTTTTTCATTTTCCATATTGTATACAGTGCTTGCTCAAAATGTGTACAAGTATTACCTTTTTTAAGGTCATTTATATATATATATATATATATTAAAACATAATATTTTCAGTGTTCTTCATGCCATTTAGTGCCTGAATTTGTGCACATATTCAGCATATAAATTAACTTTTTTTGCATTTAAATTATACCTGCTGCAACACCTCTATATTCCAATTTTTCTTATCGTATCATCACTTCCTTATTATGTACGTATTACTTATTATTTGTATGTCCTCCCGTGTAGTTCCACATTACTCTATAATGACATTACCTTATCACACTCAGCCACTGACTGGGAATCCATCATTAGAGCCAGAGACAACTCAAATGTCAATCATGGTATTATTTTAGAGTTTTAATTGCATTTGAGATAAATGTCCTCTGAATATGACGATTGTCCTTCCTTGGTAAGTGGTCAGGATTTGTTGTATTACCAGCACTACAGCGAAACCCCATACATGGAGGAGCAGAGCTGTATTACCCTGATGCCCGTGTTAGTTGCATCTCTCACAGCCTCCAGCAGCCTGTCATACTTTGGATTGAAAGTGACGGTGAAGGCACAGTCTATTATTCGACCTGAAAGATCAGAAAGTTAAAAAAGTTATTCACAACCGTTCGGATGAGGCTATCATTTTTCAGAAACATTCAGCATGTATTAATCAAAAAAAAAATAAAAATAAGTAAGTTAATTAACTTATGAGACCAGTATATTCCAGGCAGAAATAATTATAATGTAATCATCATTTTACCATGTCATAATAAATGCCAAGTGTGAAATGGCACAGCAGAACTCCAAAAGCACTTTAAAAGTTATTAGCGAGCGCTTGCCGTTGATGTGCGTTCCAAAGTCAATTTTGCAGACGTCGTCGTAGCGCAGCACCGTGGGGTCTCCTGCGTTTGGGGTATAGTGGGCCGCACAGTGGTTGATGGAGCAGCCGGTGGGGAAGGCCAGGCCTGCCTTTAGCCCGTTTTCTTTGATGAGCCTCCTGGAGCAGTCCTCCAGCTTCTCACTGCCAGAAACAAAAAGCAGCACAAAGGGACAATGGATGACAGCAACAATGAGACTGTTGTCAGGGCAGATAATGCAGCCAGAAGAGGTTGAAGCCACAAAAGCAGTTCTGCTTACTTTGATCATTTTAAAACAGTCTCTTGCAGGCTAGGACAAAGAAGTGCTGAAACCATATCAATTTCAGTCTCAAATGAGCCCAAGCAGGTTTGAGCAGCCAAGATTAAAGTCCTTTAAAAGGGGCTCAAGGACAATATTCAGTGCATAGCTCACCAGATGTCAATCATGGCCATCCCCGGTTTGATCCAGGTCTTGACATATGAGCGGACCTGCCGATGCGCCTCAGCTGCCTCCCTGAAATCGCTCCACATCTCCTCGTTGGCCATGTCCAGCGCCCGCTTCTCTTCACTGGTGGTCCGCCACGCTGCACTGCGCCTGGCAGGGGGTAGACAGGCACACCACAGAGAGGAGGAACTCATTATTTTCTCATTACACAAATACGTGTAATGAGAATACGACACACTCTGCACAGGTGAAAGTCGCGTTGACACTTTTCAGATCTGACAAAAATAAATGTGCTCCTGAAGAGGAAATCAAACCAGACACTAAACATTGCGCCTCATTATGTTGTCCAAACATGAAGCAGAGAGACCTAAATAAAAATGAGGCATGTCACACAGTGGAAGACTGCTGCTGAGTGTGAGGGACGATGTGGAGGTCACACACCCGTCTTTCGATGGTGGATATTCACACTCCTCTCCCTTTGGAAACTCTCCGCTGGGATAGAGCTCACAAATAGGGATTGAGGGAGGGTCAGTCTGTCCCTTCACTGTGGCCCAGATAGTGAGAAGGAGAAGCAGAGGAAAGAAGCCGGAGAGAAAAAAGAAAATACAAGTTACTCTCCCCATGTCCATGACATTAGCATTTTAACCTAGCCAGAGAATACGGTGCCGTTCCTGACTTACAGATCTCATTAAGCAAGACACCCTTGAGTAAAAGAAACCTAATAACTGATATTGCTAGAAAAATCTGTGGCAATATAAAAGCACTTGTATTATATAGTGGGTTATACATGTATGACATTTTATGGGAATGACTTACTTCCAGTTTTGCTCACTGCACACGTGAACACAGCGTTCACTGATTATGATGTCATTCATTTTGTCCTGTCTGCCCGACGTGTAAGGTCCTGTGGCATTTTGTCCGACACCTCCCATGTCAGTTCTACATTATGTAACTCTCGTGACACTAATTAACCAAGTCAACCTGCTTTTGTGCACCAGTTGTATTTACCTAATGATTCAAAGTGACTCTGATTCGGATAATTCCAACACAGAAAAAGCTTTTGCTGTAGAGTTCTGAGAGCGCTACCTAGTATATTTATAAAAATCTGACATGTGACGATTCATTTCCTACCACTGGGATGGGAATCGCAATTTCAATTCAAATTCGGAATCGGGTAAATGTGAATTTGATTCAAGCAGTCCTTGCCAAAGAGTAATCTGTTGCAGACTGTGGAGATGCATTTGGTGCACTGAGAGAGAGAGAGAGAGAGAGAGAGAGAAACAGCTTACATCCTTTCTTCTTTTTTTTCTTCTTCTTCTTTTTTCCAGCTGAGTTCTCTCCTTCGTCCCCATCTGTTGAAAGCATCATTAGTTTCTATACAGTTTGTAAAATGAGGAATATCGACAGGAACTTGGGCACAATTCCCAGCGTGCTACTTAAAATCCGATCACATTGCAGACAGGACCAGCTGTATTCCACTGTGCACGTTCAGGGGCTTAAAGTTCAACACAATCACCACTGCAGATGAAGATGAAGATGATGGTGGTGGTGAGGAGTTACCTTCTTCTCCATCCTCCTCCCTCTCTTTGTCCTCCAGTGTTTGCTGCTCCAACTGTTTTGTCACATCACCAACACCTCCAGCTTCTCCGTCGCCCTCAGCTTCATTTGTCCCTGCTGCAAAGTCACACACCCTCGTGCATGCATGTGCAGGTGAACATGCACACCGATGATGGCGCAAACACACACACACACACACACACACACACACACACACACAGAGAGAGAGCGAGAGAGAGAGAGAGTGAGAGAGAGAGAGAGAGAGAGAGAGAGAGTGAGAGTAAATCTTTTGTGCTTCAGAGTCATTTCAAGAAAGTGCATCCACTACGATCTCAACTTGGCAGGGGCTGTGCATAATTTCTTTCTATACCTTGGGAGTCAATATCCTCAAGGGCATATGTACCTTGCAGCATTATGACATTTAGCCCTTCACAGACAGAGCTGTGTGGACCACACTTGACTTTATGGCAGGTTCAACAACTCAGGCTTTCTGGGATTTTATTTTCCCATATAATGTAGCAGTAAGGCTGCAATTATCATCCTGTTTTTTTTCTTTTTGCATTTGAGTGGTTGTCATCTTAATGCACTAAAACTGTGGATACTTATATTACATAATTTCCTGCAGCTTAGGGGGGTTTATAGGATGGAACATATTTAATCTGGAGTAAAATTTAATTTTATTCCACCCCTATCTTCAATCAGTTTTGATGGTAAATTCTAATTTTCAGAGATTGTCCCGTTTCTATATGAGCGCCCTCAGCTCCAGCGGCAGCCGCTCAGAGTTGGGACAGCTGGACAGGAATCCCATCTGACAGGTTGGAAAGTCTCCTGTCCCGCATATTTGATGCTCGTGCCCTATATCGAGTGGCACTAGAGGAGACAATTTTGCGCTATTTTCTCAAGCGATACTACCAACCACAAAGTGATGCATCTCACCTGGTGCTGTGGTCTTATTCCTCTTCTTCTTTCTTCTCTTTTTCTTCACGGATTCTGACGCGTCTGCATCTTCTCTCTCCTCGTTCAAGTCGTCCCCATTGAGAAGTTGAGGCTCCACTTCATGCTGGAGCTGTAGCTCCGCCATGATCAGCGACTGAGAGATGAAGTGACGCATAAGCTGCTGAGAGCCTCCAGTGGTCAAAGCAGAAAAGTGTGCTGGAGGAAGCTGAGCCAATAATGAACTATTAGACAATCTCCGTGCAACAACTTGGCCCGAGTAGGAAGACGACCCCTCTCTGCCACGAGGAGCACCAACTTTCATTTATCATGAGATTTTTATTTTTCATTTCTCCTGCAGGGGAAATTACATTTTGACACAGCATTCAATCCCAGTGTGTTCTGTGGAGGGTGAAGTGCTTGGTTATGTGGCCAACATGTAGAGATACATGGCCTGTGTAGGCTGCACTGCGAGAATCATCACTTTGTCTGACGCTGAGTCTCAGGTTACTGTGCGCACCTGTGACCAGCTCCTCGGTGAGACGTGTGCGCGCTTCCCTCTTTTGTTTACACAATGTCTCCGTGTCTGTTATTGTGAATAATGTTTTGTTGTTTGTTTTTTTTGTTGTAGCTTTTCAGTTTGATGGGTCGATAAATGGCGCGTATCGCGAGTGTTTGCAAGACGGGCGTAGAACTGTGTAACCAAGCAACCAGCCCAGCACAAAGGGCGCACGAGGCACTTTACACAAGTGAAAGTGGATTTTAAAGCTCTGTCGATACTTTGTTATCCACGTTATCCGCGTGGGAAGAACCTCTAAGAGACATTCAAGTGGATTTTTGAAGGAGAAAAAAAAGGAAATAATGACGGAATTCAGGACTGGCCCTTTGTATTTCTTTGACCAGGTGGGCTAATGATTCATTTTTTGCTGACTGTAGTTTAAAAGACACAGCAAGACATTAACCTTGAAACTAACCTCTCTGCAGCCGACTGAACGAAATCGAATTAAAGGGGCACGAAGCAACATTTTGCATTTTAATTTGGCAAATGGAGGAGCGCCGTTAGAAGATGGTACAATACAAAGGTAATTCAATTTCCCCTCTGCTACAAACGATGTTACATTTTGTTCCCGTGCGACTAATACTTGTGTTCGTTTTTCTCGTAGTAATCGAGAAGGTAAAAGTGACGAGCTCGCTCAGAGACTGTCAGGTGGAACATGTGGAGATGGAGAACCTGACACCTCGTGTGCTGCACTCAACATGAAGGACCACGACCCGGTGGATGCGTACAAGCGAGCAGCCCCTCGGTTACTGAATGACCTGGCTCGAGTCCTCTCACGGCACAAGTGGACCGAGGAGGGTCGCGTTCCTCACGGGATTGTAAATATTCTGAATTGCTCCTGGAAGGATCTGACTGCGGGGTCGGCGCATTTTAAAAGTCCGGGACAGACTGACAAGCGAAGGAAGTCCAAAGGGTCCGTGAAGTTGGATGAATCCGCCAGTGACAAGAGGGAGGCTGGAGAGAGACACGCGGGGGTTGTGGGAAATGTCGGTCACTCAGTGAGAAAACCACAGCTCAGCTCAAATCCACGCGTGAAAAAGCGTAAACACAATTCCAGTAGAGGTAAATTAATCCCCGGGTCACTGTTCTATGTAAACTAACTTCAGGTCAGGAAAAGAAAGAAACAACTTGATGAAAATTGAAATAACCTGAAATACTCATTGTAAAAAGTATGACATAAATCAAAATCGTGAGACAGGCTAGTATAAACTCATACTATACTATACATAGCCTACAATAGATTATGACAGACTCACTATCAAAAACATATCTTATTACTTGGATTTATGCTATATTTTTATCATGTCAAATTTTTCTAATTTGATATGTTTTGTCCTTTGGATGAAAATGATGGTTAACTAATGGTTATTAAAGGTTAACTAATTATTTATTTAAGCCTTTATATGAATAATAAGCAACTAATAATGACAGCTTTTTGCCAGGTTATGAAAGCCCCACTTGGTTTAACCTCCTCACGCATAAACTTGCTTTATCTTTCTGAAAAAAAGGACTGCACAGCATCTAATCAACATGTTCATTAATTAATTCATAGTATAATTGGGTCATTAGAAAGTGATCCATTAATAAATGTCATGTGTCATCAGGTCTGCAGGTAGTAATATTAGTAAGTCATTATTAATGGATTCTTCCACTACAATAATCCATCCAATCCAAGTTGTAAATGTTAATAAATGATTTGCTAAATACAAAGACAAAGCAAGTTATGCTACAAGAGGATATACATATACAACCTGGCAACCCAAAAGTAGGGTTTACAAATGGCTTATAAAGTATTAATAAATGATTTATTAACAATTGATTAAGTCTTTAGTTACAGCCCAGACACTTTATAAAATATGCAATGTTAGAAAATGCTAGAGTTGTATTAGTGCAAATGTGTATATTGAGAATAAGGCAGGACAGTCAGAGCTACATTGTAACTCTAATGTAGGTAAGAGACAATAACAATGAGAGTGATAAAAGATGAAAACCCATTAAGTAAGTAAGTAAGCATTCAGTCATGACCTTTTAAGACTGAACGTGAGGACAGCTTTGGTTGCAAGCTTGTGGAAGTGAGCGGATTAGTTTACCAGATCGGACAAGGTAGCTGGTAGCTGGGCACAGATGTACTGCTGTCTGTTAATCAGTTACAGAGCTATTGAGTTACATTATTAACTTTCTAGATTCGACTGTCAGTGACGGACATGTGGCCGGTATTGTCCGTACAGATTCAATGAAAAGGTGAATGTAAGGCTTTGATCTGATGCATTTACTGAGTTCTACATTCTCTCTCCACAACAGCTCTCAACTCCACCACCGTCAGTTTCTCCATCTCATCCAACAGCTGCAGTAACCCCGGTGAGACATTGAGCTGATGCATTGTGTTCATGAAGGCCACTGTGTCTGTGGTCGCCTCACTGCTGTGTCCCTGCTGCCTCAGCTGGATGTGATTTGTGTCCAGGTTGGATCATCAAGCCAAAGCAGCACTCCTGTGATGAGCCTCAGCAGATCAGTTTGTGTCAATGGGTGGTGGAGCGACTCCAGGCGGCAAGACGTCTCGAGTGGGTGGTTAACCTTTACCGCTGCATACAGTAAATGTGTGCAAATGTGTGTCACATGAGGGCTTACGTTCCAAAATGTCTCACTTTATAGTCCGATTTTTCCAGGGACAGCAATGTCAGGTCAATCTGTCGGCCCACACTGAAATATCTCGGTAACTATTGGATGACAGATGTGATCCTCTGACTTTTCATCTTGTGCCACCAGCAGGTCAAAGTTTTCACTAATCCAGTGATATATCTTTTATTAGATGGACTGGCACACAATCTTCTACAGATATTGTTGTATCCCAGACAATGAATCCTATCGACTATTTCACGACCCCCTGACATTTCCTGTCGCACCATGAGCTTGCCATTTGTGGTTTTGATTGAAATGTCTTTGATTGGATTGTCAGAAAATGTGGTACACACATTCATGTCCCCCTGAGGATAAATACAAAAAAATTGTGTTTCCCTGACTTTTCATGGACTGCCCTCATTATATAATTTTTTTATTTTATTATGTAATTTGACTTATTCCACTACTTTCTGACCAAATGCCTGCGAGGCATTCCCATCTGACTCAGCTATACTACGCTTTTAGTGCTAATCAGCAAATGTTAGCATGCTAAACTAAGATGGTTAACATGGTAAACATTATACCTGCTAAATATCCTCATTTTAGCATTGTCATTGTGAGTGTGTTTGCATGCCAACGTTAGCATTTAGCTCAAAGTATAGTTCTAGTTTTTAACGTGGCTGCTGACTCTTCGTCTTGTTTTATTTTTAATGACTAATTTAAGTAAATCGCTCAATTTTAAAAATGTCCTTATTAAATTTTACATTTGGTCATCTGTTATTGAAACGTGTATGTTTCATTTTGCAATGTAACTCCTCATGAGTGCTGAATGAGAGGTCAGTTATTTAAGCATAAAGACCACTTCATCTTCACGTAGAAAACTGCAAACAGCTGAACAGGACCTGAGCAAGTCCCTCGTACTTAGTCACTATGGTGATGTAAAGGCAAAACTGAATGACAGGAGAGCGAGGACAAAGGCTCAACCTGCGACTCTAGTCAACGGGATGCCCCAGATACCAGAAATTAAGCAGCAGGATCCGGCACAACAGAAACTACACTACCGGATCAACGACGGCTCTTCTTTCATATAGTATCCTTCTCTCGTCATGTTTATTCATAACTATTTTACTTTCAGTAGTTACACAAGAAATGCATTGTACAGCATATGGCTAATGTGTCACTGCAGCTGACCTTTGACCTTTGACCCTGACCTCTCAGCTACCCGTCTGGTTGTATCGCAGTTTGCCAGAGCCGCTCAGGTCTGCCCTGTGGAGGCTTCTATACCAACGTGTTCAGTGACAGCGAGTGTCCCGTTTTTCTGGCGACCATCACAGCGTTTGGGCACGGGGCTGCGACAAACCCTCTTACGTGAGTTCAGTGCTGATATGTGAGAAAGTCTGAATAGATAGGAGGGGTGCTCCGCTTAGAATAAGGCAGGATATTGTCTTATATAATAATGTGTTTCTGTGGCTTCAGAGAGAGCTTTCCGAAGTTTGAAAAAAATAACCAAATTATCCCATGATTATGGGAAATGTAGGATCCTGTTTTTGGAGCTTGACCCATATTAGGTACACAAAGATTTTGACTATTTCAATAAAAAATCTGTCTCTTGTGAGTCCTCCGACTTGATGGAAGTGCAACCAAACCAAACAGCTGGAGTACCCTGTAACACACAAACATGAGATTGCTGTTGTTCATTTTTTTCATCTCACTCCCCCAAAGAAAGAAAAACAAGGGTAATCTCCACAATGCTGAATGCCTTTAAACAGCCTTTCTATAATCATGTGTGTTTGTGTGACGGCTTTAATGATGTGTAAAATTGTTCTCCAGCTCTGCCATTACAGCAGTGTGGGACCATGACGGTGGATTCATATGTGACCATCATGGGAAAATAACTAAGGAGTGGAGCTGGCAGACAGACCGCACCCTGAGGGAGAAGATTGTTGTACAGGTGTAGCCACAGTGCTAGAATAGGGACTTTTTATATGACATATTTACTGTTATAAAAAATGATATCCATGTTCTTTGTGCAATAAAGTCAGCTGCATGTTGTACAGAGACCAGGCCAAACTTAATCTGCAGACAGGAAATATATTCAGTGACAAGGGTAGTCAGAGGGACTAAGAATCTGGAGGGAACCTGTCATGTGAGATAATTGTGAGATGTACATATGGGAAACGTCACATTTACGGGAAACAAAGCAGGGCATGTTTGGTATGACGGATGACCTACTGATGAACAAACACTAACTGTCTCTGACAGGACAAATAGAGGTTTTATAACAGGTCTATAGCGTGCTGATTTGAAAACCTAATTCATTGCAATTTATGAGCGCTCACGATTGTCTCCATTTTGAAGAAACCTGTCAATGTGTTCTTTTTCCTCCTGCAGTTGTCAGATGTCATTTATGTGAGGCTGCTCAGTGGTACGTCTGCTATGCTCAGCTTCAGGTGCAACAACGAAAGCGTTCAACTTCCTCTTTCTGTCCTGTCAAACATTACCCAATCACAGGAAACGGTTAGTTTATATTATCAAGTAGATGAAAAAAAAATTCATTTATGGTAAGCAATTCTAACCTATGATGTCTACTCTGCGTTGACAGACTTGTTTGCAGACTGAAGGAAAGTTTACCTCCGATTCTGCTCAAGACCTCACGCTTCTGAGGAATACAAAATCCCCTACTGTGGTCCTAGAGAGCAATAGGAACATGACGCTAACACCTGTAAGAGACTTTTCATCCCTGACATAAATGTATGGACTCATCACACCTGCATATCAAAAGAACAGCCCAGGCTAAAAACAATCTATGTTACAACAATGCCTGAGATTTAGTTTTTGAGCCTCTAAAAGTTCTGCAAATACCTTCACTGAGTCACTTTGTATAAAACAGCTTGCTAAACGCCTTATGTTGTTCTATATCTTCTAACCTATCATGCAAGTAATGATGTATGGCAGGTGTCTGTGTGCTCCCGGGAGGTCCTCCAGATGGTCAGAGAGGTGGAGGGGCTGGAGGAGCCGTCAGCACAGTGGAGAAGAGGAGGGCATGTTGGCAGGGAGTTGAAGAGACTTCAGCAGAGAGTGCGAAACACCCTGGAGGGCTGGCTGGATTATTATCGCTTGGCTATCGGTACGTACCTGTGAGCACATTTCTAGCTTTTCTGCAATGTGCGCTTGCTCACGCTTCCCAGCTGCGATCGAATTGCACCAGTGGGTGTGAACATTATGAGTTACTAAAGTATGCAATGCAGATAAAAGTAACTTTGAGCCAATCTGATCCAGTAAGGTTGTTTCAGAGTGATTCAGTGAAGCAGAAAGTTACAGTATCATCTCATCCTGCAAACTCAACATTATTGAATAGTTCCATCAGGATCTTGTTCACGGTCACTCGTGTCACTCTGTGTCTGTGTGCATTTCTGAGTGACCTCTCCGTCTCCTTCAGGTATCAAGTGTCCTGACATGAAGCGGATGCCAGATGCCCCACTGAGGACCAGGCTGAGGAGAGAGGTACAGTCAGCTGCTCTGCCCTCTCTGAACCCACCTGAGCGGGCAGATGCTAAACCAGTCCGGGCTGAGGAGGGCAGGAATGAGTTACAGGAGCTGCACGGACGTCTGTTAGTACAAGCAGAAAGACCTCTGGACTTCTATGTCAAGCTGCCAAGGTGCACACTTTACACCAATATATAAGGACAAGAAAGTTTGACCAAAATCCAGGGGGGCTGGACTCATAATCGGTAGTTAAACACTAATCTATGGCTTCGTTCCACTGCAGGTAAAAGCGGCCCAAATCGGGGTTTTTTTGCGCATGTGTGAACAGCATACATCATATAGAAGCTGATCTTTTCAATTTGGATTTTGGCCACTTTTATATGTGGTCCATTCAATCCATCCATCCATTCATCCATCCATCCATCCATCCATCTATCTATCTATTACTTCAGCTCAATGTGGCTAGTTATTGATTTTTGTAGTAGCTACAGAAACACACTGTTTATCGATCACTTTCAAGTGCTAGTGCTCTGCACAGATGTGCACTGCATTATGTAATAAATAATAAAATAACATATAGTATTTCATATGTTTCATATGTATTCCTGTATGTTGCCAGGACACGGAAAAAGCGAACAAAGGAGGAGCCCCGTGTGGTCACACGCATAGGACCCCTTCAAATTCATGGCAACATCAAACTTGAGTAAGATGTACTTCTTGTGTTACTGACAGCCACGTAAACACATTCAGATGTTATTGTGTAGAAAAATGACATTTACTGCAGTTTACAAGAGCAAGAGTATATTTACAATGACAGCTTCACTATCACTCCCACCCTGCCAGGTCAGTGATTATTCCAAACAGTGCAGATTTGCAGCTCTCTGCTGTCGCCCGCTGTCCAGCCCCGCCGCCGTTCACCCCCTCCACCCCCCTCACAGTGTGCCCCGCTCTGCTGAGAGCTGCCCTGCTGGGGGAGGGGGGGCACAGGCGGTGCTGCTGCAGAGCTACACTGATGCCAGTGGTGACGGACATGGAGTACGATGCCTTCGTTATGGGCCAGCCTCCACACACTCAACAGATCCTGGTGGTGTGCCTGACTCCGCCAGTCCAACCCGTCAACACACAAGCAGTGCCCGGCCAGGACGTGCTGGAGCAGCTTTACAGGAAGAGGAACAAGCACAGAACCATGCCGTGTTCTCAGGTGTGACTGCTGCTCTACTAAAGGGGGTAGACAAAATAACAAAAACACAAAACAAAGTACTTAGTTTTAAAACAGACTACCATACAAAGGTCAAACAGTCAGCAGGATATTGTACAGTATGTATTTCAGGAAACTCAGTAACAGTTTTTTTAATTTTTTAATCTAGTGCCAGATGGATTCATTTCGCCTGGTGAGGTATGAGGTGTCAACAGGGAAACCCAGCTGTGGAGGGGAGAACATCTTGCTGCAGCAGCGGCACAATGCTGCTCCTGGGATGGTCCTGGTCAGTAAACCCACTGCAGGCTTGGCTCCAGGCTGCAGGCTCAGCTCAGTGCAGGTTTTCATTGTCCCCACTGGGTGGCAGCAACAGTGCTAGCCTGAAGCAGAAGAGGTGACGGCATGGGGGGATGGGGTGAGGAGGACTGTAGTAAGGTGCTGTCCTTTCCAAAGATCCCCGACATTTATTATAAAAATATCAGTGAGGGATGGCGTTTCTTAATTAGAAAAAGAGTGGTCTAATTTTATGCCCAAAGTCATGACAGCTGCTCCGCTGAGTTTTGCTATGAGATGAAAATCCCTCGTTCAGTCCATAAAATCAATCAATCAAACAGAAGACCGGCGTCTTACTCACCCTGTACTCACACTGTACGACCCTCTGTTGTGAAATGACAAAATATCCACAAGACTGATATGACACATTGTTAAAAAAAAGAAAAGATTGAATCAACATTGTGACGCAAACCACTTCTCTATAATCTAAAAAAAAAAAAAAAAACATGGACTAATGCTTTTTAAATACCACAATACAAACTGCAGTGTATGTAGTTTTGTTTTTCCATTTCCACACGTGTAATGTAAATTCTCCTTGTTCATGTGATAGATGTACATCAGAGGGAAGCTGCTGTTTGTAGGCTACATATTCAGTGGTCACAGCTGCACAGTCAGGGACCTTCAAAAGCAAATCTCCAGAACCAGGGGAGACTACAGATTAGGTGTGAGCCTCCCTTCAGACCACAAGTTCAGGTACTACTGAAACATGCCCAGTGTGAATCTGAATCACCGCTGTAATGTAGTGACATAGTGTGAATTTAAGGGGAATAAACTCAAAACAATTGTCAGTGATCGATTGTAAATTTCCCCGCTGCGGGACTAATAAAGGATTTCTGGTTGTGATTCTGATCATTGTGAAAGTCAAAGCACAGGTTCATTATTTTACGAAAATCCATTTTAGACGTACATAATTTATTTCAAGTTTACTGCTTTGACTGTTTTCATCATTTTCATGGAAGAAGTATTCAAATCATTTACTTGTTTTGTTAGTAAAATATAAAATACCCTAAAGTAGAAATACTCAAGTAAAGATCAAGTATCCCAAAATTGTACTTAAGTACTTGTACTAAGTAGCCTACTGAGTACTTAGTTACTTTCCACCACTGGTGTTTATAGTTTCCTGTCCTTTCCTTGCAGTGATACGGTTGATACCCCCGCAGCCACAGATGCACACAACTCACAAGATGCAACATCAAAAGACGTGACACTGAGCGCTGCAGTGGAAAAGGAAAAGGCCAATGAGAGGTATGTGACTGAATTCAAAAATGTTTTAGAGATCAACAACACATACATTTTCTTTAATTCATGTGTTGTGTTCTCACCCTGCCCATGTTGTTATTTAACTCAGTGATGAAGATGAATTACCTGCCCAATGTCTTCTTCCTGAACAGAAAAAACAATCCCGTCCCTGAGGTATCACAGCAGCGACAGAGAGACTTTTGTGTCAAACCAAAGAAGACTCCAGCACTTCCCTGTGTTCCTGTCATCACACACTAAATATACTCTAGTATCTGTATTGGTCCTCTTGTAGACATTACAAAAACAAAGTCTCAAATGTACAATGAAACTGCAACTCCTCATTTGCTTACTAGGCAGGTTGGCACCAGTCTAATAATCTGCACCTGAAAGTGTTTAGATTTTTTGGTCGTGAGAAGTACACAGGCAACTCTTAGAGGCCTCAGGGCTAAAGATCTATCATCCAAGATAAACAGTGACGGCTGATGATCCAGTGGGATTTTCATCCTATGTAAATATCAATGAGAAACATCTGTATTCATTGTAATATTTCACGGGCAGATTTAATAAAAACATCAAACAATCCAGTGTCCTTTGACAAGCTGCCATTCATATCCCGTCCTTCCTGTTAGCCAGAGCTGCGTCTTGTAAGAATGACTGATTAATGAACCTGGTGACTAAGTTACAGCATTATGATAGCACCACCACCATTTTTTTTTTTTTTTTTACTTCCCCAAATATACCAAATTTAGCATAGATATCATCAGCTGGCTCCCACTCATATTTCTAGTCTCTTAGTCACGCTAGTGGTGTTAATATTAGCAGTGATGATATGATGGAAAGATATGCGTGGGTGGAAATTCCTGCAATGATGACTAATTCTGTTCACGCTCGACACTTCTGACTTAGTTAATGTTATACTTTAGAGTTAGCAACTTTTTGTTTCGATTAATCAGCCAGTGTGCGGCCCCCGAGGCCCCCTACTGGATTCTTTGTGGAAACAAAGGAAGCACTTTGCTCCGCTGGCAGCCAGTCAGTGCGGCTCCGGTCAGAATGGACTGTGTGCGCCAGGATCTCATGTGTGGCTCGAAGAAAAGCGAAGATAATGTGGTTGACGGATAACTTATTTGGAGTCGACGGCTCGAGATGTATCCGGACTCAAAAGACGGTTTTATTTCCGCTGCACTGATTCATGAGAATTGACAAAACAGGAACGAAGTGAGTGAAGCGATGATGAACTCAGGTGAGAGACTGAAACTCCATGATTGTTCTGCTCAAAGGTTAGTTAGTGCCTCGGGTACGTTACAAATCAGGAAGTTTAATGACGGTAGATCCATGTATTTATGCCTTGGTTTATTTATCTCTTAGGGGCAATACAGATGAACATTGTTACACAGGGAGAAGCAATGCAACAGATGTAATGTTTACTGTCTAGCTGAAGCTAACCTGCAGCCTCTGTCCCTGGCTGTGCTTTCACATGTATGGATTTATACAGCTAAACCAATAAGTGTGAGGAAGTTTTGGGTTTAAGGAATGTATTATAGTATTTGGGACATGTCCCACTCATTTCCATGTGTGTCAGTCAACGGTCCTGTTGTACGCAGAATTTCCAAATCCAAATTCATGGGAATGTTTTTTTGTAGACTGTGTCTAACCTGTGGTGGCTTTCTGAATGAGGAAATGTGCTGAGGGAAAAAAAACAACATCCCTCTCTGACAGCAGCCTGTTATTGTTTTGTCCACCACAGACAATATTTAGGACATTGGTTCAGCCAGATGTACCAGTTTGCATGACTTTACTTTGCAGTCCCTGCACCCCCCTCCTCCATTTCTATCCCACTCTTCATCTCCCATCTGCTCCTCCTCCTCCTCCTCCTCCTCTGCCTGTTGACATGCACCATTAGCTGGATTACTGTGCTGTTGTGTGGAGTGGCAAACATAAACCATGTGATATTTGAACTCCGGGAGGGGCGGTTTAGTACTTTACAACAGTTTTACACTAAGCTGTCACTAGGTTAGGATCAGTGCTAAAGAGTGAACTCTCATTAGGGCAACATCTGTCAGACAAACAAAAATGCATCAAATATACCATCTGGATATCTATAATCTTTTTGATGTGTTTCAGATTACAAAAAGCTCTTATTCAGAGGAGTTACACAAAATCTCAAATGCATATGTTTTTGTTTTTCACTCCTCAGGCATGCAAAAGCCACCTTTGGCCCCAAAACCAAAGCTGGCTCAGCCCCAGAGGCCGGGGCTGTCTCCCTCAACCGCAAGAAGAGGCCTGCATGGCCTCTCGCTCCTGTCTCCTGGCACACCGAGGAGGGTTAAACCGGTACTGGCCCCCAAACCCTGCCTCTCCAAACTCACCACTGCTGTGGAGTCCAAACCACTCGCTTCAAAGAGCCAGCTCCAAACACCTGTGACAGAAACCCCACGGACCGAAGGTCTTCTTAACTCCCAAAATGGAATACAGCAAGAGAACAAAAAGCCAGATTGGGATTATATTATTCCTATTTGTCTGTGTAGCCAGGACAACTGCATGTGCATCAGGAACACGTCGGCACACAGAAAGCTTCTCCATCCATCTCGAGGTACTGCGGATGAAAGCAGAGAGAAAACAGACAAAGTGATGAACTCTTCCACTAATACTCACCTCCCAAATCATAAACCTCTTCAAGAAACATTTACTGTAGACCAAAATCTCAACACAGACATCAATACCTCCAGTCCTGAGATGGCTGTTAGGCTGTCTCTTCCTCACCGAACTTGGAGTGAGGAGGCAAATGGGAACTTAATACCTCAGAGTGCACCTGGGCGAGGACCAGAGGAAGAAGCTCTTGGATCAGAGCAAATATCTTGTGTGCCCCAGCCCAAACCAGTCCCAGCAGCCTCTAGGAAGCCCATCCCTGTCCCTGTACCACGGAAACCCAGGATGGCTGGGCTGCCCCATCAGGAAAAGGTGGAGAAGAGTGAGGAGATTGTAAGCCAGGAAGGGAGGGAAATGAACGTCAAAGAGGTGAAGGTGTCATCAGAGGGGAAAGGCAGCTCATCGCTGTCTGTCAGTGTACCTGTTGGAAACGTTTTTCTGTCTGCGAGAAAAGCCTGCGCCCAGCCAGCCCCTCCGCCCAGGAAAAAACCTTTATTATCTGCACCTGAGAAAACACCAACCTATGCTCCTCAGACACTCCCAAAGGACGTGGCGGAAGAAGACCTGGGTTGGGACGGCATCATCCAAGAGATGGATCTATCTGTTGACCAGGAGGATGAAGAGGTGGAGAAGGAAGGAACACATGATCAGGAGTCAGTCTACAGTATGTTCACTCCTAGTCCTCCCTCTAGCAGGTCGCTCCATCAACCGGAGCTGAGCCAGCCTCCTGCCCTCACTGTGGCAGCAGAGGTGGTCAAGGTAGTTCCGAAGAAGCCCAAGAGAAACAGCAGCCCAATGGCATGGATGCAGAGGAAGGAATTCTCTGAGGAGAAACAAGAGTGGAAATCGGGAGATGACGAGAAAAGCCAAGCCCTTCCTGTACAAGATTGTGTTTTGAAGGAGAGCGTGATGAGGGAGCTGCCTCTGCCTCCGGTCAAGAAAACGAGCAGAAAACTTTTAACACCTGGAAACATCAAGCCTTCACGCTCCAGCCTGGGCAAACAGAAAGCCAAGTCCTTCTCTGGCGCCGACCTCCTGCGCTCTGACGGACAGAAGAGGAACTCTTTCCGGAAACTGCTGGACTTAAAGCTCTCTGTGAAGATGCTTCCCAAGCTGATAGTAAAAGGAGGCCATAGCTCAGACTGCGCTGCGAATGAAAATGAACAAAGCGTGGACAAGGAGCAAGACGGACGTGAGGACTTCCACGAGCATATCAGGGCTCAACGTAAATTCTCCTGCCCGGTGAACGGAGTAGAGCAAAACGTGGATGGAGACGATTTTTCTCCTGGAACAGAACAAGATATTTACTATGAGAACATGCCTCTCTATGAGGAGATACCAGACTACCTTAATGTGCATGTAGGTAGGGCAGTGGAATCCTCTACAGCCTGGCAGTATAATGACGAGGGCATTTATGAGGAGCCGGAGCCATATATAACCTTTGAGAAAAACACTGGACACCTACAGTGTCTGACGCCAACAGACTGTGACAGGTAGATTATGATGGCTTTCATTTCCGTCTATTTGTCTTGTTTTTCAGTGTCTCACATTTGATCTTACCTCTAAATATATTAGGTGATTCCCTTGCTTTCTGAAAGGAGTGCAGGAGAACAGCGTAGGCTTCCTAAAAACATTCATTTGTTAAAGATCTAATTAATTACACAGAGGGACTGGGTAATCTTTAGTTAGACAGGAAGTCCACGGAGAAGCACGTCACATTGTGTCTTTTGTTGCAGATCCTGTCGGGGGAGTTGGACAAGTATAGTGGCACACGTCCTCAGCCTTTCATATGTTGATGGATGTGTGTTGATGGCCTAATTATTTAGATGGCACTTCCATTTTTTTAATTACACTTCATGTCGTTTATTTGATTAAATGTGAGGCTAAGAGTGCACTTATGGGCACATCTCCAGTGTTATCTAGCCACACAGACAGTTTTTGTTTTATTTTCTCAGTTTTTAAGAGATCTGTCGCTGAGATTTTTGCCTACACAAATATCATTTGTGATGCTCATAGCACTGGAAAAAGTATTTTTATTTTTTTTTTTAAAAGCAGCTTTGCATAAGCCACAGAGCCCACTGTCAACAGTATGACTTGAAAAAAACTTGAAAGTCCTTTTTTAAAATCAAAGAAACAGTCACTATAAAACGGTACATTTTGGGATTAAAGACCCTTTTCTGATTTCATAATTAAAAAAATTTACATGTAGAGATACACAGTAGCTCTTGGGAAGGTGAGAACTTTTTAAGAGTTTGGCTACAACAGCCAGCTTGATGCTTAATCAGCTCAATTAAACTTAGCATGTTTATATTCTCGGTAGTAATGTGTCTAATTATCCTTTTTTTTGCAAAAAAACCCTCATATGTTGCGTCATGAATGAGCAGTGAGCAGAAGTCAGTCAGAAAAACAGGATTACAGTTTGTGTAACTGTACACTGGCTGTTGTACAGCTTAGTGCGTCGCCACTCGTTAGCACAAACTGCAACAATCACATGTTGAAAAGACGTTGAGCAGCTCTCTAACAGAGACCAGCCTCAGCTATTGTAAACATAGTGTATAAGACCCACAGACTCCGGCTTATTGGGTTTTCTGCTCAGCCTTGGCCTATTTCTTTTTTTCAGGGAGGGGCCGTTGTTTCACATGTAGTGCTCCCTCAGGGAATTGTGGCATTTTAGACTTCCAGTTTCTCTTTTGCGCAGTTCACTTTTTAGCCGTTCACATGTGGTCATTTTAAAGCAGTGTGTGTGTGTGTGTGTGTGTGTATGATATGTGGTGATTATTGGTTTGCAGTTCTCTGTTTCTCTTGGACAAGGCTAGCATCATGTGACCGTGTTGATGGTTATCATTAAATGTTTTTTTCCGGTTGTGTCAAGTTCTCCCTTTCCTGTGTGTTCTATGTTTCACGACTGCCACTTGATCCGAGCTGGAAATGTTTGAATATTGCTGGACTGACCGTTTTTCTTTCAAAAAGTCACTCTGTAACAGGAGCTTTCATTACAAATCCCCCCTCTTTCCCCCTCTTTCCCCCTCTCCTAGAAACAGCATCCTCTCTTTCTTGTCACTTTTATACTAATCATGTGACTTATCAATGATGTGGTCATTGTTTGCATTATTCAGAGTTTTTAATAAATGCCTGCAGCTGCTTCTGTGTGTTGAAAACACCCATACAGTGGTGTGTTCATGCTCTGGCATCTGCCTGTATTCTGCTCTGAACCTAACGTCCTGCCCCCTTTGACAGAAGCTCTGTCGATGAGGAGGTGACGCCCTTGGATGATGGCCCCTGGGATGATGACATCTTGGCCAACACCTCAGAGGACGAGGACGATAGCAGCTCCATCTCAAGTAAAGGAGACCCTGAGCAGCCAGAGGAGAGTACGGTGAGAAGCAGATTCGGTTAGATTTGTTAGATCGAAGCTCTCAGAAATACTTCCTGGAATCATCACACAGGGTTTCAGATAACATTTTATTTTGGTCGTATGGGGAAGAACTTTCTTCCTTTTTTGACACTTTTTATTATTGACCTCATTCATATCAAGAAATTAGAAATAGAAATTCTACCTGAATATATTGTGATTCACAGCGTTGATCTGCTGTGAGTAGTTTAGCTGTGAACTATACAGGGATTCATTATAGTGCATTGAAAGTCTATGTGTTTTTAACCTTTTTGTTAGACGCTGAGTGGACAGAAGAAGAGCAAGATTCACCACATCGCCACCGAAATCATGAGCTCTGAGAGTGTGTAAGAGTCTTAATTTGTTTTTCTTTAAGTGTAGGTTCACTCAACTTCTGCCTCCACCCCGGTACATTTGAGGAGAAAGGAATGTCGTTTGTAGTGCTCCCAACGTGTGACAAAATGACAATAAAAAAAAAATTCTTCAGCAGCATCTCATTTCAGAAGTGGAGCTCCCATTACTCTGGATACTAAACATGCAGTATGTTGCTATCAGGGACTATTTCTTTGGTATAAGATGAAAACTCAAAACAAGATCTGTGTATTATCAAAAAAACATTGTTTTTGGAAAGAACTCTTGAGTTGTAATGTCTTTATGCTCATTGTATTGGGTGGAGACGGATAGTTCACAACCTTGGCAAATAAGCAAAAACTATCAGCATGGGTAGATACCACTAGATAAGTGAGAATGTACGTCTTTTTTTTGTACTTTTGGGAAAGCAACTCTTTACTTTCTCCACAGCTATACTCATCCTTTATAACCTCTTTAACTTTTACATTCTTTCTAGGTTCGTTGATGTCCTGAAGCTGCTTCATGTTGTAAGTACCCTGAAACATCATCCTTTAGTGTTATTTGATTCACAAAGCTTGATGTTGGCTGTATTAAGTGCTGAGTCTGGTGTTATAGAAATGCAGAAATCAGCCACATAAGAAATGGAGATGGAAAAACTATAAATATTGACGTCAATTTTTTTTTCCAAAAAATGATCCTCCTTATATAAAACATATGCAGTGAGCCGCACGACATGCGTTTTAATATGCTATCTTTATGTTTTTATCTATGGCTAGTTAACTGTGTGAGCCAACATTCTCCATATGTGTCTGATTATGCGAGCCGCTGGGTCACACCCCATGTAGGATAACACTGTGCGTAGACCTTACTCTCCTCAGTCTCGACCGCACAGCTCACATTCCTCACAGCTTTCCCCGGCTTTTTCAGTGCTAGTGTGTTCTGATGGTAACACTACACTTCTGGACTTCAATGGATTCATGTTGTCTCCCTGTGCTCTTTTGAGAAATGCAAACTGTAACGGATCCAAGCCGCCAACATGATCTGGTTTCTTTGCTGTACTTCCCTAAAAATATGTTTGAGAAATGTGAGTATCTATTGTCAGGTCAGCATAACTCTAACTAACCTTTAACCATTGTTCTCTTTTAATCCCACAAAATAAAGTGAAATGCAGTCACTTTTAAGTTGCTTCCCCGATGATATCGAATGTACCGTATACAAACAAATGCAGAAGCACAAGCCCACACGTATATATGAAAATCGGCATGAAACTAGAAGCACACTCAGAGAGCGCAGACCTCCGCCAAGGCCGTTTCAATAAGTGAAAAAAGAATCCATGTGTCTGCCCTGATCCACTACAACATTTAATGGGTTCTTCCTTGGCCCGTGCTGTACCCTTCCACCTAGTTTCATGAAATTTGGGCCAGTAGTTTTTCCATAATCCTGCTGACAAACAGACAAACAAACCAACAAACAGAAACAATAACCTCCTTCGCAGAGGTAAAAATTATTTTATCTTTATGTTATTTAATCGAAACTACAAACGCAACCACAGTGTAAGTTCATATTGGCTTAAGGACAATTAAAATTTAATAAATTGGAGATATAAGATTATACATTATTTTAAATGCAGACCAACATATTTGCTAATTGTCATGCAACCTTATATGTTCCACCTTCTTTGTACCTTGTAAAAAGTCACTTTTAGGTATTTTTCAGTCTCTTTTTATTTTCACCAAAAAAGTATGAGCAGATGTTTGGAGAGACAACGGTCTCCAAACAGGATTGTGGTGGGACTGAGTCATAAACACGGACTCCTCACTGCAGAGCACAGACGGGAAGTGCCTGGGTCTCTGCAGACTGTGCAGGAATGAAGTTCAGTAATGAGGATCAGTCATACCAAGTTCAAAAGAATGTAGAGGTGACTTAGTATTTGTTCATTCTCCATCTCCACCAGGCACTCAGCCAGCTTTTCACAAACTAATTGATGATAACACCACATGCCATTTGTTGTGTTTTTATCCGAGTTATCAGTAGAGCCATATTTTCAGCAGTGCGGGTGCTATTCTCTGTTGCTGTCAGGTGAAAAAGCTCCAAAATGTCAACTTACTAGCAACAGAAAGATAAGAAAAGCTTTGATTTATAGCGTGATGAAAATGTGAAGTATAAACGAAGTTCAAAGAATACTTTTAACCACATAGTTTAACCTTTTTTTATTTGATGTGAAAACACAAGAAATCCACCAAACTGAAGAACCACAGCTTCTTGTCCTGTCGTTGTCCACTGTTGTCAACTTACTGCTGATTCAGTCGTGTCCGCATTTTAATCTTTTTTTATTTTGTGAATCACGCAGATTTTTTTCTAATTCCCTGCCAAATCTTTTTCCACATGACGCACCTCCTTTGTCTTCAGATCACACTTGTTAACCACAGGAGCGCTCTACTGGGTGCTCGGTCTGTAAGCAGTTTTATTTGCCATGTGTCCTCATAAACCACAAAAAAAAAAAACTCCACATCATCAGAAAAAGAAGCAGAAACGCCACCCTCAGGGTCTCTTGCCCTCCTTTCTTTTAGTCCTGACTCCCCGTATTGGGATATTTACAAATGCTTAATGTGAGTCAGGTGTCGGTCATAGATCAGCAGTGTTTCTCATTCTTTATCTTTTATGCTTTAGGTCTGTGGAGCTTATCTGCTTTGTAATGTTGTTTTTGGACCATGTTGCATGTTCTTCGCAGAGCCATTTTAAAACCTTTTTATTTATTTAAAATTATTCTTAAGTGCTTCATTGAGATTCACCCTACGTGCCTGAGATACTGTATTTGACCTTCGGACTCTTCATCTCATGTGCAGGACTTCCGTGATGCGGTGTCCACAGCGGCTCGTCAGAGTGGGAAGCCTGTGATTGAGGAGCGTCTTCTCAACCAGATTCTGTACTACCTCCCACAGCTCTACGAACTCAACCAAGACCTGCTCAAAGAGCTGAAGCACAGAGTGGCCAAATGGTACAAAAGAATCCTAAAAAAAACGTTTTATTATTTTGTTTGTGTGCATTGATCGCTGTTACCCCTGTTCCCATATTTGTGTGTACTATTGGTCTCGGGTGTTTTTCCATGGTTTTGGCTAGATGGCGTAGTTCCATTAAAGAGAAATCTTAATGTTACACATTATGATTATATACATATGTATATGAAGTGATGGAATGTAACTAAGTACATTTACTCAAGAACTGTACTTAAGTAAGAATTTGAAGTACTTTAGTCTTTTCTTTTTCACTCTACCTCAGAATGAAATGTTGTACTTTATACTCTACCTCATTTATTTGACAGCTTTACTTTACTAATTAAGATTTTTTTGTGACATTTTTCACTATTTTCAGAATTTTTACAAACCAAACAATTGATTCATTGTTGGAGAAAAACATCAAAAGATAATCCGTGATGATAATAATCATTATACAAAATAGCTGAAAATTAGCTCCACCTCAACCGTACAATCATTAATGCATGAGTAATACAAATCTAATGCTTTACTTAAATTGCAGGACATTTACTTGTAGCAATATATATATATATATATATATATATATAATAGTATTTTTACATTGTGGTGTTAGTACTTTTAGTAAAGGATCTTAATACTTCCTCTAACAATGTGCATATGTATATGTGTATAAAGCTTTTGGAGTAGTAATAATAAACCTAACCTGAACAGTCCAAAATGAAAAGTGGAATTACTCCCACTGAGATATAAAATTCACCCTAGCTTACTGCACAGCTTAATCACACATACATTTTTAAGGAAGTGTCACAGTGTCTACATTATCTCATTCTACTTTATTGCAGGGATGAAAATGCCCAGCTAGCAGACATTTTCGTAAAGAAAGGGCCCTATCTGAAGATGTATTCCACATACATCCGCGAGTTTGACAAGAATGTGGCTCTACTGGAAGAGCAGAGTAAGAAGAACCCAGCATTCAGCGCAGTGGTGCGGGAATTTGAGGTAACAAAGCTTGCTTGACCTGTTTTCTCTCTCTGAGGGGGAGTGTCTGTTGGATCACTGAGGTTTCATTGTCTATGTATGTGTTCTTCAAAATTGTGTCATTTGTAATGTTTTTGTGTCCAAGGCCAGTCCACGCTGTGCCAACCTGGCTCTGAAGCATTACCTCCTGAAGCCTGTTCAGAGGATTCCTCAGTATCAGCTGTTGCTCACAGGTACTTCTGCCAAAGAGTCCTTTTCAAAGCATTCGATTAATCACTCCTCATGTTCATTTACAATATATGTAAGTCAAAGCCAAGCTTTATAAATCCAACATCATGGGCTCCTAAACGTTGCATGGTGGACCAGCCTGTGCGGTCTCATTATTGGCATCGTGGTGCCCTCTGGTGTCCAGAAAAATAAAACTAGTTTGGAATTTCTGTCTCGCTATATATAATAAGATTTTTTGAAGTGCAGCCCAAATCGGATTTGGTGACATAACACAAGCTTTAACATGAGTGAGCTTAGTGTTTCATGAGTCTAATGGATCAGGGGTCGATCCCTCGGGACTGAAATGTGAAAAATGTTTGCCTGCACCCCTGTATAATTCTATTATGTGAGCACCTGCAGACCTTTTTTATCCAGGATTTTAATTTCAGATTACGTTCCAGGAATTTACTTTAACACTTTTAACGCAGCATACAAAGTAGTTTTCACTGTTGGCCCTGACTCTTAAATGTTTCTAATTGTGTTTCAGACTATCTGAAAAACCTGTCTGAGGACTCCGATGATTACAAGGACACACGAGGTAAACCAAGTGACTTTTCTCACTTGTATCCTGTAAACTCCCCTGATGGTGTCAGTAGAATGGAAACATTGTCTGTCATGTATGTCATGTACAACTTTTCACATTTCTATCCACTCAGCGGCCCTTGTAATAGTGAAAGAGGTGGCCAATCATGCCAACGACATCATGAAACAAGGGGTGAGAACTAACAAGAAATCAGGCATATTCTATTAACTTGTTGATAAAAGGCTCCATACGGGTTGCTTATGACCTTATGCTTTTTCGTAAATGCTTTTTTCCCACTCAGGATAACTTCCAGAAGCTGATCCAGGTGCAGTGCAGTCTGAACGGCCAACATGAGATAGTCCAGCCGGGGCGGGTAAGGCCGGAAAGATTTTGCTTTAGATTATCATATTATTATTGATTATTATTATTATTATTATTATTATTGTGTATTATCATTATTATTATTATTATTATTATTGTGTATTATCATTATTATTATTGTTATTATTGTATTGTGTATTGCTCTTTTTAAATGTAAACAATTTACAATTATTAAGAAGATTTACATTTTTGAACCGCGCTTCATTTACGTTGATCACCAAAGTCCTTTTTCCATGAGTATTATCACATTTTTCATATTTAATTAGCATACTTAATAAAGTTTGAGAATCTCACTTTAGGGTAAATTTTGTAGCTGTTCTGGAGCTTTCTATTGTATCACACTAACTTCCTCAGCAGATGGAGTTTGCCTAGTTGTCATGAAAGGATCCTCATGAATGTTACAGTTTAGAGTTGAGGCTTGACCTTGAAAGTAGCAGTTGACCAAACCATCTCAGCCCAAGGTCTTTAAGGTCCTGTTTTCAAGGTTCAAAATGAACTCAAAACATTGAAACATTGATTTCACCAAAGAATAAAATGTATTTATGAATGAATGACAGTTGTCTATTGAATGTCGACTGATACAATTTTATCGGTTATTCTACTTTCTTTTTTTTAAGACTAAGTTTCTTGTCATTTATATGAAATCCAATAATGTAATAATTATTACAAAGAAGAGGAAATCACATCAGCAAAATGACCACGCTAATGGCTGTTATCAGGCACGTGTCGTTGTTTTTTTAAACTAAGGACTTGAATTAAAGTGCAACATTAAATTAAACGTGTAACGCAACAAACATGACTTGATGTGATCTTATGACTTCAAGTTTTGGTTTATTGTCATATACATTACAAAGTACAATTGTACTTTCAAATGCAATGACATGCATCTGCCCTGGCTCTCTCAGCCCTTAATACTATATACAATAAGAATAAATACAAGACAACAACAATATGAAGAAATCCTACAACAATAAATAAGTCACTGAGTTATTTAAAGTGCTTGATGTTCAATAATCAATAAAAACTTAATTTTGTGCTCCAGATCTTCCTGAAGGAGGGCATTCTGAAGAAGCTGTCCAGGAAGGTCATGCAGCCCAGAATGTTCTTCCTGGTACAGTAAAACATCTCAAATGTGTTCTGTGAAGCTTTGATTGTGATCAGATGCTGGTCCCATTCAGATTGTTTTTACCAGTATTTTCTTAATCTTACTCCGAGATGCTCTGTATTAGAAAAGACAGAAAGGAAATGATGTTTGTTTGTCATTTTTTTCGTATAGTTTAACGACACACTGCTATACACCACTCCTGTTCAGTCGGGCCAGTTCAAGTTCAACAACATGTTGTCTCTGGCTGGGATGAAGGTGAGAACTTCCCTCCCTATTTCCGTACACTCTTTGTCCTTTCCCATATACACATCTTTGTTGTCCCTGTTTATGTTATACGCTGCCATCACAGCTCACAATGAAATGAATTACAGGTTAGCAAACCAAGCCAGGAGGCCTATCAGAATGAGCTGAACATTGAGAGCGTGGAGCGCTCCTTCATACTCTCAGCGAGGTAATGATCAGAAACTAAAGAAAAAATCTCTTGGTAATTTAAGAGCATGTGCTGTTTCATCCTGTGTTTTTCTTTTTTTTTTTTTTTTTCCTTTGCAGTGCATAGGTCTGTGAATACTGTGTAGGTGTGTACACTGTGTTTTCTCTCTGCAGTTCAGCCACAGAGCGCGATGAATGGCTTGAGGCTATTTCCACGTCGATCAGTGACTACACCAGGAAAAAGATCAGTTTTATATCTGGCAAGCCTCCAGAAGAGGTAAGAAAACAATTTCATGTCAACCTCATACCTTTCCTGTTTGCAGTGTACACTCCGTTATAGTGATGAATACAAAGTGTATTTTATAGCGTATGTATTAGTGATGGGTTAACTCCTTTTTTCTTTTAAATGTATTCTCAGGTAGAGCTGAGGGATTGTGGTGATGGTGCTTCTTTGGGATCCAAAGCCCCTATATGGATCCCTGATCCACGCACCACCATGTGTATGATCTGCACCTGTGAGTTCACCCTAACATGGAGGCGACACCACTGCCGCGCATGTGGAAAGGTAAGGTGACAAAAAGTGGAAGGAAAAAGTCTCTCTCTTCAAAAAAAATAATAGTTTCGGAAATATTCTTATCAAAAAATGAGAGCTGCAAAATGAGATGCTTATAAAACTGTACATGAAAACAGAGTAGCTGATTCAAATATATTACAGGATCATCTAGAAAATGTAAACTCAGTAGAGTGCAGATCTCTGCCGGTGTGTCTCCCTTTCCCCTCCCAAACGAATTTGAAGCTCACTCAAGTGTCCGTTACGGTCAAGATGATGGTGAAGATAAAAAAAAAAAAACGAGGATTTTTCCATCTCGTATCGTGGCCAGCTTTAGTGGATCATAACGTATCAGGGATGGATTTAATCTGCAGATGCTCCGGTTCAAAATGAGGACCACACTTTTCTGTGGATGTCAGTTTTTGAGCCACGACAAAGACCAACATGGTGAGGAATCAGCAGTCAATGACTGTATAAAACAGTCAATAAATTAAGTTTTTAAAAAAATTGTAAATCCCCACAACCACGAGAAGTCCTTAGCGTTCAGTCGTATTAAATGAGCATAAGACTAAGCTGATGGGTCCAGTAGTATGTTGGAATAGCTTTGGATAGACAGAGACAAATAGACACATAAACACATGATCCCCCTCAGCCTTACGCCTGGCAGAGAAAAATAAATAAATACATAGGACAGTAGAGTACATTGTAAAAAAAAAAACGCTGTTGTAAAATAAGGAGGAAAAAGAACATATTTGATGCTTTATCATCCCATCAGGTGGTGTGCCAGTCTTGTTCCTCCAACAAATACTGTCTTGAATACCTAAAGAATCAGCTGGCACGAGTGTGTGACCAGTGTGTCCCTGTTCTTCTACAGCAGAAAAGTAAGTCCGGCTTCCATCTAACATCGTTTGCAATATGATCCAATAAAAATGATGAAAAAGACATGCACATCACAGTGCCCGATAGGATGGGTACTGGATCAAATCTAAGGATTTTTAATACGGCTGTGTAACGTTTCGAGCACCAGGCTCCTCTTCAGACTTCGAGCATCAAAATCCATCTAAAGGAGTTTTCGGTGTGCGGATATATCTGTTCTTATTCTTGCAATATGATCTACACACACTGTGTAAATTATGTTATTCTTATGTTGTCGTAGGCAGAAACATCAGTGTGGATTAGACACAAGTAATCCAACAGGTATTGTATGCATTGTCTTTGTATGAAACAACCGCATGTTCCACATTTGTGTTCATCAGGTGAACAAGCCCTATCGGCAGCCGTATCCCCTGGAAACAGAGCTGCCTTTACTTTCATCAGGAAGCAGAAGAAGATACCTGCAGCACTCAAAGAGGTCATTGATGCTTTGTCACGCTCACGATGCACTGTTGGTTATAATGACCCGATGTCTTATCAAATGGGTTTTGTTTGTTTCAGGTGACCGCAAGCACAGACAACTCCTCCATGAGTGGGTATCTGCAGAGGTCCAAGAGCAACAAGAAGCAGGGGAAGAGGCTGTGGTTTGTCATCAAAGACAAGGTCCTGTACACGTACGCTGCAAGTGAGGTAAAATCTCCTATTTGTGTCAATGAAAGCCAGGTGTCATGTTATAATGAAACCAAAGGGAAATGATTTCATCTCGATCTAACATCGGCCCTTTGTTGTGTCTTCATGCAGGATGTTGCAGCGTTAGAGAGTCAGCCCTTGTTGGGGTTTATGTTGAAAGAGGATTCATCACAGAAATTCCATTTTAAGCTTTATCACAAAAAGACACTTCACTATATTTTTAAAGCTGATGACCTCCAAACGGCACAGAGGTACAGAATAAAGAGTGGTGCCACTTATTGTCGCATGTGGTGACAGAAATAATACTACTAATAATGTTTTTTTCCTTTTTTTTAACAGATGGATCGACTCATTCAAAGAAGCCACGGTGCTTTAACACCGGCTGACCGCTTGTTTAGCTGTTCAACATACTGTTTTACCTCAGTGCTCTCTGAATTCTGCAAAAAGCACCTGGAGACAGCGTATTCATTTCAATGAAATACAATCTAAACACATTATTGTATTGCTTTTATCAGACACACTGTAGTAGAGTGGGAGTATGTTATTATAAATCTGTACCACCAGGATTTATGCAGTTTTGGCTACAATTTTAAAAAAACAAACAAAAAAAAACATCATATGCCACAATCATCTGTAGCTATTTTGGGACTTGTTTTTTTAAATTTTTTACTGTTTTTAGTAACCTGCTTGGATCGCCGTAGTGCATATTTGTTAATAAAAGCCCATGGTCAATAGATTTGTAATGAATACTGTCAAGTAATTTTTAGAGCTAAAAACAAATCGTATACTGTGATGTTTCTTGTTGTATAGGAATAATTACTTAATTTTACACCTGTGTGTCTGACTGTAGAACACATAATGTGCACTCTTTATGCTTGTCTAAGAAACGTTCACCTTGCATTAAGCACTTCTGTAACTCTGAATCCAACCTAGAGTCCTAATGGTTTATCAGGGGAATGTTGTCTGTTTGGACATAACTGTACCATAATGTGTATTGCACTTAAGTAATTCAAATGGATGTACATATGATATACCTACACACATATCTTCTGTAAATATAGAGGATTGTAAATTAAATTTAATCAAATTTCCATGAATCTCTCTTTTTTTTGTTTGAATTCTGTCACTGTAATACGTTTTTGTTTTACTGTGAATTTTGTCATGGTCAAATGTAGAGAATACAAACAATTTGTCTGCACATTAAAATGGCGGAAAAGCAATAGTCAGCAAGCTGGGAAATTATTTACAAAATTGTTTTCTATTGCAGAAATACCAGCATTTGTACAAGTGATGAGCAGTAGGTGATTAATAGTAGTATTAACAATTTTAAAACAATGAAGCCTGTCTTTCCATACATCTGAATTCATAATAGTACATCCAATGATAAAGCCAATATTCTGTTTAAAAAAAAAAAAAAAAAAAGTACATGAGTATTTTTTAAATTCTCCTTATAGTTAATACATATACTCGTACACTAAGTAATACACATGCCATTACCGCTGTGATAAACAACAATGAAGCGAAATCAAAATTACATTTTGACAGGTTTACACACACACACACACACACACATTGAGGCAGGCTATGAACCGCTGCTACCTAACTGCGCATGTGCGTTAAACGTTTATTGATGAAAAAAGGTCACGAACTCTGACCCTCCCACAAACTGTAACAAACAGTTAAACTATTAATTTATTGAAGACTATACAATATCTGACCCAACAGCTCATTGGCAGGTAAGATATATTTACCAATGTGGACGCATGAGAGGTTCAAGAACGAGACACGAGTGGCCAGTAACAGGAAGGGAGGGAGTGTTCAGTAGGTCTACAGCAGGGAAGCAACCATTACCAGTTAGCAAACAGCTAGCCTAGCTCGCTAGCACTGTCGTCCGGAGCTCAGCACTTTAAATTTAAAAACGGCAAGTTTACAATACTGTTGGTATGAGTGTGCGACTGTATCGCCAGTTCTGTAACTAACGCTACATGTGTGTGTGTAGCTATTCCGCCGCAGTAATATTGATAACTGACATGCTAGTTAGCCAACAAGCTTAGCCGCGTCAGCTAACCGTGTTACCATTAGCGGATGTTAGCTTTTGTGCTAGCGTTGCTAACTAGCTTCTGCAAACTAAGCAGCCACATCATTAATTTAAGTCGGAATGTGACAACGGCACATCCTAGTGTTAACCCAAGGGCTACATTGTTAAATTGACGATTAATGTTGAAGTCCAGTGCAAGAAATATTGCGAATACTGCCCAGTTGTCAAAACCGAAGTCCCGCCGTTGACTCTGCGATTCGGCGTCATGGGCCTTGAACCCTAGCATGCTTTAACCCTTCAATGTTGACCTTTCACCCACAGGAAAAGAAATACCTTTATCTTCCGTATCGATTTTTAAAGGCTAGCTGTCAAGAGCTTGTTTGTGTTATTACTGTAGCTTTGCCGCTCATTCGTTGTCACTTTACATTGATATTAAGCCGTATTTTATAAGGCCACCAATAGTACAGTTTCGAGCTAGCGCCGGCTAGATGGGTTAGCATAGGCCACAGACTAACATTAGTTAGTGGCACGCAATATCATAAATCAGATGTTTGTAGTCTGCCTGTCGGTTCATTACAGAGGATTCCAAGCTATCTTTGAACATTGTTTAGAAATATCAAGTGTTGGCCCGAAATATATTCTAGCTAATGGGAGAAGTAACGTTAAACTAGTAAACAGGAGGGTTAAGAGTAGTTGTAGCGTTAGTTACAAGTTTGTAAGACGTTACTGATTATTGGTAATCTTAACATCTCTGAGCTATGATACAGCGTATCAAATTGAAAATATCGAGTCCGAGCTCTGGTTGCCTGCCTCGACACACATCAGTATATAAAACATATTATTTGCACGTGGTACAAGTTTTATGAAATTTCTGATGGTGTCTTAATTCCACACGGAACTAAACATCTATTAAAGGATAAGACTGGTTATTCTATATTGTTGTTATTGTCAACATATTTCGATGGAAGACCAAAATCAACAGTTAATCGATCGTGTTGATGAGTATTATCAGTGTAGCCTGATTGAGCTTATTCCTCCGTATCATATACCTCCACTGTTGCCCAGAACCATTAAAAAAACACAATTGAGCCCCACCATTACACTTAGTGACATGTTACTGTACTACCTTGAACATGGCAGCTTTAGTTTATTTTGTGGCAATCCCACATACACTCCTCATTCTGTAAATACTGACCAGAACACCTGAGTTTAAATCTGCCCAACAAAATCACTATTTACTCACATTTGCAACATGTTTGATTGAGGAGTATCATACATGGGATTTTATGGCAGTAAGAGCCTTATCCTCGAAGGTATATCCTTTCCTGACCCAAAGTTTGCTTTAATAAGTAAATCATATGCTCTCTCTACAGGTGTGCATGCCTCATGGGGCACTGATGTGAAGAACAGTAGAAGAAGGTGCATGCAGTATCAGAATGGATGGACAGACTCAAAGGATTCAACTTGTGTCAGCAGACAGCAACATGGCATTAGGACACAGAATCCAGGTGATGTGACAGCCTGTTCAACACTAGAGAAGGATCTTTTTTTGTGTTTTTTTAAAGATCAAAGACTAGTTGACGGTTTATGCCAGCACTGTCTCATATTTGCACACGTTGTCCTAAGTCCTTCAATGACGAGCACTGTTTTATTTTTTATCATATCATTTGCTTAACTTCTTCCACACTCTTTCTGCAAATAGTCAGCAGTCACTTATGTTTGCTTTTTTTTTCTTCTGATAGATTGTAACTGATCAGCAGACTGGTCAGAAGATCCAGATCGTCACAGCACTTGAGCCATCTTCCCCTGGAAAGCAGCAGTTTATCCTAGCGAATGCTGACTATTCCACTGCAGGGAAGGTGATCCTGGCCAAGCAGGAAGGCTCACCCAACAAAGTCATCCTCGCCGCTCCAGACGGCTCTGGGGTTAACCACCTGTTGTTTGCCTCCCCTGATCTGGCTGGGCAGCAGATTCAGGTACTGCCAGAGAATATTAGCTTCTTTCAGCCAGTTGTGCTAAAGAATTTACTGAAAGGTCTTATGACTGAAGCACAAATATGTTTAGTCATTCTAAACTTAATTCAATGTTTGCTGTATTAAATTATTCCATTGTCTCGGGTTGTTTGTCAGTTTGTGACTGAAGGGTCAGACCAGTCCCTTGGGAAGCCGGTTGTGGAGTACTGCGTTGTCTGTGGGGACAAGGCCTCGGGTAGGAATTAAGTTTAATTTGCTTTAACATATTTTTTTCAGTAGTGAGCAAGCATTCGCCAACCTGACCCTGTTTTCTCTTTCCTCTCTCAGGGCGTCATTACGGAGCTGTCAGCTGTGAAGGCTGTAAGGGCTTCTTTAAACGCAGCATTAGAAAGAACCTAGTGTACACATGCAGGGGCTCCGGAGAGTGTGCCATCAACAAGCTTCACCGAAACCGCTGCCAGTACTGTCGACTGCAGCGCTGCATAGCTCTGGGCATGAAACAGGATTGTAAGTTGTGGATATGTCATTTAGGACTCACATACTGTAGATGAGTGCTGACTCTGATTACCTTGTTTTGTTCTTTAGCTGTGCAGTGTGAGAGGAAGCCTGTTGAAGTGACCACCAGAGAGAAATCCGTCAACTGTGCAGCCTCCACTGAGAAAATCTACATCCGCAAAAACCTGTGCAGCCCTCTGGCTGCCACACCCACTTTTGTGTCCGACAAGGAAACTGCTAGGTACAGCCACTTAACAAAGTACGATACATTAAATGACCAGTTTATGGTTCTGCATTTCCACTGCATCGTACGGCTCTACTCAACTGGATTCGCTCTTTTTTGGTTTTCTTTTCTTTCGTCACTAGCACGAGACGGGACATCCTTCACAAACTGGCGATCTTTAAATACCAAGCTACCATCAACAGCGATCACATTTTTTTTATTCACTCGGCCCATATTTATAATTTAAAAAAATGCAAACTACGCCGCAAACTACGCCGTACAATTAACAAAGTTCCTCTGTTTGGTTGCCAATGAAAGGATTGATCTAGTGTCCCATTGTCTATCTGCAGTGGAAAACGAAATACAGAAAAGCACCTGGTACCAAAAGTGAGTCGAGCAGAGCCGATGCAGTGGAAACACGGATACACTACAGTCTAATACAACACAATAAATAGCCCTGATGTCAACAATATCTTTCTACAATATCTTTGTTAAGTTCTAATAACTCTGGTGTTTTATTGGACTCTGTCATTTTGAAAGTTGTTTCTTATGTTCTTTCCTCTCCATTTACATACATGACGGAGAAAGGAAACTGAAAACACCTGAATATAATATAGTACACATGACCAATAAACTAATGATTTGTGCAATCACTTAATCCTATTGCATGGTTCCATATTACGTAATGCAATGTGAAATGTTACATTTCCAACTTCAGGTCTACAAGTTTGCTTGAGTCAAGCATGTTGCTCAACATCCAACAACCCTTCTCTAAGATGGAAAACACAATATTGATTCCAGCATCCCCTGACAAGGTAACACTGAAGAAGTATATTTAAAGCTATAGTCTGTCATTTTACCTAGCAATTCTTAAATATTAAAGCCCCTGAGAATATTTGGTTTTAAATGCATCAGTTCTCTTTTTGTTTTTCTTTCTTGAAGTAGTTCAGTGATGAGCACCAATGTTTTGTTAACTCTATAGACAGAAGTTTAAACAAATTCAAACTTTTGTATTAATAAAACATGGTTGATAATGCCTGCTACCCGTTGAGCAGGATGACCCATCTCAAGGAGACCTCGGCACGCTGGCAAATGTAGTGACGTCCCTCGCCCATCTCAACAAGGTCAGGGAGGCAAGTGACGGCGGCAATGATCTGATGGGAGAGGAAACGCTTAGCAACGGGGACAGCTCGATGACAGACATCCAAGCAGATGAGCAAACTGCAAGTGATATTACTCGGTGAGGGAGATGTGATAAGAATCAAGAGGCTTTGATACTAACCAGTAGTTGTTTCTGAATATATTTATACATACACTATAGATCAACTAGGTGAAAACCCAGGGGCTGTTTTTTTCAGTTTGTCACAAAGCTTTAATAGAATTTCCTGCAGGGCCATCTGGTTTCTGACTCCGCTCTTAAGGACTTAATTAGATTCACTCATAGTCGATCAAAAATGAACCACGTGTCAAGGGTGCACTACAGTGCTGCTGCTTTGAGTTGTATCCTATATATTCTGTTTCTGTGTAAGCTAAAACATATTAGATGTCTTACTCAAAACGTGGATCTTTTTAATGTTAACTTTTTGTGTTCCTATTTTTTAACACAATTAGAGCTTTTGACACACTCGCCAAAGTCCTGCACCCTGGTGATGGCTCAGCGGGAGAGTCCTTGGAGGCCACAATGCAGCTGATGTCAGGGGACCAGTCAGGTCCTGTGGTGGAGTTGGAGGGACCTATACTCTCTGACAGCCATATCCCTTTCAAGGTAAAAGCACAGCCACTGACCTCTACCCTCAGCATAAAATCCAACTGAGACCCAAACCTCTGCTTATGTTTTACTGAGCACACATTTAAAAAAAAAAAAAAACCCACTACATTCATGTTTTACCGCTTTACTCTGCAATATATTCCTACAGCTTATGATGCCTTTGCCTGTGCCAGAGTACCTCAATGTCAACTACATCTGTGAGTCAGCTTCCCGCCTACTTTTTCTCTCTATGCACTGGGCACGCTCCATTCCTGCCTTTCAAACCCTTGGGTAAGCCTTTGTCACATGGTTTTTCATGGTTCCATAACAACTTTTTAAATAGTGGCATTAGACTTTCATTACCTGTCAGTTATAAAATGAGCTTGCTCTAATTTGGCCTTACAGTTCTCTGTAATACAATTAATTCTACTTGTTTTATTTTACAGTGGTCAAGATAATGACATTAACTTAATGAAAGCCTGCTGGAATGAGCTGTTTGCCCTGGGTCTGGCACAGTGCTCCAATGTCATGAATGTTGGTACCATCCTGAGCGCCATTATCAACCATCTGCAGACCAGCTTACAGGAAGGTAGGAGGACTCTGCTGTTTTTTTTTTTTTTGGGCTTTTTTATCGTTGGGATCAATTTCAGAGTGATTTTAAAGAACGATTTATAAAAAAAACACAAAAAAAACAACGCTGACTGCTAAGGAAAATCCATCCGAATATGAACGTGTATTTGTTCCACACAAGAGAGTAGATTTGTAAAATGTTTTTTTTTTAAAAACATAGTTTCTATCTGCAATAAAGTGTACTTATTGTAATAAACAGCCTCTCCCTCTCTCTCTTTGCCTCCGTGGTGCTCAAAGGCACAGCAGCTGCTACTTTTCAACTGTTTTCATATTCTTATTATTCATATCCTTATCTTAATTTCCTTCTCTGCACAACGCACAGCAGTAACAGGTCATTAATATTCATTTAGGGGCTTTGACACAGCTGGAGCCCATGCTTGGCGCCACTGTTTACAGAATGTTGTCGTTCATCAGTGTGAATGCTAACGTCAATATATTTATAGTCATCGTTCTTGGTGTGGACGGACCTTAACACTTTAATACAATTGTTCTCAGTGTGATGCTGAAGGGAAAACAATTTAAGTCGTGCAGACCTTGAGATCTGTCATTTTTATTTTAGTAGCACAATTTGTTTTGAATTTGCAAAAAATCTCTACTAATGCTCTCACCGTTACATCTTTGACTCCTCTTTTTTTGTTTTTTATCTCCAGATAAGCTGTCCCCAGATCGAGTAAAACTAGTAATGGAGCACATCTGGAGGATGCAGGAGTTCTGTAACAGCATGACCAAGCTGTCCCCAGACTCCTATGAATATGCCTACCTCAAAGCCATCATTCTCTTTAGTCCTGGTGCGTAGACAACTGGCCAGTTTACAAATTGAAAATGACATTTTCCGGTTCTTGTCCTCCTGTAATGGGCAGAGTCCTTTTTTGGAAAAAATAAATCCTGAGCAAAAGTACATTGGGCCAAATGTGCATGGGCTCTTGTCTGACTGCGTTCATGTGTTGTTTATGTACTAGATCACCCAGGCATAGATAATACCCCACAGATAGAGCGGTTTCAGGAGAAGGCTTACATGGAGCTGCAGGACTACGTAACTACGACCTACCCAGAAGACTCCTATCGGTCAGTATGCTTTTCCTCTGTACTACATAATGCCAGCTCATTGACGGAAAGGTTCTATATTTAGTAGAGCTGCAACGATAAGTTGATCGACCGAAAAATAATCAGCAACTATTTTGAAAATCAATTCATCCGTAAAAGTAATTTTTCATGCAAAAAAGGCAAAAAAAAAAGCTGTTTCTTTTAATATAGAAATGTCCTGCTTTTCTCTCTTATATCCTATTTAACTAAATATCTTTTGGGGGTGTGACTGACAAACCAAGACATTTAAAGACATCACCTTGAACTTTTGAGAAACTGGGATAGACATATTTCCACTATTTTCTGACGTTTTATAGACCAAACAATTTAGCAAAACATAATTGGCAGATTAATCGATAGTGAAAATATGGTTGCAGCCTATTATTTAGACTGATTTGTGATGATATACTAGATGTACCTGCTACAGTAACCATGTTTGAATTGTATGTCTCATTTCCCCCCTCATTGCTCTCAGGTTATCTAAGCTGTTGCTGCGTCTTCCTGCCCTCAGGCTGATCAGTGCAGCTGTCACTGAGGAGCTGTTTTTCGCGGGGCTCATTGGCAACGTGCAGATCGACAGCATCATCCCATACATCCTCAAAATGGAGTCCACCGATTATAACAGCCAGGCAGTCTCTGGGGTCTGACACCAGTTTGTGCCATTTGTAATTGCGAAATTGGACTGTGAAAACTGTACAGCCAGCCAATCGGAGTGCTCCACAGACCGATCACTGAGTGGTCACAACATACTGTATTTATGACACAGCATCCTATGGGAAACCTGTTTTCTCTCTTACCTTGCTCCTACTTCTGACCTCAGTAACCAGTCAGTAGAGCACCACTCACAAAGAGGACGAATAAAATCAACTCCAGTGGCAAGTGAGCCTGCCAATGTCTGCCCATTCAGGAATGAAACCTTGAAACCTGCATCGTAGATTGCGCTTTTTATTGTACATAGTATTTTATGCTTCATCGCCTCCATGCCTTTTTCTGCCGATCTTGTTTATACTTTAAAGGAATAAGGATGGTTTGTTTTTCACTGCTTTCCTACATGGTCATGCTTTTTTTTTTTTTTTCTAAGAATTATGAGGAGAGAAAAAACTTATCATAATGTGAATTGATTTGTGAGATGTTATTGCAAAAGGTTAAACCTTTATTTCTTATTTGTTTGCCAATCCAAAGGATCATGGCAGCATCACTTGTTAAATATTTGACACCATGAAGTTATTGTGTATATAGATTTGTATATAGAACACACCAAGAACGGCTAAAATGGGCAGCACTTGGTAGTTCATCAAATCCATCTTTTGGACAAAATAATGTGGACAGGAAATGGTTAACTCATTTAAAAATAAAAACACATTTCAACCATGTTTCTCTATTATTTACACATTTAGCCTTTATTTTAAATGAATATTAGTAAAGAATATATAGAGCGGACTCCTAATATTTATCTCACCAGACTCTTCACTGTATGCAATGTTTATGTACTGTTTGCAAGAATTAAGAGTAGCTTTACAGGCTCTTTGCTTTTTAACAATTCTGTGCTTGTGTCAGTATTTTGTACTGCAGCTGTGGACTACCAACTAGCCATGTTGGGATAAATTGGTAGGTCAACGGCCTGCATTATAATAGGCTTTCTGTGTGGATGAAGAGAGGGCAAGTTTTTTTTTCTGTAGCAGTGCCCATTTTTGTTGCCTCTTAATAAAAAAGGCAGTAGTGTTTTTGTCATGCATGTCATTGCTTCAAGAATCATTTAAATACAAAAAATGGCTTGGATAAATTCTGTGCCAGGTAATCTGCTAAGCATTCAGACAGACATCAATGGAGTATTTTAAACTATTAAAAGCGATTGAAACATTCTTCAGTTGACAAGTAAACCAAGCTAATCAACCTTTGACCTTTATCAATCAAAGTCCCCCTAGAGAGAGAGAGAGAGTAGTGGATCTCTGGCGTTAGTAAACCAGGTTTTAAGTAACGTACAAGTACAACTCACCCCACACACAAACATTTGATTTTGGAGTGAACACTGGAGTCTTGTAAACATGTTTTTTTGCTTCCTCAAATGCATTAATCCATAATTTATCTGGCTGGCATGTGTTTCAGCCAGCCAGATAAATAAGTGTATGAGCACTTTGTTCCAGACTTGATGAGTCTCTGAGTTTAAACCAACGTGTCAAGAAAAACCCAGTCACCGTGCTTCTTGGAACTTCCCCCTGTTTGTATAAACACAGCAGATTGTTTTCATGTTCCTTCTGAATTAATAATGCAAAATCAGTATTCTACCCCAGTAATTTACTGTTGCGCTTTGTGTCAAGTGGCGTGGTGGTGGAAGATATCGCAGGCTGCTGTGCAAAGGACTTGCAGTGTGTTATAAACCAATTAATTTGTCACCAGCGCTCTGTGGGTATGGGTGAACAGAGAACAGCACCTGCAAGCTTTCTTGTGCTGTAGTTACCCAGTGAATGTGTCCAGCTAATTAAAGACACTGATAGGACCATTCAAAATTGAAGACCAGATTAATGACATTGTCTGATGCTTATTTTTTTTTTTTTTAGAACTCCATTGTCCAGTGTATCCTGCAGCTTTTTTTTTTTTTAAATGTGATTCTCCACAGTTATATCTCTACATCACTTGACTCGCCCTGCATGTCGCTGTATGGTCTGTACAGCCCAGATGATTTACAACTGCAAAAACATAATCTATTGTGTGTAACTACTAACAAGGTTGAGAAAATTGTGACGCAACATGGGCTTTTGTGTTCACAGCCAGGTGGATTAGCACACATGTAAGCTTGGAATGAGCAGGCTGAATGAATGTGAGTGGCAGGCCCGCTGGACTGTTCCCATGGCCTCTTGGGGCTTTGGGTTTGACTGCTTGAGCGGAATTGGGCAAAGTGTCTTACATATCTTACAGATATAGCTTTGATAATTCGAAAGATAAAATAAAAACACCAACAAACGACCTCTGAGCCTTGTCCAGTGTTAGCCTATAAGTGATTAGCATACATACATTAAAGGAAAGAAACTTTCTAAAAGTAATTACCCGAACAACAAATTAGTCCCCACACTTACATGAACATGCACAGTCCTCTCAAGTCATATCGGTTTTCTCTTATTTTAAACATCTTTTGGATGTTTTTAGATAAAGCTTTATTTTTTAACATAATATCTACCACATCTCTGTAGTTAAGAGTCTTTAATACAATAAACAGTTGGTTCTTTATAAATAGTTTTGTTTACAATTCACGTGACTCTCCTTTGAACTAAGGACATTGGATATGTTTTTGATTTATATGTATTTTCCGATTTTATGCAGTCTATAGTAATTCCACATACTGTACTTCCACATAATAAGTAACGTATAAGTGACTGCGGTGGAAAGTACATTTACTGGGGAACTGCACAATTTTGAGGTACTTGGGCATTTCCATTTAATGATGCTTTATATTTATACTCCACTATAAACCAGCTTCACTACAGTTGTTTGACAGCTAGGAACTAAATGCTCGAGTTTACATGCAGAACATATAATCAACAATTAAAATATCATGGATTATTCCAGATTAAACTACCCAGCAGTGTATAAAGTAGATGATCAACTACATTAACGTGCTGCTTAATTTAATGCATCAGTAATTAGAATCCAATAACACTTTTGCTTTGAAACTCTATTAGTGTTTTTCTGATAATAGGCTACTTGTGTGCTTTTTTTATTCAGAACTTTTACTTGTAAAATATACATATATATATATATATTTTTCTTATTATTTTACTCAAGTAACCATCACTGATGAGTTAACAGCCTGTGAGCAAACATGGGTAAAATGGCCTGATTAAAAAATAATAATAATAATAATCCTGCATTATATACAGTATTGCAACAGACTTTGGCGTCTTTGCTTTGATGAAGAATAGGTTATGTTCACTCCCTCTTTTAAATGACAAGTCATTTATCATAAAACGCCATAAAGTAAAACCACACTTTAAACCATGATGGACATATTGTGGGAATATAATTATTCAAGAAATTCCTCTTGATCACAAACATACTTCAAAGAAATAAATTACGCGTCTGTTTTAATTTTTTTAATTTACATTTTTTTATCAACCAGTGAGAGGCACGTGTGTTGAAAGAGTTAACCCCTCCTCGCGCAGCCTCCCTGCAGAGAGAAATAGGCGGAGTTTTTCTTTTTGTATATTGAAGAGGGCAGTCAGAGAATATGTGTGTAGGCTGTGTGTGTGTGAGGAAGAGAGAGTGAGAGAGAGAGGGGGAGAGGAAAGGGGCTCAACATGGATACGAGATCAGGCGTGAGTTGTAAACTAGTCTTGAATTGAAGAACCACAAACACGGGATTTATTATGCCCAGCGCCAACGTGTCCGTGCGAAGTTTATCCGAAGTGGAGAAATACCTCAGCAGCCGGATGGTGAGTAGCCTATCATGTGAGTGGATTTTGCAGCATTGTTGTGTCATAAACGGCAGGTTCCTTACTGTACCAGCGATACATTGTTGTCGGTCGATCTCCACGTCATGAGAAAACCAACAGCTGCGCCGTCAAAGCTGCACATTCTCCCCAACAAAGAGCCTCTAACCCCGTGATGCGTTTGTGAAAATAAGGTAGAAAAAAGGAGCGTGTCTTTGTGGCGGTGTTGTAGTGGAGAGGAGAAGTATCTGTCACTGTGAACTCCGGGTACACAATCCTGTTCGGCACATCATGGGTTTGTCCACATATTGGACGATGTACTGCCTGACATCGACATTTGGACTGAAACTAACGGTTATTTTCCATATCGATTTATTTATTTATTTTTTTTGTTTGTTGTTATTGATAATTGTATCGATAGTTCGATTAATGCTGAAAAAAAAAAAAGCCAACCACCTCCCAGAGCCCAAGCTGATGTCATAAGCAATGATATAAATTGCTTGTCTTGCTCAACAGTCCCAACATATTTTCAGTTCAAGAAACATGCCAAATGTACCAATGGGTGAAGTTGGATCCAGTAAATTTAGGGAATTTGGGTTTTAAAAAGAAGAAGGTATTAATAATTATTTTCTGTCTTTTGACAATTTGATTGATTTTAACTAAATGTTTCAGCTCTGATGAAGATTTGCAGACATCGTCTCAATTTGAGACCTTTTTTGGGACAAATTGTCCCAACAAATTCTGTCTCAATTTGTTGTGGTCGTGCCACCGAGTGAGCGAGTACAGTAAACCAGTTCTGTAATGAATACTTGTTGTGTCTGAATTGAAAGGTGATTTTCATGGATGTTGATTCGTCCATATGGCAATTCCTCTATGCTGTAGTTTGTTGTGATGTTGTATTGTATTTCAGGTGTTTGTTTGTCCTCCTCAAACCACATAAGATGGACAAAGCATTTCTCAGACAATACAGTTTAATACAATAGAAAATGAAAGACTTAAGTAAGGTAAGTTTTATTGTCGTTGCTTCGTATCGTTTTTTTTCTTTTTTGTTTGAACTCAATGACTCAACGGCTAACCTGGTTTTTCAAGAGTAAACCCGACCTCACCTTATTTGGCTCATGTTCACCATTCTGTATATCCTGACATTTTGGAAATGCAGGAAGGATCTTCTCTGAAATAAAACACAATGTAACGTTCTTTTTGGAAAATATAATGGATTCTTCTAATAGTGATCACATATTTATCGCTACACAGATTCTTACATATCATCATCATCATCATCATCATCATCTTCACACATACACACTACAATAATTGTATGCAAAAAGAGTGAAGTGTGTGTTTTTTGTTTAGATGAATTCAAAGCCTTCAGCGAAGAGGGGATATAAATCACATAGAGACATGTCCTGATTACTGTCAGAGCGTATCTTATTTTATGTATTTACACAGAAATGTAGTTGGACAATTTTATTTGTGCAGCCCAAATCACAAATTAGCCTGAAAGTGCTTTAAAGTCTGTACAGCATACTAACCCTCTATTCTTAAACCACTGAGTCAGTAAAAAAACAAAAACAAAAAAAACCCCAAAGACACCTTCAACACCACACTAACAGGTTTTGGGTAAAACCACCCAAGCTTTTGGCAATGTTAATGTATGATGCTCAGAAAAATCCCCTAATGTGCTGTGACGGATCAACCTGAGTTTGCCTTTTAAAGGCAGGTGCTCTCGGTCGAGGTGACACAGAGGAGAGGAATGCTCCGTCGAGTGTGAGGCTTGTGCAACCAGAAAGTCAGTCAAGTATCAGCAGCAGGTTGTTTCTCTTCCTAGTATATGCATGAGCCTTCAGGGCTGCCACTCATGTCACCTATCGTCCTCAAAGGGTTCATGCATCCGAAAGAGAGCGCTGGCAGCTTTTGTTCGGCCTGTTTAGCTCTTATTAAAACTGCCCTGTGTGCAACTGCAGATACTTCCGATTTGAAATGTAACAATAACTCTTATAAATGACACGAATGAATGAAATCGCTAACATTTCCCCTGGAGTGGAGCTCGAAAGATTCACAGTCAAATAAATTGAGCCAGCTTTTAGCAAGCAATTATTCTGTTGTGGTCGATTTGCCAACACAAAATAATGGAACAACATATCTGACGATTTGGCTGGTTTATTACCACTGAACTGTGTAATTATGCTTTTCTTCCTTTTCTTGGCCGTAAAATGACATTCCAGTTTTGTTCCTCAAAAAGCCATTGTGCAGCAGATATATAGTGGGTTACAGGCCAAAGATGATGCAACACCTCCGTTTGAGTCTTTAACCCTCACTGGATGGTGGCTCTGTAGAGATGAATGTGTCATTTCTCAGTGACATGTCTTTCCTCACATGAACCTTTATGATTCACCGGTAGTGTTTCTGTAACATGTCACATCATGTCACCAGACAAAGGCCAACACGTAAGCCATCACATCCATATAATAGTCAACCTTTAAATATATATATGTCCTGTATGTGTAAATTGGCCACTATATTGTCCCTTTTTCGAAATTATTATTATTTTTTTGCTCTTTTTTAAAAAAATTTTTTTAACGTCTATTATATTTTTCGTGGCTCACAAGCTGCTTTACTCGTCACCAACCCTGCTACGTCATTGGCTATATTCACTCTCTCTCTCTTTGAATCATTGCATTGAATGTAGCTGCATATTCATCTTAATTGAATCCTGTTCAATACTTTCCCCGTCCACGGGGGCAAGCAGACGCTGGCAGTGTTAATGGGCTATTGATTTAGCCCTGGAACAGCTTGTCTATGAGATAATAGTGAATATGTCTTAAGCAAATCACTCCACTGACCGCCCGGGGATTAGTCATTCAGGAAACTCAAGACCTCACACTCTGTTGCTCGTTTTATTTCCTCTGTTGTTCTGATGAGGCATACTGCTTGGCCTCTAAAAAAAAAGTTTTGCAATCCAAGTGTGTTCCGCATAGACAGCTGTGGGATGCAGATGAGAGGAGGAAGAGGAGTTGATGGGTCAGCTTTCTGACTACAATCAAAGATGTGCTCCCTGTCGCTCTCACTCTGTCTCTCTCTGCTTTTCTTCCCGTCCCTCTGTGTGAGCTCTGAGTGGGAGAGTGTCTGTATCCATGAGGATCAGCTGGAGGGAATACCAATAAGCACCGCGGGCTTCTTCCCCTCTGTGGTTCTGTTCTCTGCTGAAGGGACGGTTTTGTTCCATCTTAATGAGTGTGCCAGCTCTATTGCCCCGTGTGTGTGTGTGTGTGTGTGTGTGTGTGTGTGTGTGTGCGTGTGTGCGTGCGTGTGTTTTTTGGAGGGGGGCTGGGATTTGACAGAGAGAATAAGTTGCACCACACACACTACAGCCTCATCTTTTTTGATATGATGTGTACCTGCATGACCAGACCTTGCATTGAGAGGTGATGACTTCACAAGATTAGTGTTGCGATTGTGAGCATTGCATTTCCTCGTCACGGGGAGAGTGCCTTCCTGTTTGCATAAGAAAAGTCTTGGGTTTTATTAATAACACCTCTAACGGGGAGGGACAGTGACTTCAGCAAAAAAAAAAAAAAAAAACGGCTCAGTGTTTGTACAGCCTGCTAATCTGAAGAACCAACATTTATTTCACTAACACTGCTCAGTATTTAGTGAATAGCCACCTGTTTTGAATCATGTGTGTGCTTTCACTTTACTCCAGCTCAGGACTTTAATGCTGAATTGCTGCTCTGCATGTTTCTTCTGGTGCTGCAGTGGGCAGATGAGCGTACGGTCTGTTTTTGCATTACAAATTGAATCACTAACTAGATCATCGATCCAAGAGAGGGCACACTGCAGCGCAAGATAAGCAGCATCTGCAGTTTCTCTTGAAAAATGTAGCTTAGATTTGGGTGGCTTTCTCAAGCAGAACAACGCACAGCTCTCCCTTGTTGGGCTAAGATTGAGGCTAATGCAGTTGGATCTTTATATTATGCTGTCTAGCCAGGTCAGAGCACATTAAATGGGTCATGGTGTTGGACAGACGCTGCGTGCTATGTAGGGCAGCGTGGGGGACAGGGGGCTCAAACAGGGCTGAGGTGTAAGGGAGGCCCCCCGGGGGCATACGGGCTCCTGTAGATCCTGTTGGTGGAGATGATGATGATCATTGGGAGGATGTGTGCTGCTGTGCTGTGTTTCAGAGCACCCATCCTTTGTTCTATTCCTGTCTATCCGTCTGCTTTATCTCCCACTTTCTGTCTGTCTCTCTTCTTCTGCTCTACTGACACACTAATATCAATGAGTGAGTCAAACACCAGTGGGAGTATGCCTGGCTCGTTAATTTCAGACACAACATTTTCTCACATTGAGAGTGAGAAACCAGATTTCGAGCATATGATCAGACACATGGGTATCACACAGTCCAGCTTTTAAATCCCAAAGAATCCCCGTCAGTGAGCGCAAGAAGGAGTTCATCCCGTTGCTCAAGGACAGCCATACAGGTCACCTGGCTGGAGATGGAGAATCCATCTCATTAAACTCTACCCTTTGTTGATTCTGTGACCTCTCCGTTAAGGTCCACCTAACTGTCAGACTTTACCATCTGCAGTGTTGTAGCAGCTTTTCCCCTCATTTCTGGGCTTTCACCCCTCCCGTCGTCTCCAGCCATCCCAAAATGGCCTTTAATCCTTGCCCTCTTTCACCCTTCTACCTCAACAACCCCTGGAGAACTGCATAAGTGAGAAACGGAGTGAAAAAGTAAGGCAGCTCCTCAGCATATTTGGGAGGACACTTTCATCAGCATGAGTTTAATTCATTTAGCAGGGCCATTCATCCAGAGGGACCCTCGCATTTCTCCAGCAGTTAGTCAGCGTGGGTAGAAATCTTGAGTCGCAGCAGCGGCGGCGGTGGACATTGGCTTATTAAATTTCTTATCAAAAAATTGTCAAATATCACACACATTTTTGTGTGCGTGCGTGCGTGTAAAACATCTGGGTCGTGTTATCTGAGCTTTCCTCATGAATCAGGCCTCATTCTGCCAAAAGCCTTCTTGTTTTTATACGTAAAGTCTTACGCCCGTCACTCTAGCTGTGTAGTAGAATTTTGGCTTGACATTCACTACTCCAGGTGCTTTTGCAGCTGGCCTCCGCAGTGATTCATCATGGGCTACCAGCCAGGTCACAATTTGATCTATTTTACGCTCATCCTGTATCTGGGATATCGCAGCGCCTTGAAGCAATAAACCTACGTACACCCCTGTTTTCTGTGTTCGGCCCCTGTTGCTACAGAAGAGAATATTGAACATTTCAAAGTTAAGACTGGTGCTAGGAGAGAGCCTGAGGAGCCAGCTTAGTTCCAGTACTGCATAAATAGCATGCAGTCTAAGCTGTCTGGTCGAACAGGCAGCTCTTTGTGTTTTGTTGTTTAAAAACTAAAACGATTGGGTAATATGAGCAACCTACACACAAGCCTGCACTACACTTCCTCTTGAAGAAGGTGGATATTCAGCTCCTCTGTCTTTTGTAGGACAAACAGGTTTGACAAAAGGACGACTTGTGCGTGAACCTGATTGATTTGACAAGAAATATTGCATGCGGCCTGGAAGGAGCAGGCTTGTGATTGGGCGCAGGGCTCCTCGGGCTTTACGTCAGGCCAGTGAATCCATATGCAGTAGCTCGCTCATCAGAGTCCTGGACAAGGCAGAGGTAGGACATGACAAAGTGTGCTTTTTTCTCCGGAGACAAAGAGTCCTGTGTTCAAGAAGGACAGATGCCAGAGAGGGGGAGAGAGTGGGATGAGGACAGTGGCTGAAATACCCCAGGCCTGCTTGTAGAAAGAAGCATGGCATTCTCTGGTTACACACTATACATAAATACGTATGTAATATGTTTGTACAGTATAATTATAGGCACCATAATAATACAACTACTTTACCGGCTTTTATACATGTACAAACCAGACTAGAGTTTTTGGACAGCCATGATAGCAGTTGATTGAAGCTGTACTTGCTTTCAGGCAAATGCTAGTGCTAGCATTGTAACAGGCTGATGTTTAGCAGCAGGTGTACTGTTTTCCATCTTAGTTTAGCTTGTGAGCATGCTTACTTTTGCTTATTGGACCCGGAACACAAAGTGCAGCTGAGGATGACTTGAACGACATTAGTTTTTCAGGTTTGAAACCAAAGTATTGGACAAATAGAGAATTTGTTGCAGGAAAAGTCAGGGGATCACAACGTTATTAGGGTTGAACCCTAAAGCCACACCACTAGCGTGGCTAAAAACAAGTAAAGCAGTTTCTGTGTTGCTCACTATAGTGTAAACATTCTTCTGCTAACTGGTATCACCCTCACAAACTAGTTTGACTAGTTGATTAAGTATGAGGTCACAGCAACAACAACAGCAAGTACATGGGAATGTCTACTTTGGATAAATGAAATCCAACTGGAGTGAAAGAGGAATGAATAGTCCTCCTAATTGAAAATATGTTTTTGTTTTATTGTCTGTTACTCAGTGTGTGCGCACCAGTGCAGTCATACATAAGCACCCTGTTATTGGTAAAGCCTGTCTTGAGTTCCACCTGACAGTCATGTGTGGAGGAGTGTCGGCGTGTGGTGAACTCCTAGATGCATTGGTCAATTGTAAAGGTACTTAGCTTGCAATATGTAAGCATTACGTGGTGATGTGGGAATGCTAAGCAGGATTCAGCCTTAAGCCGGCCTGAGTTAGCTGTGATCTGTTTATTTGCTTGAAACTAGCCGTGTTACATTTGTTAAGGATTAGTGCAGCTTTGTACAGCCCATAGTGCTTGTTGTACAACACTTTGTACTAGGCTTGATCAGCGTACACCTGCTGTCATTGTTGTACTGTGACTTGCATGATTTGGTGGTTTGTTAGGCCACCGTTACATTTCAGGGCTGTTACACTTGAAGTGGAACTTCTGTTCTAAAAATGCTCCTCCGAAACCAAATGATATTCTATCTTCACAGCTTTACTCAGTTTCCCCTTTTTTATATACGGTCTTTAGGTTCCCTGCCATCTTTAAACTTGCTTACTTGTTACTTACTTATTTATTCTGTTTCACTTCCACAAGTCTTCAGCAGACTTCTATGCTCGACAGTAAACTATTGACAGATCAGTCAGAAACCGACTGTAATGTTTAGCCTTTTTCAGGAAAATGTGGATTTACTGTTAAAATAGAGGACAATGTCTGGAAAGGGGATTTCCTGAGCCTTGTGGCCTTGTGTGACATTACCACTGACCTACATTAGATGTGTACGCTCCACTTCTTTTACACACATTAATAGCCGTTATCTGAATTTGTCAACTGTGCTATATTGTAAACAAACAGGATTAAATTCTGGCTCCTAAAACATAACAGATGTGCCAAATAAGAGCATTACATACACACCCAGATGGCCTCAATGTGGCAATAGCGTGAAAGCTAAATGGAGCAGTTGCAAGGACTCGTTATGTAGAATTACTGTGTATAAGGAGCAAATTCAGAAACGTAAAAAAAAAAAAAAAAAAGCAATAAAGGAAATGTTTTATTATCTGGCTCTTGTTGTTTTTTTGGTCATCAGTGCTAACATTGTACTCAACAGCCACTCATTTTGAATGTTCTTAACTATCCGTCATCAGTTGTTATCAGCACCATCATAATGCTTCAGATGGTGCAAACTGCACCTACCTGCACGTTGTGAAACATTCACCACCAGCCGCTTTCCAGAGAGATGAGAAAGAATGGGGCATAGCAACACCAGCAGATAAAACAAACAAAAAAAAACCAACCCTCCTGTTTAACCCAATTATCATATCCAATTATTGATGAATGAGAGTGAAAATAAACTGTTTGATGCAAGGGTCCATTGTATTGCAGAGGTACTTAGCAGCAGCCGCTGCCTTTAGTTGTGCAAACTAGAAAATAGAGTCCAATTTAAAAACTGAATGAAATGTTCCCTTAAGGTTTCATTTGTAATGCATAAAATTGAAAATGTAGTTGTTGTTTACCTTTTTTTTTTCCCAGATGACATGTTTTGCTAATTAGACACATTTGTATAGTAAAAGATTATCCCTGCAAATGCTCCATATCTAATACAGTATGTGTGTCTGATTGTTGTTTCTCCTCCTTGTAGGACCGGAGTACTGAGGGCAGTTTCGTGAGCATCCCTGGGTCAATGCTACGGGGCTCCTCAGAGACCAATCTGGACCTGGACCTGAGTGATGGAAGTCCTGGTCCTGCTCTGGGCGTCGAGATCCAGCGTAGTCGTTCTTGCTTAGACAGCCTGCAGCAGAAGATACTGAAAGTCACGGAGCAGCTGAAGATTGAGCAGACGGCCCGGGACGAGAACGTAGCTGAGTACCTCAAGCTGGTGAACAGTGCGGACAAGCTGCAAGTAGGGCGCATCAAGCAGGTGTTTGAGAAGAAGAACCAGAAGTCGGCTCAAAACATTGCCCAGATGCAGAAGAAGCTGGAGCAGTATCATCGAAAGATGAAAGACAGTGAAATCCACCACAGTCCAACACCTCACCCGTTTTCTGTCAAACACAGCACCATACCCAGGGAGTCTCCCAGACAGCTGCTGAGAGATATGACTGGCAGTGGCCGACACCCGACCATGGACAAGATCAAGACCATCGGCCCAGGTGTTTCCCTCTCCCCTCCTTTCTTCTTCAGCAAGCCCCGAGAGTTCGCCAACCTTATCAGGAACAAGTTTGGCAGTGCTGACAACATCGCCCACCTCAAGAACTCTCTGGATGCTTCGTCAGCGCTGCCCACTGACGGTGCAGGAAAGGGGCTGAGTAGCAGCACCTCTATGGTTGGCAAACCTAAGTATCCCAGTGATGATGAATGCTCCTCGGGGAGCGCCTCCATTTCAGCAGACAGTAACGGGAATCCAGCGGGGGGAGCAGTGTCAGCGGGGCAGGCGCAGGGCCAGCAGGCCGGGGGAGATGGCCAGAGCAGACTAGCCCTGAGCCTGGAGGAGGTGACGGAGATCAAAGAAGCCCAGAGCCAGCTGGAGGAGGATATGGAGGAGATCAAAGCTCAGTTCAAGAGGGAGTATGTCATCATCAACCAAACACTGCAGGAGGAGCGATACAGGTATGTTTATATAACTTAATGGTATCATTTCAGAGATCTCCGTTTCGTTCTCTCTGGCGCCCCCTATTGTGAGGAGCTTTAATTGCAGCTGTGTTTTTGGATCTCTCTAGTCAGTCAGTTGGCTCCTGGGCTCTGGTATCGCTCTTTTCTTTGTTTGTTCGGCCATAGTAACCTTGTAGTCGCAATGCTAGCAAAGGCCGGAGAAAAATAAATAGTATGTCGCTTCACACACACAATTGTGTTTAAAGACCGAGTCTGTCGCTTTAGCTCCGCCTACCTTCTCTGGCCGGCCAACCACTACTAGGAAAAAGCTTCACTAACAGTGCGTCGCTTGTGATTTTCACCGGGAATGTTGCCACAGACACCCTGTTTGTAATGCTGCAAATGCAAGGGGCTTTCATCAGTGGGCCATAGGATCAATCGCCATTGTGTTGCCTCACTCAGTGATAGATGGTGAGTTAACAGAAATGAAAATCTTCGAGATTATTACTTTTTGTATGTCATTGTCCTTCAATAATACACCACCACGCCTGTCTAATGTTGCGTCTATTCTCAAATTGAGAATAATTACTATTCAACTAAATATGTAAACAACCATGGAATTTGGAAATGAGCATAAATTAAATGGTATCATTTATCATTCATCACATCGGCAGAAGCACTTCATTAACAGTACGTTCACATCTGCCCTTAGATGATCATTTTAAACTAATATTTCTGCACCATCTATAAGGTACGAGCGTTTAGAAGACCAACTAAACGACCTGACGGAGCTTCACCAAAATGAGATGACTAATCTGAAGCAGGAACTGGCCAGCATCGAGGAGAGGGTCGCCTACCAGGCTCATGAAAGGGCCAGGGACATACAGGTATGTAATAGAAAATCTATTCTGAGTGATGCTTGACGTGGAAACTGCAGACCACGTGACTCACCTGTGGGTCATTAGGGTGGGGTATATTTTCTCTCTCTCTTTGCGTCTCTCTGCTGATGCAAAATGAATCTTTTAATCAGAATTTGAGTGATTTGAGGGTCAGCAAAATGCCCTTTGGCCATTTGGGAAACATTCAGACCCTCAAAGTCTCTCTCTATCTTTATTAGGAGGCTCTGGAGTCGTGTCAGACGCGAGTGTCCAAGCTGGAGCTCCAGCAGCAGCAGCAGCAGACGGTCCAGCTCGAGAGCCGTGACGCACGAGTCCTGCTGGGAAAGAGCATCAACATCATGCTGGCCATCATCACCGTCATCCTGGTGTGCGTCTCCACTGCTGCCAAGTTTGCCGCTCCACTGATGAGGAGCCGGCACCATGTGGTAGTTACCTTATTGGGAGTTTGTTTTTTAACCATATTCTGGAAGAACTGGGAGCGTTTACAGTATGCCATCGACCGGTTGCTGGTGCCTGCCTGATCGTGAAGTGCACACTGAAAGTAATACTGCACAAACATGGACGCTGTCTGTTGTCAGGATAGGACTGTCTAAGAGGATTGGTTGTACAATCGTCAGTAGACACGATCGCCATGCATTTACAGAGGTCGTTGTTTTTTAAAGTCAAACTGAAATTACATTTTGGTGATTTTTTTTTTTTTTTTTTTTTTTTTTCTTGTCTAGAACTTGAATGTGTGTTGCTTAACAATTTTAATTTAACCTTTTAAAAATAATATTTATATAACCGTTAAATACATTTATAAATTGTGTTACTCCTCCAAGGATTGCTATGGAATCATCACAAGAAATATGTATAGTCAATTCAAGGATCAAGAAGGGTGGAGAGAAGTGTTTATTAGACTTAATCTTTCCCACAGTCTTCTGGGAAATAATCAATAAATGAGGTCAAGTTTGGCAAATGATAATTCTTTCTCATTTTGCTTCAGCTTGACTTTAAAATATCTCAAACTGTGACACACAAACAAGGACACACAAACAAAACCTCAAGCTTGGTATCTTGTTGGCCACAGTTATGAAATGCTAATGTCACTCTAATAAGAATAGTTAGACATTTTGGGAAATATGCTTATCTCACTTACACTCGATACCATTTATATCTGTACAGTAAATGTGAAGCTACGTGCAACACGTTGTGGGACTATTTCTTGGCCAGGCCTAATTCCGGGAAGTGATTGCTTCCGGCAAAGAAATAGTCTTAGCACATAACCTAGAACATATCATTTTTACACTTTGGTTTGTTTTTAGAGGTTCAGAGGCTGATTGTGTTACCTGTGCACAGAGACAGGCTAGCTATTTACAGATCTACTTTTAGACAGAGGACAGTGTAGAAATGGGGGACAGAGAAATGGGTATGGCATGCAACACAACACAGCTCCCAAGGCCTGAATCAAACCATGGTAAACTGCGGTTATATGGCACTGCTACGACTCTGCTACCAAGGCGCTCCGTACTTTCACATTTAGCATGCAGACACAAGAGGTATCAATCCGCTAATCTATGGAATTCTCTGCAATAAAAAAAAAAAATCAATAAGCGTATTTTCCCACATGTTGAACTTTTCATTTAAATGAAGAATCTACAGACTCGAGCACAGAGACATCCTGTTTGTTTTAATGTTTTTTTTTTCTTCATCTTATTATCTTTTGTCTGTCCTGTGTGGTCTGTCATCTCTTAATGTTTTTTTTTTCTGTTTAATGTTCCCGACGTTTAAAGTGCAATATCTTTTGATTTCCAAGAGCACTGTTTTTAAAAATGTTTCTTTTAGGAGTGACCGTTTTACATTAATGTTTTACAGTGACCGGGTGCTGGTGCTGCGGGGAGGAGGGGGGGAGGTTGGTTGAGGAAGTGTCATTACTGTTGGTATGAGAGATTCGTAACCACTGAAGCCACTGCTGGGCTCTGATAAGAGCAGCTGCTCTCTCACTACATTACCGTGCTGGTATTGTGGTAAAATTAACACACGGCAACTCCCAGGCACACATGCGCGCACACACCCAAACAACACAAAACGGAGTCCGTCACTTGGCTCTCTTTTATGTCTTATGGGTCTAGTGTTTGTACTTTACTAATAATGTGATTGAGAGGCGATGGGTTATACTGTGATACGAGGTCTTTTTCTGAGGAAAAATTCCTTTTTATTTGAATTTTTTTTAAGAAGCAACAAACAGCCTTCAGTACTCGAATGATGACAGAGGAGCATGTTACAGGCTCTAAGTGTTGATCTACAAGCCGATTCTTGACTGATTTATTGTTGTTGTATGTGTTCTTTCATTTTTGTCTTACGAACATTGCCTATGATGATCTCACATGAAGCTATGGACCACTTTTTAATGTTTGTCTGCCATAATAACGTGTTTGTGTTAATGTTTGTTGTTGTCTCTCTGTGTTTCTACTTACGGTATCATATTTCTTTTTTGTTCCCGTTTTGACACATTTGAGGACGTTTTACCGACGGAACTACAGATCTGGTTTACATTCTGTTTTCATCTCCGATGCACTATGTTATCAATCAGTTGTATTTTCATGCATTACGTGCCTTTTTCTGACACTCTGTTAAATTAAACAAGCCTTTTTAATCAACTTGTGACTGATGTTTGCATGTGTTTGGTCATTCGTCATTGTATTGGTCAAGTTATTGCTTTTTTTTCTTTCATATTCCACTATTGAGACGTCTCAGTGTAGACAGCAGTCAGAAATATCAGCGATTACTTCACCATGTGCCATTGCTGCTAGTTTTCTTTAATCACTTTGGCAAATTTTTTTATAAACTTTTTAAATCTTTGATCTTTCATGTCAAGTCATATTGTGATTACTAGTTCATCACTGTCGCCTAGCAGGTAATATCCTAGATATTTATGTAATATTCATTTATAGCCGACAGATTTTGAGAATCAACTCAGCAAGCCATGTGCAAGTGGTTATTGTGCAAAATGTGCTAACTCTTTTGCACACGTGCCAAAACATGTGCAATTTGCTTGAATGGATGAGACACTCCGATCTGTTGTGAACAACAAACTAATTGTTTGGAGATTTGAATGTACTGTTATGAAAAAACTAATTCTCATCCAAGAAATTGATTCAAAGCGAATGAGGAAAAACTGTAAAAAGGAAATTGATGGCAGATTATAAACTCACTTGAACCTTCTGAAACAGAGTACACTATTCATTAATAAAACTTCCCCCTCTCAGACATTTGCACCAGAGATACAAACGCTTCCACAAACTTAATATGCATACAGTTCTAAAGAGTTACACTCAATATGAATACCACAAATATTTGCTGTTCTCTTACTGCTAAATACTCTTCACCACCACTAGAGGGTGTACGTGCTGCACTGTACACACAACAGACACCAAGGAAACATGGGAAGGTTGCAGCATCTTACTCCCTACTACGATTTCTATCTAAATTATTCATTTTCATTCTGTCAAAATCAATCCCACCACTTCACAGAATCAATTAGACAACAGAATCGCAGAAGACAGAGACAACACTTTCCTTTGGCAGTAATATCATTAGCAATATAGAAGAGTGGTGCCCTCTGTTGTAACAAATTAACATTGAAACTACAGTTTGCAGTTTATTTTTTTATCAACGTTGAATCTAGGTTATATTGTATTGCATGCTGTGAACAGGAATGCTTTCAGCAGACTGTAACTGTGTCTGGTGTGGTTCCCATCAGGGAGGATTTTAGTACCCAGGATGCTTGATGATTCAAGAGAGATGGAGTAAATTCAATTACAGTCCCTTTAATGACAACTCAGCCAAGCTGGTACAACATGCAACAGCACAGCTCCAACATCATCACACAGCCACAATAATAAATAATGACACGCATTGTGAAATATCCCCTTCAAATAACATAACATGTCATACATACTTAACGACACAGACGGCTCCAACATTGCTGCTGCACATCACTGTCAAGGAGCAGTTGTGACACACACAAACACAAACATCCAGAGAAAATGAAGCTCATGCACAGTTAATCTCAGCCACACTGCAATATGGGTCACCTGGCACAGCGGTGTGCACGGTTTAGTATGCGTGACTGTTGCCTGCCTGCATGCCAACTAGAGCCAGAGACACACGGTGTGACACAGAAACAGGACTGGGGATGATAGACAGATAGCTTAACTGAGGATCTCTGGCACTCACACAATGTTCCCGTACTTTGTGAGAGCTTAAGTTTAAGAGTGGAAATGTGAGTTTTTGTGCACATATGTCTGTGTGTGTGTGTGTGTGTGTGTGTGTGTGTGTGTGTGTGTGTGTGTGGGTGGCTGTGTGCTTTAGTCAGAATCTCTGCGTCACACCAATCTGAATATTTATTCTCCCCCAGAGGCCCTTAGTTGCTCCACAAATGCGCGAAACACATCCCGTTCTACACACACACACACACACACACACACACACACACACACACACACACACACACGCGTGGAGGCTTAAAAATGGGGATTATGAGCTATATTTGTAGGTGTGAGCAGAGAGCAATATTTTTTTTTTTCCCAATCTCTCTCTCTCCTCTGTATTATGTGATCTGAAAAGTGAGAGCTTCCCTTTGATGTGTCCTTTGCGTTTTCCACTGCAGCCTCTCTTGTGGCTCCTGGAGCTTGTTGGTCTATTCACTTGGCTCCATAATGAGCTGCTAATTATCCAAGGACCTCATCAAGTCTCTTTGGGCTCCGCATCCAAGCCTCCTCCTTCCACAGGTTGGCATGGCGACCGTAGAGGATGGGACCTACATGGAGGAGGCCACCAAAACAGACTGCACCAGGCCGCAGATTCACTCCTGCTCTCTTCTACTGAGAGGGACACCTGTTTTTTTCACTCCCCGGAAGCTAAAAAGAGAGAGTGGGAAGTGTGTGGATAGAATTAGCTCCAAGCATGGATGTTGTAAAATTTGTGATTTTCTGTAGTAAGTGTTTGTTTATGAACACATGTGAGTGTGTGTTTCAGTTGCTTGTATGGGAAAGTTCTGACCTCTCACTTCCACACTGATTTAGACTCCTCTGGCAGCACTGGGCCCTTCCCATTTCCTGTTTATGGTGTCATGGAAACAGGCCATATTCCCTTCCTCTGCTATTGCACTATAACATAAAAATGTCCCCCGCATCGAGCAGAGAGCCACAGTCTCATACCTCTGCAGGCACAATATCTGCAGCTGTGATGCTGCGGTGTCTGTGACCAGAATTAGAACCTCCAATGATGAATACATAGAAACGGCCGGAGGAACATTCCAGATTTATGGCAACATTTATCATCAAGGTCTTCATGTAATTCACCTCTTAAAATGCCCTAAATTAAAGGCACCTCCAATTTCCTTTAGTTGCTAGGCAACCATGGTGCGACACAGTGATGCTTGGAGTTAAAGGCTGACAGCCCGCTGGTGTAAAGAGGATTGTGGGGTGAATCACTGTCTTTTACAGCTCTGAGGTCCCATTACATGGCCAGCTGACAGTGTTAATGATACACTGTCACTAGAGAGTAATTATACAGCCTGCTCATCCCTCTGGTGTATCCACAAGCAAATGATGTTTGCCGAATGGTTTTAGTGCGGCTTGTGCTATTTGACCATTGCCACTGGACAAGCAGTTAAACATTATAATCTTTAGACCTAATTAGAAAGGTGAAATAACAACGTATGGAACTTTTGCTTTGAGCGATGAACATTTGGTTATTGGAGAAACAATCATTTCCTTTTGCTCTGTTCATCAATGTCAAGGAATTCTATTTAAAGTCTGAATGCCATATGTGATGTCTGCTGTTGGTCGTTCTCTGTCTGCGTCCATTTTCTTTAAAGCTGTGTTCTACTTACGGCTTAACCCAGCCGATTAACCCACTACAGGGCCCTGATACAAAAACCAGCACTGTTCCTCCTGCTCTCAGTGCATGGAGACCTCCAAAGTCACATTAAAAGCACTGTGCGGACAACATCATATTTCACCTTGAGCAGTAATCTTAAACAGTAAAACCTGTCCCAGGTTGACTCACAATTTTCTATAGGAACTATTTTTCCATCATGTAAAAGTAAATATATTAAATATGGGGCGTTAGGGGCCCTGTGGCAGTTGCCAGCTTTAGCCGGTTGGTAATCCAGATTTGATTGCACTATATGTCCTCTGACGTTGTTAGTCTGCTTTTTATCTTGTCTGCAATTTGCCCAGGGACTGCAGATAAAAATGAGCCTTTTGATTCAATGCTTTGAGCGACATGCTAACGCTAAACACAAAGAATAGCTGAGGCTGATGGGAATGTCATTCGTTTTGGAGGTCTTCGGTTATAAACAAAAGTATAAGACAATTTGAAAAACCTGTCCTGGTGATGGTGCTGGATTAAAAGTCAGGGGATCACGAAAATTCTTCATCCTTTGGGCACCTGTTCCTAATTTCATGGCATTACATCCAATAGTCGTAGAGACATTTCATTAAAAAAACTAAGTCAATCTGTTGGTGGTTCTCAACAATTTCAGGGGATCACCAAAGTCAGAAGGATTCATCCTCTGGGGACGATGATTGTCAGTAAAGAAATTCACAATCAATCTCATAGTTGTTGAGCAATTTTAATCTGGACAAACGGCCTGACATCGCCATCCCTGGAGCCATGAATTCCACACATAATCATATTCAAAATGCACATTTTTGTGCAAATCCTTTTCAAGCACTCCCATTGAAACCATCATTCCACTCAAGATTACATGATTGCAGGAAGTTGAATGTAAAACCACAGCATTGCAAATAAAAAACTGTGTGTTTGTGTGTCTGTGTTTGTCCATTTGTATTACATGTCAATGACAGGCTCACATTCCTGAGGTTTGTACTGTAGCTGAGGGCGCCTTGTGTATGACTTGTTGAATCTGCAGAAAACAAAGACGACAGTATGAGTGGATAAATTCCCTGTGTATGACCTCACACTCTGCGGGACAGCTCATCTCTAACACGCTCAGACGGAGATTGGCCGCATGGCATTTGTAGATACTCTTGCAAGTGTGGGTGGGGTTGGCTGCAAAAATAAAAGCTGGACTGATTGTCAGTGTAGCTTCACACAGCGCAGCATTGAACAATCATCTTAGGGTACTTTGGCGAAACAGATTTCCATCCCGCCCATCTTGTTCAGCAAGCAGCTTGAAACAAGCAGTGGGAATTCATTTAGTGTTGGACCACGGTTTAATCTGGTCTCTGCATTCCTTCTGTACTCGTTCTGCTCTGCAACCAGGCTCCTGCCACAGTAGAGTGACAAGAGTGGATTGAAGCCAGACATTGTCGGCTCATTATCAACACCTTGTCAGCCAACAGCTCTCCCTTCCCTAGTGTGCTAGCGTGTGTGTGTGTGTGTGTGTGTGTGTGATGGGGTGTGTGTGGGGGGTGGCTGTCATTGTGTGTGTTAAAGAGACTTTTTGTGGGACGACTTCAAGTCGAAAGATGCCTCCACGCTTAACCTTCTTGTCTTTGATCCATACGTGGCTGCCTGAGGAAAGCTACACGGAAGTGAAGGAAGTGATTATAAGCGAACATTAATCTTTCCAGTCTGGTAACTTTGATCCCTTGTTACTTGTTCACAACCACATGTAGGGACTCTTTTTCTATTTCCGTTACACTAACTTCTGTTTTTTTTTACATTTCCCTTTTTCAGATGCCGTCAAGGTTCCATATGAGAATATGTTGGTTGTGTGTGTGTGTGTGTGTGTGTGTGTGTGTGTGTGTGTGTGTGTGT
>CALSCE010009442.1:7803130-7832685 GCA_943593645.1 Bovichtus variegatus
GTGTGTGTGTGTGTGTGTGTGTGTGTGTGTGTGTGTGTGTGTGTGTGCATCTGTTCACTTCCTGCTCTCTGACAGTGCTGTGATAGAAATATCCCTACTGGGCCAGCGAACAGTTAAGCCTGGCCCTCCTTTCCTCTCTCTTTCTAAGCTGACATATTTTCTGTTTCACGGCACACCTCACATTTCTGGCTCCTTACGTTCTGCACAGAAGTGGCCAGATGTGATAGCGGCTGAAGAAAGAAAGAGGTGAGAGACAGACAGAGACAGAGAGACATGTGTGTGAGGGGAAGTGATGAAAAATGGAGGAGTGTGTGTGTGTGTGTGTGTGTGTGTGTCAGATGCTATTCATAGTATAAGAGCAACTGTTCGTTAGCAGTAAACAGACAGAATATGAGAGTCAGCAAGGGGAGGAAATGAACAATGGAGGGGAAATGATCAGTAATCTGCCGTCAGCCTCTACTGCAACAACCTATCTGGACCTCATTATAGGTAAATTAATTTGGCTTAGGGGCCAAAGCCGAAGAAGTGTGTGTGTGTGTGTGTGTGTGTGTGTGTGTGTGTGTGTGTGTGTGTGTGTGTGTGTGTGTGCGTGTGTGTGATCCTCTGAGCTCCTTTTGGAAAGCTGTTGGTTGTTTGTTGTCACATATATCTTCAAAACCTCGACTTTGTCTATTAGGAACTACACAAGCCAGTTGGAAGATGCATGATAAAATATATATAGATTCAGCATTTGGCAGCTGAATGCATTGCACATCATTGGAGATACTATTTTTGCCAACTCTTTCACACTGATGGATTGAGCTTGCAAATGATTTAACAAGGCCTACTATGATATCAAAGACAAAAGTCCAAGATTCCCCATATTCATCTTATGTATGTTGTTTTTTATGTGTACCCATCGTACCCAATGTAAGGGTTCCTTAGTCAGACCATATGAGTGTAACGATGGTTAGGCATTGAGTATGTATACGAAATAGCTGGGAGGAAAGAGGAAAGAGGCACTTAAACGAGGGAGGAAGTTGAGAGCAAGAGAGAGAGAGAGAGAGGGAGAGAGAGAGAGAGAGAGAGAGAGAGAGCCTGCAGAGGGAGACGGAGCTTGCCGTCTGGAAAACAGCATCTTTCCCTCCACTCTGCTCCTCCCCTCTTCCCTCTCGGCATCTCTCCCACGCTCCGGAGCTCAGCCTTCAGCTCCCCGGATCCTCCCAAATTCTCGAGGTACAGCCTCTTTGTGTGTGTGCGTGTGTGTATGCATATGTGCATTGAAGCCAGCATGTGTGTGTGCGTCGCGAGTACTTGACGCTGTGCTCAGTACTTTCCGTGTGTTTCTCTCTCTCTCCCCCCCCCCCCCCCCCCCCCCCCTCTCTCTCTGCCTGCAGCCGTGTGGAGCCTCTGACCCTCTCTCGCCCACTCTCTCTTAGTCTCTCCCTCTCTGCTGCAGCTACAGGGGGCTATGGATGGACTGCGTCTACCTCCACTCATCGAGGAGGCTTTGGACTCTACAGGTCTGTGCAGCTGTTTTTGTCGGTGTGTGTGTGTGTGTGTGTGTGTGTGTGTGTTTATCCGCGGTTCTGTGCAGTTGGATGTGGCTATTTTTAGCCCAGCACTACAGCTAAGCAAGAAAAAGGTAGAGGGGTCGATGATGATCTCTGCTGAGAAAGAGTGTTTCCTCCCAAAGCGAGGGATGGGGTGGTGAACTGAGGAGGTGGAGGAGCTGGAGAGAGGTGGTCAGGTGGTAGGAAGTGGGGAGATTATTGTGGGAGCCCGTCTTTATTAGGAGCTGTGGCCGAGCTGACAGACTGACTGACGAGTTGGCATCACTGTCAGCTATGGCATCTGTGGACATTTGATGGAGGCGACGTGCCACCAGGTAATTATAGATGACTGGCAACCACAGGCAGGAAATAATGTAGTCATCAGTGCGGGCTGTGTTAGATGTGCTGCATGTGTTATTCTGAGGCTGATTGAGAATGAGTGCAATGTGGAGTCATGCAGTAGCTGGATGTCTTTTTCTACCAGGCTGTGTTCAGCTCTCGCGTTCATTCTCGTGGCAGACTTACTTTGCATATAATGGTTGTGTTGAACAGATGCTGTTAGGTTGTTTGGTAACTTCATGGATGTTGGTGTATGACGTTGGGCACAATGCATCTTCACAGCATCAGTACTGTGTAAGTTCTGTGTTCAGGGAAGAATGTGTGGAATGTTTTCATGTGTCTGGGTGTCCCAACGAGGAAGAATAGTGTGTTTTCTCCATGTTTTGAATGGGCGTGCAGACAGAGCAGCGCTGTGTGGGACACTGGAGGATGTTTATCGGTGTGGGGGGGCTCACAGAGAACCACAGGTCAACAGCCCTTTGACCAGCGGCTAGGTTGCCACAATCTGGCTTCCTTTTCCTGTGCAGTACTGTCCTAAAACTGAACTTTCAATAACAAGTATTTGGCGGATTATCTCTCAAAGCCCCCCTGCTCTTCAAAGTCAGCTTTAGACTTATTAAACCACTTTGTTCTACGTGTTCAGTGAGTAATTTCCCTTTATTACATGTATTATGCTGATGCCTGCGTATTGACCATCATAACGTCAGATGCCTCAGGGGAGAGTCTTCCTCCCTAACAAGCATGTTGCTGTTATCTTAACTCTGGAGACCTCTTTTCTGTCATCCCAGCCTGAGGCATTCTTTTAAAGCTGGAAATTCAGCATGGAGTGATGGCAAGTGTCTGGTTTAATGTAGCATGAATCCTGGTCATTATAAGGATAGACATGCAGCAAAGGAAAAGTGGATTGGGCCATGGCCAGTTTTAACTCATATCTTTTTGAATTACATACACGCTGGGATCTAAATGGATTAAAGTGCGTTTTATTCTGGCCGAGCTGATGTCAATTATCAGTCTGGGTTCTTAGAGAATGTGTTAGAGAATGTGTTCGAAACAGTAGATATGTTCGAGGCCATTTTCAATGACTTTTCAGTCCCACTGGGAACAAGTTTCACACTGCCCTGAAGAAATGCTTCTAAAATCACTTTCCACATCTACCAACAGGGAGTACATATGCTCTCACACAAACACACGCTCCCCCTGATAAAACACCACCAGAGGCTGATTTAACATTTGGAAGCCGTCTGTGTATCTTCCAACCATCGGCCACCATATTGTTCCTCCCACTTGCACGAGTCACCGACCATATCTCTCTCCATCCCTCTCTCTGCTTTCCCACACAATATCTCTTCCCCCTCTGTCGATCGCAATCCTCTGCTCTCTTCAGTGCCCACACACCAACACACACACGTGCACGCGCGTACATAGACACACAAACCTTTGCACCTGCCAGAGCCTCAGCCCACACATCGTTTCTCTCCTGTCCTCTCCTGCTTTTCCCTCCACTCCTCTCCCGTGTTGTGCTCTCACATCAGCAGTTATACTCCGTGAAGGGTCCACAAACAGGATTTCTCTCAGCTCTCTGGAACTAATAAACAGCAAAGTCGGGGCGGTAGACAAACTTTGTAGATCTGGGAGCTGCAGAGACCTCTGAGAAAAACAACAATGTGAGATTCTCACGTCAGTGTTTAATATCGCAAGTCAAATAAAAACAAATCTTGCGTGTCTTTCCACCCTCAGGCGTCCCAGCTCCTCCACCCCTGCACCACCCTTTCCCCATTAGACTTTAGTGCCTTTTTAAAACCAGCTTTCAAGGCACTCTGCAGGTACCCAACAGCATTGAGTGTGCCACATGTTTTTTTGTTCTCTCTTGGTTGCATAATGGAAAAATTCCTAAAAGTTTCAGGGGAAAAGAGAAGGTTCATGAACTCATGGGACTCCTTCCTGCAGCTTATTCTATGGATTTAAAACAACTTTTCTTCCCCCTCGCAGAAACGCTCGGCTCGGTCAACCTATCATTAGCGCGCCCTCTCTCTCTCTCTCTCCCTCTGACTCTGCCTCTACATGGTGAGCTGTGGCCTCCCCTTTTCCCTCGGTGATTTAAGTGATGTTGAACCTTCCACAGAGATTAGTTTCAGGTGGGAGGCACTGATTTGTGATCAAATGGATTGTTACTGCATCATTTGTTTTCAGGCTTTGTTCTCTGCCGCTATTCATACCCCTGAATGGAATAGCGACACAACAAGCACATGTGCACACAGACACTGCACCACCACATATGCCCATAAAGAAGCATCTTCCCTGAATCAATCACCTGCAGTATGTATACACCGACACAATTGTTGTGCACGCCCATCTAATGAGGCCAAATTAGAACTGATTCTACAATGCGTCTCTATTCCGTTGACCCACTTTCTCTTATTCCCTTTGAAAGTGCAAACATGGATTTTCCATTTAAATAACAGAGCGGCTCATTAAGTCAGTCCAACTCTTTGGTGCTTATGATCCTGTTTCTTTTCTTGTCGTCTCCTACTGCTGTTGTTCCTCACCTTCCCTGGGGTTTTCAGGCTCAAAGTATAGAGAGAGAGAGAGAGAAAGAGATAAACTCACATTGACCTCATGAACGACCTCCACCTCTGTAGCTCGCTCCTCATCTCAAGCTGTTGAGTCTCACACAGTTTGAAGTCATAAAATGTCATATGATGCTGACTTCACTAAGTGAGCTTCATGAAGGGCCACCTGATACGATCACTGGGGCTTCTCTGAGGGGAAAAGCAATAGCAGACAGAAAGCATGCTCAGCAAAAGTGTGGACAAAACAGCTTTATTGCCACGGTGACTTTCCATATGGTGAAGACCTGTGCTGTTGGAGTGCAGAGGTCACCATGGAGATGAACTAGTGTAAGGCTTCACCTGACTCTTTCTGGTTTCATGAGGAAGTGAGCAGTTTGAGTGCTGTCAGGCCAAAGCATAACTCCTTCTTCCTTGCATGTCTCTTATTGTCTTCTCCTCCTCTCCTCTTTTGCTCTCGTAAAGTTTCCCCGTGTTTTGTCGGCTCCCCCTTCCTGCCCCGAATTATGTGTTGTTGAGGAAGTGCAGGGGAAAAGCTAACATCAGTACTGGGCTGGCTTCAAAGCTGGAGTGGTGTGCATTATGCATAGCCTCCTACACAGCTGGAGAGATCCATGGCATATAGCCGACATGTAACCACACACACACACACACACACACACACACACACAAACACAGAGGTATAAGTACAAGAGCATACTCATACATACATTAATACACTGTATACACAGAATCTCAGCCCCACACACACGCACACACACACACACACACACACACACACACACACCTACTCATTCCTATTTTCAAGCTTGTTTCCGCACAAGGCACCCATCGCACTACACCTGCAGACATCCTACAGCTCCTGTTTCACTGAGCCGTCATTTCTTTTCACAGCTGATTTGGCTCCAGATGTTCCTCTCAATACAGTGGAATTAGATGTTTAACCAGCAGCCAGGAGGAGAGAACGGAGTAGAGCCATTTGCTACGTAGAGAAGTTCTCTTGATTTGTCCCACATTTGAAATCACATAGCACCTGATTAAATGAAGATTAGGATTGTAAAAACGTGTTAAGGTTAAATGACAACTCCTTTTGCTGAAACATCTTGTTCGGTATATTGCTATCTATTCTTTTACAATGCGAGATTGAATTTCAGTTCACGACTATAAGTCGTAACAAGAGTGTTTGATGGAGAAGCGGTTGCCTGTGATGCCAGGTAAACGCTGCTTTGTCCCACATCCACGCCTCTGCTAGCATACTTCTGTTTGCTAAAATCCTCACTCTGCTCCTCAATTTAGCAAAGTGCAATATTCATTACACTCCACACTCCATCACTGAACACCAAATCAAAAGCAAAACAAAGGGCTTGTGTTGCCACATTAATGCTCAAATTTAATCTCAGACAGCTATTCTGAAATCCTTACAAATAACACAGCCTTGCTGTTGTCTGTTTTCTAAAGTGGCACAATGTTTGCAGTGACCTACTCAATGTGTTTTGCTGCAACGTGATTACGAAGGAATGTGCAGGCCTGATAAAGCCATCCTCTCCCCGGAGCTGTAACACTGCTCCTGAGATGACTCTCCTGCCCGGCCCTGCTCTTGTATGCAAGCAGTGTCCATATCTAATGCAATCCCTGCGTGACTAAAGACCAGCACTGTGCCAAGTATGCTGTGGAGTGATCACAGGTGTCACCGCAGATGATTCTGCTGCACAATGTGTTTGACATTCACTCACAAGGTGAGGCGATAAAAAGCTTCCTTAAGGACTGGAATGATAAACAAGCAGTTGGGAATAGCAAAGAAGGCAGACTGACGGGAACGCTGGACAGATAGTAGGGACGGCTCTGTAAGAAGGTTTCATAGAGTTGATGATGAGCACAGAATAATATGTTTAAAAAAGGTACCATAAAAAGATATAGGCTAATTATTTTTCGACCACGCCGTCAAAGGAAGTTGAGAAGGGTTTTTTCTTGGCCGTCACAATAACGAGTGTCCTAAACAATTTCCCAAATGCCCAGCAGCAGTACAGTGTTTAAAAAGGTGTGTACAATACTTCTGTATCACAGTTTGTTTCTGACCGGGCCCTTTGGACAGTCTGAATGCTACACCTGCTAAACCGAAAGCACAGCACAAATCGCTTTTGCCAAAGCTTTCCGAGTTATTGCATCCTCAAGGATTCGGATGCGAGTGTTATTCCGTGGGGAGCTTTTTGTCTCTTGATGGCCTTTTAGCTGACGCTGGCTATACGAGCAGCTCCGGCTCTCTCCCTGCCACGCGGCTCCAGCTCTCTTCTTTATGACGTACTCATTACACCAGCATCAAAGTTTAATGACAAAATAGCTCAGTGCCTCTCACATACCTCTTAGCGGGTGCATTGTTTAAATGAATATTATTATGAGACAGGAAGGATGCAGCCTGCTGCTAATGCCGTACAGATATGATTAGAACACATTCTGCTTGGTTGTGATGGAAATAGTTACATCTTCTGAGGGGAACAACAAGGCAGAGAAATAATTATCACAGGAGATGGAAGCATCCCCTGAGCCAAGATTACCCCGGTGAGCATCACTCCTAATTAGGTAGATCTTTAGTTAATGCTTTACTGTGTCCCCTGCTGCACCTTTTTTTTTTTTTTTTTTTTTTTTTGTCACATCTCTCTATTTCCGTCTCTCAGCAAGCACCATTCCCCTCTTCCATCCTCACACTGCTTTCTGAGTACAAACAGCAATTTTGAGGCACTCAGACAACACTTGAAAATGAATGTGTGATGCTGCACATCAATTTATTTCTGAGATTGGACTTGACCCTGGAGGGCATGTTATTGAGATATAAGAGAGAAATAAGAGAGAAATGATCGCAGTTCCGTGTGTGATGTAAGCAGCATTTCCAGGGATGGGTGTGTAACTGAGGCACAAATGATCTTTTAACCTTTAACTGCACCTGAGAACAAACTAACACTGTGAATATAATCTCCATTTAGCTCTGGCCTTTCCTGCCTGGCAGCAAATCTCATCGGACTAATGGGAAAAGACATTTTCTCCCTTAGTCTAATGAGAATTTACCGTCATGTTGTTGTGCAGCAAATGAGGCCCTGCCTTTCCGGTTTTCTTACCTGCTCTGCATTCGTCTTCTCAGCTCTAGCAAGCAACCGCTGTTATAATGTCAAATCAAGTATAAATCATAGTGTCTCACTGGGCTTTGTGGGCCGACAATAACAACGGCTCAGTCCAGGCTGCGTACCAGGACGAGGAAGAACAACACAAAAAAACGAAAGAAAACGGCTGACAACCATGTAATGTGACACAGTGTAATACAAGAGGAACGTGTTTTTGTCACATCTCTCTTACTATGAGTACTAGCTCGTGTTATTATGGACTTAGAGGTGCATTGCTAAGTGGTGAGTCATAGTGATTGCTTCAGCATACAGGCCCACCTCCCCTCTTCTCTCTCCGCATTGTGTCAGCTTACTCCACCTACTGGTCAGAAATTTTAATTCAGTGTGTAGATTGAAGAATGTAAAACAGATGTGTCTCAAAATTGTAAACGGTCGTCACCAACATGCTTTATGCATTAATAATGTATCGCCTAACAACGACGTAGTGTAACAAAAATGTTGACACACGAGACGCTCTGACATGTTTAGCCTTATATTTTGTTGCATTCTTCCTGACGTGAATGGATTTCTTGTTTCCTTTCCATAAAAAAGCTCAGCTCTAATCTCCTAAGAGGGTTGTCAGTCATTTTTTTACATTTAAATAAGTGTGTTTAGTTAAGGTACAGGAGTGGAATAGAGGTTGGTGTACAAAGGATCAATGCCACTTTAATCACAAGATGGTGCTGTTGATTCAAAAGAAAACATCTGTGCTGTGTGTAAAGCACAACTGAGTTCAGGCTGATGACAAAGAGGTTTTTCTTCTGTGAAGCTCTCTTTATGTCTCCCTCTTTTTCCCCCCTATCAGGCATCGCTTTCTAATATCACTGTTATCTTTTCAACAGATGACCCGTGCGATCTGAAAGCAGAGTGCAGCCCCACCACGGACAACGACATAACAGCGAAGAGGAGAGGCGTGCTGGAGGAGAACAACGAGAAAGAGGAGATGGACCAGGAGAGAGCTCAGGAGGAGGAGGGGGAAGAGAAGAAGCTGAAGGAGGAGGAAGGAGAAGCGGAGGAGAAGAGGAAGAAGCAGCAGGAGCCGCTGACAGAGGAGGAGGAGCTGGAGGAGCTGAGGGCCCAGGTGCTGCAGCTGCTGCTGGAGCTGGACGACGCCAGAGAGACATCCAACAGACACCAGGAGAGCTTCCACGAACTGCAAGGTGAGACCTCCATCCTCGGATAAGACTGTCACAACTGTGTTTTTATTGTCTTCACTCAACAATCTTTCTCTATAACAACCTCTTATCCATTATGTACTAACAGCCATCTGACCTGAAATCGAGATCTATGAAACAAATTAGCACACATCTTCCACATCCCATAAATCCTGTCTTTCTGGGCAACTGGCATTCTGGGCAAGAGAAATTCTGCCATTTGTCAACCTGGGTGTTATTTTCGTGTTTTTTTTCCTTGACCTAATGCAACATTTTACTCACCATCTCTGCTATAGAGATTTTTGAAATGCAAACAAATCTAATCTATTCCGTCTAAAACTATCGGCTATAAGCTTTTTCAAAAACTTCAAAAGTAAATATTTAATAAATGTATACATAATATATAATGTAATAATGTGTTTTGGAATATCCCGGCAATCCCTGTAGCTCTTGTAGCGAACTGCATGGCAGATGTAGAGCCATTGGCTACAACTGGAACCTCCTTGAACCTTAAATCGTACAGTGGCAAGTCAATGCAGTGTGCACAGTGTGTGTCCAGCATAAAAACAGGCTAAATTGAAAGCGAACCACATCAAACCGGTGTGCCTTCATGAATATGGCGGGTAAGTCAGTGGCAGGTTGACCCAACAATTGATATGCTATGCTATGCAGGGGCCAGTTTCACCAATTAGCAACATGAAATCATTTCCTCTCCCTTTAATGTGGACCATTCAAAGCAAAGCCAGGCACGAGCATGCAAGAGCTCGACTCCTAACTTCATCTGCAATGTGCGTTCGACAGTAATTTGTGAAACGTGACGCCGCCACCATGTTCGATCTGAGTGTAAGCAGCGCTTTCTAATTGCTTCATGTTATGTCAACAGATCACCATCGTTCTTGCATTTTCGTTTCTTGAGTCTCGGTTTCCCGCATCTCTACAACGGAGGTGATGGATGAAATGTTATCCAAACACATAAACAAAGTGGACATAATGTGAGAATAAAATCCAGATTCAGTTCGCTTCATCTCAAGTGAATTATTAATGAACAAAACAAGTTTAAAAATTCATTAGCAATGAAACACTAACATTTATGGCCCTTATGCCATCTGGAGCCTTCCCTCTATAAATCAGCTTCATTTATGTAGTAAGATATCGTGAGTATGGATTCAATCTTAACTATTATTGCAGTAAAACATAAAACAAAAATTGCACTTTGCATCTCAGTGATTGTTTACATTTTCTCACACAGACACAGAAGAAAACCCCTGTCCTCTACCTGGACAGCTTAACTTTCCACCGAAGACATCTCCTGTTCGTCACAATCTAGTTGAACATGTAGACGCGCAAATGTTTATATGCGGTCACTGACACGGTCAATTCCTCATCGGCGCTAAATGGAGCATCACATCATACCTTAGAAATGATGAGCTTAACGTTCAGGGACACGAGCAGTGAGTAAGGCCTTGGGTATGGGCTAGTGAGCTCAGTGTGTGTGTGTGTGTGTGTGTGTGTGTGTGTGTGCATATTTATGAGTGTGTGTATATGACTGTGTGTCACACTAAAAGACATGGCGTGGTGAGCTCAGTTGTTTGTTTGGCAGCGGTAGAGGCATTCCTCAGACAACTGCTTTCATGCTGAGGGAGGCTTCCAGACTGGGTGTCCTAGACCACAGCGAGAAAACACTTTTGGTAAACTCCCACTGGGAACAGTCAGCTGCTCAGCCTGCTGGCAGCTGTTGGGAGTGGGGGGTCGTGGAGGTGGTGGGGGTTTCGTGGAGGTGGTGGGGGTCCCGAGTGTACGTGGGGTCGGAGAATGACGTATGATGAAGTGTAAGTAAAGATCAAGGGTCTATGGATGATTATTAATAAAAGCTGCCAATCATACTACACTCACCAGGAGACAGGACAGGAAATGGGACTGACATTATGGCCAGCAGTAGAAAATTCAAAGCAGAATATCTTTGCTTAGTTCAGGAAAAAAAAATGACAACAAACTATGATACCTACTAGATTTCAAAACAGTATTTTCTCATTTACCTTTAGTGGTTGTTGATAGTGTCATAATCTTCCCTGGCTTATGTGTTGTTTTGTTTCCTGTCACTCATTCGTGCACAGTGTTTGATTTGTTACTCCACTCCCCTCTTGTTTCAGGTCACGTCACTTCCTGCCTTGTGTGTTTTCCCACCAGTTTTGCCGTGATTAGTTTCACCTGTCCCTCGTTAGCCCCGCAGTCCCCCAGGCCTCCTGCTCACCTGTTCCCACTTCCCCATTAGTCGGTCACAGCAAGAGCAGAACAGGCAGGAAGGACCCAAACGCAGGCAAAAGCAGACGGACTGCTGCGTTTAAATGATTCATGGCTATCAGAATGACAGTCCAGGTGCAGACAGGTAACAGGTAAACACAACTCCAACCTACATAGAACAAAGGAACTGTGCTACTGCAGATAGTGACTGACTAATGTGGAGATGGGAACAGGTGAGCAGGAGGTTTTGTTGACTGCAGGGCTAACGAGGGACAGGTGAAACTAATTATTGGCTAATGGCACTAAACAGCTGAGGCTGATGTCAATGTCATTAGTTTTGCAGGTATTTGGTGATACAACCTGTCACCTGGTGGTGGCGCTAGAGGACAAATTAGCAGATCATCAAAGTCTTCATCTTCTGGGGTGCATTTCATAGATGTTTCAGTCTGGATCAAAGTGGTGGCCTGACTGACCAACATTGATGAACAAAACATTTGATATTCATTTTAAAAAATATTGAAAAATAAAATGTATCCATGGTAACAAATCCTATACTATCCTATCCTATATGGTCCGGCTCACAAGTACTTTAACACAGAACTGCTTGTGTCATTCAGTCATGCCTCAAGGTTGAGCAGCTTATCAAGTTGTCATCTTTCTATTTGCCTGCTGAACTGACATTTCCTTCTTATCTCTCGACCCGCTCCCCCCTCCGCTCTTCTCCCCACTCCACTCCTCCACCAGGTCTGTTGGAGGACGAGCGTCTGTCCAGCGCCCATCAGGCTGAAGCTTTCACACGCCAGATCCAGAATCTACAAGGTATCAACATAATCAAAACACTCAGCAATGCTCTTTGCTTTGAATAAACCCCAGACAATAACTATGACAATTCCACAAAAACGGTAATATTCATTGAAAAATCCAAATCAGATATTGCATTTTACATTTCTCATGTTTGTCAATAGTTAGTCAGCTGCCCGTGAAGACGTTTTGTTAGCATTAATCAACATCTAGTATGTCACTGTGTGGGTTTTTATTATCCCACTAGTTCTTCAATGAATAGTCTCAGACAGAACGTGCTACATAAGTATGCCGGGATGTGATTGACTGGAACACTTAAATGCTTGCAAACATTAGGCTTATTGATGTGGGGGCATTGTCTTTTTATGACTACTCTTTTTAAATTACATTTCGCATAAATAAATCATTCACACAAAGAAACAATTATTCTTCAAAAAACATTTGTGCTCAATCATGAGAGGTCAATAAAACGCACCTCAGAACCACACAGTACAGCCCCCCAGGAATGAGAAAATAAATTAAGGAAAAGGAGAAAAAAGACCGAAAGGCAATCCAAACGCAATTCTTATACAAAAAGAGACAAAGCAAAAAAATAAAAAGGTATGAAGCAATGTTTTTATAGCTGCTACTTACTTACTTTTCATTCAGTTAGGGGGAAATGCCAAAATATTTAATGATTCATTTCCATGCGTAAAAGAATAATTTCTGAAGTGTTTAATCAAGTATTTGCTGATTTTTATTGCCATTATCTTGTATTTTTTATTCTTATTGTTGTCTTTGTAAGAGGTGGAGAAGATTTAACTTTCCTGAAAATACTAAACAAATCTGAATATAACTCTGAGAAAGAGGTCTCTTACCATCAGTTACATCAGCTGCTCTTTCTAACAGCGCACACACACACACACACACACACACACACACACACACACACACACCACCCACGAACGCATGCAGGCCTGCGGTTGCAAATGCTCAGGTAAGATCATACACACACACACACACACACACACACACACACACACACACACACACACACACACACACACGCAGATATACATCCATAGTAATACTGCAGTCTCACCCACACATCCCCCATAAAGAAAACATTCTCCTCCTCCTCTCCCAGCCCAGCTGCGTTCTGTGCAGGAGGAGATGGACAGCCTGGAGGAGGAGAAGGAGAGCGAGCTGGCGGAGGCCCAGGAGGAGCTGCGTGTTGCTCAGGAGGAGGTGCTCCTGCTCCAACAGACGGCAGAGGACGCCGCGGCAGAGAGGGAGAACGACATCGCCTCGCTGCAGGAGGAGCTGTGTCGCCGGCGGGCCGAGCTGCAGCGCCTCAGCGAGGAGACTCAGGAGTACGAGCTGGAGATCACCACCCTCAGAGCCGAGATCAGCATGAAGAGCCAGCGCAGGGATGCCGAGAGGAGAGAGGGTGAGGGAAGAGGAGCACAGAGAAAAGATCGGTGTGATAATGAAAGGGGGAAAAAACGCATAAGATGGGTATAGACGGATGCCAGAGAGGAAGGATGAAAGACAGGGCGGAGGTGGTTTCGGTAGTTTGCACACATAACTTCTCCTCTCTTACAACATTGTTTTATTTACAGTACTTCTAAGTTAAAACGCAATAAGTCTCAGTTTTACACCTCATCTTCACTTCCTTGTGAACAGCCAGCAGTGGGAGGAATTCATCCAGCAGTTTATACTACTTGCACAATTGGTTCATGATCAGTCTTTGTGACTGATATTATGAAAACAAAGCATGAGGTTATGGATGTTCTTATTCCAGTCTCACATCAGCTTAGCATCCCGCAGTCAAGCACATAAATCATTTGTGGGGTTGCGTGTGTGCGTGTGCATTTAGTGCACCAGGGACATGAAGTCATGAGGGGGAGGGACACACACTTCTAACGCATGATATCATCGCTGGGCTCTGCAGCTGAGTCTCGGGTGGGACTGAGGGAGACGAGTTCATATTATTTCACGTTGGGCTGTTTCATGAAAACATCTGGCAGAATGTATTTTATATGGAAGTGCAATCTAACTTGCAGTAGGCGATCATTTTTAAAGGAATTGTTTTTGACATTTCAGCAAAAACGCACTTATTTGCTTTCTTGCTGGAATGATGTGATTTGACAGAGGGTGGTGGTAGGTGGTGGGGGGGTGTATATTATTTCTTGGCCCAAACTCATAACTTTCTGAAGTCTCCGCTGGTTGCCTGGCAACCGGTCCCAGCACAAGAAACATTCCAGCACATAACCCTGCATAAAACAGAAAATCGGCGTTTTAACACTTTGTTTTTTGTCTCAATTAAACAAAGTAGATATAGTATTTTAAATGTATATTTGCTAAGATGATCTAACCAGCTGCTGGTGGTAGCTTCATATTTAACAAATGGACACAAGAGTGATATCAAGCTTCTCCTCTAACATATTTCAAGTAACTCTTTATAATAACCCTCATTTATAAATGGTGAATTGATCGTTAATTAAGCTTTAGTTAATAGTTATTTTACTTTTAACAAACACTGAAATGACAATTAAAGTTTACTAATTATTGGTAATGCTATAATTTGTTTCATTAGTTTGTAATATGAAATAATCAGTTTATAAATGATATATATTATCATAGCTGAAAAGAGGATGACAACAGTTGCATTCTCATTACATTAGCAATCTATTCATTTACAGTTTATTGTTGCACATATAACATTTAATTGGCTATATTAAGTACGTATTAATGCATTTCATAGATGGATGGACACGACCATTTAATAAGGTATTATACTCATCACCTACAACTTTATCATAGCATCCAAATAATACTTAGTCAGTTTACTAACCAGTTACTAACCATTAACAAAGTGAAACAAATATCGGTAAAATGTTGTGTACAAAAATAAACAGTTAAAATAATACTATTGCATTACTAATAATTAGTTAACATCATTATCATTCAATTGTTTAAGAGTAACTACTATTAACTATCTATTCACCATTGATTAATGATGGTTATTATAAACTTCTCTTAAATATAAAAATATATTCTATACATCATACGTCATTAAGGTAAAGCCTCAATCAGTAACATTAAAGATGAGCTCCCCTTACCTGCTTCCTCCTAGTATCTTCTTCATCTCTGCCCTCCTTGTTCTGTCAGGTGACGTGGACCTGCTGAAGGAGGAGTGCCGTACGCTGAAGGAGGAGTGTCAGACCCTGAAGGAGGACAACAGACGTCTCTCTGAGAGGCTGCAGCTGCTGCAGAGACAGAGGACATGGTGAGAGGTCAATGACTGCTCACTCATCAGCTGTGCTTACTGGATCAGCTGGAAAGGGATCCCCTCTGGAATACTACCCTCGTCATACACGTCGCGTCTCATTTAGAAAAGACCGGCCACCTGTTTTATTCACTGCAACCGTAACATCATACGAGGGATTACGCACAGGATTTTAAATTGATGAAATTGAAAGTTAATTCTTGACCTTCTTTAAAAACAATCTCCCCACACGATCTATTTAGTAGCCGTTATGAAAACGTTGAATGCATCGCACGATCTTCCTCAGCAGATGGGGCACTGGGTGCACTCCATCTGCTGAGGAAGCTCTCGTGACGCAACTTTATTTATAATGAGAAGACAATATATACAACACAGAGAAATAACCCACACAAGTATTGGTAATAAATCAAGAAAATGGTTTTGATTCTCATTCATTGTCGTAGGCTGTCTCAGAAGCAGAACGGCTACTAAATGGACCTTGTGGTGGGACAATAATTTAGAAAGATGATTAATCAAATTGAATTTATCAAGCAATAATGCGAAACATTCCCTCGTTCCAGCTCTGCTACTCTCTGTTTTGCATCGTTTTGCATTTAATTTAAAAAATGCATTTTGGTTTTGGACTGTTGGTCAGACAAAACAAGCAATTATATTGTGATGGGTCTTTTTTCTGAGATTTTATAGACTACACAATTAACTGATAATAAAAAAAAAAAAGTAATCATTTCTTGAAAATGAAAATAATCTTTTGTTGCAGTCCTATTACAAGGCTGGCTAGATACATAGTGTCTCAATCAGTTATCAGACTTTGTGTTCGCCATGAGGAAACTTCTACATATTAAATGTGACAGCACAAATGCTAACGAGCTCTCTGGTTATCACCTACAATAGCATAAGAACCATGTTTAGCCTTTGATCAGGGACATTTGAAGCCCATGTTTGAGCTTTCAGCTGAACTTGAAAGTATGTTGCATTCTTCACCGTGACTCTTTCGTCCAGCTCCAGCGTCTACCTGTCACTGAAGGAGGAAGACGTAGGGGAGGACACAGAGGGGAAGGAGATGGAGACCGGCTCCGATGAGGTCATGACAGAGAGTTACATGACCATGGCCAAGGCTGGGAACTGTCGCCTGGTGGACGCCTCCATCCAGAAGAATATTTCATTTGATGGGAAGCCTGTGACACCAGCAGGCTGGAACGGAGGCATAGGGGAGATCTTCTCCCTGAGGGAGCAGCTCAAGCAGGCAGAGGAGAAGGCCTCTCAGGTGCAGAGAGAGGTATGATGCCTTGGGTGTTTGTCATAATATGAATAAAACATTGACAGATTTGGGTCAGCCATTATTCGAAAATTGATTTCAATCAAATGCACCAAAACTTCTTTCAAGAAATTCAACCAGTCAGTCATGTTCTGCAGGGTGAGACGCTACAGGCAAAAACATTATTATTATTATTTTCTTTTTTCACGCTCCAGAAATCTCCACTTCAGTAGCACTTATATTCTGAAGGATTTTACAACAGGGTAAAGTCATAAATCACTCATAGCCTGATTTTTTAAATTTTATTTATATATAACATTATATTCCTAAAAACATGGTGGAAAATTATGATTTATTTATTTATTTATTTTTTTTAAATGGCTTTTGACATTATTTTCTAATTGTATGGAGTGATGCAAAGACATAGCCAAAACTCCCTCTGTAAAAACATTTAACTCTAATATGTCAACAAACTTAAACAAGTATTTAGATTTTTGAACCTGACTTTATCCAATGTTCAGATTTCTGTTCTGGATATGTATGCAAATTAGCACATATTTAATAAGACAAGGCCTTTTATTTGAATATTTAAACATAACATCTCAGAAAACTTGTAATGCATACTGTACAATAATTACCTTTTTTTTTTTTTTAATGTGAATAATCAACTGGAGAAGTTTCCTGGTGATATCTACCAGTAAAGATAATTTTGTTTACCCTATTCACCTGTAGTGTCTCCCCTCAATAAATGCAAGCAGTCCCTCCACTGCTGTTATGAAAGGACTGAGCATGTGACCTCTGTGTCCTCCAGTGTGACGGTCTGAAGACGGAGCTGCAGGAGCTGCAGGTACTGTATGACAGCAGCCAGAGGGAGAGAGCCGAGCTGGAGGAGGAGCTGCAGTGCTGCAAGGCAGAGCTGGAGAAGCTGTCAGGGGGGGCTCAGGTGAGGGATAGACATGAATAATCCAATAATACACAGCTCGTAGCAGAAGTATGGAAACTGATGTACATGCTATACAATTATGTGAGTTGTGTTGTTAGCTTTGCATTCCTAAAGCATCACTAGGACAAGTTGTGTTGTCTCTCAATTCACGTATTTTGAAATTAATTTGAACTCCATCTAGAAGTTTCCTTTGAGAATTCCCAGCCATGATTACCACACTATTAAAGAACGCTTTTTCTTTTTCACCCACACTGTCAACTAACCCATAACACGCCTCACATCACACCTATTGTACCCTGTGTCTGTTGAGCCCATTTTTTATGTGTCTCATACTGTAGCAATATATGTTTTGATATGAACTGACCTGTCAGCCCATATCAGTATTTATTGTGTGCTTTTAACCCCCCCCCCTCAACTGTGTCTGTGTTCTAACTTCTCTGTGACAGCAATACTTTTAGACTGTTGTTGGACAAAAACACAATCCGATACCTTTTTGTTCCACCTTAAGACTCGTTTCTGTTCATTTTAATAAGGTGCTGTTTGAAAGTCAACTTGCAGTGAAATGAAATGGGTTTTTGAAACGATTAGCAGCCTTCCCTGTTTCACTTTAGTCGCAGTCACACTACTGTTTGTTCCATAATAAGTATTTGATGGCATGGATAGTTTTCATGTGTTTTCAAATGCTAATCGGGGGGGAAAATACAAAACTCTGAAGTTGAACCTTCTTAACCTTATTTCTTTCTGTTGTTTGTCCTCCTGGGTGTGACTTTTTGACAACACAGTTTGCAAAAGCAGAACAGTGGATTTAACTACATTACCACGCAAAGACAGACTTAATATTCTGCAAGTTCATTTTCAAACGGGTTTAAAAAGGAATTGATACCAATGGCTACCTGTAAGGACTGGAAATGTGCCTACAAAAATCTTTAAAAACAGAACTATTGGTTTGAAGCACTGTAAATGACTGTATATGGTCCTTTTTATGTTTTATTAGAACCAAACAGGACTGAAACTCTGTGTTTTGTCTACAACAGCTGTGATGAGATGTCTCTGCGTTGTGTCAAACTGTCTACCCGTGCCTGTCTCTGATACTGTCCTTGTTCTCTGAATGTCCATGACCCCTCAGCCTGTACGATTTACCAATTTTAGCAAACCATAAAAACGAACTAACTATAAAATGAGGAGAGAGAGACAAAAAAAATCCCACCATATGCTCGTCACAACATTCATGTTGTCCGTCTTTCTTTCTTTGTCTCCATAACATCACACGCAGCCAATAAATGCCACACAGGACTGCTCGCACATACTCCCATTGAGTTGATGTGTATGTCACCTTAAAGTTATGCATTGTTTATTTACAGGAAGTGTGAAGCACTCCATCACAACCCTCCCCCTTTTTATATCACAGTCATAGTCCATGTCACACTTTTAATTGACTGATTTGTAGCTGTGGTCCATTTGTTCTGTTGTCACTTTTTTTATTTATTTTTTTTTATCTGTTTTTATTTAGGTACTTTTAATCCATCAATTCATTCATTCCCTTCATTCCCATGGTCCTTGTTTGTTTTTATTCCCTCCTTTTTAGAGATTCATCCATACGCCTGAGCACCCTGTTCTCTCCATCCCCTTCATAGGAATGATTGTAATATTGGCTGTGATCTGGTGCTGGTTGTCGGAGCTGGCGTCCCAGAGGGCAAGGTATGGGAGGAGCTTATCTCTATCTGATGCCTAATGTTGCGTATGGTTCCTACACACTGATTGAAAGAGTCAGTTCACCTAAATAACATAAAAACATAGTTTCCGGCATACCGTATCTAGCTATGCAGATAACTCCGGTTTAATTTGTTCAGGTGTTGAGAAATCTGTTAGAGTTATGTTCTCCCCTGAAACAACAGGTGGATATATTTGTGTTCCTGTCTACTCTGGATCATTTACAGAAACTGTCATCAGTTTTCATTTCATACTGTAGATGGATGGTGTATTCTGCGGATTATCCAGAGTAATCGAGACACTGTTTTTGAGAAGATGTGTTTTTTTTTTTTTTCTTCGAAATTAACCTCCCTTGTATTTGAGTGGAGGCAGACATCTCAAAACCTGGGCATGGCATCTTCATGGCTCGATACTGCAAGAGGTAAGTGTTATTTCGGTGAACTGACCTTTTTAATTTTAAATTAAGATTCATTTAGAGTGATGGTTGGTATGGGAGGGTCTTAACTGAAGAAATGCCAAAATTTCCCTGGGAAAATCTTCATTGAATGAAGGAAGATAATGATATTAAACATTTATGGAAGGTGGACGTGGGACAGGTGGGCAGTTTGGCAAATTAGAACAAATGATTTCGTTGAATGGCACCGAGTAAGTTGTTTACAGCAATAGTTCAACATTTTTGGTAAATTGCTAAGAGTTGGACAAGAAGATTGATACCACTTGGATGTCTGTGCGCTGGGGGCGTAATTATGTTGTTCCCCTGCTCAATATTCTGTTGACACACATTAATCCTCCTATATTCGGGTCAAGTGTGAGTTCAAATATTTCATAAATATTATGCAGTTTTCTGCCATGGTTATGAAGTAGCTTAGCATAAAGACGGGAAACAGGGGGAACAGCCAACCTGGCTCTTTCCAAAATTAAAAATGACTAGGGCTGAACTACCAGCACATCTTAAACTCAGTAATTACCACATTGTATGTTGTTTGTTCAATCTGTATGCAAACAAAATGTGAAAACTATTTGTGGTTTTTGGGGAAGTTAAGAGCTGTAAATTGTTGGCCAAGCGCTGTAAGTTCATCAAGAAAGTCGCAGCCTTTAACTACCCTAACACCACAAATTGTTTTATAAATCTATTTGTGTATAGATTCAACAAACACGATGCAACATATTAATTAGTGAGCTTTCGAGGCGCTTGTAGGAGGACATGTATTTTTGAATTTCAGACAGAGCTAGGCAAGCTGTTTCCACCTTGCTTCAGTTTGTATGCTAAACTAAGCTAATCCCCGCCTGGCTCCAGCTCCATACTTAATGTAAGCGTTAACAATCTTCTCATCTCGCTCTCAGTAAGAAAGCAAATAATAATTTTTCTAAAATATCAAAGTATTCCTTTTCCGATTTGGATAGCCTCTGCTGACTCTTAACGCCACTCTTTTCCTGTCTTCCTTCAGGGGAGTGAGGTAGGTTGGAACTCCATTTTGACTATCACTGCAGCCACAGCAGTGCTACTGATGATGACTAGCTTGTTGAGAGCTCTCGTCCGATGTTGATTGGATGGGCAACAACTGCACAGGGACAGATGTCTGCTTCAGACCAGCCCTCGTTCTCTCCTGCCATGTCTGTAGACTGAACTGGAATTCTCTAAATGTGATGGAGCTGACAGCTGTGTAGTATGAAAAATGTTGGCGCTAATGAGAAGGTACTACATGCACTGAGAATGCCGCGCTGAGTCTCGTTTGAGATGGAAGATGATGAAGAGTTGACCTGCAGAGAGCCCACATGAGGACTGATCTCACTCCACTAAATGTATGCTAGTGCTGTGTCTCTCCTCTTCTGTGTCTGTGAATATTATTTGTATCTCCTTTTTAGCTAACAATGTGATTTTAAAAAAGAAATGGGAAGGTTTTGATTATTAATGTGCACCGAATGGTTTTCAATTTATTTAACCATTATTTATTTGTTTGTTTGAATATTGTTCATAGTTGTCTCTGATAATAATGACGATCATGGAGTGTGGGCGTTTATTGCACTGAAAACCCTAAAATGTACATATACCCATAAAATATTGACAGAACAGAATTAAAAAAAAAAAAAAATTGTGAATGAGTTGACTATTAATAACTTGCTTCCCTCCAAATACTGAATGCAATAAATTCAAATTCTGAATTGATCTCTTTCCATTGTAAACACGAATGATATGCTATTCCAATGAGAGCAGGTGTAAGTAAACTCCTGTCGGTCTAAGCTCGGTGTCTAAGGCTGAGGTCGGACCCCTCGTGGGTGCAGCCAGGTCTTCTTCACAGTTTTGTTCAGTATGTGCTTTGCTCCAGGCTCGGTCACTTCTTGTCTTGTATCTGACTCTAAAATCAAACTACTCCCACGTCCCTTTTTAATTATCAGTTTTAACCACGACGGCAGAAAGTCTGCGCAGTATTTCTGATTCGTCTTACCTGCCCACAGCTCACTTTGAACATCTGAAAACTTACACCCACAGCTACATTGTTACACTTACAATATGGGTTGCTGTAGTTTTGTTATGTGCTAATTAAGATATCTCGGCGACTCTGGGAGCCAATTGTAGGAGGATGAAGACGCATGATGTTTTCAAATGTTTCGATGTGGAGAAATAAGCTTGTGTTCCTCTACAGCAGGATTTAAATGGCTAGTGTATTGTTATTTAGATTTATGGTGATTGCAGGTTGTTCCAGGTACTCTGTGTGAGAACGTTGACTGACAGCGTTCCCTTGTTTTCTGACGACACGCTTTATGTAACAAACTGAAGATATGATCAACGCCAGTTGACATCCGGTCACGCTTGATCAACGGATGTGTCTGAAGTAAAAGATCCGCTTTAGTTGTGAAGGCATTTTAAGAAACTGATATGGTTCCAAAATATGTAAATAGGAAGGTGTCAGAAAAAGTTTGTTAAGAATTAATTACAAAAAAAGTTATACGTATATGTGGAAGGACTCTGATTATTGTTTACATTTGTGAAACGTTTTTTTGTGAAACTATTTTAGAACTGAAACAAAGCATGCCAGAAAACATATAGAAGCACAATATATAATTTATGTTACTTTGTATTTTCATGTAAATAGTTATGATGCATAGTACTATGGGAGAGATATTTCTTAAATCCATTTGTACTAGCTTTGTAGAAAGTTTAATCTATTTTGAAAAAAGCATTGTATATTTGATAGCCAAATTATATGACGTGTAAATGTTTAATTATGGTGACGTTATTCAACTGCTAGCATTGCTAATCTTTTTCAGGACCTCTTTGTTCAAAGCTGGTGTAGTCATTGCATGCATTTAGATTGCACTCAGCCTTAGTTGCTATAAATATGACTCGTTAATTTCAGAATCTTTTTAATCTTTTCTGAAACGTCCGTCATTAAACAGAACCTTGATAAGCAATGCCTGACCCATGTTATTTCTGCATATGAACATACACCAAGGAAGTGATGTGCCACTGGACTGCAAATGTTATCACTGTCTATTTAAAGAAAGTATCAGTTTGCCCAATATGCCCATTGACTGCAATGGTACATACGAATGTTGTCTGATTCAGGTTATTATTTTTATTATTTCATAATTATTAACCTCATTATGGTTTCACAAGCTTCTATATTGCACCGTGTTTCTCAGCGTGTTGCTTTACATATTGTTGTTTTCAATATAGTTGTGGCTATTTTGTTACCTGGAGGTCTATTTTGTACTGTAAATGACTTAAGAAAAATAAATATACCCACCCCACATGATGTCTGAGAGCGTTCTTTTCTTGGAAGGTGGCCTCACCCTCAGTCAGTCTGAAAGTTTTAAAGTATCACAAAGTCCCATTCATGAAGTCACTACCAGTCGACCTGAGTGAGAACCATCTCTCTGCTGGGATTACATTTCACGGGTTGTATGGATATTAATAACCTTCCCTCCAGAGACGTGACATAAACTCACAGACACAGATTCCTTACAGATGGCAGGAACTGGTGTGCCAACGTTGTTGATGAGGCCCATAAACTACACTCATTACTCTATTGCCACGACTCATGGTTCACTAAGTTCAAGCGTGTCTAATTATCTAAAAGTAGCGTGGATGTGAAGACCTAGTCATTGAGAACAGTTAGCTTAACCCTCACTGAGCAACCTTCTGTCACTTTAAGTTAAATTACTTTCCCAAGTCTCTAATGATTCCCAACGGATTCTGAATCAGGTTTCTGCCTAATTCTTAGTGATGGCTAAAGAAATACAAAAGTCTTAACAGTCGAAATGTCCAGATCCAGATCACCAGTAAAACCTAATCAAGTGGGCCGTGGCCTCAGGCCTATCTGTCTAGCAAATTCACCCCAAAACCCTTCTTAAATATTTAATAAATTCACCTGATGGACTAACAGGGAAAAGGCGAATTGGAAAAAGTGCAAAGCTGACTGTGGGAGCAGCCATGGGCAGTGTCTGGAGATATAATGTCAAGTGATCAGTGTCCAGGTCAACAACTTAAATCTGTGGTTTTTGGTTTAGTTCACACATACTGCACTTTATACTTCCTATCAAGGGTGGGATTATATTGTATTATTATGAGTCAATATATAGCAAAGTATTCAAAATCACATCGTTAAAAGTTGATCTTGTGTTTAAGACATTTAGTCAAATGTGCTTGTTTCTTTAATGAAAAATAGTCTTTCAATTATGGTGCAATTCATCTTTTCTTGCATTCTCAAATACTGTATTCAAGTACATGTTGAGGTTCTTGTGCTTTACTTGTATTTTCATGTTATGCTACTTTATAAACTATAACTGTCACTATCAAATAAAGGCATAAAATAACCCAAAAGTTATCGTTAAATATTGTGTGTTTTACAACAACTACTGAAAAGATTTGATGTAAAGCATTTGTGTTTAGAAAATTAAATATAATGCAGTTATAGATCACCTCCCCTAGCTACAACAAAAAAGACTGCATACACAGGGATACATCAGTAATAATAATCCAATATTATAAAAAAAAAAAAAAAAACACTGACAGGAATCAAACGGACTTGTACTTTATCTTTTGATTATTTAAGTACGTTTTGCTGGTTGTACCTTTGTAATTGCAAAAAGTAAAATGTAATACAGGGCTTTTAATTGTAGTTGAATAATTTTTACCTGAAGATATTGCTAATTTTACTTTAGTAAAAGATGTTAATACTTCCACCACTGTTTAAACATGAGAACTGTGAACCATTATATGTCAGTGTGACACTATTGTAACAATACAATTGTATGGAGAAGTGATTCATTGTAATGTTGAATAGTTGCCATCTCTTTACAACCCCATTTGATAACATGATTAAGAAATACCAGTACTAAAGTTTAATTTCCTATTTTTGTATTGGAGAATATTCAGACTCAAGTGAGCATTAAAATGGCTAAAATGGTTGAAGAACAAACAACACAATGTTCTTCAGAGTGTTTTATGACATGGTGGGAGATCAACATGGCCCCCTGGCTGTGTCCAGGCTGCCTTCTGCATGTGTCACAGCTACTCTTACCTCCCACTGCTTCATCAAGGAAGGTGCTGGCATCTGGTGTCACTGCCATGTCACTGACTGCTGAGTCACAGCACCATGACAGCCCAAACACAGCCTTTATTGGAAATGACTCATTTTGTTTATAGATGATCAATTTTACTATGCGCACACACTGTCGACTGTCTCAGTGAATTTCTGTACACAGCCTCATCTTCGATCAATGAATGCTGTCACGCTGACACAGTTGGAGATGACACTAATTCGCTTCCAGTCAGTTCAAGAAGTCAGTTTGTCCTTTCTTGTTGAGTAAAATAAAGACTCTTATGTGGCCTGACAAGCATTTAAATGTGTAAATTGTGCTATACATTTAGAAATTTAGAGAGTTGAAAGACAATTCAGTTCTTGTTGGTGACAAAACTGAACACATGCCCTTCAACACCTTTAATTACTGTGGTTTTCTTGAGAAGAAACCTGAATTATTCTATAATAAAAATCCAAATAAACTGCATTTCGTTAATATCAAGTATCTTTCCATAACCTTCCCCGAGCTTGTATTGACCTTTGCTTGTCTACATAGAAATGCATTTCACTCAGAGGTGGCAGATAGCTGTCAAACGAGCGTAATGCAGTTGCTTCATCTTTACCAGGCTGACCTCATCCTTTAAAAAGTTTCCCTCAAAGGCCTCACACATTTACAGAGCAAAACCCTCCTTTCTGACAATTACCCTCTGTAAAAAGACTGAAACTCACTGAGACAGAGCGACACGCCACACTTCTCATTTTCTTTTCTTAGCTCAATTGTTCAGCCACTTGGACCCTGAGCATGACACACATTCGCAACAATCATCAAGTCCCAGCCCCCAGCCGCCCAAATAGGAGCGCCTAAAAATAAGGAGCATGCCGCAACTGTTGCGCTGCCTGGGGTCTGACCAATCCCTGCCCCGTCCTCCTCGTAAACCGACCCCGACTCCCCTGATTCTTATAGATTATAGACTATGATCACAGAGGCTGAGTGACGCGGCCCTGGGTCCTTTATATACCCAACTCTTGCCTCGCTCGACAGTCAAGTTGAACACGCTCGAGTCGACTTTTAACAGTGTGGCTCAAGCTCACCTGCCGCGAAACTTCATTTTTCAAAACCCGACATTCTTCTCGGGGTCATAATAGAGGAACGACTTGTCAAGAGGGTGCCAATTAAAAACAAGCGGACGACCAAGCTGCCGTGCACATTGTAAATCGGATATTTTAATCCATCACTGTCCTGACATAAGTGGTTTCTTCGCAAGTACACCCGAAAAATCTCTCGGCTGCTTTTTAAACTCTCCGAAGTTTGAACTTTCCTCCGCGAGAGCGCGCTTGCCATCGACCTGCTAAAGTTTTCTGCGCTGCCGGGCGCACAATTCAACACATAAGTGTCACCGAGGTATAAAAGTGGACACGGAAAACGCCACCATGATGAGCAATAACTACGGCGACGACCAGTCGCCTCCACAGTACTACCAGGCCACCGACTTTGGGGAAGAGGAGGACGACGAGATGCCAGCCACGGAGAAGGACCTGGCCGAGGACGCGCCATGGAAGAAGATCCAGCAGAACACCTTCACCAGGTGGTGCAACGAGCACCTCAAGTGCGTCAACAAGACCGTCACCGACCTGCAGAGGGATTTTACTGATGGGCTGAAGCTAATTTCACTCCTGGAAGTTTTGAGCCAGAAGAAAATGTACAGAAAGCACCACATCAGACCCAACTTCCGTCAGATGAAACTGGAAAACGTGTCTGTGGCTCTCGAGTTCCTGGACAGAGAGCATATCAAACTGGTGTCAATAGGTAAGTTAGAGTGAATGGCTTCTGGAAACAATGCACTGGTAAAATGCATAAAAAGTTAAACATAAAAACTTACCAGGCTACAATTAGGTAGGAACAAGTTATAAAAAAGGATGATAGTTAGTGACAGTGTGCCAATAAGACGCAGTGCTTTGATATTTAAAAGCAGAACCATGACCACAACATTGATCGTTTTAAGTGTGTCATACAGACACATACACATTCTGTAGCTGCTCTCTTGGCATGTTATCACTCCAGGTGTCAGTCAGCAGTGACACATGGATTTCACAGGATGGCGCTGGGGTCAACAGCTTATTGGAAAGTTCCTGCCGAGGAGTCACTGAGGTCATTAACTTGTGTCAGGGCCAAGGACTGGTGGCTCCATAGTATGCTTAAACTCGCTCCCGCTGCAGCAATGTGGTAAACTATGAGCTGGAAATTCGCTAGGACTGCGCTAATGAGAATGACACGATTTATACAAGTGAACAGCAGTCACACACACACACACACACACACACACACACACTCACACATCCCCCTCTATACACAGACAGGCACACACACTCGTCTCTGTCAGGTCAGGGGTCAGGAGGACTCAATGAGGCTCCTCGCTGACAGCATATTGCTGTCCAGAGCCATCAGCAACTCCTGTGAGGTGAGGATTAACTCCGGATGGATTTGGGGAGCAGACTGCGCTACAGATAGCTGAAGTTACAATAAATTGTTGTGGATATACGTGTCACATCAACAGAGTCAGAAAAGGACTTCACTCTTACCAGAGCGAACAGAATGCCACCTCTTAGAAATATTTAACAACTGAGGAGAAACTAGTAGCCTAATATGAAAAGCACAGATATTGTAATATGAAGAGTTATGGCTTAATTATACACCTGTAGACAAAACCACAATTCACAAAGGAGAAACGTTATTAAAACTTTGACAGAGTATTCTTTCTGTTTTGGTGACTAATGATCCATGCCACACACTTGAGTGAAATTCCCGGCATGGCTGAGGCTTTGGCCGGCGGACTGTGAAGGCCACTGTGTGTCCACCTCCATACAGAGTGTTAGTTTGAGCGTGTGTGTGTCAATAAGGGCGGCAAATAACAATTATATTCATTCTCGACTCATCTGTTGATTATTTTCTCGATTAATCAGTTAGTTGTTTGGTCTATAAAATGGGGAAAAAGGTCAATCAGTGTTTCCCGAGATGACGTCCTCAATGTCTTGTTTTGTCCACGACTCAAATATATTCTGTTTACAGTCACAGAGGAGTAAAGAAACCATAAAATACTCACATTAAAGAAGCTGGAATCAGATAACTTCAAAAAAAAAATAAAAATCTTAAAATATGAAACCAATTAATCACTCACATCAAAATGATTGGCGATTCATTTAATAGTTGACAATGAATCGATTAATCTTTGCAGCTCTCGATGGCTCAAATCTCAAAGGTCCTGGCGATCACAGGAGGTCGAAGGTCACTGACACAGATATCATCAAAGTCCACAGAGTGTGCAGCTGTCCCAGCTGTACAGAAACCCTCTCCCTCTATGCAGCTTTAGCACTCTTAAGATAATGTCTCAGGCTCATTACAGTGACCCGGAGAGACACATGTCACACTATGTAACTAGATACCATCTGATGGATGTCTCTTTGAGTACACAGTTGCCCCTAAATCAGGACACGGAAGGATCAAAACCACCACACTGTGCCACGTCGTGCCACCTGCCTGCGCCAGTCAAACGGTGACACATCAAACATTAGCCTCTGATAGGAGGCACTCATCTGTGAAAAGATAAATAGTCTCCATAAAATAGTGCTGTGATAAACAACTGGAATCAAAGTCCCTTCGTTATTGAAGTATTACGGAATTAAGTGGAGTGTATCACTCAAGATTAGAGACATTAAAGAAAAGCGTTCCACAGAGGTTCTTTGGTCTAAATGGCTGAATTTCTCTGTGAAGGTGGATTTGAAACGGCTTATTTGACAAACTTTTCCTCAGAGAACTTCATCAAATGAGCTGCGTGCTCGCTGTCAATGAATCTAATCTCCACCTATTTGATTGATCACACTGTGGTGCTACAAGTTTTAGATGTAATTGGAATCCAAGGCAGGTTTATGCAGAGAGGGATCCACTTCCACATATCCTCAGCTGTCACTGTCTTTAGAGTGCCATTGTGACTGGATGACAGATTGTCAGGGTCCTCAGCCAGACAGCTGTCTGAGAGAAAGGGGCTCGGGGGAAGCAGCGAGGAGCATTAGATTCTTGTCTCCTCAGCAGTCAATCCTCATTGTTTATATTTCTGGTCATTGCTGTACAACAGCAAGTAAATGCTTTTTTGATATAATACACTTCTGTTTAGATCTTAGGTCTTAATTTCTTTTTGTTTAGCTTCGGGGCGCCTTGATCAGTGATAACAATATATAGAATGTAAACCAATTTACTAGTAGATTGCACAAATCTCCCTGGAAGGGCCCAAAAACAATAAACAATAAAAATACAGCTGGAAGATGCAGTTAACTACACCATAAAATAATATAGGACATATTGCATTATGTGAACTTTTTGGAAGTTATAATTCCTCATGAACACTTTTGTCTCTACTGTCCAACTACAGATAGCAAAGCCATTGTGGATGGGAATCTAAAGCTGATCCTGGGTCTCATCTGGACTCTCATCCTCCATTACTCTATCTCCATGCCCATGTGGGACGACGAGGATGATGAGGAGATTAAGAAGCAGACGCCCAAACAGCGCCTGTTGGGCTGGATACAGAACAAGGTGCCCCAGCTGCCCATCCACAACTTCAACCGTGACTGGCGGGACGGCAAAGCCCTGGGAGCTCTGGTCGACAACTGTGCCCCTGGTAAGAAGTGTGTAGTGGCATCAGCTGAGTCCACAGGCCGGGTGGAGTAAGTGCTGAGTCAGAATGCGTGCCGTGCTTGTTAAAAGGCTTGTTGTATAGCCGTTTTCCTTGGTTGCCATGGAGGCTGGGGTCAGGCATGTGTCAGTCAGCGTGTCTGAAACAGTATCACCTCCTCAGGAGATTTTGTCTCCTTTGCTCCTCATCTAGAAATACGGGCTATATATCTCTCTCACATACACACACACACACACACACACACACAGACACACACACACACACACACACACACACACACACACACACAGACACACACACACACACACACACACACACACACACACACACACACACACACAGACACACACACACACACACACACACACACACACAGA
>CALSCE010009442.1:7832785-7912597 GCA_943593645.1 Bovichtus variegatus
ACACACACACACACACACACACACACACACACACAGATTCAGATGTCAGCCAGTGTAATTTGTCTCTGGAGAGCAGGTAGTGTCAGTGGGTTGTAGAGGGGTTGCTGATGGCCGGGGGACATCCCTGCCAGCTGTCCCACAATGACTGAAGCACTCCCTCTCACTGTTTCGGGCCCTGAGGCCCAAGCCCAGCTTTAGTGTTTATAGCCATGCTGCTACACAACACCCCCAAATTTGGGCACCATTCCTCCTCCTCTGTCAAGAGGGATGCTTGGCTCCGCATCAAAATGCAGAGTTATCTATCACAGGGAGGTGCCTAAGCCACAGATCCAAGGACCACGAGGTCACAGTTTGAGTCCCTGCCAGTTCAGGCTTCTGCTTGAAAAGCTGAACATCAGAGAGTGCTATCCTATCTGTGCTTCACAGAGCTAAAGGTGGAGGAGTAGCAAGAGGAGTGTAGAGCTCCGAGTTTAACTGTGTTTATATGAGCCATTGATCTGCGGAGACGCATCTTTCAAACACTGTGCTGCAGCGCTGACCATACAAGGCTCTGTTGTTTCATCAGCTATTACCAAACAGTGGGGTAACTGACGAAACTCGCTCTGTTCTAAAACACAGAGGCTCTGCTTTCAGTTCAGATACAAATGTAAAAAACAAGTTGTTGGCCAGACCAGTAGGAGACAAATATTTTATCTGAGAGCAGACAAAGTTTGTATATTCAGTATTTTCTTATTCAGCCATAGCATATGTCCGACTCCTTTGGTTTTACACTGATGTTGTATTAAGCATATGTGACTCTAGTTTTACTCGAGAGCTGACATCACTTTGAAGATCACAGATGTCCCATGACAACATGGTGGAAGGCCCACCCTTGACCCTCATAACTGACAGCTCTACACTACTCCCTTGCAGATGCATGTTAACTCAACCCTGTTAATACTGTGGGCCAGTGTCAATACTAATTGGATAAAAGTATTCTATGGTGTGCCCGTATGGGCCTGTTGAGTGGGTAGCCACTGCATCAGCAACACTAATCCAATTTAGGCATTAGCAGCATGGAGGAGGCTAGCTTTAGCCACAGTGAAAGTGCCAGAGTGTCTCGAGCGTTTGGACACTGAGAGACCTTCATTGTCCCACATAGTGGGTTCACAGGAGCAGAGCAGTGTGGGTAAGGTCATGCGATGTTGTAGTTTGAGGTGTTAGACAGATAGTAGTGACAGCCCAAGTGGCCTTATTATAGCAACAGCTGACTGCATTTCTCTGTGCAGAATTGTCTAATCTTCCTGTTCGTGTTCTGTAGGTTTGTGTCCTGATTGGGCAGAATGGGACCCAAACCAGCCTGTGGAGAATGCCAGAGAAGCCATGCAACAGGCTGACGACTGGCTGGGTGTGCCTCAGGTAAGATGCATGATAGATGGCAGTCACAAAGTGCTGTTTAGTTTGCTTTAGCTCAGCTGGGTGTGGTAGATCTCACAGAAAAACAAGATAAGGAGGTGTCTTTTTACTGTCAGCTGGCAACATAGTTTACTCAGTGGATTAGACGTTCAGCAAACACCAATTATTTCCAAGCAATTAAAAGCAATCACCAAGACACAGTTGCAAATTAAAACACACCACATGTACAATACACCTGTGAAGTAACACTGAACTAAAAAAAGGCAGTACTGTGTATGAAATGGAGCCCAGTGTTTTACAGGAAGATCATGCTGGAGGGTCTCATGAAATATTTATTACCCATCTCACTTCTAATATTTTCATTTACTTCATTGCAGCTCTCAGTATGTGATTTTTCAGAGTTTTATTAAGTAGGTTTTTGAATTTGTGGAGGTGTGAGATTTCTGAACACCTTCCGAGCCAGCCTCTGAAGCAGAGGTGTATCAGAATAACAATGTGAACAGAGCCAGAGTGCAATATTTCCATCCCCATTTGTAAGACTGTGAGTCTTCGTATTGTAATGTACTCTATGCAGGTTGTTTACTTGTTTGTCCAAGGCACGGGGTTAGCTGTTCTCCATGAGGCTTAGCATTGGTGAGATAGCCGGGGGGTGTATGTCATGTATGCTGGCCTGGGGGCTGGAGTGCACTGTGGTGGTGTTAAGGAGATGTGGGAAAGGTCTGGCTCAGGATAAATCCCCCTGGCTAGCTTATTGAGGGCAACAATCCTTAACCCTGCTGTCCTGGGGTTAAATATAAACAGTGTGGAGCGTGGCTTTGTGCCACGCTGTGATAGACAGGCATACAATTGCTAAGGAGTTAGAGGTGGGGGAATAAATAAATGTAATCCTTATTAAATCCCATTGCACTATGCTTAATAATGGAAAGTTGTATAAAGAGTCAACCACAACCTTCTTACAATTCACAAGGCTGTCAGTTTGAATATAAAGTAGGATATGTCAAGGCTGTTGCAGGATGTTGCATATAAACTGAGCTTTACCCTTTATGTTAACTATACTTTTCAATCCAAATGCAGCGCACATTATTAACCTCAGATTTGCTGGTTGTCTGCCTGTGCTGCAGGTGATTGCCCCTGAGGAGATTGTGGACCCAGATGTGGATGAGCACTCAGTGATGACCTACCTGTCTCAGTTCCCCAAGGCAAAGCTGAAGCCCGGAGCTCCTCTCAGGCCCAAACAGCTTTTCCCAAACAAGGCCAAAGCCTATGGACCTGGTGGGTAGCCCGACAGTAGCCATGAACACCTGCACGGTTTACAACAGTTCATGTGAACAGTATGAACGTGTTATGAATACTGTTCACCTACTTAGTCCTGAATAACAAAGCAGTGATGTGAGGCAGCAGTACCACACAGATACCTTGGGGATAACACAAGCATCTTAGTCTCACTCTGTTAGGAAACTTTTTAATACTTTTTTTGTTGGTGTGCCACTGTGTTGCAGAATATATCACCACACCCTGTGTCTCTGTATTTACATTACAGGTATTGAGGCTCATGGCAACAAGGTGCTGCAACCAGCTGTGTTCACTGTGGAAACTCTGGAAGCTGGCAGTGGTGAGGTCCTGGTCTATGTGGAGGATCCTGAGGGACACAAAGAGGAGGCACGTTATACCCAGATCGTAGCACGCAGCCTGTTAGCCATCTCAAATAATCCTGCTAAATTACTCCTTTTTGCATCTAATCCTTAATCTAAGCCTCTCTTACGTTGTCGTCTTATTCTCCAGGCTAAGGTTAAACCCAACAAGGACAAAAACAGAACCTACACTGTGACCTATGTTCCTAAAGTTGAAGGTGTTCACAAGGTAAGAGCGAGACCCCACATCACTCTGCACAACACGGACACAACACTCTATTTAAAGATGTCTTAACTTTGTCTTGTTGTTTTTCTCTTTAGGTGAAAGTACTGTTTGCTGGTCAGGACATTGACAAGAGCCCCTACACAGTGAATGTAGCGAAGGATATGGGCGACCCCAGCAAAGTCCATGCCAGGGGACCGGGTCTGGATAAAACAGGCAATGTGGCTAACAAACCCACCTACTTTGACATCTACACAGCTGGTTAGTATGGAAAATACAACTACTTTACATACTGAAATGTATACATTTCAACAACAGTATTGTGATCTGATAAAAGCCTTGCAGTATTTTAAAACAAAGTCAAAAAGAATTACTGGAATTTTCTCAGAGAAACTAAACTAAACGGAGAATCTTTAACCTGTAATCATTTCCTGTCGCACTCAGGTGCTGGCAATGGCGATGTCAGTGTGGTAATCGTCGATCCTCAGGGCAAAAAGGACACAGTGGAGCTCATCCTGGAGAACAAGGGCGACAGTGTTTTCCGTTGCACCTATCGCCCCATGCTGGAAGGGCCTCACACCATCCACGTACTGTTTGCAGGCCAGGAGATCCCCAAGAGCCCTTTCACTGTCAACATCGCAGAAGGTGAGCCATCTGTCTGTGTTTTAAATTACTGTCAGGCAAATCAGATTTCTTATCATGCTGTTAACGTCAGGGTGATGTATCCATCACAATCTACAGTCATCTTTATTTCCCCTGGGAACAGCCACCCAGTATAGACCATAACCCTTCCTATCTGTCATTTTTAGCTCCACCAGTTGCTACTCCCTTGGGAGCTCCTCTGCAGATAGTCCCTCAGTCAGTGCACACACCTCCCGGAGCGAAGGGGGGGCAAAGGGTACCCCCCCAAAAGCCTGGCCGCCCAAGTTAGTATGGTTTGCTGGGAGGAGCCTGTGCCCATTGCTCAGCCAGATCCCCCCAAACCTTTTCTCTATGCCGCGCCCTGCAGATGCTATTCTGTGCTTTCTCTAAGAATAGGGTGCCGCGGCTCTATGCCGTGCTTGGTCGCCTGCAGCATCTTCTTGCGTCCTGCAGCTTGATGGTTTCGTTATGTTGAGAGATGAGATGTCATGTTGTACAAATAGTTTACAGATTGTCCACCTTTGCATTTCGGTCCACGTTCTTCTCTGTTAAATGTCTTCGCTTGTGCTGTTGACATGTTTGTTTTTATCAAGTCTAAATTTGCATCATCCAGCATTTGGTTTAAGCCTGCAGTCAACATTTGAGTGACTGACTGAAATGTTGTCAGATGCTCCCGCGATGCTTACAAAACTGTCAATATCCTATCCAGCATTCTGCACTGTGTGTTATATGTGCTGCAAAAAGCATCATTTTCATTTGCAGGTTCTGTCAGTCAAGCTTTAAGGAATCCCACCTGAATTTGATATTTGAATGTCTTTGCTACTAACATTGCTGTCAACTGCTGGCTACTCTCGGTTGCCGTTTGCTTTGCTAAATATTTCTCTCTTTCACACTTTTTGTTATTCCTTTCAGCAATTAACCCAAATGCCTGCAGAGCTACAGGCAGAGGCCTTCAGCCCAAAGGCGTGAGAGTAAAGGAGGTTGCAGACTTCAAAGTTTTCACCAAGGGAGCTGGCAGCGGATCGCTCAGCGTCTCAGTCAAAGGACCAAGTGAGTCAGACAGCTCGCTCTTCTTTGCATCACTCGTCCTCAAACTGTTTTACGATTATTCACTTTGTTTTTTGTTTTTTTTCTGAAGGACTCATAGGCATATGATAAACAAAATGCATAAATGTCTCTTTGACTTGATAAGAATCCATATTAACTGTATTATTCATCCTCAGCTGGAGCAGAGGAGCAAGTGAAAGTGCGAGATGCAGGAAACGGTGTGTATGATTGTGAATATCACCCACTTAAGCCGGGTAAATACACAGTCAGCATCTCCTGGGGAGACCAGCCCATCCCACGCAGGTAGGGTCCTAATGCTGCCTCTAACTATTCCTTAACAATGCACATTCACATTTACGCTTGGTAATATTGTGTTGTCCTGTGTGCCGCAGCCCCTTCGAAGTGCAGGTGGGCGAGGAGGCAGGTTTTCAGAAGGTGAGAGCCTGGGGTCCTGGTCTGAAGACTGGCATGGTTGGAAAATCGGCTGACTTTGTGGTAGAGGCCATCGGCACTGAAGTTGGAACTCTAGGTGAGTGGTGTGAAAGTGATACGACCTCTTACAGACGAAAGGTGGAAAAAAAGAAAAAGTATTCTGACTGTGAAATCTGAGCATTTTTAATTCTCTGGATGCTCAGGCTTCTCCATCGAAGGCCCATCACAGGCCAAAATTGAGTGTGATGATAAGGGTGATGGCTCCTGTGATGTCCGCTATTGGCCCACTGAGGCCGGTGACTATGCTGTCCATGTCATTTGTGATGACGAGGACATCAAGGACAGTCCTTTCATGGCCCACATCCTTCCTGCAGTCAATGACGTCTTTCCTGAGAAGGTCATTTCCGCTCACTGAAACGTATATCATATATATATATAAGTATAAAGCAGGTTGCCATTTTCTTAACAAAATACATTAAAACAACAACATGTTGCAGGTGAAAGCACATGGTCCAGGCCTGCAGCCAACTGGCGTCATCGTGAACAAACCGACCGAATTCACCATTGACGCCCGCATGGCCGGGAAGGGTCAGCTTAAGATTTACGCACAGGTATGGGTAGAGCACCAGTTTGTGAAAGCTTCATTTATAGGCACACGTCATTAATATTGCATGTACAGAGCAGAGCTGACATCCTTTTGTATTCACTAAGGACGCTGAAGGCACCAACATCAACATCAAGATCACTGACAAGGGAGACGGCACATTTCTGTGCGTGTACACCCCTGTCAAGTCCATTAAACACACCATCATCATCACCTGGGGGGACGTCAACGTGCCCAACAGCCCCTTCAGGGTAAGACACATGGCGAAGTACACGCACACATATATGATATATATAAATTATATATTATGCACTTAAACTTCAGTCAATTTTATAAAATGAGACTCCACCAATTATGGATGAAGTAAGAGGACTGCAGCAGTTGTACTTGAACCAACCGCTTTTTCCTCAAGTACACTGTGAATTCATTAGGTGCTGGTTGGAGAGGGTTGTCATCCCGACAAAGTCAAAGTCTATGGGCCTGGAGTGGAGAAGACAGGGCTCAAGGCTAATGAGCCAACATACTTCACGGTGGACTGTGGTGAAGCTGGTCAAGGTGAGCATGTACGAGGAGATGGTGTGGGCGGTTACAAAAACCCTTCTGAGTTTAGTTGACTCTTAGTAAACATTAGTGCTACATCATGTGGGTTGTTGAAAAATATGAAGCAAAGAATGAACAGAATAAGTCAATCTGCGTATTTTAGCTGACAAAGTTGAGGTAAGTTATTTGAAATGTACTTGAAATAAAGCTCTAGGCAGAAGAGGCGACTGCTTATATTTATTCAGATCATCTATTTTTGAATCACCTTCTTGAACTATGCTCATTGCTATGCACCATTAGGGGACATCAGCATTGGAATCAAGTGTGCCCCAGGGGTGGTTGGCCCCGCCGAGGCAGACATCGACTTTGACATCATCAAGAATGACAATGACACCTTCACTGTCAAGTACACTCCCCCCGGTGCAGGCCGATATACCATCATGGTGCTGTTTGCTGACCAGGTAGGAATACTGTTTCCAGTGCAAGAGGGACTGATTTATGTAGAGTATTCCACATATTCTTCTAGAGTGAATTTTATTTTGTCATTTCTTATGATCATTTTATGATTGGCTTTGTCAGGAAATCCCGATCAGTCCATTCAAAGTCAAAGTGGATCCTTCCCATGATGCTGGTAAAGTGAGAGCAGAGGGCCCCGGACTCAACAAGACAGGTGAGATCCACTGACAACATGAACCGGTATTAGTATAAACACCAAGCACACCAAATGTATAAGTATTTGCATTGGTAGAACCTCTACAAGTACCCTTGTACCCTCTACAATACTTACATGTCATATACATGATTTGATTTGACTAGAATTGGCAGCGCTGACAAAACATGTGTGTTTCAGGAGTGGAGGTGGGCACTCCAACCCACTTCACCATCTACACAAAGGGAGCTGGCAAGGCCAAGCCTGAGGTGCATTTCACAGCGCCAGGCCCAGGAGAGGCGGTTCGTGACTTTGAGATCATCGATAACCACGATTACTCCTACACTGTCAAGTACACGGCTCTTCAACAGGTACAGCAGTCCTCTGTTTGAAGCCCCTTACAGAGATTATTCATAATAATGCGCCTCAAATGAATCAGTATGTATATTCCCTTTGTCTCTTTTCAGGGTAACATGACAATTTCAGTCACTCATGGAGGAGATCCTATTCCCAAGAGCCCCTTCCACATCACAGTGGCACCACCTCTGGATATTGGAAAGGTGAAAGTGGAGGGATTAGACACCAGTAAGTTACAAACGCTAAACACTATACTCTTGCATTTACCATGTACACAAAGTTAATTGCAGCAGTTTAAGTGTTTGCTGTTAATCTTTCTTGCAGAAGTGGAGGTTGGAAAGGATCAGGAGTTCACAGTTAATACAAAGGGAGCTGGTGGGCAGGGCAATGTGGTTGTGAAGATGACCTCACCCTCAGGCCGACCAATCCCATGCAAGCTGGAATCAGATAAAGCCAAAGGCACTCACAGTGTGAAGTATATTCCCCCAGAGGAGGGGCAGTACAAGGTTGATATCAGCTATGATGGCAACCCGGTGATGGGTAGCCCCTTTGGGGTTGAAGCAGTCATGCCTGCTGATCCTTCGAAGGTAAAAGTTCATGAAAGCTGCATGAAGTTCTACACTGTGTTCATACTCGAGGCTCATGAAACATAACATACAAATATTTGATGTTTTCTATATCACATCTCAAAAACTGACCTGACTGTTGCATCACAGGTGCGAGCCTTTGGCCCAGGCCTGAAGGGAGGCATTGTGGGTAAACCAGCTCCATTCACTATTGACACAAAGGGAGCTGGTGCAGGTGGGCTGGGCCTGACTGTGGAGGGTCCCTGCGAAGCGAAGATTGAGTGCCAGGACAACGGTGACGGCACATGCTCAGTGTTCTACCTGCCCACTGAGCAAGGGGAGTATGCCATCAACATCCTGTTTGCCGAGCAGCACATCCCCGGCTCTCCCTTCAAGGCTGCAGTGCGCGCAGCCTTGGACCCCGGCAAGGTGACGGCTAGCGGGCCGGGCCTGGAGAAGGCCAAGGCAGGCGAACCAGCGACCTTTACTGTGGACTGCACCCGGGCAGGCGACGCCGAGCTCACCATTGAGATTGTGTCAGAGACCGGGGCTAAGGCTGAAGTGCACATCCAGAAAACTGCAGAGGGGACCTTCTCCGTTACATACATCCCACCCTTCCATGGCACACACACCATCACGATCAAGTATGGTGGCCAGATGATTCCCCAGTTCCCCAAGGTCCTGCAGGTGGAGCCCTCTGTGGACACCAGCGGGGTGCATGTCTATGGGCCAGGAGTGGAGCCCAGAGGTAACCAAGAACCTAAGATGAAAATGAGTTAGCGCTTCATGTTAGTCTTTTAATAAGCGTAGGTTATGTTCTAAAGAATTAGTTAATTAAGTGATTAGTAAATTGTTAGAAAAGCAATTGAAAGTCATTTAACAAGCAGAATGCCCAACATTTGCTGGTTGCTTTTCTCAATGTTTGTATCATTAGAATTCCAATTTTGCTTTTGGACTGTGGTTCTGAAAACAGGGAGGTCGTAAAGGGCTTTTTACAGTATTTTCTGATGTTTTATAGACTAAACGATCAATTGGTTAAATAAATGATCAGACAGATTAATCAATAATGAAAATATAGAATGTTTAGTTGCAGCCAGAGTATATACTATTTAAACTAGTTCAGAAACAGCTCTTAAATCCGTTACAAGGATTTATAATGTCAAGTCTTTAATATGACTGAGGCCACTTGGTCTTGTTTCTCTTCGGCAACAAATCACCTGAAGGGCTTTTCTGTTTCTAGGGGTCCTCAGAGAAGTGACAACACACTTCATCGTCGACGCTCGTGCCCTCAACAAGGTTGGAGGAAATCATGTGAAGGTTCACATAATCAGCCCCTCCAGCACCAACACGGAAACATACATCACTGACAAGGGAGACGGCACCTACAGAGTGGAGTACACAGCATTCGAGGATGGTAGGAGTAAAATATTACTTCATTTCATTTAACAGCGTTAGTCACACAGCTGCAACACTAACATTAGCAAACCTAACCTGCTGCAGATAGATAGAGGGTTTTAGTTATAGGCAGGCTGTCTGAACGAGAGCATACAGACAGTCACTAACAGGTGTTTGTGTTGGGTGCCATTCGGGAATAAAGCAGGATAGTGGTAAAAGAAAAAATGAGAAAGAGAGGAGTATAAATACAGAATGATGCAGTGGAGCAATAATGTGAGGGGCAGAGAGCAGAGAGGCAGACAGGCTCTGTTTTATAAATAGTGTGCTCTTGAACAGAATCTCTTAACCAGGCAGGTATTTGTGCTGAAGGCTGCCTGCACACAGCTATACAGCAGGGGAATGACAGGGGATATTATTAGAGACCTATAACACAAAGCAAAGAGATCACAGAGCACTTCACCACCACCAGACGTGCTCTAATATAGCAGTGCTGCTGGGAATCTGGCATATAGGCCTACTGAGAGGGCTCTGTCAGAAAAATGTTGTAACAGAATAATGAATAGGGAACAGATGTAATGCCTTGTATGTTCAACAGAGCGTTTGCACGCTAGATGGCATCTTTTTTAGATAAACAGATGTTTATCTCCCTAAAAGGGAATTTGTCTGGCTCATAATTAAAAGCAAGCGGCAGTAACAGAAAAACATTTGTTTGCTTTGCAAACATTCAGGCTGGGAGGTACAGTATGGCATCAGACGTTGAACTGTTGTATCGCTTTGTGCGCAGGAATGCATCTGATTGAGGTGCAGTATGACGACGCGCCGGTGCCCAAGAGTCCCTTCAGAGTGTCGGTGGTGGAGGGATGTGATCCGACACGGGTCCGTGCCTTTGGACCAGGTCTGGAGGGAGGGATTACCAACAAGCCCAACTGCTTCACTGTGGAGACCAGGTACTGTTGGGTCACATTTAACCTTAATCCTACCACCTGGGGTCCCCGCTGACCCCAGAGGTTTACTTTTTCTCATATCTGTCAGGTGCATTATTTTATCATTCTTTTTTATATGACTTTATCAACCAATTTGTTCCCAACGACCCATAGTACAGTATATCCCATATATCGTTTTACCGATTATTGGTTGTTTTTTTATACGCCAATGTCTTTGGGTCCTGAGGCACCCCAATCATAATAATTCGACCTGTGCCGCTTTAATAGATTATTATTTATTATAGCTCATGTTTGACATGGGTCCTAATTTAAAGTATCATACACCATTATGGAGGTAGGGGAAGTCTGCTGGACAGACACTTATGCTTGTTTTACACAATATCCAAATTAACTGTAAGTTTCCTAAAATAATAATAATATTTTTTTTCAGATGAAATAAATTGTATTACTAATAATGTTTTTTGGAGAAATAAGAAATAATTGTTTCTTACAGTAGTTTATTATTGGGGTTCCCAGGGAACCCAGTCGAGTCCTTGCATGTTAAATATCTTGATAGGATGAGGGTTAAAGGAGACATTTGTGGGAACTTAACTCAATAATATGCAATTAAATAAAAGCGTTGGCTTCTCTCTCAGGGGTGCTGGTACAGGAGGCCTGGGCCTGACCATCGAGGGAGCATCAGAGGCAAAAATATCCTGCAAGGACAATAAAGATGGCAGCTGCAGTGTGGAGTACATCCCCTTCACTACTGGAGACTATGACGTCAACATAAACTACGGAGGTCACCCCATCCCTGGCAGTCCGTTCCGTGTTCCAGTGAAGGACCCTGTGGATCCCACCAAGGTGAAGTGCTCAGGCCCGGGTCTGGGCACCGGAGTGAGAGCTCATGTTCCTCAGACTTTCACAGCAGACTGTACCAAGGCTGGACAGGCTCCACTGGATGTCAAACTCTATGGCCCAAAAGGTGAGACCATACCGTTTGACTTTGAACACCTCTTGCCTACTCTTAGCCGACAAAATAATAACAAGTTCATATGATTGTTTCAATAATGTCCTATTTCCAGGTACTGTTGAGCCAGTTGGTGTGAAGAACAACGGCGATGGCACCCACACAGTTCACTACACCCCAGCCCAGGATGGCCCTTACACTGTAGCCGTCAAATACGCAGATCAGGAAGTCCCACAGAGGTACAGTATGAGTTTTAAAAAAGAAAAAAAAACACCAAACCAGGCAGTATGTGCAGATATATATGTCTTAATTAATGTTTCGCTCTGTCTGTCTGGATTTAAAAAAGTGTAGCTCAGCAAATTTTCTGGCTGGGTTTAGTAATTACACTTGATATTCTCTCCTTTTGCCACAGTCCATTCAAGGTGATGTCTCAGCCTGGGCATGACGCCAGCAAGGTGCGTGCCAGTGGTCCCGGTCTAGACACAAAAGGTGTGTCTGCAAGCCTGCCAGTTGAGTTCACCATTGATGCTCGTGATGCTGGAGAGGGACTGCTCACTGTGCAGATTCTGGTGGGTTCTGATACCTTTCATCATTAATCATTTTTCAACCATAAACCACCATTTAATATAACTTAATATCGTGTATTGACAGGACCCAGAGGGCAAGCCGAAGAATGCAACCATCCAGGACAACAGGGACGGCACATACACTGTCTCCTATGTACCTGACTCTACGGGCCCCTACACAATCACCATTAAATATGGAGGAGATGAGATTCCTTACTCTCCATACCGCATCCAGTCCCTGCCCACAGGAGACGCCAGCAAATGTTGCCTCACAGGTAATAAACCCCCCCCACTGTGACTCATATTTATTCTAATGAATAAAAATGTATATATTCATATTCTAAATCTGCATTTTTTTTTCTTTCCAGTTTCTATTGGAGGACATGGCGTGTGTGAGTAACAGCGGCTTTGTTTTTATTTCTGTGACATATTGCTCGAATAATCCATGCATTGATGTAGCGCTTCTTACCCTTTATCCTTACTACCTCTCCCCTTCACAGCAAGTCTTCAGAAGCTGCAGACCTCTGAGGATACAGTTATCACAGTCGACGCCAAGGCTGCTGGGAAAGGCAAGGTGACCTGTAAGGTGCAGACCCCACAAGGGATGGAGCTGGACATGGATGTGGTGGAAAATCGCGACGGGACCTTTGATATTTACTACACAGCCCCTGAGCCTGGGAAATATGTTATCACCATCCGCTTTGGGGGACAGAACATCCCTAAGAGCCCCTTCCATGTGGTGGTGAGTAAAGGGGTGTTTAAACAGCTGCTAGAGCTGTGTGAAAGGTGCACTCTTGTGCTGACATTTAGTTGTATGAAACCCACCTATTTTTCTTCTCTCTGTATTGACAGGCCACAAATGAGCCAGTTGTTCCCCGCGATACAGTTGATCCTCTCTTCCGTCCTGTTAACTTCCTCGTCCCCTTCACGCCACAGCAAGGAGAAATCACAGGTGTGACAAACACCACTCTAAGTGAAAGACACACACACACACACACACACACACACACATATTTTTTAGGTTACTGACATTTCACCAAACTGCTGTCATTTCCAGGTGAGGTGCGGATGCCTTCAGGCAAGACTGCCCGCCCGCATATCACTGACAATAAGGATGGCACCATCACAATAAAGTACCAGCCCACAGAGAGAGGTCTGCACGAGATGGACATTAAATATGAAGGCAATCACATTCCAGGTCAGAAGCACACCATATAAGGAGGATGGGAAGCGGTTTTTACCTTTAAAAATAATCTTGATTTTTATCAAGGATGTTTTGCTCTCTTATTTCTGTACACGAAATGCGATTGATGCTATTCCCAGTTCTCAGTCTCGTCACTGTTTGCTAATGATTATATCCCTTACAGGAAGCCCTCTGCAGTTCTTTGTGGATGCTGTGAACACTGGAGTGGTGACTGCTTATGGTCCAGGTCTGAGTTACGGCATGGTCAACAAGTCGGCCACTTTCACTGTGGTCACCAAGAATGCGGGAGAAGGTACTATACCTCATTTCCCGAGTGATATTACATATTTCACAGTGGATTTATGGTAATGCAGTTTGTAACCCTTACTACACCGCAGAAAAGTACGAATCTGAGAGTGTTTTTCTCCATCTCAGGTGGTCTGTCACTGGCAGTGGAGGGTCCGTCTAAGGCCGAGATCACCTGTAAGGACAACAAAGATGGCACCTGCACTGTGTCCTACCTGCCCACAGCTCCTGGAGACTACAACATCATTGTCAAGTTTGACAACAAGCACATTTCTGGCAGTCCCTTTACTGCTAAGATCACTGGTGAGGAAATAAATCATTCCTCCCATAGACCGACTTTTTTATACGGTTTATGTTTATTTATAGCAGATGTGTTTATTATAAATCAGATTTAAGGGGTTGACAAACATCTAAAACCACCTTTTTCCATGTCAAGGTGATGATGCCATAACCAGGACATCACAGCTGAATGTTGGCACAGCGGCTGACGTGTCCCTGAAGATCGCAGAGACTGATCTGAGCTCTCTGACTGCCAGTATCAGAGCACCATCAGGCAATGAGGAGCCCTGCCTGCTCAAGAAACTGCCCAACAGACACCTGGGTGAGATATTCACTTGCCAGATAAACTAAATCACAGGAAGAGTAGAACATAGATAAGCAGGGTTGGATTCATTGAATGCATTTTGATTTCATTTCTCTGGATCTTTGTCTTGATTCTTTCCTTTTTTATATTCACAGGTATTTCTTTCACCCCTAAGGAGGTCGGCGAGCATGAAGTGAGCGTGAGGAAGAATGGCGTGCACGTAGCCAACAGCCCATTTAAAATCATGGTTGGCCAGTCGGAGATTGGCGAGGCCAGCAGAGTAAAGGCTTTCGGCAAAGGCCTGGTGGAGGCACACACTTTAGAAATGGCTGAATTCTTTGTGGATACAAGGAACGCAGGTAATAATTTAGAGACAAAATGTTCCACCTTTAAGGCAAGCACGGTTGGAAAAAATACAAAGGCAACACATACTATTTAAACTTCTCTCTACTTCTATTCTACCTTTAGGTTATGGAGGTCTAGCATTGTCAATTGAAGGTCCGAGCAAAGTGGATATCAACTGTGAAGATGTTGAGGACGGGACATGCAGAGTCACCTACTGTCCAACAGAACCTGGAAGTTACACTGTTAACATCAAGTTTGCAGAAAAACACATCCCAGGTTGGAATCTTTTACTTACTCACTCACATACAAAAGCATTTGACATCTTAAAAGAAAATAAATCTGTATATATTTTGTTCATTGTATGTGTGTTTTTGCCCTCCAGGAAGTCCTTTCACAGTGAAGGTGACCGGCGAAGGAAGGATGAAGGAGAGTATTACTAGAAAGAGACAGGCGTCTTCTATTGCCTCAGTGGGCAGCACATGTGGCCTTAATCTCAAGATCCCAGGTAAGTACAGGGGCCAGTCAGAAGTGGTTACAGGGCAGCGGTCAACCATCTTAAAAATAAATGCACTCCCATTTGTATTCTCACTGCTTTCTCCTCACTGTAGGAAACTGGTTCCAGATGGTTTCAGCTCAGGAGAGGCTGACCAGGACATTCACCCGCAGCAGCCACACCTACACCCGCACTGAACGCACTGAGATCAGCAAAACCCGCGGTGGAGAGACCAAGAGGGAGGTACGAGTGGAGGAGAGCACCCAGATGGGCGGAGGAGGAAGCCCCTTTAGAGATGTTTTTGGAGACTTTCTGGGCAGAGAGAGCCTCAGCAGCTTTGCTGGCATCACTGCCAGACCCGAGGGTGAGAGTCCAAATTTAAACCCAGTTTTTGAATGGGAAAATGCTTTGGATTAAACTATCAACTAAAGGCTATATGTTGTAGTGTTTTGTAACCAATAATATCTGTTATATATCCTGTGCAAATGTCTTGGATGTGTCTAAACGTGTCGTCCGTGCTGCTCTGCCTCATCCAGTTGAGAGTGGCTCTCAGGCCATGACGGCTCAGGTGACCAGCCCCGGTGGGAAAACGGTGGATGCTGACATAGTTGATGGAGGGAGCAGCACCTACAGTGTGCGCTTCATCCCCCAGGAAATGGGACCCCACACTGTCAACGTCAAGTACAGAGGCCAACACGTCCCTGGTAGCCCCTTCCAGTTTACTGTGGGGCCCATGGGGGAGGGAGGATCCCACAAGGTCCGCGCAGGAGGACCTGGTCTGGAAAGAGGCGTGGCTGCAGCACCTTGTAAGTTCACTCTGTGGGCGTGCTCTCACTGAGAAGAACTGTGTGTTTTCTACAAATATAATGGGTTTTTTTGTTTTTTTTTAATGACCAAAGTTTTTATTATTTTTCATGGTTTCAAACATCCCAACGCAATAAATGACAGAAAACAGCAATTAAGCCCAGAACCAGAACAGGATATTCACTAAGAGAGAAAGAAAATAGATAAACATGACAAAAACAACAACAAAAAGTAGTAATAAAAAATAATAATATTAATAATAATGAAAAAATATACATAAAAAGAAATAAAGAAAAAGATGAGTCAAGCTTGGTAGGTGCAAAATACTCACAGCGGTTACAACTTCAGGGGAATATCATAAGAAATCGGATTTTTCATATGGGGTGTGCCTTATAAATAATAATGAGATCAATATAGTATTTCCCCCATTTAGCATGGTACAGATCTATTGGTTCACCATCCTGTATGTCACCTCTTTATAGGCTGCCACTGGAATTCAACACAAGATTTTTAAATATTTCATGAAATGTTGAAACTTAAGATGAACCTTTGTTTCACCCTCTCTAGCTGAATTCAGTATCTGGACCAGAGAGGCAGGTGCTGGCGGTCTGTCCATCGCTGTAGAGGGCCCCAGCAAGGCTGAAATCTCCTTTGAGGACAGGAAGGATGGTTCCTGCGGCGTCTCCTACATAGTGAAAGAACCAGGTAAAGCTTTTGTCGCCCATGACTGTAGAATGTCCCCTTATTTGATTGTTTTCTTGTTTTCTGTCTCTAAACTGCTCAACTTTTCAGTAATTCTTCCATTCTTCCTCCAGTTAATATGATGGTGAAAGTAAATAACTCTCTCTCTCTCTGCCTCCCCAGGTGACTACGAGGTGTCAATCAAGTTCAACAACGAGCACATCCCCGACAGCCCGTTCATTGTTCCGATTGCTACACTGTCAGACGAGGCCCGCAGGCTCACTGTTACAAGCCTTCAGGTAAGATCACACACACACACACACACACACACACACACATACACACACACACACACACACAGTTGGCAAAGGCCACATTACTTTGTCGCAGGAAACAACCACAGACACAACACATGCACAGTCACAAAATATGAGGGTTAAACTACAGATTGGGTGTAACATAATGTCAGAGTGGCTGTAGATATTTTTGTCTAATTGCACTTTGCCCTTGAAATGTAATTGAATGCCAGTGTTGCAGCTATAAAACGGTGGTGCTGGCCAGTGATGAAGGGCTGGATTAACTGTGCCTTGCTAATGTGGGGCAACACAAGCTGTGCTATGTGTGGGCGGTCACCGAGTCTTTGTGATTGTGTTTCTGTCTGAGAGGGCAAAAGCAAGAAAACAGGGAGTGCAAGATAACGACTCCTTTATAGATACCTGTGACAGCTCACAATATTGCGCTCCTCACTTCACAGATGCTTGTTTTATTTGCTTTCACAGTTTCCATTACAATTGCCAACAATGCTCAAAACATATATTTTTAGATGACTGAAATGCCTCTTCAGAGTGCTTTCCTACCACTAGAAGCCAGGTGAAGTGCAATATCAGACCATCGTTTATAATGTCACACTACCTCTTATGTGAGGTAGGACAGCTCGTCCGCCTGTAGGGCAAAAACACTAAACGCCTCGCTATAAACTCTGACCTTTTCTGCCTCTCATACCCAACCGCTAAATCTATTCTAGTTCAGGCTTGATGAGTCACACACTTTGTGTCCCTCGAGGTTCGGGCACACACACATGCAGGCACATATATTCTGATCATATTCTTCCCTGTCTATTGTAGGAGAAGGACTTGAAGGTAAACCAAGAGGCATCCTTCATGGTTCAGCGCAATGGGGCTCGAGGTGTGGTTGACGCCAAAGTTCACACCCCCGCCGGCTCTTCCGAGGAATGCTATGTCACTGAGCTTGACAGCGGTACGCACCAACCTCACTCTGTAGTGCAAAGTAGACTTCATAAGACAGAAAATTCAGCTTTTAAAAAAAAAAACATTGGTAAGCATCATTTAGGAGGACTTTATCCACTTGTGTTGTGCGTTGTTTTCAGACAAGAATGCAATCCGCTTCATTCCACGGGAGAACGGAGTTCACGCCATAGATGTCAAGTTCAACGGATGCCACATTCCTGGAAGCCCCTTTAATGTGCGAGTGGGAGATCCGGGGCTGGTTGGAGACCCAGGCATGGTGACAGCACACGGCGCTGGACTGCAGGGAGGGACCACAGGTAGAAATCAGCTCCACCTCTACACATGTGTAAAACATTAGCTGATAATTCAGCATGGCTTCCTTGTGATTGTAATATCATGTGCCGCGATTGAGAAGTCTTTTCATCTTTTTCCGCATTCTAGGTGCACCCTCAGAGTTTGTGGTCAACACCTGTAACGCAGGCTCTGCCACTCTATCGGTCAACATCGACGGGCCGTCCAAGGTCAAGATGGACTGTCGGGAGTGTCCTGAAGGCTACAAGATCACCTACACACCCATGGCACCCGGCAACTATCTCATCACCATTAAATACGGAGGGCCACAGCACATCGTGGGCAGCCCTTTCAAAGCTAAAATCACAGGTCTGCTTAACAGTCTCTCTCCCATCTGATCCGTGGATCTTACATGACAAGTGTCTCGATTATAAAACAAATGTTCCTCTGAAAGAAGTGTGGAAGTCAAGAAAATGTTATGTCATCTTCGCTCATAGTGCGCAGTGTACATTTTACATAAAAGCTGTCTTTCTCTGGCACTACACTGATATAATCCTGCTGTCACTACTTGGTGCATACAAATTCCTTTTTTATTTATTAATGTGACATAAAAATACTTTCAAGAATGAGAAGAACTCCCATGAGTCTTGGAAGTTCACTTTATTCGAAAGTAGTATGAAATAATTTCCTTTTTTTGAGCTCAGGCAGTACTGACTGAGCCACGATGACATTAGATAACCTCTCTCTGTCTCTCCCTCTCCTACAGGAGCCCGGCTGTCAGGGGGACACAGCCTCCATGAGACCTCCTCTGTTTTGGTCGAAACAGTTACCAAGACCTCCAAAGTGGGCGGGGCCTACAGCTCCAGCTCCTCCTCTTCCACCACCTCAACAAAGCTGACATCTGATGCCAGCATGGTGGTTTGTCGTGGAACAGGGCTGTCCAAGGCTGTAGTCGGACAGAAAAACAATTTTACAGTGGACTGCAGTAAAGCAGGTGAGATGATCAGCCACATGACGACAAAAGACACAGACAGATATTACCTTCAAACACAAGTCAAGAATATTGATCAGCAGACACAAAACAATTAGCATTCATTAATTTGAGTTGTGTTTCGGGCAACCCGACCATGCCAGTATTCACTCTCCTTTTAGGTCTCTTTGGTCTACACCAACTCCTGAGGGAAATATCTGGCTTTTTAGGGAATAAATGCTCCATTATGTTCAGGAATCAGTTGGTAACTTTGTCTGGTGTTGACATTTTGTCAGTGCTTTTAACACTGAAAACGGCTTCCTGCTGATGCTGAAAACAATGAGTGAGAGTAAACAAAACATAAAAAAAAAATGCAGGCTTTGAAACCAAAACGAAGAGCTAAAAGACACCAAAATGTTGAGGTAGAGCTGATGTGAATTGCAGAATCGGGTGATAACTCTCTATGGGTTTGTCACTATGAGCCTCTTATATTATACTTAAAAAAATAGAAAAATAGAACACACACACACACATTATTATAAATCCCCTTCCTACTTCTCATCCAGGCACCAACATGCTGATGGTCGGCGTGCATGGACCCCAGGCTCCTTGTGAGGAGGTGTATGTCAAGCACATGGGCAACAAGCTCTATAACGTCACCTACACCATCAAGGACAAGGGCAGCTACACTGTCATCGTCAAATGGGGCGACGACAACATCCCTGGGAGCCCTTACAAGGTGGTTGTACCCTAAATGAACTGCACCAGAGCCCCGTCCCTCCCCCTCCGCTGACCCACCACCCTTTTTTCGTCAAGTGCACGCATCCATCAAACTCCCCGGTTGTTCCTTTCCGGCGCTGCTCTTTGCTCTTCTGCGGATTACAATATACTCAACATGCACTAAAACCTGCAAGGACTTTTGCTTACAGTTTCTAGATGACAGAATATCTATTGTGCCAAAGTTTTGCATTAACTCCAGAAGTGACATTTACAAGTATGCATCCACCTTCAGATTGAAGTAAAGGCAAACAGTGTGGTTTATGAGTCTTTGAGGGATTCTTTGCTCGGCCCATAACATTTCCTATCTCTGTTCTGTTGTGTTGTAAACAAATAGCATCATATATGAATGTTCAGAGAAGTTGGAGTAATCAACAGTATTAAAGTGTGATGCAATATGGTTTTGTATGGTTTAAGAATGAAATATTGACTTTGTTTTGTTATATTAACCTATTTTTGGTAAGTCTTTGCAGACCTAATAAAGATTTAATTGCTAACTTTCCAGACAAACATGATTGAATTTATTTGATTTCTCACAGTGCAGGCAGACCCTTCTCCATTTCAGCTGAAGGCATTTCTCACCCAAAGATTTTTGTAGTTTCATCATGCAGCTATTTTCTGACCACTGCTGGTTCTTCCGTCTGAGCAGCTGTCAGGATATATTCTCCTGATCAAAGAGTCTCCACTGAGTATCCGGCCAGTATCCTAATAGATAGATTTCAAGACTTTTAATATTTTGTTTCCCAGCTGGGTATCTCATGATACCTTTGACATCAATTCAACATTACTGATTAGTATTACACTGATGAAGCAATCAAGGACATTCTTCCACTCCTCTCATTTACATCCTGTACCTGTTCAGATGCAATCACAAGATGGCAGCATAGTCAAGCTCTCCTCTATATGTACAGCTCGACAAAATACACCAGAACAAAATCTCCATTGTTCCCGGTGAAGATTAACTACTCCATCCTTAACACAAGGGAGCCTGCGGAGCATAGAAACCAGAGGCATCAGCCTCCATTGTGTGTGTAATTAATCCTGTTGGATCAGAGATGGAACACAAGTGGTTTCTGTTGTGGCAGCTTCGTGGGGTGGGGGGGCAGATCCTGCTGAGGCTCAAATCAACCAGAAAGAAGGCAGTTCCAGCCTTTTGCTTGTGTCTGTCCCTGTGCATATGTGTGTGTCATGACTTGTGTCTCCTCCATGGCCTGTACATGTGTTCTGGATGTCCTCTGCGTGGACTACAGGCCTCAGTCCCACAGTGAGTCAACCACCCAGCCTCCACAAGCTGACACACACCAGTAGCACCAGTAACACTCTTCACAGAGAGGAGCCTATAATTAGGTGCTAATTTTCTCTGGTTCCACTGTGACATGATGCTGGGGGCCATGGCGAGGCAAGACAGAGCGAGCTGGTGCATTTGATGAACAGTGGCGAGATCTCGACTCCGGACCATCTGGCCAAGTGGCTGCCGCTGCTGCCCGTGCTGACGTTGGGACCTGGGCAGGTCACACCCACGTCAGCCTGCTCCTCCGGACCGGGACCCAGGCGTCTGTCCACCACAACATGTTTATCTCGAGTGGCTGCCAAGTGAATCACAACCGCGTGGAAGATACAGCTCCTCGCTATGCAGACAGCAAGCAGTCAAGCAAGCAGAGAGAGAGGAAGGGAGGAGACGGTGATGTGGGGGAGAGGGAGGAAAGGGCAACTAGAGTGTGGGAGGAAGAGAGGGAGAAAGATGGATTAGAGGAAGAGAATGGGATTAAAAGAATCCAGATGGAAGACTGAGAGACAGACAGGCATGCAGAGACACACACACAAAAAAAAAAAAAACAGAAACAGACAAAGCAAAAAACAGTACATTTGAAACAACTTAAAAAACACAGACTGCTCCAAAGTCATATAGAACATGTTAATGCAGTGGATAGCTTAACCTCAAAGCAATCATAAATGTTGGATTTAGTGAAATGGGTGATGACTTATTAATTCTTTTCTAAGGAGGATCAATGGGGGGGATGGGGGATGGGTTGCCACGGAGATGCTTCTGTCTCTCTTACATCTCTCTCATCCCCCATCAGCACCCTCTCTCGCACACACACACTTTCTCTCAGATATCTGGATTATGTTAAGAGTAAAATTGTGTAAAGGCATGCCCCCAAAAGCTTTTGAAGTTGGTTCTTTCAGGGCAAAAAAAATCTCATTCTCTAGCATGCCCCCTATCATGCTGACTCCTGCTCTCCTCTCTCTTTCCAACTACTCTGATCCAACCCCTCCCTCCCTCCCTCCCTCCAATTTAATTTTTCCTCCCTCTCTCTAAATTCCAATCAATCCAAGCCTCTGCAGATCCAGTGGTTTATTTCTCGTCTCACTTCTCCTGTCACCATAAGCCTCGTTCCCGGGGCCTGCTTCTTCTACCTTTGACCTTTATTTATCAATGCAGCCAGTGACTTCAACTCAAACATAAATCCCTATAGATTGGGTCACAAGACACTGACGTTCCTTGAAGCAGATAAAAAAAAAGGAAAACTTCCATGGTTGAGCAAGCAGACAAACAAACAGCTAAACGAATGTTTGCACAAACAAATGGATAAATGAATGGACATGTAGAGAAAGTGGAGGGAGGGATCGTTGTAGGAATTCATCCATTCGGTTTTCATCCGTGCCCCAAGGCCCTGGTATGTAATTGCTTCATGCATAGTTGATACACTGCATAATCAACCAAATATACTAGATTTTGTCTGTGTTGTGTAGAGGGCTGCACTCCCATTTGCAGGCCATTGGTGAAGTTTAGATTCAATAGGAGGCGTCTTATAATGGAAAAGTTCATATCTGAGTGCTCATCTCTCCCCTTTAGAATGGACAGATATACACAGGACCAATGAAAGGTATGCTGTCCCGTGATTGTATCAGGAACATGTTGTGTTTTATTCATATAGAACAAAGATGAAATATTCATACCGGAGTGTTGTTGCTATGCTTTCTTCTGTGCCTCTAACCTCTCATGTACACAAATCCTGATTAAAAATCAGACGGACTATGACCGCAAATTGGTTCACTTCGCGTAGGAGCGTAAAAAAACAATGCAAATGGAAGGAAGGAGGTCCCACTGGGCGTGAGCAGATTGTGTTCATGCAGCATGCAAATGCATGAAGCATGAAGCTGGTCCAGCCTATCTCAACCCGGTACAGGAAAGCTGAACATGCTGCACTTTATAGAGGGATGGATTTCGGTTGATGGAAGCCTCAGACGAGAGACGCATGCCAAAGACTGCCCCAAGATAGCACTTTCACCCTTGCGCCAAAGAGCAAGCACACATACACAAGATCACAAACATTTTCTCTCACAGACGTGTACACACACATAAGATTGACCAGCCATTTATACTCACAGGCACACACGCCCAGGCAGCATGGCAAAAGAAAAGAAAACAGCATGTGACGAAATGGTTTGGCTTCATGAGGTGAGTGAATAGCAACAGGACGGGGAAGGAAAGCCTTTCTTTTGTCTGAGAAAGGTAGGCTCACACTTCTTTTTGGAGCAGCAGGGTTGTGTCAGGGGCAAAGTCCCCATGTCTCCAACTCTAATTGGAGCGTATCCCTCTGCCCTGTCCCTATAACACTAAGGTGGAAGCAGGATGCTGTGCTAATGGATACCCCCCCCTGTGGAGTGCTTGTCCTTGATTTGCTGCGTTGACGGTGGCCCACGCTGAGGGTAGACTGCAGATTAGAGGCAAATCAGAAGATTTGTTTGTCCTCTCCAAGCGGGACGGGACATTCAAGGAGAGAGACCAGCCATGGCTGTGATGGAGTGGGTGGACCGCTGCGACAGATGTGTGTTAGTGTGACTGATGTGTTCTGGGTGAGCAGGCTGTGCTGGGTCACCGACACCTGGAGAACAAACATAAGCCCGTCCAAGAAATGCACGGGAATACTGATGCTGTGTTTGCTTCGATCAATGTCCAAAAGGCAAACAGCTGAGCCAAAGGTAGCTTTTTCGCGATAACACCTCTGGTGAAGATTTAGGAGAAGATAACGATGTTGTAATTACCTGTGCGAAATTGGAACTGTGGATGCTCAATGAGCTATAAACAAGGTTACTCTGGTCCCCTTGGGGTAATTGTTTCAAAAGCCTGCAACAGTCTGGTCCAGTGATGGCGAAATTGGAAGGGGTGGTATCCTGTAATTTCTCAGATCACTGAAGCATGTCCTGTGTGTGGGTTGAAACTCGGGCTGATTTTAAATGGAGGCATAACTTTTTGTTCCCTCTTACTGTAAGAGTCAAAGTCATTGGTCCCCATCAGCTTTTAACCTAGAGATGATAGGGGCCTGTGGGTCACTGAGCACCAACATGCACTGCTTTTTACATTTCAGTGAGTATGCCAATTCCTATTTAACAGTATTTCTCCAGTCATGGCCACAGTGCTTCTATGAAAACATGTTGTATTAGAATATGTGCACAGGTGGTTAAATCTATGTTCCGTCGGATAGAAATAGCTCGGTTGAACAGAAATACATCCTATTAGATGCTCCTTGCAGATGGGCCGTCTGTTACCATTAGCATAATGTAATTCAGGGCACACTCACAGAAATTCACTAATTCATCACAGCATCAGGCCAAGCTAAACAATGCGGTGGCCCCTGAGCTTTGAAAGGGCAACATGATTCCAAATATTAGAGCAGTTTGACTGTTTACAGCCTCAACAAGAGCTGATCTTAATTGTTGAATTTCAATACAAGCAGCTGCATTGCATGGTGAGATGAAGTGTCCGTCATGCTGGCTTGACTGTAGGAAAAGCTGCGAACTGACAAGTTATCCCTCTGATCTTTGTATCTTACTTCTCAGCCAACATCAGACTATATAATGGTAATGGTGAAATTCCCAGCCACGGCCTGATGCTGTGATCTCTCTCTGATTTACATTCCTTCTCTGCAGTTTGTCCTTTGTATCTGACTCACTTCTCACTTCAATGCATGCATCTGTGGGAGAGCCACAGAGCTTTTTTTTATTTATTTTTTTTATCAAAGTTTGATTATAATACAGTCACTCCCTTTTAAATGTACCAACCAAACACAGCACAGTGTTCACTGTAAGATTGAAAGATGAGAGGAATCACAATAAATGTGCTGCAGCAAATTAATTCTGGGAATGTCTTTTTTGACTGCTGTATGAGAAAATATAATATAATGCATCATTGCCGTGTGCAAAAGTCGTAAGGTGTACATAGATTAAAACGCCCCCACAGATGGACACACACACATGCACGCACAGGCACACACACACACACACACACACAAGTTATTTAATCAGGATTGCTTCAAAATGCATGCGTTGCAGGCACTCTGTCTTCTAGACGCGCTCTCAGCTATTGATTAATAATGTGTTGCTTACATTATTTAGAATCTTTAAACTGGATGCCTCTTTATTATCATGCATATTACATTATCATATAGGTTCAGGCCACATTAGTGTCTTGTAAAATCATACCAGGCCCCATGAATTTAATTAAGCATGTTGTCTTTAGTGTGTGTGGGATTGCTGCAGGCTACTCATGAGGATTATGTCCAGGAATGTCATTAAAATGTTGTGTACATCAGACATCCATTGTCACCATCAGATACATACAATAGACCTGTCATTACTCGAGAGTGGAACGATAACGGTGGAAGGATGTAAAGTATGACTTAATGGAGAGATTGGAGGACAAATGTGATGACAGAAATAATCATGACTGATCATCCTAGGAAAAAAATCCATGACCATTTAATGAAAGCATGCTCTGCTCCATATACGGGATCCTATAGTTACTGCATCAAATATCACATGGTGACATTTACATAGAAGGTGTGAGACGATACTGTGCCTATGAGAATCATTAAAGTTACAGTCCGCAATTTTTTTAATCATATAAACTACAGGCATTTGCCGCAAACGGAATTGCTGATTTTAAATGAATGATTAAAAATGCTATTTGTTTAGAGCTGATTATGAAAATAAAATATTACATTACATTACATACTTAATTTACATTTCCGGTGCGTTAAGCACCTTTCGGCTCCTTGCTTTGTTTTTTTTTCTTTTTTCTACTCCACTACCACTTGCTGACTGCTCAGCACCAAACAGCCAACAGGTAAAGTTAACGACTGCTGCTGAACATCCACTAACAAAGGCCGCACCATCTGTACTGTACAAAAAGAGTTTTAGTTGGACTGGCTGGAGAATGTGTGAAAGGTTGGGTGAGGGTTATGTTCGATGGGATGAAAGGGAGTCGCTGGCATGGAGATGGACGGAGTCGTGGTGTGGATCGAGAGTCTGGAACCCCGGGGGTTGAGTGGGGGCACGTCGCGATGGGCTTCGTGCTTCATCGCCCCCCCCAGGGTACAAATCCAGGATCTTCATGTTGTGTGGAAATGGTGCCAACCACTGAGCCAACATGCTCACTCTGCTGAGAGGGGAGAGAGGAGAAGAACAGCCAACACATTCGCCTTAATAACTTTATAAGGTGAAAATGTGTCAGTGTTGTGATTACATATTGTTCCACTGCCCCGAGTGGCAAAAAAACATCAGTCATTTCTCCTTTATGTATCAACATTAATTCCTTATCACAAAAAGAGAGACGTTGTCATTTTTAGTCTTACAGATGCCAACTCCTCCTGTTTATCCTGTCACGGCAGTCGACTTTATAAGGCACAATAACATGGATCAAGGAGGTAATGTGATGTGGATCAGCCTTGAATTTCATTTACAACACCAGGAGCCTCATTGTCATGTGCATACATTGGCCCTGTCCCTGACCAACATTTAAAGGAGGAGGGGTTAGGGAGAGCTTACCATTATGCTATTATTCCCAGTGTGTCCTGGTAGCCTAAATACTTTAAATCCAGGAGAAAAAAGACATAAATTAATCTGGTTCATTCAAATGGGATAATAAATCCTTTGTAATAAGCATTGTATACAGTATATAAGTGAGTGGCAGCCTGTCTCCTGGCCTCTAGGTGTGTTAGAGAGAAGAAGAAATGAGCGAGAGAGAGGGAACATATGTGCTTGTGTGCTGATGTGAATGCCCATGTGTGCATGCGTTGTCTGTTTATGTGTTTATGGATTTGTAACTCCAACGGGGGATACAATTTTGTCTGTTGTGATCCAGTCCCAGCTGTGTCTCATTAACTGCTGTCATTTTAATCCTCTTAGTCAAATCCCATAATTTTGTCCATCAACAAAAACATAAGCAACAGGGCAACGATTAAGCTACCCAGTTTCAGCCTTTCAAAATGGAGGAAGTCTAGATAGAGTCAACAGTAGTTCAGTTACATCCACCCTGATCTTATGTAAAACAATCGGGAGGCCTTTCCTTTAAATTTCCATCGACTACTTGGTGCAAAGCTACTACTAATCTGATTTAGGCTCTGCAGAATTCTGAGAACTGAAAGGATTTTTTGTTTGTAGCTTTACTCTGCTCATCTGCAAATTCTCTGGGGAGGATGAGCAGTTCGGTTACGTTACGTTACGTACCACTCTGGATTCCTGCAGTCAAATTGTAGTTTACCCATGTGTATTTATTTGAAAATGTATGACTGATTCAGTCTCTGCCTCCCCGTGGCCCGATAGTCCTCCCCCCTCCGTGATGAAAGCTATTTTCTTCTTTCCCCACACTGACAGCTGGTGTGTGCTGCACACCAGCAACACTTCAGCTCAGACCAGCTCTATGTATAGATCGCCGTCATTGAAAAACCCTATTTTAGTGGCTCTTGCTGCTATGAATATATGTGCAACATTCTGCTGTGCTTTATTTCCAATGCAATTACCTCCTTCTCTCCAAATGAGTCCAATAATGCTGCAATGCGCAAGCTCTTCAGGGTACATAAAATCCAACTTCTACTGTGATGAGAAACTCGACATGATTGTCCAAATGTCAAGCTGTCCCCCGAGAGGCATTGTAATGTACACAGAGCTTGTGGTTGGTTTTAATTGTGACATTTATGAGATGTGGGAGAGCAACATTTTTGCTCCCTTTCTACTGTGCCAAAGCTACCCAGAGGATTCTTTATTTTTTTTTTCCCATGAGGGAGAATGGTCCATTAATTTTGGGAACAACTGGTGAATCGATCTGTCAGGTACTATTTTCTCGAGCTGCAAATTAGTATCCCTGAAAGCTGTTAGGCCAGCTATGAGAAGGATGCGGTATGTCTCTGCCCGGTGTATGGTAATACCACAGAGTTGCCATAGCTTCCCATGATGCCTATAAAGTTCAAATCAACACATTGCAATTACCATCTATTCTTCAGTGTACGGCTGCCCGTAGTGACTGCCTCCACCAGGAGAGTTAGGACAAGCATCACTGCTTTATTCTCCCGTATGTCATCCTGGGCTGAAAAACAAGATTAAATTGGTTCTGCTCAACTATTTGCTGTCAGCTAAAAGTAGATGGTTCAGCCTCAGAGAAAAAGGTATCCTGCGAATCTGCGACCAAACACTCACTCAAAGAGACAATAAAGGCGAGCATGCACATATGCACTGTGGATGCAGATGCACGCGCACAACCTCGCACACTCGTAACACAAGTAAACCAAAGAAATTCAAAGGCACATTCAGAAAGCACTCACGGAGAGATGCTTGCACACACTCATACGCAAGCAAGAAAACAGTAAACACTCAAACAGCAAAACACACAAGACCACACAATCAGATATTAGTGGCGTGTCAGAAGTCTGTCATTTCTTGTTTGGAAGATGTGAAGGCGTAGGCCGGATTTGTGACCTTTGTTGTGACTGTGAGGCGTGTTTCTCCCTCTTTGGAGAAGATGATTAATTTCTGTTATTTACATTACTGCCCTGAAGGCTCCTCAATAGGCCTCACACATTTGTCATTTCCACTGCACTGTTTTTCAAATGGAAATGAAATAGAAATGTACAGCCTCCTGGGTTCTCCTCGCCGAGACTCTTTTGAGCAGAGAAGGCGCAGGAAAAAACTGTATTTGCTCATAATAAAACAGCCGTGTCAACATGGCGCTGCCGCAGTCACACAGTGCAAAGTCTTTTGGCTCTAGTAAACAAGAAAAAAAATAATGTTGAGAGCTATTAGATGCTTTGCTCTCGCCATTCCCACACTGCGCTTGCTTAATTAGAGCTCTGATTGGATGGGCACAGTCCATAAACCACCATAATACCGGTTCAATCCAGCTGCGGGTCTGCACTGCTTTTTTAACATGTGTTTATAGCCTGCAGGAGCCATGGCATCCCCAGATGTCTGTCTGTGTATTCCCACATCCACGCAGCAAGCACACACACCCACACACACACACACACACACACACACACACACTTCTTCGTGAAACACCTAGTGAATTTATGTTCACCCTGTTCTCACTTCCTCCTCTTTCTCTCTTCCAACAGTTCAGGGCTTATTTCTTTCACCTCCTGGGAGTGTGGCGATGGAGTAAAAGAAAAGTGAGGGGGAAAAATCAGGGAGTTAAAGGGAAAGTGAGAAAGACTTGAAGGTGTCCTCAGAGCGTTTTTGCTTTATGGAAAACGCTGCGGCTAATCCTCTGAGTGTCACTGCACTCTCCGCATCCTAAATAAGAACCTTTTTGTACGGTAAGTACAGACACTTCCCAAGACGTGCCTATGCTTCCCCCTTTGTTTTCCGTTGTTCAGCCTTGGAAAAACAAAAAACACTAATAATCAACTGTATGACCTTTGCTCCACCATTAGCTTTCACCAACACAATTAGACTTTTTATGTAGAAGCAGATATTCATTGTTTTCATCATTAGAGCCTGCTGAGTTTCACTGAAATGTTCTGATTGGAAAACAGTAGCCACTAATGAGCCATAAATGAGTCATGGTCATGTATGCTAATCGAACACACTATACACACCTCAGTCTATGTTAAACAAACACTTTGTTTTCCCAATGAGAAGGGCTGGCATTTGTTCCCCGGGGTTGTATTACTACAGCTGGCCTACAGCTGTGATCATAACTTAACATCTCCATAATGCGCTCAGTCCTCTAAGCAAGCTGACCTGTTAGGCCTGGGACTGCTTCACTGCAGTAATTACACATTTGAGCCATTTAAATGAGTATGATTAGCCAGTAACAAGCTGAAAGAGTGAAAGGAGGTGATTAGACAACGGCACGCTGATTCATCCGCCGGTGGGAAATACCAAAATGCTGCAGGTGAATATTTGTGTTGCTTTATGCAGTAATAGTTGCTCTAACAATGTTTATACTCGTGATGGTAAGCCCAACCGTAATGACAATCTCAAATTGGAATAAAATGTGGTTTACTACTATAATTCAGACAGAAGGCACACCAAGGCACAATGAAATGGAAGTGCCTTTATGCAGCTGTGCGTGCTCAGGCAGATCAAAAAGTCAAAATCTATTTAATATCAGCAGTTCACTTTGGGTTGTTCACCTTGTGTTTATTTCAGTCTCTTGTTTAATTTAACCACAAGCTTGTGATGTCAGCGTAGCCCCTGAGCTACGCTCAAAGCCCCAGCATTGCCATCTGGCATTTTTTTCCCCTTTGCAAATAAAGAACCGCTGGCTTACCATTTTAAAATATTGCACTTTAATGTGGCAGGTTTATTTATAGAATGAAGGATTTATAATTGTTTTAGCATCAAAAGATATGCTGTATTGTGTCATTCTAAAGCTTGTATGTGCTACTCGCCATTAATATCTGACAAGCAGCTCCAGGCCATTCAATGTGTACTGTGAGCAAGAGTCCAATTCTGACGTGTTTTTGTGAGATTTCAATGTTGCTCCCTGTCCAAACATTTTTTCCATTTAGATATTCATGAGTTTAAAAACATACCTTTGCACCGCAGCCCTCCTACGGGTGCACAATTCTTTAATTGCCCATGAAACATATACATTAAGTTTTACCAGTGTTCATCCGATCATTTTAAAGGAAATTGACTAAACCACAGCAGCAGAACCAAAGAAAAAAGAACGAGAAAAAAAATCAGCCACACGACATCTTGACTGCTTTGGGTGACTGATCTGAACTGGTAATGGAGTGAACTGCAGAGTGTGACTCTACTGTTCTCTTGCAGGCAACCGAGTACGATCAAATGTTGCATTAGGAAGTACATGACATGAAATTAGACTCAGTGATTAGTGGCCTTAGTATAGGTCAGTAATAAAGCAGGACACGTCTTCAGTAAATGTTCACAAATGCACATATCCATGCCCAAACATACGTTCGATAATGATCCTTCACTCAACTTGAAAAACTTCTCCAGCAGCAGGCCAGTTCAAGCAGCCATTGCCATTAATAACGTATTAACGATGTATGTCTGCTTTAAAATTATAATATTTTTGCAGGGGCTCAATTTGAAATCCATCACGGGTGTGGGGGGCTCATTACTAGTATGTAGCCGAGGAATTATCGGAACAAGCCCCTTTGCTGCCTGTCTGTCATTACAACGCTGTCAGATGTGCTTTGGCTAGGGGGGCTGTTAAAGGGAGCACGGGGACTTATCTGCTCAGCTGTAAAATGATTTTCTGTCTCCTCAAGAGATACCGGGAGTGTGTGTGTGGGGGGGGTATCAGTGATCTGAGAGTAATTAAGATATGGGCTCACATCACACAAGGGCTTTGCACGTGGGAGACGAGCAGATAAAATTGAACGTGAAATAGTTGAGTTTAAAGGGCTACTTTGATTAATTACAAAACTCTCAAAGGACAGTCCACCCCCTCTTAAATTGAACTGCCATGCAATAGCAGCTGCTCTGGAGCTGATGACCTCAACACCTCCCCTTTATCTTTAATAGGCAGGTTATCTCGTTATTCATTGCAGCTATATATATTAATTTGCTATATTGCCTCGTTCTGTAAGACTGAAATACATCATTATCTTTGTATCAAGCTGTTACATGTAAAGATTTTTTTTAAAGGCTAAGACTTAATGGAATTTCAATTGCGTTTATGACACATATCTGCACTGGTCTTTTCACTGCACACACTGATTACAAAATTTCGTCATAAATATATTAGGCTACTCTGAACATAGCTAATAGAAAATAGTCATTCCAAAACCTCAATAAAGTTAAAGGCACTGCCATCAGCTGATTAGCTTAGCTTAGCGCAAAGACTGGACACAGAGGGAAACAGCTAGCATGGCTCTGTCCAAAATCTGTTTACCACCAAAAAAATAACAACTTGTACCTCATTTGTTGAATCCGTGCAAAAACAGAATTATTAAAACGACAGTTGTGGGGAGGGAAATGAAAAGGGGTTTGTGTCGAACTATTTATTTGCTCTGAGCAGTTGCCAGGCAACCAGTAAGTTGTTGCTCCCAGTCAATAAATAGTCCGCTACATGATCTTTGTTTAACACATCAGTTAAGTACGGCTTAAACAAACAGATACAATGTGTTTATTAATAAGCTTTAGAGATGCTCGTAGGCAGATTTTGGATAAAGCCAGGCTAGCTGTGTCTAATCTTTATGCTAAGCTAAGCTAAGCTGAACGAGTGCTGGCTGTAGCCTTGGACAGATATGAGAGTGATATCGATCTTCTCACTTAATTCTCTGCAAGAAAGCGTATTTCCCAATATGTCAAACTATTCCTTTAACTGTCACTCGTGGCAGCCCCCTATGTGATGCCGTGTGCATTCATTTGGTGAAATCCGGGATTGCTTGGGCACAGTTCCCCGCAGAAAATAATTGTTCATTTATAGTCTGGTGAGTTACACAACAAAAGCAGTGGAAAGTGAATGTGGAAATAATGAAATATGCAAAGAGAACCAGCTTGCACAGGGCTTTCTTACGGATTGATCACCCTGTGCATTCCCTGTCATCGCCTCTCTGTCTATATCATTTCCTGTGACTCTGTGGTTTGTGCGCTTTCTAGTAAACCAGAAACAATTTTACAAAGCAGCTCAAAGAAGCTTCAGATTAAAGTGCTGATGCTTATCGCAGTTTACTGATATGATGTATTTAGAGAAAGCCCTCCTTCATTTAGTCTTCCTCCAAGCTGCGATGCTCATGATTGATAAAACTTTCAAAGGAAGTAAATTGATTTGCCTCCTCCTATCAGGATTAATAGGCCACACATATACACCTACAAAGTGTTCAGTTTTCTTTTCAACCCACGTCTCCCTAGGCCTCTGGACAACATCACAAGATATCTGGTTCAGTGACGAATCTCAGTTCAGCTGGTTGCTCCACTGACTAGTATTCACAGATGACTGTCGCTTCCTTCATTTGGGGCTAAGGAACAAAAGCAAAAAAAAAAGGAAGGGACACAAGACAGAGAGCAGAAGAGAAACAAATTTTCCAGTCCAGATAAGAGGGAGGTGGAAGTACTGTGTGCTGTGCCTTCATGATGATATTTCACCCTGAACAAACAAGCTGAGCCTCACAGAAAGAGGAAAGCATCGATCTACCCTGCTCCAATCATAATAGATCCACTTTTCCCTAAGTTTACTTTCTGGCATTCTATCAGGACTTTATAAATTATTTTGGGTGACAAATCGATCTGTTGCTTTGCCCCTCTCTCTGCTGAGTGAAGGGAAACTTGATTGTGAGCAGTGTGTGTGTGTGTGCGCGCGCTTATGTAAATGTGTCTGTGCGCGTGTGTGTGTGTGTGTGTGTGTGTGTGTGTGTGGATACGCTTGCAGGAGTGTTTGTGTGTCGTCTGCTTTGGAGGCATCATCTGCCATCTGGCCTCAAAGTACAGGGGCCACATGGTGGGAAAGCAAATGTCACTGGTCAGACCAGCCAATGCCAAGTTCCGACAAATGACGTCAGGAGAAGCCCACACTGTCACTGCCCGAACAAAAAAAACCCTGCCATCAAGTCCGGTCCCCTCCTGACCCTTTGTCTCACTGTTGGTTGCCTGTAATGATGGCGATGATGATGTAGGAATTAAAGCGTATCCCAGCGAGGGATTCAGTGACAGTCCCCGCGGAAAAGAGCTGAATGCCTTAAAGGTCACATAAATACATTTTACCCATAAATATGTTTCCCCGTTGTTTCTTGACAACCCCAAAGTCTCTCTCTTTCTCCCGCTCCATCTATCAGAAAACCTGCGTAGAAACTAGTGAATCAGATTCGTCTCCTGTCCTGACGTTAAATGGAGATTCGTATTTGGAATTTTGACTGAAATGTCCTCACAACAACAGGAAAACTTTTTCTCTTCGAGGGCCAGTACAGAGCAACACAACATTCACTTCAAAACTGAAGCTCAGTCAGGATGGATCTGTACTGGCTGTTCACCAGACTTTAAACTTGGAAGCTGAAAATGTTGCCTTTTTTTTTTTTTTTTTTTTTACAAAGTTTGTAGCTGTTGCCATAATTGCACGTGCAGAATGATGTTGTAGCAAACTTGAACTTTTCCCATATTACATAACATTATAATCTAACACTGAATCTGTTGTTTTAGCTTTTTTAAGCTCCTGTTTGCTGAGATGCTTCTGGACCCACCAGACTCTCCATCACCGTCAGGATGACCACTGTGACCCGAGAGCTCCATTACCAGCTGACACAACTTCAGTATACAAGTAACCGTTTACTCTGATGGAGTACATAATCATCACAGTTTACACATAAGTTATGGCTTTGCTACTTTTTGCATTATAGGTAGCCAATTTATATTTCCGTGCTTTATTTTTAAGGTGGATAAGAACATGGTCTGATGTGTAATGTGTGGTCAGGATTACACGTGGGGACAGTTGCTATCGCTACAGTACTCACTTTACTATTACTTTGATTACTTTCGTACGTTAATCGCGTGTATTTCTACAAAAAACACATCTTATTTTTTTCACCGTCACAGCCTGATAGTCACTCTTTACATAAATACTCTGCTTCATGTAGCTACTTGCTAACAAGCTAACTCTGTACCTCCTCATAACCGAGGTTTTCTTCTTTACTGGGCTCTGCTCTCGGGCTTGGTCATTCTTTACAAATGTAGCCGTAAAGACGAACGTAAAAGTGTATGTTTACGGTCACAGAGTTTAGGCATATATACTGAGCAAACGTGACACAGAGATATAAATAACATTGTTTACCGGAGCAAAAACATAGGGAAACCTGTAATCTTGGTTAAAGGTGTTGTTAAATTCTCCCCGATTTCAGATCGGATTCCTGCTGTAAACATGTGCTGTGTGAGGTTTTTTGTTTAAAAGCTTTTACCCAAAATGCAAAAATGTACCTGAAAAGTTGCATAATATTTGACTTTTAAAACAAGTATAATGCATCTTTAGGGATTAGACAGAAGTTTATATCCTGAACTTCTGTCTATTCATGGACTGTCACCACACTCAGACAATCTAAAAAGACAACAGAAAGCAAATCCAAAACAATAGATTGAATCTGAGCCAACTGTATTAAAGCCAGTGACATTTAAGTATCAATCAGCTGAAATGGCAATGAAATTCTGAACAAGATCCAATGAAATGGGACCTCACATCTGCCAAACAAATATGATTTCAATGCTGAAGCAGATTAGATCCAATTTCTTTCCATCTTGGACGTTGCTGCAACATAACTGTCCTACAGATCTATGCGCACCAACGATGGGTAATGATCTCTGAATATGCTGATCTATGTTTCTGTTCTGGTCCTGAGCTAAACTTTACAGCTAATGTCTGTTTTCTCTTAGCCATCACTCCAGTGCACTGAAGCATCTGGAACATAAAGGTTTCAACACTTGTCGCAGTTGGGGCTGCTGCACAGACAGTGTGAACCTGTTAAAAGCCTCGTTGTTCAGAAGTTCCCATAGCATCTGCTCATCACCTTTGCAGCGGGGATTGTGTTCAACAGATGAGGTGAGTAAACAATACAATGTCCTTGGAAAAAGAATTACTATTTCATTGAGGGTTTGCCAGTCGTGCACCATGCTGTCATGTGCTTTTTAATTACACACCATGACATAAATGCACATCTTTACTTTGCTGCACTGCTACAAGGCCAAAAGAATTACTACAAGGTTGAACTGACAAGGCAAGGTGAGGGAAAGCATGGTTCAGCTTAGTTTCATGGCCGCACTTTACATTTTCCAGCCGATGTGCCTGTGTGCAGTGGCAGTTAAGGGACTCGCGGCTGATCCTGCAGTGATGTACTGTACTCTAGGAGTTCTCAAAGCCCCAGACACATGCTGCAGTGTATGTGCTTTAGCTATAGGCACAAGCACTCACAGTGACAGACACCTCCCTTTCTGTTCTAATCCCTTCTACACCTCTTCACCAGATGACAAGAGCTACTTTCCCTATAGACACAGTGAGAAGGAGCTAGGTGAAAAACAATTAAAAAGGCGCCAGTGGGTGGATTTCATTGTTTCCAATCCAGGATGTGCTGTATATAAATGATAGAACGATTTAATGAGTAAGATCATATTCAAACAGTACTTTTGTGTCTTTGCCAGCCTGCAATGGTGCCAGTAACATATGCGTTAACATATTTGGTTGTCTCTAAATTACACTATGCTTTTAACGAAGGGCTGGGCGATATGTAGGAAATCAAATATCACAATATTTCTGATCATTGTTGATATTGCGACCATATTGTTGGATTGACTATTGGTGCTTTCACAAAATATTAACACGCTGAGATTTTTGACAAATGATTTTAAGTCATGTAGATATAATGATAAAGTGGGTAAAAGCAAATAATAGAACATAGAACAGTCCGGTGAATTCAGAAAAGTATATCACTTTACTGTCATGCATCTTTTAAAACCAGGAAAAGACACTTTGATTATGATTATTAGGATATCCAAAATCATATCATGATATAATAATGACATATTACTCAGCCCTATGTGAAAAAAACAAAAAAAAAACAGGTAGCATTACAAGAATTTTGACATGAAGCAGTTGTTAAGTAGCAGATTATGCCAGCAATTCTGACAGGGATAAAAAAAACGAGTCATACAGTCCTTAAGTACAAACGTCGGCCTCCCACTCCGGGCAAGTCCCTTCCGTGCAGTATATAGCACACACACACTCACACTCACACACAAATGAATGACTTCACACATGAATACACGCTTGTGTACACATGCACACACATGGACGCAGAGATGCAGACACACAAACACACCAGCTGCCATATGCAATATAAAGAAGCAAGAAGACCAACTGTGTCTTACACATCCTCGGGGAGTCAATAACTCATTAGAGCCGAGGCAAGGCAGAGGCAGCTGAGTGAGAGGACATTGTGGGAGACGGGGTGTGTGGCTGTGGGTCGTTCACCTGAGGATATCAGCATGTCATTGTGCCCAGAGGTCATGAGGACGATTCAGAACTCCATCAGCAGCATGTCATAAAACATGCCAGGGTGTTCCCAGGCCTGAAATAGGGTACTGTGTGTAATTTGTCTGTTTTATTCGTCTCTAACCTTTTTCTGCCTTTCTGGGATTTTTACTGCTCATCCTATTGGCTTTTTATTTATTACCCTTTTATCACTTGTCATGAGCTTTGCATCAAGTTGAAATGCTCCATAAAAATAAAGTTTATTAAGAGGTTAAACTAGACTTCTAGCGCAGTACAGTACAGAACAGAGCCTATATGATTGTCTTTAAAGGCAGTGTAGGCATTGAAGCATTTGTACTCTATATATGACTCGTTCTGCTCACTTGTTATTTCTGGCTTGAACTTACAAACTTGCTTCAATAGTTTCAAATGTTTTGAGTTTCTTTATTGACGACCCGATCAAATGCCCCTTCTTTCTTAACAAGCCCTGGCACGTCTCCAGTGAAGGAAACTCATCTGTTTAATCATCTCAATCACTCAGCTGGACCTGACTAAATATAGAATACAGAAAACCCGCAGCAGTGTGGGCTGCACCACTGTACTACACTGGACGCACTGTTACTGTCAATGAATCAAATTGAAACAAGATGGCTGTGTGTGTGTGTGAGCGTGTGAGTGAGTGAGTGAGAGCCTACATGAAAGTCTGAAGGTTTATCAGACGGTCTGCGTGTGTTTGTTTTGGGTGCGTGCCTTTGAGTTACAACACTGAACACACTTAAGGACCTGTTTACAAAATGTATCCTGTTACACAACCTAATCCCTGAGGCTTCAGCATCACTTCAGTGGTACGAGTTCAAAATGTCAGCAGGCACTATCTGACTGGACAGGACTAGAGCCTGATTATGTATTATTATTATTATTTCTGGAAGCCTTTAAAAAACCATGTCTGAATGTTTGTTGAGATTTGTGGATTTATCGTCCAACCAGATCAGCGCTTTGAATCTTTGAACTGTTGTCCGGGCGAAATACCACAAAAATGCCGGGTGAGTTGTTCAACCTTGTTGAGGACACATGCTAATTACTTGATCCAAAGAGTAAATCCATAAACACACAGACGGTGTAATTAAATCATCTGCACGGCTCTGTGTCAACACCAATCATCTGAAATGACCTTGGTACTTCTTGGAATGGAGCGTGTTCATGAAGCATGTCACCACCTTGGATGGTGTCATGCTGACCATCCCAACACACCAACACCGCATACCACCTCTATATAAAAACACTTGTCCCATATAATGTATCTGTCAATACACTGTGAAAATAGAACAGGATATAACTGTGGTTTTGCTTTTAGAAAGAACTAATCAGGATTTAGAAAATGTACAAACCAAAGGTAAATGGATATATGAGGAGTGAAAGATAAAAAAAACTGTCATGTATTTTCACTTCATCACACACCCGTACTCATTTTTCTCAGGCAAATATTACAAAGTTCAGTTAGAAAATCAAAACGCTTTCGAGAAATTGCTTCGCTTAAATTACAGGATATGTAAATGCTAAATAACCATTTACTAAATAACCACTTTGACTATCTCTTAAATTAAAACACTGTAGCTATCTGTGCTCTGACAAGCTTGCAGCTAGTCTGGCATCCAGCTCAGCTGTGTTTGGTGCCATTTGGCAACCACTGGAATATTTAAATGCCCTGATGAATACATAGCCCCTGGGCCTGACTGCTCAAACTGAACACTGAGTGTGCTCCGCATACACTAATGGGACTTCTGACAGTCCTGTGCATTCATCCTACAAAAACTCAGCATTGAGCCAGAGGGGACCAGAGGCTGGGTGTGAATGGAGTGCACTGGCTGAAGATCTGAGAACAAAAGGCCACAGGTCTGACTAGTGCAACTTCTTATGCGTCCATCAGCGGCCACTTATACTGTCAAACTGTCCTTGAGCAGGACTCTGGACCACTTCTTTCTCTCTTATTGCAAATGACAGTACTTTGAATAAGAGCAACAGCTGGTATTCTTTTATGTTTTTAAAGAGAATTAATCTAAACCTCATTTTCGGTTGGGGGTGGGAGCCTGGGTCAATAATCAAAGAGGTGGACCATTTTCTAGAAGCTCAGCAGCTGTGTGTACTTAACCATGACTCTGAACCTAAGTGCTTAGAAGCTGGAGAAGTTCTACAGCTGAGTGACTACAGTGTAAAACATTCCAGGAAGCTGTAACCTGCAGCACACAGGGGCACGAGAAAGATGTTGAAAGCCCTGGAGCTGTCCGTGGTTCTGAAAAACAAAAATGTTTAAAACGGGACAGAAATCTGTTAAACGCTCAGTGAGAACGTGCTCTATATGTGCTTGGATCTATATCTAACGCCACATAATACGGTCCCTGCCGCAACACATGCTTCACATTAGACGCAGCTGTCTCGTATCCCCTCGGAGATAACAGTTTTGTGTTATGGAACACAAGAGACATTTAATTGATTATGGTTGTTTTTGAAATGTCAGTAGAGCAGTGTAGCCCAATGATGTTGACCTTTTAAGATGTGTAACTCCGTTCAGTAGTATCACAGAACGATGCAATTCAAGAAACAATATTGATCACGATTTGCTGCAGATCTGAAATCCGTAATTTATTTCTCTTAAGAGAAACAACAGCTAATAAGCCCAAATATTGAAATCAATATATTTCGCCGAGATCTCCTGCGCATGGCATGCTGCAGGAGTTTTAATTCGTAAAACAAACAACGATATCGCTCTTAACTCTCCAAACTGAGTCGTATCAGACTTATTAGTTTCAATCTCTATTAGGGATTTATCGAAAGAAAAAACGGAGGACATCTTCAAAGGAGTTTGTGCATCAATGTGGCCAGAGAAAGCCCATATTCATTACGACCTCACCGGAAAAAAACAGCCACCCTATTAAAGACGATCCATGATTTGTTTCATATCAGTATTATACATTTGAATAAGTCAAAATTTGAGGGTTCACGGTGTGCAGCGGGAGGAAACACACACACGCACACACACACACACACACGCACACATAAACGTTAACTTGAGGTTCTGGAGATGCCGCCTCCTTGGACTACCATTACGCATTGATTAGTCCCCCAACAGTGAAGCGGCAGAGGAATTTCTAGGTGCAGATAGGACCACTCCTCTCTCTGCATATGATTTTCTCTCCTCTCTCCACAGTCGGGGCTCGGTGGTGAGGAGGGGGGAGGGTGGTCTTGCAGTCGACGAGAGGAATGGGAGTTTATTGAGGAGTAGCTGCAACGGGAGGAAAAACGCATGCAACTGAGCACCGTTGCCTTGCGGATGAAAAGAAGAGAGAGAGAGAGGGAGAGAGAGAGAGAGAGAGAGAGAGAGAGAGAAAAGATCGCGCCTGGACGACTGACCACTCTCTGCTGAGAAACTGCTGCTCGAATTGTTTAACTTGTTGATGCGACGTTATTCTACTGTATTTCCTCTATCGTCTGGCTGCAGTATTCCCTTCCGAGGATAGCTATTTTATTGAACTCGCCGTGGAGCAGCCTTCCCTAAGGTGGGTGGTTTTCTTTTACTTTCATTCCTGCTTATTGATGGGTGACATTTTCGAAATCCAATTCATATTCTGCCGCAAAGTAGCCTTCCATAACTGAATAGTTAGAATGGGGGAAAGGCTTGAGAGTGATACTCAACAGTGCTATGCGCAGTGTCAGTATAAGTACATGGGTTTTGTGGGTTTTCTTATCACATTCTGTTAAGCCTAGGTGCTTCAGACGCCTAACCACCAGTGTCTCTATCTGCTGTTCTTCCTGCAGATGCAATTCATCTCTGAACCATAGCACTGTGATAACCGGAGCAGGGTTGTATTAAACACTATAGGCCAGCATGGCAGCAGGTGTAGCGGCATGGCTCCCATTCGCCCGAGCGGCGGCCATAGGATGGATGCCCGTGGCGAGCACCCCGATGCCCATCCCTCCGCAAGAAAAGAAGAAAGGCAAGGACGGACTCATCATCCTCAACGTGAGTGGGACCAAGTTTCAGACGTGGAGAACCACTTTAGAAAGGTACCCGGACACTTTGCTGGGGAGCACTGAAAGAGACTTCTTTTTCCACGAGGAGACAAACGAGTACTTTTTCGACCGTGACCCTGACATCTTTAGACATATCCTCAATTTTTACCGCACGGGGAAACTACACTATCCGCGCCAAGAATGCATATCCGCGTACGACGAGGAGCTTGCTTTCTTTGGTATCATCCCCGAGATCATTGGGGACTGCTGTTATGAGGAGTACAAGGACCGGCGGCGCGAAAACGCAGAGAGGCTTCAAGACGACGAGGAGATGGACATGAGCAATGACGTCACGCCGGTGAACCTCACGCCCCGGGAGTTCCTGTGGCGGGCTTTTGAAAACCCTCACACCAGCACCTTAGCGCTGGTCTTCTACTATGTCACAGGCTTCTTCATTGCCATATCAGTGATGGCCAATGTGGTGGAGACAGTTCCGTGTGGGATTTTGCCTAACAGGTCAAAGGAGATGTCCTGTGGAGACCGTTACGCACTGGCTTTCTTTTGTTTAGACACTGCGTGCGTCATGATATTCACGGTTGAGTATCTCCTCCGTTTGATAGCAGCTCCCAGCCGGTACAAGTTCATGAAAAGTGTGATGAGCGTCATTGACGTGGTCGCCATCATGCCTTACTACATTGGCCTGGTCATGACGGATAATGACCAGGTGAGCGGTGCTTTCGTCACTCTGAGAGTCTTCCGGGTCTTTCGGATTTTCAAGTTCTCCCGGCACTCCGCGGGGCTTCGCATCCTGGGCTACACCTTGAAGAGCTGCGCCTCCGAGCTGGGCTTTCTACTATTCTCCCTCACCATGGCCATCATTATCTTTGCAACAGTCATGTTTTATGCAGAAAAAGGCTCCACAGCCAGCAAGTTCACCAGTATCCCCGCAGCGTTTTGGTACACCATTGTCACCATGACAACACTGGGGTAGGTGGCTGCATATAAGTCCATAAAACCCTTTAAGCTGTTTCAACTCTCCATTAATCACCGCCTCACAGCTTACTGCCTCTATGAAACATCCATATTTATAGCGGAACATGGTGCACAACAAGTCCTCACTTATTTCATCATAGTAATCCAATGTATTAATCAACTATTTTAGATTTTTGTATTTCGCGAGGGGTAGTTGAATTAGCGTACACACCCTAATTAGCATAGATTTTCGGCCATTGTTCGAACTAATTGTTTTGCGGCCACAGGTGTGCATTTAGTGGGCATATTAACGGCCTTGAGCACTGCTCAGCCAATATAAGTGCAGGAACAGTCTGCTTTATAGATGCTTCTGTGCGCCATTCACTGCCTATCAATGAGCCTGCACCTCACAGGCAGCCCTTATCCGAAGGTTAGGCCTCGTCCCTGGCTGTTTTCAATGGCTTTTATTTGACAGGCTTCTTTGTAAAGGTTACCGCAGTGAACACATACATTGTGGCCAATAAACAGACAGTGTGGGTTTTGTTTTGTTTAGTTTTTTTCTTTTTTAAATTCCACGTTAAAGGAGAGCTCTTAGGGCTAAAGAAAGAAAAAAGCTCCTAACTGGCCAAGATCCTGCATACCACATTTTCAGGCCAAACTGAGGCACAAGTGCAATGATTAAGTTAAAGGCAAAGTAGTTTACAAAATGTATAGTCCACTCACACACACACACACACACACACACACACACACACACACACACACACACATCGCCTCCCCTGCCTCTCATTCATTCTCTCTAAGCTTCTCTCTCTTCCTTTAACGAGGTACAGTACATATTTGAATGCTAATTTCATGCTCATGAACAACGTCAGCTGTACAATGTGCTGATGTAGCATCAAATAATTAAAAAGCGGTTAAAGCGATTACATCAAATTAATTTGTATTGATGAGTGCACTCAACCGCGCAGATGCTTGCGTGGGTTATTATATTATTTGTGGTATTATTTCCATTATTCACTCCGGCTCAGCATTCTGAGGCGGTGCGCTTTCCAAGGTGCTGAAAAGTTATTGTCAATGAACCGACTTGCTGCTATCTAGTTTTTATCCGTTCAAATGAATAAAGTGAATGTGGCATTTGAGTGCCTGAAGCACGATTATTAAGTCATACAGTGGGAAATAATAAATTCTATTTAAAACTAAAATCTAATTTGTGTGTAAAAATATCCTGGTAGCTTATTTACTTGCTGCTGCACGTATGAGGTTGAACAGCCACTCAGCCAATGCTAGTCCTCCGGCACAGCTCCTCGCTGATGACACAGAAATGAGGTCCTGTTGAAATAATGTTGTCTTTTAATTTCAAAGTCATAACATCACAGATCAAACATTGCAAAACAAACTGCCACTGGCTGTGTGTTCTTGTGTGTGTATATATGTGTGTGTCTGTGTTTGTGTGTGTGTGTGTGTGTGTGTGTGTATAACTGAGTGCTTGAGATGTGTCACGCATAATTCTGTGAATATAAAGTTTAGATGTGCACTTTTCTGTATTATTTTTTGGTTTAACTGATGCGGGAATGTTCATGCTTCATACGAACGAACTGAATTGTATGCTTGACTTTTCATGTGTTTGATATAAATCCTTCTTGATCCTCGTATCTGCATTGATGCAGGCGCTCTGCACCTGGTTACCCTTCAGCTCTGCAAGCAACATATCTTATTATTATTACTATTATTGTATTTGTTATTACTTATCGTCACAACTGCAACCTCTCTCTATCTGCAGCGGGTGACACTGAGTTAGTGGATTTCCTGTCACCTTAATGGCATAAAAAGCTTCTCCCTGCACTCACTCAATACTAGTCGAACTACCACTCACCCTCGAAATGACCAATGAGTGCATAATTAGAGATGCGCACGATCTGGTGATTGAAGCTGCCAGCTCAAACGTAATGCTGCATTGGCCATGCTTTTCCATTCAGATTCAAAGCGCAGATGAAAGATGAGTTGTGTAAGAGGGTACATTATTTATCTTAGGGGATCAACAAAGATATTGCTGCATTCAGCTCGGAATCCCCTTTGTGTTGCTTAAGATGGATTTGAAAAAGATGTTCTGCCGTGCGAGAACAAAACTGAAATGTCCTTGATAATGGGGACGTTTCTGTCACTCCATTGTGAACCATGACAGCCTGGCTGACAGATTTGCAACCTCGACTGAAGCCTTGCAGTGGTGCAGAATGCTGCATAGTGGACCACCGGTGGAGAGGCTGAATACCCATCACTGAAAGACAAAGTCGACTCCTTCTCATGATCTATCATTGTCTTGAGGTGTGCTTTTAAAAAAAGAAAAAAACATACCATTTAACAGTAAAGCTGATTTGTGGTTGTCATTGTCGAATACACTGAAGTGAGGAAAATATCTGTCGTTGTATTTTACTCCAGTAACCTTCAAATGCTTATCTGATCTGGGGAAATGAGGTACTCTGATGGTTTGTTTCAGATCTCAGCATGCAGAAAACTTGATCAACGTCTAACAAATAGTTATTTAAGTAAGCTATGGATGGGGTAGTCCTTTCATTCGGTCGCAAATATACTCTAGTAGGGGTGCTACTGGCTGTAACCTCCATTTGAGGCTTTTGATTTCATTCAGTCAATGATGCTTTATGCCTGCATGATATCATGATGCCTTTCCACTACATATATTTTCAATTTCCCTGACTCACACCCTGTGGAAGTAAAGACAGTGGCGTGCATTCTCTCCCCCGCTGATGGCCCATTGATTGTGCTTAAGCAGACGTGCAGACATTGGGAGAGCAGGGGCTCCTGTTCAGAGGCACTTGGCAGGCAGCCTGAATGAAAGGGAAGGGTGCCTTGAGACTAGCGGAGAATCAATAGCACTGTGCAGCTGCGTGTCACGCCTCTGTGTGTCTACTGCTCTGTGCCACCAAACACAGGACAAGACCCACTTATCCCTCCTTATTTATTGAGCCTAATCTCTGTGGCTGCTTTTGGATACCTAACAAAGAGGAATCTGCCTCTGTCAGAAAGCTCCTGCCAAGATCTTGGGTAACTGGGTGTAAAATATGAGATTTGAATCTGTGGTATTGTGAATTGAAATATCTTTAAAAACTGCACTAAGGTCTGAGCGTATCATTTTTTTGACTTGATTTAATATTGTCCATTTAAGGCAGCGATAGATTCCGATATAAACACAGCATTGCACTTTATTAGGCTGGAATCAGATGTTGCAGTGTTTTCTTGCTCTTGTTTTCTCTAGATGATCCACACCGTCAGGGTGAATTAGCTGCAGAGGGACTTTTTGGCGCTTCAGATCTTTTAAGTGATTTAAGGTGTAATGGAGTGCACTGCTGAGAGCAGCTGTGAAAACGATGGAAGTCAAGCGCAACCCACAAGGGAAGAGGAGTGGGGAGGACAGGGTTTAGTGTGGCACAGAGACACGCGCGTTCCTCTGGACACAAACAGACATTACCTGTGATAGACATAATGGCCGACACAAATTTTTTTCAAACACACTTCTCTCCCCATCCTCATATCAATATCCTTCTTTCAGCCGCTCCCTCTGCATAATGCTGAGAGCAATGATCATTGTGATTACTGATTTGTTGTGACATTTACAATGTGCATTGTCCTACGGCGCAACAAACGGATGTACATTGTAGCCACTCAACAGATGCCAAATTTATCACCATGTCACTTGTCTGTGCTCCAGCTCCACCCACCAAATACGACTGGGAAGGCTTGACAAGTGAGCCCTATAAACCTCTCAAGGTAGGATTTATATGACAGAGGAGGCAAGGTTAACAGACACGGGGGTCACTGTTGGGCCCATAAACCACCAGAAGTGTAACCATTATCATGCTTGCCAGTGTTGACACCTCAACCCCATCGCAATCAAAGGCTACAATGCAAAGCATTAACTTCCTGCTTCGAAGTGATGCAGAGCAAAGCTATTTGAAGTCCAAACCCTTTAATACATGTCAAACGTAATTGAAATGTACAGGAACAATCTGGATTGCCTTTTTACTGCATCTGTACTGTCGAGATAACAAATGTATTCTTGATGATATAGTAGTCATGTGGTGGGATAAGTTACCATGCCGCTCGCAACCAATGCCGAGGATTTTCACTCTTTTTTTTTTTCTTCTTCTTTTCTGACTGAGCACGACAGCCAGCGAGAACATTTGGTGTGTTTGATTATGTACTGCAATTGGTGTCATTTTTGTGTTCAGTAGAATACATTACAACACTTGGCATTGTGTATGTTATGCACATTATGAAAATCAGCAATCTATTATGTGATGAATTACTGTGTAAAACAGAAGTGGCTGACGTGAGATGTGTAGGCTGCCATTAGCCTGTAGGCTCAGAGTGCCTCTCCAGGTGCTTTATTGGGAAAGAGAGGTGATGCTAATACGAGGCTGGTATAATGGCGCTGAAGTGACAGGTGACTTAATGAGGGGAACCTGGCACTGAAATGTGTTATGTGCGAGCTCCTGTCTGTCCATGCAAATGACTTTGAAATGGAGGAGTGAGAGCCAGGGGTGGGAACAGGCAGCCTTCTTCAGAGGAAATTAAGATCATTGTGAAAGTCAGAATCTGTGAGAAAAAAAAGCAGAGATGCTCTAAATTGAAAATATGCAAGCCCCTGCGTTTCCTTTCGTCTCTTTGTTTTCATCACACTGAAACTGTTTCTCACTGGCAGCTAGAGATTTAAAAGGGTGTTATGGAGGTGGGAGTTGAATGATTGATTAACATTTTATAGGCATTCATAAATTACAGATTTATCACATCATATTTATGTACTTTAATAGGTGGAAACTTCAAAGACTTTCATATGCACGTTAAATTACATTTTAATGATAGTAATATATATATATATATATAAATATTTATTGAATAATACAATGGCAAAAAGAAAATGTATTTGTGGTCAGTCAACCCTGAACTGAAAAAGAGATTATGTCCAGCTGGTAGGTTGATGTGAGGATACTGTGTATGTGAACGGACTCTAAAAGCAGGCATGCGTCACTGCGGATGGTCAGATTGATAAATAATCTATATGGCAAGGACAAAATGGCTGTCCCTCCATTTGATTCGATTTCTTTGACAACCCGTCTTCGAGGCAGCGCCAATAACACTCATTCGATGCGGGGGGTTTTCATTAATTCACTTTGAATGTGCTGCATTAAGCAGGGAAATAGACTAGCATGTTCTGCACTCGGGCCTGGGTAACGTAGTGTGAGGACATAAAATATGGCATCAGTGTTTTTTCCACTGCTCAGCATTTTCGTTTTCCTCTTTGTATTGCAAGCAACGTCAAAGATTAATGGAATTTTCCAGAACAAGATTAAAGTTACTCCGAATGAATGCAGCATCACTGCATTAGGAAATAAGGAGATATGTGAGAAAACACATCACCTTGATTTCATTGTTGTTAGAAAGTATTTGTTCTGCCTGGCTCCACTTCCATCCAATCTAACAGCCCTGAAACCCTGACCCAGCTTGAGAGAATGAATGAAATGGGAAAATATTGCCTATTATGTGACTGTGTCCTATCATCAAAGCTGATATGTCGTAAAAGATATGGGATGTAAAGTGTACGCCATGCGATCTGTGGATCAAATGGTGTGCAAATGATAAACCCAAGCCCAACAGCTATCTTCTCCTCTGGTGCGGCATGGCTTATTTACATACTGAGCATTTACATACAGATGAAAATGGATGGTCTGGTCATAGAGATTGGTATGCAGACACACATAATGCCTCCTCATCACTTTGTTGAGATGTACAACAGTATTCTAAGTGGATAACACTGTGCTTAGCATTAGATCCATGCAATTATCACGTCAGGATCGCGACAAATGTATTCTGCAAAAACATATTTGCCAGGCCATAGTAGAGCTCTTCATTCCAAACATGTATCCCTATTGTTTTTGTATTATTACTATGTCTGCATTGACAAAGGTGCATACTTTTTTTTATTGTTTACAGAAGAAGGGTGAGCGATACAGAAATGCACAAATACACACACGGAAACACACACAAGAGATGTTTTCGGAGACTGACAAAAGTCATGCAAAAATGAGCTAACAATGTTTATTTTAGTGATTTCATGATTTCAATATTATTGAAGGAATGATCTATTGACCTCTTTTACTAATAGCTATTAGGTTCATCAGTTTTTAGCGTCCCCTGCTAACGTCCATGGTGTTCAGTGCGACTTGCAGAATTTCTTTACCTGCTTTTGTTCTTTTCTTTGCTTTTCTGATTTATTGAAGATGAGTCTTTTTTTTCCTTTTTTTTTCAATGCCACCAACGTGAAATACTTTTCTTCATTTACTTGTGTTTCGCTTCCTGGAGTCCTGTTGTCACTGCAATTGTACAGATTAACAAACACATACATGTTGGTTATGTGAGATTTGGAGGTGCTGGTTGCCAGGTTAACTGTTTCCCTTGTTAAAGTCTTTATGTGAAGTGTTTTTAACCATGACCACGATTGTCTCCTAACCTTAAAGAAGTAACCTAACCTAACCAAGTCGTTTTTGTGCCTAAAACTAAACAAACCTTAACCCGAGTGTTGTCAAATTATAAAACTGATTTATTTTCTATGGTTATTATATCTGGCACTGACAAATTATCTGAAAATGCTTCGTTCTAAAAGTCACGGACAAGCAACGCATTTTGCCGTTTGATTTGGAGGACTCATACAAGTCCTGCCAAGAAAGCAAACAAACATATTTCCCAAAATGTTGAACTATTACTTTAAGCAGAAGTTTATTATCTCCTTCTTAATCTGAAATGATCTTAATATTATTGTGAGGGTTTCTCTCATATATTCCATTTTGTCAAGTGGTGTCCTTTTATTTTAGTCGGGCCTCATTTTCAATAAAACATTTTCCCTGCAGGAACCCTTTGTATAAGTTTGAGTCCAGCTACTAAAAGTTTCCTTGGAAAGACATACTGTAGCCATTACGACTCATTTATTTAAATTTTCAGGTCAGGTCAGGGTTGCACTGTAAGGTCAGAGAACTAATTATCAACTCAACATGGTGTTAAAACAACAGAGGAATGAAATGGTATGAATAATTCCCACACGGTCACATTTGCATAGTGGAGGAAAAAATCCCTATAATAAATTGTAGAGTTAAACAAATGCAAGTCACCGAGCTAATGGCCATTCAAAGAACAGAGAGCTGTGACATTTTTAATGTCCGCTATGCCTGTCCGAACTACTCCCCGAGTTGGCATGTAATGAGTGCTGGTTGAGGGAGAAACAGTTGTTCTTTTTATTTTTAGATGCCACTGTCACTATGGTAAACACCAAACCAGCATTCATTATGCTGCGTTTCCCAGACCTGATACAACCTCTGACCCCTTCTTGACCTCAAAATCCATCTATGCAGCACAGATGTAGCAACAAAAAGTTATGAGGAAGGTGATGATAGTCCCACCCGTCACTGTGAGGAGTGTGGGAGGGGTGAATTGCACTTTGCGCCGATTTTTTTCTCTCCGGCGCATGGGACAGCATAGCAAACACAATATCTTGAAACGGTGCCAGCTCCTATAATGCCAGACTGTGAGTATCCCTCCCCGTGACATTTGTCTCTTCATCAGAAACGCCCCTCAGCCAAACAAGCCAACATCTGTGATCAGAAGAGATTCAGAGATTATAGCTAACAGCAATCATCAGTCTGTTGTGCGAACGAAAACGAAATCAAAGCGATGTAACTTCTGCTCATCTGAAAAGTGATAGGATATAACAAAATAAGGCTTTAAAAGGAAAGTTATGCTGTTTTTAAAGCCTCTCAGCAAAACATGAGCTGGGGTGAAATGAAAGAAATCCATTACCTTGACAGTTACCTTAGTTTTAGAGTACCTACACTTAAATGCTGTGTAGAATACATTTATTTCACACTTTCATTGAATAATAGTGAGTCATTTTAACACCGGTTACTATCTTGAATCCTGTGAGAGCGTTGAAATCAATATAAACTTTCATGTACCAAAGACAAACACGAGGCAGCTTGTCATCAGTTTCAGAGAGAGCAGTGAAACTTTGATGCAAACACATTAATTGAAATTTGCTTTACAGCCCGTTCATAATACGTGAACGTGAGCGGTTTTACAGCAAAGTCATGAATATTGATTCAGCCTGTTTGCCAGCTTAAAGCCTTGTTTCACTGTAGATGAACTGTCTCATTTTAGTCAGAGCTGAGGCATCTTGTGCCAGTTTACAGCACCAGGATACCACAATAAAAGTTCCTCCTGATCAATACTAATCCCCCTTGAATGAAATCCACAGTTTGCTGTAAAGGCAGAATACAGATCTCTGTGAAGTGCACAAATGTGGCTTGAAATCGAGCTGCCCAAACTTGCAACTGTAAACCCAGTTTCATTGTTGAGTCTTTGCCACAGGCTCCATAGATTATTAGTTTCTGTATGCAATATGAATGATAAGAGGCTATGTCCCATTTCAGTTTAGGTATAAAGAGCTTCCTCCTGTCTGCCTGGCAGGGAGGTCCTGCTGAGATGAGGGATGTCAGCCTGTCACCCTGATGCATGGCAGCTGTTTCCTGCCTGCCCCAGCTTCTATAAATAGCTAAATATATCACCTAATGTAGGCCATTTGGTCAAACAGAAACTAAACAGGGCATGTGCTCCAGGGCTATATTTTCCTCTTTCACCCCCAAACTAATTTCTCATGTACAGGTCTATCAGTGCCTGAATATCTTCCTCTTCTTTAACTGTCTCCATGCGGTAGGGATGGATTTATGACATATTAAGTGGCGATCTTATTATTTTTTATCACCTTCGGCTGATCATTTCGGCTGATCTAATGCCAGATAAATAAATAAATAAAGATGAATAATATAAATATTCTGCTATCTGTAATCATTGCAACCACCAGTTGCTATTATTACAGTTACTATCGGATAGGCTACTGTATATTGGTGTTGGACACAATAAAGCCTGTACATTATAAAGCATTCTTTTTAGGCATTGGTTCTTGGTTATATAAGAAGCCAAAATGTCAATCACAACAGTATGATGCAATTGAATTACAACAAACTATGGTCTTAAAGAATGATCACAGACATAAATCAACACTTTACTGCCACAGTCACAACAGGAAAGGAGCATTAAATCTTCACAAAGGGAAATTATGCTTTTATTGTGCTCTCCACCTGTAAATTCAGAGCAGTCACATGGCAGGTTGAAGGCATCACATATCAGTGTCTGTCTTTTGTGTGTATTTCAGCATAATTTACTACCCCGCGGTGATAAACCATAGTTTTTTTCCAGGGTTCAGCTTAAACAGACAGTATATTTTTTTCAAGCCACACTAGCACCGTGGTTCTCTGAAAGGCCATGTTTGTCTGTCAGCTGGTTGGTCCACCCCTATGTTCCACACTGAAATATCTCCACAGCTATAAGATGGATTTCCATGAAATTTTCTACAGATATCCACAGCACCCAGAGGACTGACTTTTCCTCTAGCGCCACCACGAGGTTGCAGTTTTAACTGAAACAGTTTGGATGGCCTTGCCTTGAAAGTTGATTCAAACGTTTATGTTCCCCTCAGGATGAGTTTTAATAACTTCGGCAATCCATTAATGTTTCATCTAGTGTCATCATCAGGTCGAAATATCAATTGTCCAATTCTTTGGTTTATGACCAAATACCTGCATTACTAATGACATTCCCATCAGCCACATCTGTAGTTTGTATTTATAGCTAGTTAGCACATGTTTGCATGATGACACGCTAAACTAAGATGGTGAATATGACGAACATTATGCTAAAATGAGCATGATAACGTTGTCACTGCGACCATGTCAGAATGCTGACATTTACATTTAGCTCAAAGCACCCATGTGCATAAGTACAGCCTCACAGAGCTGCTGGCTTTAACTACTGTCAGTAGCAACTACAGCCTGTCAACGTAACTTGCCGACAAGTCTAAAAATGGTAAGACCTGCTACTTCTTGCTCTACTATCGCACTGGATGACTTTCACCTTTGATTGTGCTATTACAGCTCATTTTTACGTCCCAGCTAAAATACATCTTGACAGTGAATTATGCTCTGTTCAGGACAGTTTGCTGTCATTCTGTTTTAGCTTCCAGTAGGTGTTACAGAGCAGGATCTTGTGGTGGTGAGGTGCTTGGTGAGGTGATTTCTTTTTGACTTCGTTTGCACTACATTTCAGAAGGAAATATTTGACTTTTTCCTCCACAACAGTTATTTGACAGCTGGAAATTTAGACTTACATACGAAACACTTTAGCAACAAAAAGCCTATGACGCACTCGTCTACATTAAAGTGGTGGCTTAGCTTAGGCTTCCAATAGAACACCGAAAGGTTGTGAGTTCAATCCCAGGCTGCCACCATTGAGCCCCTGAGCAAGGCTCTTAACCCCGAGTTAGTTCACTTAAGTCGCTCTGGATAAGAGCGTCTGCTAAAGGACAAATGTAAATGTGTACCCAGCAGTACATAAAATAATTAGAACTGGGCTCACTTTAACCAGCATTGTTAAAATGCTGCCTCCACATAAATGCATCAATAATGATAATTAAAATCTGAAAGGGGGTCACTCTGAATACTTATCTTGATTTTTTGAAGTATATTTTGCTGAAGCAAACTTTTGAATGAACTTTAACTTGGAACATAGTATTCCCATTAGGGTATTACTACCTTTACTTAAGAAAAGGATCTTGAGTACTTCTTCCATCACTGGCCAGATCCTCCCAAGCTGTACTTGTGCAAATGTCAAAATGCCTTTGTGTATTCAGTTCAGGTAATCTTTTAAAGCATAGATGCAAGTAGTGAATACACACTCCAGGGTGTAAGCTAGGCTACCAACTAACAAGGTCACACCAGGTAACCATATTGAAGCATTGAATTTAAACATCCTAATCGTTTCCAGTCATTGCCTTCTGATATACTGTAATGGTTGGATTTCATTGACTTAAAAATTGCAACAATTTAAAAGCTTTATTTAGAATGGGATAGACTCTAGTTACTGTATATTGATATGTTCGCCTAGGTATTATTGAAGTGTGGGTTCTGCTCCCACCTAAAGGATTTTCTGCCTGTGTGTCTCTCTGCAGGCGTCCTACACAGGAGTATCTCAACTGCTTAAGGATTGCATTTCCATGTGGGGATTTTCGCGTCTTTTTCAAGGTATTAGTGGAAAACCGTAAACAGTTGATTATTATTTGTATTTTCCCCTTAGCCAATTGTCCGTAATCCCTGTGGAGGAGCTTAAAAGTCAGATTTCTGGCGTGCATTGCCTTTTCTCTACATAACGACCACAGACAAACGGAGTGTGTCTCGTTTTGACAAACCACACAGCAAGTGAGTTGAGCAAAGTAGAAAGCAGCACAGACAGTTATTATTAATAAATATTGCAATCAATTGCAGGTCCTGCTTAGTGTCATTTACTTGCACGTGCAGACTTGCTCTCCCCTGCACAAACGCTCACTATGTACTGATTTAAATGCTTTTAGCATATGTGCTGATGTTTGATCCTCGGGTCCTTGCTATCCTCTGAAGGACGCAGGGGAATCATGCCTGAGCATCATGGGAGACAGATCCAGCATCAGGCTCTCTAATATAACATCAAATGACCTTTTAAGGTAAAGTGGTCTCATTCTGATCCACACATCTATTTCGCATGGACTTGGCTACAGTTTACACCTCCAGGCTGTCCTCCTCACTTTTGCGTACACATGTTGGTGACAGAAAACAGGGTGCGTTGCCGCCGTTCCAACTCCCGTCGTCTTTTCTATGAAATGGCATCCATCAAAGTTAATGGTCTGTAATCATCACCACAAATACACTGTCACACGTCCCACTGCTCGCTTCTGAGTATTCAACTCCCAGTCAATGGGATGTAAAGAGTGACAAGTGTGAGGAACACAATTTCCCATATCATTAACGACTCCAAGTAAGAATTGGAAGAGAATCCAAAAAACGTTGCCCTTATTCACAATTTAAAAATCTCGTCCCGAAAAGCTTTTGGGACTGCAGGGGAGAAACATTTATCAGATGAGCATGTGACATACAGTCGATATCACTGACACTGTATTTTGGGAACATATCAACATTGTCATCTTGTGAAATAATTCTTATTAAAGTATGTCACTCACTACCGACATATCTGCTGTGTGGTAGATTAATTTTCCGAGCAGCCAATCCTGCCAGCTTCAAATCAGGGTTCAGCGTATACTGTATTATCTACTTATCTCCAGGGTGTATGCTGCTGGACGTCTGATTATACATCACACAGGCGCACACATATACACAGACTACTCTTTCATTGCCTGGTATGGCAGCGCTCCAAGAAGACTGTCCCTGAAGTATTTGTGTGTTTGATAGGATGTTTTAGCTGTAGCATCCCCAGAAGACAATTTGTAGGCCTCAACAGATGGAGAAGTCCAATTAGAAAATGAGCGAATGAATGGGAGTGATGGGAGACAAATGTTCCAACTCTTTCTCTCTCCCCCAGGACAGACTGCTAATCTTAGAGTACAGGTACAAAACCAACATCACTTCTGTTTTTGGAGGGGAATCATAAAAAATATAAATAAAAGCTAGAAAGCAAGCGTCTGCGATTTGATTTCTTCACACTAAGCAGTCAAAGAGGAACACGTTGAATTTGATACAGCTTGTTCTCACTCCACATCTACAGTATGTAAAAATATCTCCTTCTGTTGTCTGATTCTTCAAGGGCAGACGTCCCACAAAGCAATTGCCTTGCCATCAGCCAAGACCAAAAAAAGGAGAAGAAATGAAAAAGTGCTTAAATATAGCAACCCCCTGGGATAGTGGGAGGGAGGGCGTGCTGTAGTGTGATTAAAATGAATAACCTTCATTCAGTCACGATTGTTAACGGTACATTCGAATGTGCTGTCTGCGGTGGAGCCAAAGCTGCGTCTTCAGAGTGTTAACATCATTATTCATCAGGAGGCCTGTCCTCTGCAGTGACGAAGATACTGAAGTTATAAATAATAGGAGTTGTGTCATTAAGAACACATACTTTCTCCCACTGGGGTCAGTTTAATTCAGGCTTCAGCCCTCCCTGCTGTGATAGCAAACTTAGCTATAACCCGTTGATGACTGATAGATTGTGCGGATGCAGTTTCATCTACAAAATGACCTTTTAGTTGTGTTGTTGTTGTTGTTCAGCCCATGGCGGCGAGTTATTATTTTTCGTGTCATTTTTTGATTTGACAGGAGAAGTCTCGTGGAGTGAAATTGTAAAAGTAATGATGTCCCCGTGCGCATGAAGTAGCGTGGTGCAGGTGGGGAGACGGTGGCTGCAGCTAGCACAGCAGCTCTATACTCTGCCCCAGGGGCCAGTCAGCAGCTGTTAGAAGAGATGCAGCTCTTCCCAGTACTTCCCCACAGGTTCTCGCTGGTTCCTGGTACTCGCTGTTATCTGGGCTCGCTGCTGTCGCCAGCCTGGCTGCTGTCCACACTCTCTGAGAGAGCGCTCAGTGCATTTTTTACGCTTCACCACTCTTTCTGTCTCATCCCAACCTTCGCTATTCCCCTCAGCTTCACAGTGAGATTTTGAAGTGTTCCTTTGAACTTGCAGCTGGTTTTTTTAAACGGCTGGAATTTGTACCTTCATGTTTGTTTCAAAGACACTCTGAGGAATTTAAAATGTTTCTTTCACTGGCATGACTGACAAATATGAGGCCATTTTTTTGTGTTGAGTTCTGTGTGTACTTACAGTATCCCAGACGAGGCAGTTACCATCCTGGATGAGAGTGTAGTTTGGCATGTACAGAAGGCGATCTTGAAGATGAGGGGCTGCAGCTGTTCGGCGAAAAAAAGCTGATATAGACTATTTAAAGTTGCAACTCAAACAGAATCTAGAAGTTTTCTGTTGTTGAGCATCAGGAAAATCAATCCTTCCCCCCCAAACATGTATTATCCCGAGACTTTCTTCTTTCCTTTCTCCTATTTTGTTTGCCTTATGTCTTTTTAAGCTTTTATAGTAACATTGACCTGCCCAGAGACTGCAGAATGAACGTCAATCAATCATGGAAGTTAATTCTTGACTTTAGAAATAATAGTTTGACCAAACAATCCCTATATAAGGTCCACTTACTTGTCTTTTTTCTCATCAGTAGTTTGCTCAGTAGACATCAAAACATTAGCAGGTTCCATCTTCTCAGATTTGAAGAAGTGCTGCTTTACTTTGTCTTCTATAATTGGCAATTAAATAACCTTTTGGTTTTGAACTGTTGGTCAAGACATCAGACTTCAGGTCTGGTGATGGGCATTTTCAATTATTTTTTTACATTTAACATTTAATAGTTTAAACAGTTGACAGATTAAAGGGGTACTTGTGTGATTTATTTTTTGCATTTCTATAAAGTTCGGGTATGTGAGAGATGTCTTAAATAAAGACTTGTCAAAATTGAAACAGCAGAAGGTAAACTGTATTTAAAATAGCCAAAATGTAACTTGATTTTAACTTCATTAAACCCCTCCCTGACTGGTAAATGCCCACTTCATTCAAAATCCACGCTTCTGGTTTGTAACTCAGTCTTTATGTTTTACGTTTTAAGGCCAGAACACAGATAGCCCTGATGACAACAGCATCAGGGTTTATTTTTAGACTTGACAAAGCTCCTCCAGAGACGCAGAAGACATTATACGTCTGTTGTGAGAAACTGAGTCCTTCTCATGGGAAGGAAACTGATCTTCATGTGCAAAGTTAGAGCCCCTTTAATTACATTTTGTACTTAATTAACACTCAATCGATTAATCGATACTGAAAATAATCAGTAAATACAGCTCTAAATGGCTAAAACGTGCACATTTAAACTAAACACCATGTAAATGTTTCTTTACGGTATAGGTGTAATATTACCAAGAGCACAAACTCACTGAGCCCAAAATGTGGTGACTGCTCTCTGCCGTTAAAAAAAAAAAGTTGATTTTTAGATACTGTAAGTCATGAATGCACATGCTGCAAACTCAGAGTAAAGGGGCCATTTGGTAGAGGGAGCTGATATCCAGCGGCTGCTCTGTGTGGAATCGCACATCAAAGTTAATCTTTCACCGTCTGCTCTGGCGCCGCGGAGCACTAATCTGCTGTCAGTGTAATGAGGCTGCTGGACCAGTTCTCCCCTCCAACACAGAGGCACTAATCCGCAAGACCTTTCACATTTTTCCTCTCCTCCATCACCTGACCACACAACAAAGGTTACAGGGGTCACGTTGAGATCTCACCTGGTCAATACCGGTTGACTATTTGCATGGATCTTTATGTAAAGTATGCGACAGTAAGAGGCCAGTTTGATCCGTCGTGTCTTTGTGAGGAAGAATTTCACCTTGCAGAATACAAAAAAAAACAACAATACAACTGATACTATTAACACGGGTATCACTAATGCTCCTACTGCAATTACTACTTTTATTTTTTTCTTCATTTGGTCATCTCTAGATTTCAGCGTTTTCACCTTTAATCCCACCTCGGGGCCTTCACACACCAGAGGTGAGGTAACTCCCCGCCTGCTTGATCAGAGCTTTCTGTGTTCAAGAAAATGCCACCACTCTCTGCTGATTAACCTACGATGAATACGTAATGAGTTCATTAGCATAATCGCTTGACTGTCTGAAGATTTCATTTTATTATCACTTTCTCTCATAATCCATAGCTCTGGCGCCCCTTGGTGCTTTCAACCCCTCTTTCATGTTCCTTTGCCCTCCCCATTCAGCCACGAAGCAGTGTTATTACATTATCAAATTATTATACAGACGTTGTGGGAATATATTTTTAGCCCCTGGCTTTCTAATGTAGGGAGGATGGCTAATCTAAACAGGGAATGACAAATTGGACTGTGAGCAATGTTTGAGTCAGTTTCTGTCCTGACTGATTGAACATTTGCCTCTTCCAGACCTCCCCATGAAACACACAAATTATAACTCTCACATTTGCTGTTTGCAGGATAGCATGCTATTTTATGGGTCTCTGTGGATACTTAACCCTCGTAAAACTTCTATTAATACAGAACAGCCATTTATCTTGTAATTAAAAGAAATTGCCACAAGGACTCGGTTGTAATCATAACGACAAGGTGCTGAAGTAGAGGTGACTTGGCACTTAATAGCAGGGGAATATGGCTGCTTTTTTGCATAGGACAGCAGTTGTTTCTTAAGTGTCAGCAGGTGTAGACTGAGGGACTGGAGATGAGCAGAAGAAAAGAAAAATGTCAAGCAGAGCTGTGCAAGCACTGCATGATAATAGAAAAGGAGGAGAAAAAGAAAGAGAATGAAGCGTTTCATCTCCATCTCATAGTTAGAGGCAAGTCCAGGCAGAGGAAGGGTGAGTCAAAGTCAGGAATGGAAGAGCGGTAGAGAGGAAAGCTTTTTATCATCCCTGACTCTTAAGAAGATCTCCCAAATGAAAGAGGGCGTGCATGCTAATGTCAAAGCTGCGGTGATAACTAGCCGCCTGGTTTCGAGGGGTGAGGGTTAAGCTGGGATTGGGACGGCTGAGGGAATACATGTTTGATATGTGAGCGAGAGAGAGAGATGAGGTGCCTTTGCCAGAGCTATACGTGGGGGATTATTCTATATGGTTTATCTGTGTCTGCATGGTTGAAAAGAGGAATTTCTCTGGCGTTTATTGCTTCTGTGTAGTTCCCGAGACTCCACAGTGAACCTTCAGTTGGAAGATCAAAGCCACATTGACACTGTGTCTTCATTTACAATGCATTAACACGGACTGGCATGTAGCCATGCGTGCTATGGCTGTTTCCTTGAACTTCACATACTAACCTTCAGCTCTACCCAGCGCCTTTCACAACTCCGCAGAGACTGGATCTCAACTGGATTGTGGAAAGCATATCAAACAATCTCTCACATCTGCTCGGCACTTCATTTCTTTTTTACCGCATTTCAACATCCAGTCAGAGCAATGTAGTCTGTGCATTTTTGCCCACAGAGTCTGCGCTGTACACCTATCTCAAAGTTGTCCTTCCCTGTAGCTATTGTTCGCAGTTACTCATACTCGAGTGCTCTGTTTTTCCTACCACACGTATAACACCAGGCAGTGCGGTCCTCTGGCTCCCTCCTATCTCTGCTTTCCCATCTCCCCATTATGTTGTGTAGTTCTGCCAGCCTCTCTTTTTTTCCCTTATCACCTGCAGTGAAAATCTAGCAGGCTAATCCCAGCGCCTGTGGGATTCCCCCCTGCTATAATGATGTATATCTGAGGGATAGCATCAGAGCAGAGCCCTATCAGCCCACACACTCTTAATCCCATCAGTCTTTGGTGTCCAAACCCAAGAGAGGCACCGTTTTGGATGTTGTGCTCCCAGGCCGCAGCCAGAGATGCGGTGCAGGACCTCAGGAATGATACGTGGTGTTTAGGGATCATGTTGGAGATCATGTTCATTTATTGTACTTCTCATTCTGGAGACCGTGTGCTGTTTCTCCCCCAAGGATTGCATTGCAGTGGAACCTAGTGTAGCTGTGCCGCTGCATTCAAACATTCCTGCAGGGTGATAGCCACCGGGATGCTGCCAGTCTCTCTGGCATCACAAAGATTTTGTTTTACAGTCTGTTCATGGTGGATAGATAGATGCATACAGAGAGTGCTTAATATTTTAACACGCTGACCAAAACAGAAAACAGATTTACATTTGCTTCATTAATAATATAGATTTATGGTACACCGCAGAGAGTTTTCCTTTATTCGTCTAACTTCACTTACCCTTGTTTATCTGTAAATGCAGCAATCTTTGTTTGCTGAATTTCTCTTTCTTACTCTGTGGTCAGATTCACGATGCCTTTTGGCACAGAAAAGAACGATCATATAGCCTTTCCTTTCTTGTTTTTACCCTAAATTTTTTATGAGAGCTCTTAATATGACATCATCACCCTCAAGACCTCTCCTGCAGTACACCATAAATCTTGCGGTCTTCGCTAATACACCCCAGAAAATTTATATTTTCTTGTCACTTGTCACGATAGTATGCCTCTGTGACATGCAGGCAGCACAATCCATTTTATTGAGATTCTGAATTCATAGTTGTATCAGCATGATGGAGTTCATGAGGGAAATGACATTCTTTTGGGTACATCTATTATTTAACTGTCAGCAAAGAGGAATATTGTGCTCTTTCAGCCTTGTGGAGAAGGAACGGAGAACCGTATTGTCATGGAGCCTTGCTCCATTTGCTCCTTGTCATGACTCATAAAAAATGTAGCCTCTCTCCGTTGGTCAGTGTAAGGCTTCATCACTTCTATGTCAGAGCCTCAGATAACATTTTAATGCTGTGTCCACTCTGACACTCTTTGAGCCTCTGCTGCAGCTCTACATTTCACATCACACCCCAGGATATGTCACCACTTAAAGGATATCCGATACTTCCCGACCTTGCCACTCTCACGTTGTCCCTGCTATGTTTTAATGCCTCTCTCTGTCATTATCAACTTTTGATTGCTACTGTAATTGGCAGGTTTAGGTCTCACAGGTTTGGAGGGCTTGTCTGTGCTGTAGAAACCATTGAACTGTGAAACTGAGCGAGTGGAAGCACTGATAAGGAGCTCGGTGTGCGAAGGGATGGTTGGTGAAGGTCAAACAGAAAATCATGCATTCGCCGAATTATCAAAGACACGCTGATGACACTAGATGCAGAGAGCATGTTTGGAATTTACCATTCTTATCTTTTTTTTAAATGATAAAAAAATGCTAATATCATGTCATATTAAAAGTGGTTGACCTTGACATTTTTCCACAATGAGGTGTTGTTGTTTTTTTCAAATGAATGTCTTCTTCCAGCATCTCAAAGAGCATTTCATAGTAACTTCACTGTGACTCAACACGCACAACATATGCCAGTGAGTCCAGCGAATGTGCCTCAGGGCCCTTTGCCTTGCTTGCAGATAATAAGAAACAAATTCAAAGTTAGCTGTGAATTCAAACCAATCTCATAGAAAAAGAAGGTGAGATTGAAATTCATTTTAGATTCAGATTATCAGATTGCAGGCCCCTCAAGCAATTATTGGCATGAAACAATGGCTATAGATGATGCGCGAGATAGAGCAGTGTGCTTAATTCATCTTGATTCTAATCAGCTGACGAATCAAAAATGCTTAATGTATTAATCAAATTAGCTTCATTCCTTTGCCTCTCATTGAAATATCAAAGTGGAGTAGATCAAAGTGCAGTTTGATGGGATTCAATGTCTTTACCTTGACGGATTTAATAGCATGGCACCACAGCAGCTCCGGTGTCTTTGTCGCAGCCTTTCTCTTTATTTGAACACTTTGACCGTCATTGCTTACGTCACTGGAATCGGATGCTGTGAGGCCATTCCCTTTGCTTGTATTATTGCACTTTACTACAGTCACTTCTGCAAGAGGCAAGTTATTTTCATAGTTAAACCCAAGAAGTGGAAGCTAGAGGTACCATGACAGAGGTGCCAGTGGATGATTGGATTTGAACGCTGGTGACAAAGCCCTCTCAGCTAAAAGATCTGCCACAATCCTTCTTAGATCCTAATTGTCAGCACAGCTAAGCTCTAGGCTGTGATCTCAACTGCCATGTGAGTCGGTGGGACAGCGGGACTTACTTTAGACCTCTGTGATAACATCAGAAATGAAAGCCTGTGCTCACTTAAGAGGGTTTTTATGTAAGTGATGCCTTTCTCCTGCCAACCACCCAAACTCTTTGATAGGTTGCTTTCTGTGCAGCAGACGCAGAAGTGCAAGTGATCAGAACAGGTCAGATTTTTACAATTTAACTGAAAAGATTTCATTTCATTTTGTTTGATTTAAGAAAAAAAGATCTGCCCTGTCTCTGAGAAGAGAAATAAACAAATGACGTGTCTGTTAAGTCATCCAGATATCCGGGTTTTTTTTTCTTCTCTCTCTTCCCACTAACCAGATGGCAGTCAGATTTCAGACACAGGGTTCTGGAAGACAATCAAGGAACAAGATTGCTTTTTTAGGAAGGGGGATTGGTTTAACTAGATGTCAAATTAAAGGCCTTTTCACATACATACACGCACGCACGCACAAACACACACACGCACACAAACAAACAAACAAACAAACAAACAAATAAACAAGTGTATGTTCGCGCGACTGCCTGTGTGTGTGTGTGTGTGTGTGTGTGTGTGTGTGTGTTTCCCTGTGTCCAGGCGTGTCCATGCTTCTGGGTGTCGGTGTTCGCTGTGAAGCGGTGAGGTCATGTTCAGAAATCTGTCTCACAGCACCCCTGATGAAATACCACACCACTTTTAAGGTCAACCGCACAAACTCTGCCACATAGGTTGATATAGGGACTCATGAATGTTTGATTGGTCTATTATTCGAGCCAGGTGGGGACATTCATCCCACGCTTCTGGAATTCAAATATTCCTTTTAGTCTGACATTTCTCCCACACCGTCTGAGGCGAACCCCCAGTTTCACTCTCTCTCTCTCTCTCTCGCTCTCTCTCTCACTGCGCTGGGCTTCATCTGCAATGCTGTCATCTCACTGTAGGACAATTCTACAGAATGCGCTGTTTTTAAGACCGGTGCGAGTGCGAGCACAGTATGGTTTCAGGTGGGTGGAACTGGGGAATTGATACTCAGTCATTCCGACACTCCTCTTCCTCCTCTGCAGGGTGGATAGGGATCTGGCCATCCATCTTCGTGTCTCACCCATGTCAGCTCGGGGTAGCAAACGTGGGTACCTTGTAGTCAGAGACAACAAGAACAAAGCAGGAACATTACTTTAATCTCTCGTTGCTGCTAATTCGTACCTCTGCCATCATCCTGGAGGCAGAGCTTTGTGTATCTCAGCTTCCCCCTTATGAACAATCCATCACTGTTAGTGTTTCTCTCCAGAGTGTGCTTGCTCCTTCCTTTTTTCACCTGCTCACTACTATGCTTTGCTTTAAATAGAAAGGACTGCAATATATTGCATTGCATCCAGCAGCATCTTGCCACTCCTCCCATTGGAATAAAACACATGTAAGCGGTCACATTTATGTGAGAGAAAGCTTTCCTGCATTTTTTATGTGGATTTCTTAATGGGCTTTTAACTGTACATCCGGAATGCATAATTGACACCTGTCGTTAGGCTCGGTCAGTGATTACATAGGGAAATGACTTGACCTGTAATGAACTGTAAAACTAATGACATCTGTGTGAGATTACTCAACTTGAAAGCAAACTGTTGTACATGAAGTTCCATCAAGCGTGATATTAAAATGTCCACTTTTACATCTTTCCGCCCAAGCTCTGTAAAAGCCCAGGCTGTTGGGCCCAACGTGATGGAAACCTGAGGCTAATGACTCAAGCAGACGGCCGTGGGCATTAGACAACTTCATTTATGAAATAGTCAACCTCCCGTGTAGCGATACATTCACATTACCTTGCCTCACTTGAGAGACGCGCAGCTGTCACAGCCACTGAGCAATGCTGATGTCCCTTCCTTTCCTCCCTGCATTCATCTTACTCTCAGGAGGTAATGGTCTTCTCAGGTCATTTGCGCATTAAGGGTCTCGATCATTCATCTAACCCACCTGCAATCCTGTGGATTGCTGGTCCTCTGCCGCAGCGCATAGAGGGATGTTTAGAAGACAAGAAAAACATACATGCTCTGAATCATTCATTTGCTCTCTTTATCTAGTCCCAGTGCTGCCTGTGGCCTGAAGTGTCTGCAGAGGGCTATTCATGAACATGCAGGTTATGTTCAAATGATTTGTGGGTAAAATTAGCAGATTTGTGCTTTGAAAAGAATCAGGTTTTTCTTTTTACCTTATTAGTTTATGATGTCGAATGATATTCACCTCTCTGTTTGGCGACAGAATGTGGCCACATTTTTACTCCTGATAGCTAGTAAGTGATTTAGGTGTTTAGGTGTAACAGATCTTAAACACAGAAGCTAAACTGACTTTCCTGAATCACCATTGTCATACGAATAGGTAGCTTTTAGCAGTGGAGCTCCCCTCTCTGCTTTTGTATGTTATATCCTCATCAAAAGCTTCATAAAAGACCACAAAGCCACAGAAACAATCCTGATACGATACCTTTGTCTCCCATCGTCGGCTGCTGAACCATTAACCTTACCCTCACAGTGCCTGTATGGTCTAGTTTTGTACTGAACTGAGAGTACCAGTTTGAACCATCAAAAAGCTGAGTATTACTACTGAACGGAATCAGTGCTGAACGGCACGTTGGTATGAATAGTGATTTGTTCTAATATTGTTGTACGCGTTGCAATTTGGATGGTAAAATGCAAATGCTTTGCTCAGAAAAAAAAGGTGAGCAAACTACATCGTTAGTCACTAAGAATCTTTGAAAGGAATTGAACAAAACAATTCCAGTCAGCGAAGGGATTTGTAATTTCCACCTCAAGTACATTAAGTAGCACTGGACGTGTCGGCAAATGTAAAGAAAGTGAGATCATGAAGACAGTTTGATTTTAGCTTTACCTTGAGCGCAGACAGGTCCCTCTGCCTGATAGAAGACAGGTACATTAATCTCTTTAATGGGGATGAGTCAGTCCCATCTGACATATGTACAACCATTCATCTGTTCATGCTGAATGTAGCCTGTTCCACATTTGTAAAATGTTGATCATTTGCATGCGTGTGCTCAGTGTCGTGCACCGTTTCCAAAGAGCTGCTTTTCGCTTTATCTTGAACATGAATTGTTTTAATGTGGTTTTACTGCATATCTGCATTTAGTATTCATGTCCATTTTCGATGTGGGAAGAAGAACAAAACACACTAGTGGCTGAGGCCCACACACGCGTTTCTCTAGGGTTCGGCATCACACTGTTCCCTTCCCCTTTGGCTCTTACTTGATGTGATACTACTCCCCGTATCTTTCACAAGCTGTTTGGCTAACAGAGGTCACGGGGGATGTGTAGCGCATTTGGTCATGATGTGAAAGCATTAGCCGGTGCCAGCAGGTGTGTAATTATATATGAAACAAGGTTTTAAAAGAGGAACATCACGATGGCATGTAGAAAGTAGGCCAGGAAAAAGAGACTTCAGAAAAGTCCTATTTATTCCCCACCTACTTCAAATGTGTGACATAGTATTTGAAGTTGTGAAATAATCCAAGGTCACTGTGACTATTTCAAGACTATTAAAAATAACATTAAACACACAACAACTTAACGTGATGAAACAAGCCTCTACGGCGGATTATTTCAAAGGAATATTTTTTTTTCCTTGTTTTTCTACCCAGTGTGCTCACTGTTGTCTGTTTTCTGTGTTTCAGGTATGGTGACATGGTGCCAAAAACAATCGTGGGGAAGGTGTTTGGGTCCATATGCTCTCTGAGTGGGGTGCTGGTCATCGCCCTGCCTGTCCCTGTCATAGTGTCAAACTTCAGCCGTATCTACCACCAAAGCCAGCGGGCAGAGAAACGACGAGCCCAGAGGGTACTGACTCCCCCCCCCCCTCCCTCTGTCTTCCCTTTTCTCTCTATCTCTCTTTATTTTTGCTTCTATCTGCCTCTTTCCTCTGTCCCTGTCTTATCCGCAAGTAACAGAATGACAGGGCAAACACTATCTTCCAGAATATTAATCTTTTATTGTGTTTCTGTGTATGTGTGTATTGGGTGGGCTCAACTTCCTTGAGTATGTTTCAGGGGGAGAAAGAAATAAGAGAGGGAATGACAGTGACTGAACAAATGATCTTCAGAGTATAGTGTCAGCAGCTTTTCAATAGCAATATGTGCATTTATTCCTGAAAGTGTTTGCTGAGGCAGAATTTCCTAATCGTAGAGTTAAGCATGGCCTCTCCCTACTAAATACTGTGGCTGCCGGAGGGAGACAGCATCAATTAGTGTGACAGAGAAACCGTCAGAGGCTAAAACAGAGGTCTGTTTGTTCAAACAGAAAACTCGGCTTGCTAGAATCCGTGCTGCGAAGATTCGAGGCACTAATGTCTATATGCGCTACAAACAAAATGGGCTGATCAACTCACTGGAGGAGGTAACGGGACCAAGCAGCGGCTTGACTGACCGGGGCCTCGCTGACGCTTGCATGCAGCTCTGCTCGGGGGGCCATGCCACCACACACAGGGGAGGGGGAGGGGGGCGTCTCATGCTGCTGTCATTCCAGTGCTTCAGTGTGATCGTCCTCTTTCTTACATCACACCTCTCAGCTGCAGCATTGACATGCTTCCTCGACACTCTCTCTCTATCCATACAGCAGGAGGGCCAGGCAGGCACACTTGCCTTCTGGCGGAGCACAGCCATTACAGTCACACTGACTCATGACCAAGCTCTGCATGTCTGTCCAACAGGGTTTGGAGGGGAAGGAGGGAACCCAAGGCTAACTGGACAGTGGGTCGCCTATGGAGGCTGTCTGCTCGGCCTGCATCTCCTCTAAACTCTGTTTTTGATCTGCTGTGTGTTCTGTGTGTTATTTCTAGAGCATCCAGGTTATAGTGCAAACTAACACAGCATACCTTCCATCCCAGAGCCGTGCAGAGCTTCATCAACGTGTGTTGTTGTTGGTTGTTGTTGTGGTGCAGAATCTGTGATGTGTTTGGTGCAATCTGTTCGATCTGTGTCTAGGTGTGCCACTGCTGTTGCACTGAAATGAGCTCTAATTTGACTTTTCTGGTCCTTTCTTACCAAATCAGCGAAAGAATGGCAAAACTATTTCTATCAGTGAAACATGTTGTAGTCAGCCACTGTCTCTATGCATCTCTAAAACATCCCCATCTCACTAGGTTCTCAGTAGATTGGCTGCCGCACTACAGTTCAGCATTTCAACCCTCAATGCTTTGTGTACTCTCCACTACATCACCGAGCTGTTGCCTGAGACTCTGTTTCTATGCAGAGTCTGAACCTGCTCATCTACACTGTTGTTTTTCTTTACTTTCTGTGTTCTAAAGGCCTCCAAGGAGGCAGGACAAGCCCTGGTGGCAAAGGCCCCCAGCCCTCCTTTTGAGAGCCAACATAATCACCTGCTGCATTGCCTGGAGAAGACCACGGTAAAATCTCTTTTTTTCCCTCTAAATCTTAAAAGCTGTGTCCACTGAAAAACACATACTCACTCATCCATCATTCTTACTATCTTGGTACCAGATTTTTAGACGGTTTAAAATAGCTCACTGTAAAAAAATTGTTTCTTTTATGTAAAATGACATCACTGCTATATCATCATTAGTGCGAGCTTGTTACAGTGTGTTGCAAATAGAACAAAAAGTGAGATTTTTCATCCATGCACAAACTGTGTTATCTATTTTATGCGCAGCACGCAGTAAAAATAGCTTTAAATGGGGCTGGGAAATGTCGAGTCCCCTAGCCAGAAACATGCTAAAGATAACATGCCTATGCCACCCAGAAACGTTATTCCTTTCAAACAAACAAGAATACTTAATTTTACTCTATCTATAATTTAGAGACGTAAGAGCGTCTTTAATGCTTGGCTGTGACATGAGTTTACACTTCCAGCTCTAAACCCACGGACAGGCAGTCAATCAGTGTCCCTCCTCATGCTGTAGATGATCCTCATCCCCAGTGAAGGGCCTGCTGCTCGTCCATAAAGGCTTCTTGCCATTTGGATGGCAGCGCACATGTTTACATTAGGCCTCTCATGGTGTGCATTATAGATGGCAGGAGTGACAGAGGGAAGGTATGGCATGATTCAGAACATGGCACCAGATCCCGCATGGTGTCACTCTGCCACCTGCTGGCTGAGCCTGAAACACATTCGGAGCCTGACCTTCAAGTCATTCTCATTTGTCACAGGGATAACAGTTGTGAATGTTTTCACAGATGGCACTTAATATGGTCATCTGTGCCAATGTATTTCTATTCCCTTGATGATTCATTTTCAAATTATTAAACAATTTTGCTGTGGATTCTGTTCAGTCTGTTTAGTCTTTACCGTGAAACATCTTTACTCATTATTTAGCAGAGCCAATCATTGATGTAATAGAGTGATTCATGAGCAACATTGAATCCTAATTTCCCACCATCTTCCTCTGCAGAATCATGAGTTTGTGGACGAGCAGACGTTTCAGGCCAACTGCATGGAGATCTCTGTGATGAACAAATCGGGGTCCTGTGCGTCCTCGCTGTCCTCGTCTCCGCACGGCCTCAGCTCGTGCTGCTCTCGACGCCACAGGAAGAAGAGCAGCTTCAGCCTGCCCAGCACAAACAACCAGGAGCTCAGCACCATACAGATTCGAGAGAGGCCAGTGGCCAACAGGTAGTCTCTTTTGTCTGTCTCTGCATCTCAGTCTCTCTGGACTCACTCACACCACATACACACACATACATTCAAACAGCGGATCTGTGTTATAAGACAAGATACACTTTATTGATTCCATGCTGGGAAATGAAATGATGGATTGAGTTAAACAGATATATAGGCAATTATCTAATATAGGTTTAAAAAGAACATACTGTCCCTGTCCAGTGAAAATTAGGTATCTGCATATTTAGTTTTTTTTAATATAAACTGAGGGCTCTTCAAGGCAGTTTTTATTTATTTAATGAAAAGTTTAAATGAGACAGGGACAACGTGTAAGTTTAAAGCAGGTGTGATTTTTGGACACAAGTTCATTTGATAGTCTTAGGGTGAAAGTTCACCCAAGTTATGAAAACTCTTTCTTTCTGTTTACCTGTCCTAGTTAAGTCTCTGAGATTTCTGCTGACAACCCAATACATTGAAAGTGAATGGCATTGTGTTTGTGGTGCTTAAAGAAAGACATGAAAACAGCAACATGTCTCTCCAGAAACAGTGTTCCTGTTACTCAGAATAATCCGCAGCCATTGCAGTTTTCAGTGGAACTACTTTCTACCAAAAGAAATAGTCCCTTCTCTCTGTGAAAACTGTAACAGCTTGTTCTGTGGATTATCCACTGCAACTAGAACACTGTATCTGATGTTGCTGGTGAATGTGATGCAGTAAGCTGCACTAATGAAATTCAGTCCACCTCTATTGTATTGGCGCGCAGCATAATTCTCAGAGATGGATATCTCAAAACAAAGGCAAATGATGTGAAACCGAAACTATCTCTGACTCTCCCTGTGAGACAACTTGTTTTTTTAATCAACTGGTTGAATGGACACCCATTAATCTTGGCGTGAAAGATTTCACAGACATAGGTGAGAATTTTTTTGAATGGGTTTGCCTGCTATGACATGTTACAATATGATTTTTTAAAAATTTTTATTTCACATGCAACATGACACTGCATACTGTACACAAACAGGAAATGAGAAATTGAATGTGTTCACATGTATACAACAAAACACATTTAACTGGTATATTTGTACATATATAATATATATATAGTATATAATACTAATATAAAAAGAGTTTTATACAATATGTTCAGTAGTGTCATTCTCAACCTTTCATATGCACAGTCCTCGTATAGTATATTCTCTTTAGACTCTGACAAAAGCAGAAGTCCCCACTGAAAACTAATAATGGTTAATGAGCAATATGAGCCAAAGCTCTTTTTCATATTCACTCAATACAAAGCACGTGGATATTTCTGGTTAGCAGCTTTTATACTGTACAGTATAAGAATAAAGAACTCTGTGTAATACAGGCTTTGTGTAATACATTCACAAGGTCAAGGCTATCACCTGCTTTCATCCTGTGTTTCTTTTACAGCCGCTCCAGCCTGAATGCCAAACTCGATGGGACTGCGCCCTTGAAATGTGACAAACCTTACATCACTCCTTCCATGGTCAGCCTATCTGCACCGGTGGTGACCACATCGGACGGGCACGGCTCCACCACCACCACCGCATACTCTCAGAGCAACATTGTCCGAGTATCTGCCTTGTAGATGTCATGCTTATCTGATCAGCTAACTGGTCTCAAGAAGCACCAGATGCTGAGGAGAGGGACCACCGAGCATCAACCTGCCATAATCTAGAGGGATTATAAAATTAGCAGAAATCTGGGTTTTTGAAGTAGTGATCTCATCTGATGTCAAACTCTGCATGGTATTACAATGATGTGGACGGCTGCCTTGGATATATAAGCGAACCAGCAGATCTTGCTCCATTAAGCACAGCAGATTAAAGAAGTGTTGGGATTGCGTGGTTATCGTTGTTGCCTAAAAATACAGAGAAAAAACTTTATTTTTTAATATGTAATGTAGTTGTAATTGTTGTCTTCTGATTCAAAGGAGGAAAGGCAGATGTTGAAAGGTCTTGATGGCCTCTGATGACAAAGCACACATATTCATTAACTGAGGGCCATCTTTGTGAATATTAAATCAGTCTATTTACACATAAGAAACATTCACTTCACTCACCACCCAGTTAAATAGATTGTTTTGAAATCCCTCAATTAACTGCTTTCTAATAGTCCCCTCACTGTTGTAAATTCAGAAAACATGCATCCACTGGAATGGATAACTGTTGTGAATATTCATTAACTGACTCATTAACTGGTTGATGTCATCGCTTGATGAGTAAAATATACCACGCATCATGACATGTTTGTAAAATGTGCAAGTGAAAGTCAAAATGACTAAATCTGTGTTAACTTACATATTTGACACTCTGATATGTGAAAGCCACTGTCATTAATTAACAATTGATATTGAGAACTATACAGGGTACATACAGTATTAGTTAGGTCACAAGGTAGAAATATAAGTGAATGTTCTCCGCGACACTTAACTAAGACTAACCCTAATGCGGACATAAACCATATGAAAGAGTATTCGATGTCAAGTCCATTGAGTTGCTCTTAAATTAGAATATCCATTAAAATAAGCGAGACTTTCACTGTGTTAAAAGGCCATTTTGTACATTTTTCATATTGTAAATATCTCAGTTCGAACTTTATCAACTGCGTTTGAAGTTGGCTTCTCTTATTTCTAGATTTAGTTGACAGTTGTTGCCATACTATTTCTGTCTGTTAACTGGTTGAATTAAGGATTTGCATGCTGTCATTGCAGAGTTCTGTTTTATTAAAAGTATGTCTTCTTGTTGGAGGTTTGTCAGTAAAAATGAGATTGATGGAAGGAAACACAATGAGCCTGGTATGTTACGATGTAAATTCTGCAACACTTTTATTGAAATGAAAAGCTTGTCATGGAGTACATAAATAAGGGGTAAGGATAAAGGGACAAATAATCACACATTGTGCATTTGGTGCAGTGGATAGAATAAATACTGTAGCTCTACTGAAACATCCATGAAATGACCCATGTCTTTTGTTTTTTTTTTAGTAGAGTACAATTAGGTGGTTTTCATTGCATTTGGCCTGCTTACTCAAAGAGCATCACTAATAAGAGGATGTGATAATAATTAGATGCTGCTGGAGGACATGTGAGGACCTGACTGGCCCAGTGGTGGGTCCTGCCTGCTGGGTCTCTGGAGACAGACAAACAGGCCTCGTGATTGTTTGACAGAGAACTCCGCAGCGTCTCCCTGCTGAGCTGATTGCGTAGGTCCAGGCAGCGTTCAGTGTCTCTGCTCTGCAACTGCTGCGAAGTCAGACTGCATACAATCTAAAATAACACAGCGGCATATGAAATAATATACCTCAATATAAAAGGATATACCCAAATGAAAATTTAGTATGGTTTAATTGAGTTAATATTTGAACAATGACTAGATAAACCATTTTAATATTCTGTTACATAGTGAATATTGAATATGGTCATTTGGGCTAGTGCCACTCAAAAGTGGATAGAAGTGGAAATATTATAATTTCTTGTTGAATACGGACACAAAATTGTTTTTAAGCCTATAAAACTCCGTCCGAAACTGAGGGTTCACTGCAGCATATATTATTGGGTCACTCAGTGATGTGATGCAGGCGATAGAGACTGACAGAATCTCCACGTTCTGAATGATTGTCATCTGAAAGAAAATCAAAGAAAATTCCAAAGTGTTAGATAACAGTAGATAGCACTTTGTGTAAAGGCTATCAATCTCTAGAACAGAGCTTTTACACCTTGGGTTCAGAAAATGTATTTGATGTGTTGTATATACGTAATATCATTTATTTGAATTGTAAGCGGCACATATGCAAATACTGTGTTTACTATATATATCTATATATTAATATATGGATGTATACAGACATATAAATACAAATGACATATTTATGTATACTTTATTTTGATCCCCCCATGCTCTTGAACATACAAGTTACAGTAAAAACATTTCATACTCAAATCAACATCTTGGCAATTTAAAAAATAAATTAAAAATTGGCCTAATGACATTTTTGTGACTTAAAAGTGACTTCACAGGTCAGAAACAGTTAAGAGGCCCTACTACAAAATACTCAGTATACCTCCGTGTAAGGCTGCTATAAAACAAAAAAAGGACATTCTGACATACAATATGGGAGTAAAAGTTCCATCCTTAGCACACACATACTTACCTGTGTGCTGTGGCTTCTGTGTACAACAAAATTCATCAGGATAGTTGTGATCAACGGTAGCCAGAATAAGAGGAACGTTAAAATGATGTAGCCAGCGCGCTTCGCCATTTTACTTTCCTTCTTTTTGCTCGCTCTCTCTTTACTTGATTTGGAAGGCATCATGCAAACAGCACCTTCCACCTCCACCTCTTGCTTCGTAGCTTTTGTTTCAGGGACATTACTCGAGACGGGACCTAATGTAGACACTTGATCTACTGTAGAAGCAGTCAGTGGTTCTCCTCCATTGCTGCTCTTAGCTTGTTTTAGTTCAATCAGTAAAACCGAAGTGGATTCGGGATTTTCTAACTGTGCAGACGAGTGAACATGGTGGCTGGTTTCTTTCATTTCAGAGGGCACTTGTTCGATTTTCCCTCTCTCTTTGGGCTGCTTTTCTGTGTCGAAATTGTTTGACACCTTCTGCAGCTTTGTGGTTGATCTCTTAACACTAGCAGCAGCGTCTCCATTTGATGGTTTTGCTTCAAATTCCGTGCCACGGGGATTGGGCTGCTCTGTTTTAAAAGGTTTCTCCTCAGTCTGCAGTGCAACCTGCATTGCGGGAGGGTGAGGTCGTTCTGTTTGTGGAGCTTTTGTTGAGGCCAGTACAGCAGCTGTAGAATCTTTCTTAGAGGAATTTTGTTCAGCTTGTACCACTAGTTTCCCCTGCGTAACACTTTTGCTCAGGGTATTGTTTTGCTCTGATTTTACACGTCCATTTCCCACTGCTGTGGTTTCTTCTTTCTTCTGCATATCTTCTGTGTTGTCTTTCTTTGAAACAGGAAAAGAACCTTTGTCAAATATTTTGCGATTGTGTGACCTCACGAGGATAAATATGCGGGCGTAGAAACCAATGATAACACTAAAGCAAGCTGCCCAAAGTGGGAACAACATGTAAATTCCAAATGTGTCATAGGAGGATGCTGCTCTCGATAACCCATTGCATCTTACGTGCATGGGTGAGTCCTTCACAAACATCAAACAAAAAACAGCCACCAGAATAGCCAAGGTCCACGTGAGAGGAATCAGTACCATAATCCGTCTTCGTCTTTGACTTGTTGTGAAGGGTCGGGCAATGGCCTGGTACCTCTCTGCACTTATACAGGCCAGTGTCAGCAGCTGGATGCAGCAGCTGAAAGAGAAAGAGGCCACTTGTGTATCACAGATCAACTCGTCCATGTGTCGTCTTTGATACACATTCGTGACGATGGTTAAGAGAATGGGGCAGTCAATTACGCATCTCAGAAAGTCTATGACTGCGAGATTCACCACCAGTACATTATTCACATTTTGCAGGGATTTCTGGTGATAAACTGCCAGCATGACGAAAAGATTTGCCGCAATCCCCACAGCAGAAGTGATCAACAGGATCAAGCTGTTTGCCACCACAAAGGCGATGTCAGAGTATTCCTCCCAAACGGTGATGTTCCCATAGTCCCATGCAGGTGTAGGCTCGCCTCTCATCTCCAGGTTCAAAGAGTCAACATGTTCAGTTCTGTATCTTCATTCTCTCTACGCCGCAGTAAGCCTGCTTTGCTTGTTGGCAAGTGACTCTCCACTGAGTGAATAATATTAATGGGTGAACCTGTAGCTTGGATAAGTATCCTCCCTTTTCATTATCACTCCACTGCAGCAGCGGGTCACCTGGGAGTCCTCACTGTTCGCATTCATTAAAGACTGTGCTGTGTATTCACAGCATAGACGACCGGAAAAAAGAAAAAAGGATGGTTGTTAATTGAAAAGTATTTACGTCACTATTGTCTCAATCCTGATGTACTAAACCTAACCATTGGCTGGAAGCAGAGATGTAATAATGATGATGGTATGGCACTGGATAAAGTTAATTGGATATGAATACAGTATGTGTGTGAAGTGAACAGCTTTCCATTTCATTTAATACAGTGCCCGACACAAAGGTTAAAAGCCTTGCATTAAGCATGCCAGATGGATGACTTGGGAGTTCTTGAATTGGCTCAGGAAAAAAATGGAGCCATGCTGCTGGATTATAGCATAGCATTGTGTAATCCTGTTTGGAGATAAAGTGTGAAATGCTCTTTGCTTCAAATGTGCAAGTTTATGGACTATGCCAAATCTGGGATTAGATCAACACAAAGCATTTTCCTCCCGACCATCCTACATATTAAACTGATCAAATGTCTGTCAAAATCATGTAGACAAAAGCGGGAAGTTCCGGAAAAGAAACTGTGGTGAAGCACAAAGCCCTTTATCGAATGTCTTGGCGCTAAACAAATAACTGTTCTGTATTGTTTTTAGGTTGCTATAAACTGAGACAACATAATGAGCAATTTGCTAAAATAGCAATGATGAGACAAGAGAGTAGTTGCAAATGAGAAACACTTTGGAATCAGATTCCCATTTACAGTATTTACATCAAGCGTGCCAAACAAGTGGGAGGGAACAGGACAAAATAAAATCACCCACACTATTTTTACCAACAACTATAGCCCAGCATATTTACCAATTACACTCAGGCAGCCAGCACCAAACTAGTGCATGTGCACTAGTAGAAATCTCTTACAGCGTACAGTAGTATTTCACATTTTATTATGTTGCAGCCTTATGCTAAAATTGTTCAAGTCATTTAATTAACTCATCAATCCACACTCAATAAACCATTATGACAAAGCTAAAACTGGATTTTAGCCATGTTTGCAAATTTATTGAAAGTGAAAGATTTCTTGGAGATTGCATAAAAAAAAAAGAAGCATCCAAAGGACTTTGAGACTTCAATGTTTGGAATCAATTCTAAGCGTCATGTCTGGAGGAAATAAGGAGTATATAAGGGAATATGAGACATATTTTTATAAGCTTTTGGACAAATAAGGATTGTAGGATTCACTGACATTATTGAAAAGGTTTATTGTGAAAAGTTATTATGGTTTAATAAATATGATCAAATCATTGCCTAAAACAAACGTATGAACCAGTTCAAAAAAGAATCAATGAAACAAAGTAAAGTAAATGATTAAATATGCCCCTTAGATCAAATCACCAACTATTGACGAGTAAATGAAATCCACTGCAAAAAATAAATCATCCTAGTTGCTAGCACTAACTGAACAATAAAAACTCTCTTTATTTATGTGCTTTCACTTCATCTTTATTTAGTGATTCATATAAATCTTCCTTAAGGTGACTCAGTGTGGGCTCATGCGTGCACCATGTAAGACACAACGCTCTGGGTTTGAATCAGACTCGGAGACTTTGAACCGTATAATCCCCCTCTGAACTATCTTTAAAACAAGTAAATAATTAGAATTATTACTGTAATATTAATAACAATATTAATAATACAAGTAAGAAATTGACAAACAGCAGAGTAAGCCAGACAAGAAAAATGAAAGTATTTTACTGCCTGACTGACTTCCCATTGTTAAAACATGCACAAGGCGAGATGTGCCGCAGGCTCGCTTAACAAGTGCAACCAAACTTGCCATGTTTTTGATTTTGAGGGTATTGCGGAACTGATTTATATTCATTATGCTATTCGTACGTATTAGACCAGACAAAAATTATCTGAGAGATCATATTATTTTGCTTTTGCAGCTTCCCTGCAGCTGATACATGATTGTACTGAGTAAATCCTGCATTCACACAGGTGCTTACGAGTGAAATTATGCCTGTATACTTAGCAGCAATCTAATATTGTGTTCTGTGGGAAGTGTGAGTGGTGGCAAAAGGCAAAACTTACATTATTTGTCCTAGCTGCCAGTGTTGACGACATGATGGAGCTGGCTATTGTTGTTTTTTGTTGTTATTGTATATTGATTTAATATATTTACATAATAATGTTACATGGGAAGAGGTGCTGTGCAGTATGTGTAAAACTAACATTAAAAATGTGTATCCAGAAAATGGCAGCAAAGGCTTTGTAATATAAAAAGGGTTGCACAATCTACTATATATGAATAAATATTTAATGCTACACAGAAAACATTTCCCCCGATCCCCCAAAAGTGTTAAACATCTAACTGACTTTCAGAAAGGAGTATTCTTTCACACAACATGAAAAAGGTCATTTTATTTATTTATCAAAGTTTTCACTTCCTCACAGTCTCTCTCTCTCTCTCTCTCTCTGCAATCTGGCTGTATTTGACTTGCCTATATTCTTGTTAAAAATGCAGAATCTCCTTTCTTTTTGGCTAGTTTCCCACATGCATACAGTACACACCTGCAAACATCGATATGAAAAAGGTAACCGTTTATTGATCTAAACAACTCACAGAAATAAAACCGTATTACCGAATACTCTTATTGTTCTAGAAAAATGGGATGGACAATAACTACAGGAACACCTTGCCATATAATGCAATTCAATAAAATGCCAAAACAAACTACTTTTCAGATGAATCTACTAATCACTTTTATACTCTTAACAAGTGAACAAAATAAGCACTTTTTTTTTGGAAAGGATTGGGTTGCATTACTGTGTTTCATAAGGTTTTCCTCCTCAATATCAGCTATCAGTCTCTGAGCCGATGTTGACCTCACTGGGCTGCGGTGGAGACCTCTCAGAGAGACGTGGGCCTGTAGATGAGCAGGTCTGCGTCCAGGATGAGGCACCACTAAACACTGACAACCATGGCAGCTTCTGGTTTTTGCTGGAGACAGTCACAGAGGCAACACCCTGCTGTGCGAGTTGACGTTACTGCTTAAGAAAGTCAGCCGGCTCCTACTGTTCAAGGAGCGCATGTTGATGCTGACAGTGGTGGGTGCGTGGGGAATGTAGCGGCCGCACGACAGCACTTCCAGAGCGCCCTCACGGAACTGTTGGACATAGAAACACATTCAGGAACTACAAGAGCATCACTTTCCCATGCAATTGAAATCTGTTTTTCTTGTTCATAATTCTGTGTGCACTCAGCCTTTGCATCTCAATGTCACAGTGGATGTAAACGTTAGCTGCTTACCTGCTTGTTGGAAAGGAAGTAGATGATGGGGTTATAAACAGGGCTGGTCTTGGCAAAGTACATGGGCATGGTGGCGACCAGTGGAGGGATGTAGAGCTCTGGATCCACAACTACCACCACTGACAACGCCGTGTAGGGCAGCCAACAAACAAAAAAAGCTATGATCATGGCCAGGACCATACTGATGGCATGATCGTTCTCCTTCTGGCTGGAGCGTCCACCCTGGAGCTCCACACTCCGGTTCAGCTATGAGTAGAAAGGAAATTTGACTCCCATTAAAGGCTAACAGCTTGTTTTAGTCTGTAGATGGTCAATTGCAAACATGAGGATCGGGGTATGGATTTTAAATCTAGTTTTAATGGTGTACAAATGTAATAAATATATAGAAGCCATTATGAGCCCACCTTATTCATGGCTGTGAGCACTTTGGAGTAGCAATAGATGATGACTGTGACAGGCAAAATGAAGCAGAGGAGTGTGTAGAGGATGAGGTAGCTGTAGTTGCTCCACGATCTCTCCTCCCAGGCCAGAGAGCAGGACGTCTGGACTCCCTCAGGTCCGTAGGAGCTCCAGCCTAATAACGGCGCCACCGCCCAAAACAAGCAGTAGATCCAGACAAGAAGAAGCCCAATGATGCTTCTCCGCATGCTCAGCTTTAGGCTAGCTCTCGGCTTACACACCACGATGTAACGCTCATAGGCAAGCAGTGTCAGAGTGCAGAGAGACACCAGACCTAGGGAAGAAGAGCATAAATAACTTAGCTTACTAACGTCTTCTGGAGATTTAACTACATCTAATTGTGGTTCTGAGAAGACCATGTTGTGTCATGTTGTTGAAAGCTCTGGACAAAAAAGTGTACCAAGAATTACTGTTTGTATGCAAAGGATGGAGCGTGGCATTTGCAAGATCTGACAACAGAAGAGACATTTAAAAAAAAAAAAAAAAGCATGAAGCAGAGGCCGACGATATACACACGTTTGTGAAGCAACAATACATTCTGAGATTAAGTGCAGTGAAAGAATAAGATCGATATTTTAGCCTTACAATTGTGTTTATTGTGTTTCACAATGACAGACCTCCAGGCACATAGAGAGAAAACAAAAAGTCCAAACAGAACAAACTGCTCTGTCACAACTCCACTTACCAAAATAGTTGACTGCAAATCCTTGAAACACGCAGGCTGCATGGCCGATAAAGAAAGAGCCTTGGTAGTTGGTGATGGTGACGACCAGGGAGCCGCACAGGCCTATCATGAGGTCAGACACGGCGAGGCTGAGGATGAAAACGTTCATAGGCTGGAGGAGAGACGGATTCCTCAGCATCACGGTTATGACGAGACTATTGTTAAAAACTGTGAACACTGTGTTGATGAACATGAGGAAAGAAAGTATACTGTAGCCCACCCGAGGGAAGACGGTGGACGTAACAGTCACCACCTCGGTGTGGATGGATGGAGGATGTGTGCCGGAGCTCAGCGGCGTGCTGTTGCTGTCCATGGTGCCTAAATGAAGTCCAGCTTTGGTGGAACAACTGTGAGGCCAGAGACTGAACCCGCAGGACACAGCGTCGTTGATCTTATCATTTTTGATCCCTGATAAACCACTCGGCTTTGCTTATTGTCAAAGATGTCAGATTGTGCACCTGCCCCATAGAAAAAGCCCCAAATGCAATATGGGAAATTGGTCCGTAACACGATTTGAATGGATTAATCCCAATAAACCCACTGCTATAATGGTAATTGGAAAGTTGAGGGGTATTAAGGAGGGATGAATTAGCCCTGAAAATTAATTTTCTAATTATGAAATATTTCTTCCCTTTGATGTTTATAGAGCTAATAGAAAAGGGGGAAAAAAAGAGCACAGTATGCAAATGGATTACACATTCAATAAACACACCTGCTAATTACATCTAATTACATAGCAATTATCCAACCATATCCATTTGCCTTAATTCATGAAAAAAGGACTTGGCTTGGATCATTAAACAATTTCTATTTTAATAAATAGTGAAATAAAAATACACTTCATGAACACAAAAAGACAATTAAACCATGAGTTCTTGTGGCCACTGGTATTCAATATTTCCCTTTTTCCAGATTAAATATCAAATATATTCTTCTCAAGCGTTCATTCCAGCACGTGTGAAAACACATTTTCTTTGTGTCAAACCCATGAAACTCAATAATGCCTTAACAGACTTGTGCTAAATATAGAAACAATGCTCTATTTTTTTCCTGACAAATATGAACATTTCTCAGCACGTGCTAAAATGAGACATACAGGCTGTGTTAAATACAAAGATCCAAACATAAATGTGCAGCGTATTTTATAATGTGCAGCTCAAAATGAAATGAAAGCTTGACCAGCAGTTTACAGAAATATACACATTGCAGTAATGTGTAAAGGAGCTTAAGGCAGCAGAGTTTGTAATGTAAATGTCACTTCTGAGTATTTCCATTTTACTGACAGTCTCTTGTAGTTTTACAGATTCGAAGGACAGAAAGAGCAAAGGTAATCTTTAAACAGGGTGTACAATTCATACTATGGAGCTCCATGATAGACATGATGTGTGACTGCCCCCTATTGTTTACAGTGTGTAAATACAGCTAATTTATTTTACACACACACACACACACACACACACACACACACACACACACACACA
>CALSCE010009442.1:7912607-7932493 GCA_943593645.1 Bovichtus variegatus
CACACACACACACACACACACACACACACACACACACACACACACACCTAAAACAATCAGTGCATTAAAAGTTTCAAATTCTGTTTGATAAAAATGTAAAATACATGTTGTCCATGTTTTAAATGTAAATGTAAAAATGCTCATTCTGTAATGTGTCAGTTTGCTTAAAAAGCACTATATCCGCTGGTTCGCCTGAATTCTTTGAGAGGAAGTACCTAACTAGCTAGTTTAAAGCTTAATAAACATCAACGTGGTTGTTACCAACTGAACATATCTTAAAATGTGGAATGCATCTTCTAAAATGCATTATCTCAAAACCAAATTTTTAAAAATTTATTATTAATTAAATAATTAGGTCAGCAATGAAGATGACCCTATCCTAGTGTTTATTTCTGAACTCCGTCTTCCTCTCTCTCTCTCTAATCGGACTCTTTAGTCTTGCTAGGCTGTGAGGAGAGGCTAATGCCAGAAGGACTGTGTTCAGGCCAGAAGGGGGACTCGTGCTGCAGGGGGGTACGGCGAGGGAAAAAGGTGTGCTGGAAGTCATAGTTGAGCAGGCAGCTGATGGAGGGCATGTAGATGTCAGCAAAACGCGAGAGTCGGCGTGAGAAGTAGGTGGGGTTGTGGTACGTCCGGAAGAGACTCCCGAACTGAGCGTTGAAGATGTCCTTCGTCTGTGACCTGCACACAGACACATTCATGCCATCAACATGAGGTTGGATCAGTTCTACAAGATCTCAATAAAAGATCAAAGCTGCTCATGATTGCCAAAGTAATTATCTCCGTTACCTCATGGCTTCTCTCTCTCCGATCCACTCCTCGACGACAGCTTGAGATGCTGGATCCCTGTGTACCTGTTTGGCAGCAGTGCAAAGAAGTTTAGCACACACATTCGGTGATAGAGGCAAAAAAGACAAAGACAAATGCTTTTATAGTCTCCTGACCTGCATCTGTTCGATAAGTCCAGTCAGTGCCTGCAACCAGGCCATCATGTGCACGTACTTCTCCGTGTTCATGATCTTGATCTCCTTCCTCAGCTCAGGGATGATGGCGCCCGTCCTCCAGCCATGTTTCAGCGTCAGATCCTGCAAAACAAAGGACGAGAATTGTCAGTAATTTAGGAATTCACCTGTTTGTGATAGTATCCGAGTCCTTGAGACAAATATGACATAAACCTTGCCATAAACCAGCCGAACCAAAAAAAACTAATTATTAATTACACATTAAAAGCAGTTCTGAAAAGCAGAGTTTTGACAATGCTCATAGCCCAATACACAATCAATGTAAGATGTGTTGTCCAAATTGGTTGCTGGTTATAAGTAAAGACTGACTCATTAAGTGACCAGTGCAAACAGCATCGATTCAAACAGAAGTGTAAGTACGACTGAAGAAAACGTGCTGAAATGGATCCAGCGAAGTGAGGACATGTTTTTGGATTCTACTGTGTACTTAGATTCTTTAATAAATAACATATTGCACCATCCCTCCCTCCCCCCTGTAACTCCATAGCAACATCCATCTATCTCCACCTATCTCATCTATCTCCATCTATCTCCATCTATCCTACACGACTGTAAGCTTGCGTTAAGCACAAATGCCACGTTCCATCTTTCTCAACAAGCAGGAAGCCATGTTTGACAGTCGGCTGCCTGCCAGGCATTATGCTAAAGATGTAAACTACGTATTTCATTATCACCATTTACAGCTGATCAGACACACATATATATATATATATATATATACATTTTTAGTTTGTTTGTTTCGCGCAGATGAGGGCCAGTTTATAGCAGGTTGCTAGGTTACAGGTATAAAAAGGTAAATAAGGTGCAGTGCTGTAGATTTGGCAGGTGTGATATATCAGGAAACACTGACACTCATTAAAATGCCTGTCAACCAAACCCAATGCAGTGCTACAGTAACTGTGGTGTATAAAGTATTACATTCTCAACCCGGTTATTTTAGTATCTTTGTTCTGTTTCAAACATACGCTCAGTATCTCATTATGTGCGTCGTCTAACAGAACGTTAACATTTAGACTGTTGCATATAAAGATTAACTAAGCGTCAGGCCTTTAAAGCCAGGAGAAACACACTTATCTTAAATGGAGCATGGTCAGAGCGGGGTTCCTCTCTTTGTTCGTAATATCGTAATCTTTCATAATACAGTGTTCTGTGTGGTTATAATGAGCCCTGTGTTGTACATGTGTCTAGATGCTGCTTACTGCCAAGTCACTGTAGATGTGATCACCAAAGTAGAGCACTTTGGATCCACTCCAGCCGGTGATTCTCAGGAACTCATAAAGGTTTCCCTACAGCGATCAAAGACACATGTTAAAAAATCCAACAGGTATTCTAAAAGGTGTATCCAGGAGTAATTTTGTAGGCATTTTAAACTGGCATGAATGGCACCTGTTTGTAGATCTTCCCTTTCTCCAACTTGTGAATCCTGTCCCACAGCAATGCACCTTTGTCTGTCACTCGCCTGAAAGGTCTTGGGAAAAAATACACAAAGACAATATTGTCGGCTTCCAAACAAACCTGCACTTATGCACATTCTGTGTACATGTAGTGAACAAGGTCTACTGGTAACTACTGGCCCAGTGAGGCCCCCAGTGGGATAACAGAGGCACTCACTTTCTCCTGTCATTGAAGAACCCTGGTTTGTCAGCCTGTACGATCACAACATCAAACAGGTCCTGCCAGTCCTTCCCTACTATGTAGTTCATCCCTCGGTCCCTGAGAAAGATTCAAGAAATGACTTTGTCAGCAACATCTTAAAGCTCATCCTGAGGGTCCTCTAACAAACATCCTGTCTTCAGAAGAGGCTCACAGTCAATGACTTGCAATGAATTACAAATACTTGCAGATGAAAGCACTTTGATGTGTGGTTGCCTATCTGTAGGAGTTGAGTGGCACTAATTAAATTGAAGCACACCGATACAAGACATTTTTAATTAAGAACAGCAAGAACCACTTGCGCTCTGTTTGCTTACACTTACACAAAGTCAAATGGGCTATTGGTAATGAGGAACATCTTTTTTCCATGCTCTGACAGCTTCTTCAGCACGGCGTAGCTTTGCTCACCATAGCAAATGTATTTCTCTGGAGAAAGAGAAAACAGAGAGAGGGTGGGGTGGGTGGTGCCGATATAAAAAACTCATACATCACAGCCTCATTATTTCTCTATTAATTGCTCATGACTTGGCAGCGACTCAGCTCAAACAAAGTAATATAAATCAATGAACATTACCAATATCTGCCTCCACGGCTCGGTACATAATGCCCTTGACGTGAACATCTCTAATGGCTTCCTGTGAAGAGCAAAAAGTAAACCCAGGAAGTTATGACTTCATGTAACATTGTTAGCATTCAGCTCCAGTAGCAACACTTTGCTCTTGGAAGCACAAAGAAAGTGTGTCTCTGAATACAAATTGAATATGAAGAAAGCAGACAATCGAGTTTAGTTGCTTTGGTGACACAGGCAGAAAGTTTCCACCACATTTTCAAAAGTGTAATTGCTTTTGAATCAGTGAATGAGTAAATAGACACTCCCTTTCGAAGTTGCACATTTAAAAAGAAGTTTATGACATAAAAAGATCATTTGATGCACGCAATATTCAAAAAGGAAAAGCAAGCAAAAAAACAGGGTTAATGCTGAATACTAAATAAGGCTTGGCAGGGGAAAAAAAAAAAAGATTAAGCGGGGTGTCCTTGAAAAGATACGAGGAGCACTCGAGGAACTGAGAGTGTGTGAGGGCTTTTAATGACAGCGATCTGTCAAAAACGCTGCAGTGTCACACAGACTAGACAGGACCAGCATGACAGCTCCCTCAAAGGGAGAACGCAGCGCTGGTTTCTCCCCCCTCTCCCTCTGAAGTAGCAGAGCCGCCAGAGAACAGACGCAGATGGCTGGAGGCAGGCTCGCTCGACTAAAATTAGACACCGGTTTTCAGAGCTAAAATTAAAATGGGATTGAATGGCTGGAGTATCGCAGCCCACTGCAAACATGTAAACATTAACGTTTATGTAAATGTTGCAGGATTTAATGTCTTTACACGCATTGACCCCCCCGGGAGATACTGTACAAGAACTGGGAAAAGGAGAGTGCCACTGAATCAAATTATTGCAAATATTGTATGCTGAGTTTCCAAAGATATTGCTCAAAGATTATAGCTAAGACCGTTCACCTTTACGTCCTTGTAGAGATGCACCGGCTCATAGTCGATATTGTGCCTCATGAAGAAGTCATTGACACAGGACAGGAGAGTCATCTCAGGCAGGGAGAAAATGTCCATGAACTGTTTCATGGTGTGGCCATGGGAACTCTGCAGAACAGTGATTAACGTCAATATATTCTGTTGTTTTTATTTCTGTAGCGTCTATCCTGTCATAGATAAGAGAGGAGGTGATGATCACCTTGCCATAGAAGTCGCTCATGATCTCTAGAGGTACATGACAACCTTCATACATGGCAATTACTTCCTCATCAGGAACTGGATCAAGACCCCTGTAGAAGAAACACAAGAGATTAAATACTTGGACAATAATAGAATTCATGACATTTGTAGCATGTGCAACCTCCTAAAAGTGATGATAAACCACAGAAAAGCTGTAAAATGTGAAGTCTGGAACGTTGAATGATTGCCTTTAACTGTCTAAATCTGTAGCCTGATGAGAAAAACACATCATACTCACAGTGTTGTGTGAATTCTACATTTCTCAGTGAATTATTTATCGCCCACGACCTTGATGTGAGAAGTAACACAGCGCACAGATACCTGTATACAGTTCCCAACTGGATGTAGTGAAAAGCATCTATCTTCATCAGCAGTGCCTGTTTCAAATGTTTCCACAAAAACGATCATGAATAAACAATGAGTAGTAGCAGTACAGGACAACTATGTAAAATTAAAAAAAAAAAAACTATGTACAACGATTGTATAAATATTGGAAGTATAAAAAAATTGTCAATTTCCTTCTCACCTTCTGCACGTCATAGTGAAGTCCTCTTACAGCAAAATTGGGAATGTACTCATAATTTCGCAGACCCTCTGGATACTAAAATAAAATAAATTATTTTAAACAAATTATACAAAACACAATTAGATCTACTGAATCTTTAAACAATTGAGCAATCAACCACAAGGTAAATCCACCTACGTACTGCAGGTAAAAACGGGATTCAAATAAATTCAGCGATAAACACAAGCTTCTACTACAAATCTCTTAGCATCTCTACTGTAAATGTTTGGAGAGTTAAAAACCTCGCTGGATGGCACAATGACACTGCTTTTTTAAACTTATTTCTATACGAGACATTCTTCATGGCAAAGATGAAAACATGTGATTCTTTACCAATCAATTTAAGACAAAAAGAATGATCTTTTCTGTATCTAGAAACACATTGTTTTTTTTAAATGCCAGGTTTTTAAAAGTCACACTCACACACACACACACACACACACACACACACACACACACACACACACACACACACACACACACCCTGTGGTTTGTGATGAGAATGTCCCGTGCGATGTTGAAGATGAGAGTGTGGAGGTTCCTGGAGTAGAACGCCAGCGTGTAGTCATAGTCGAAGCCATAGACCTCCGTGTCTCGTAGGCTCATCTCATTGTTGGCAAAAATGGTGTCGGGGTTGACAGCGTTGGCGGAAATGGCTGGGATCAACTCTAAGAGGAGAGAAACACATGAGGCTGTTCTGCAGTTTCCTTCCATTTGGGAATATTATATACATCTGTCTTGAAGGTGGTGCATAAATGCTTTTGATTTGATGTTTGAATGGAGCCAGTACACACCGATATGGACTCTCAGTACTTTCTGTTATATGCTATAAGTGTTTGTGGCGTATACTTATGATGTTCAGTGACTTTCTACTATCCACTAAACAGCCGCGATAAGTTACCAGATTCATGCATTATTAATGCATAATCCAGCAAAGCATTCACTATTATATAGAGCTAACTTTAAAATATTAGCATGCAGGGTTTTCTCTTTCTCTAGCATTAAAATACTGAAAAATTCTCTCAGGCATTTCACCACTAATGGAAGCCAAAAATAGATCAAATGATAGGTATGACAAAAAAATCTAATAATCATAGTACATCAGTAACTTGGACTTTTTAGGACGCACTTGGGAGATATCGTGCTTTTAAATGAAAGAGTATCATTATTCTGAGTATTTGTACTTAATCTGTTATGTATGTGTGTTATGTATGCATGGTGTAGTTATCGTAAGCATTGCGCATGTGCAGGGCGTGTTTCTTGTTTGAAAGGCTGCAAATGTAAAACTGTAGAACTGGTTTGTGCATTAGTCTGCTGGAAACATAACAGGGTAATAAGGCAACAACAGTTGTGTATCTGCCGCAGAGCTGTATCCTTATGAATAAATACTGCTGTTTTATTATTGTCCATACCTTCAGTCTGCCTTTTGGTCTCATTGTAAACAGACCTCAGCCTGTCTGTCATGTCCTGCCCGTCTGAAGAGCTGCTACAGACAGATGCTGCGTAGTTTTTGACTCTGGGTTGGAATGACAGTAGTTGACCGACTCCGTGCGCTACCGCACCGAAATTCCGTTTCCATAAGCGAGGTGTGAGTGGCCGGTGGTGTGAACTCTTTAATACATTACAGAAGAAAGTCGCTTTCTGCAGACAGTCCTTGTGCTTCAGAAGAGAGGACAGGGGTAAAGACAAGGGCGCCATGACTCTGTTCTTTGGGGTGGCAGCCCGCGTGTAGGTCGCGGAAGACTCCCAGACGAGTGCATGCAGTTAACGAGCTCTCCTGTAAATACCGAAAGTGTCGCTGGATGTTTGCTTTTTACGTCACTTCCGCGTATGGCAACGTCCCAGTGAACCAGCGAATCAAAGGCTGATGCGTCTGGACTTCAATCTTATACTGACGACCAAACAGCTGCGATATGTTACCAGGTACATGTATTAAATATGCATAACCAAGCAAATAACCTATTCTTTTTTTAAGACTTATTGTAAAGTGCAGGTTTTCTCTTTCTCTAGCAGGAAAAAATGGAGATCAAAGTACGGCAACTCCTTAAAATAAATTCACCTTTGGACATTTTAGAAATGTGATCTTAAACCTCACAACCTCAACCTGTGTCTGTTTTACATGATTTTATTTTATTTCACATTTTAATTATTTAAAAAAAATCTGTATATTTTTTTTACATCTTAATGATCCTACTTTGTCCATCAAATAATGTTCCCTAATTGTGGCTTTTATTATTTTATAATGGCATTTCATATGTCTCTGTATAGTAACAGTAAGTATATCTCATTGTTGTAGTTTTGTTTTTGTAATTGACTTAATGTCATTTTATAAGAGGGTTGCCTCTCAATGATCTCTCAAGTATAAATAGGTTTAATGAATTAATGAATGAGATTTTTGAAAGGAAAAGGTAGATTCTTTCAGGCATAATGGCACATTTGGAAGCCAAAAAATATATAAAGTGTTAGGAATGACAATCATTTTTACTATAAAATTAGGCATCTCATTATTTTTGACTTAGAAAGTCTACATTATGACTTAGTATCTCATAACTAAGTCAAAATGATGAGATACTTTGTCATATTATTGAGATAATTATTCAAAGGTGTGACCTTTAAGGCAACATTATTATAAACGTTCAGTGTTTTTAATAATGACTTCCATACTAATGTAATTTAATGTACCCCTTTTCTCTCTGTCACACACACACACACACACACACACACACACACGCACGCACACACACTTATTATCACACACCACACCCATAATTACACTATAACTGCTTTAATGACACTTGTAGTACGCTCACATGACCCACCTATCAGAGAGGCTGAGCAAGCAGTATAATAATGTGCACATTTGTATGATAATGTTACATACTATTTATCCATAACCATTCGTGATTCCAGTATGACACAATCTCAGTTTTTCACAAATAGTTTAGACCGTGTGGGGTTTTTTTTGGGGGGGGGGCGGTGTTTTTCCATCATCTGCATTTTCAACTCAATAACTGAACAGCTACACATCGTGGACAGAGATCAGTGGTGCAGGTAAGGTGTGCTCATCAATCATTCAGTGTGTTTCCACAGCAGGATATCTAAGACCCAATGCATTCACACGTGTATAGGAAAGGGAATGCAGATAGTCTAAATACTACATCATATAGGCTACACATACATAGATAAACATTACATCATTTAGACTAACATCGACTGAAACAGACACCGTTTTGCTTCACAGTCAGTGGCAACAGACGATAAACAAAATACTCAATGTCATCCAGCTTCAGTGTCACATTGCATAAGAAAATCAAAGTTTAACTAACGTGGTGATAGAGACTTTTCCCCCCCATATTGAGAGGTGAATTTAAGGAAGTGATGTGCTGATTATTCATTCTTGGCCAATGGTGTCTAGCCACGATTTTCGGGTCTTGACTTATGTTGATGAATCTGATTGGACAACATGTACCAAAGACTCTGCTGTGATTGGTCGAAGGTTGTGCGTGGTGCGCTGCCATTGGTCGGTTGTCACGGGTTTAATAGAGTGGGTTCTTTCGGTGGGAGAGGTAGCTTGTCAGTCTCTCTTGTTAAGGCAGTGCTGCGTGCACTTATCTCCCGGCTTTTGTTTCAGGAGCTGAATATACACATCGTCTTTCAAGCAGTACCTCAAAATGAAACGAGTTTGGGTGATAGGTCTTCTTTTCGCACTGTTTGCCTTTGGTGAGTAGAGAAAATATTTAGCTGTTTTGTCCCACTTTTTTATTACCCAACATTTTAGCTAACATTAGCCAGTAAGCTAGCGTTAACTTGCGTTTGTGCTTCTTTTCTGCTCATTTGTGACCAGAGCCTTCATACGTTTGTAGTTATTATGCTTCACTTAGACAGCATGGGTGACTAGGCTTCAACACGTTTCTTGGAGCAACGCTAGTGTCCGTTATTCTTGCCTTTCTAGGAGTTTCTAGTAGAAACACCATCACACGTTAAAGCTGTTTGACGCAAGCTAACATCCATGTTAAAGTCGTTGCTATGGTTTAACGTTACATGCAAATCCATATTCTGGCTAAGAAAAACACACCCTTCTTAACAATAAACGTTACTTATTTGGTGATTTCGACCACGTCTGTGCAGAGCTTACAGTCTAGTTGAAATGATCTTAAATGCTGAATATGTCTCCAGATACACCTGCAGTAATTGGTAAGTAACGCTAATATTTGATTTTTAATCCAACACCTCTGTGTCCCTCGGCAGCTGCTGTAAAGGCAGAGGATGAACTTGACGTCGATGGGATGGTAGAAGAGGACTTTGGTAAAAGCAGAGATGCTTCCAGAACAGATGACGAGGTGGTGCAGAGGTAGGTGTCACTTTGAATATCCTTTCGGAATATGCCTGTTGAGTGAACTGTGGTTGTCCCTACCATCAGGAAAGGTCGACTAAACCTAGAGTTAACAGCACAAGGTCAACATGACCAATCCTGTGCACACAAACACTCATGGCAACCCTTGAATTGTAGTGGTGGCAACTCTTTGCAGTGACTACTGCACATCCCTCATTAAGACTAGGGACTCTTGTGTTCCTTGGTTTTTAACTTTGATGCAGATCCCTAGAGGGCAGAACAGATTTGCCTGTTTTTTGTTTTTTCTGTTGGCAGCTATGATTTGTTGTTGTGCACGTCCCTGAACTCTCCTGTGTTTGTGCATCATGTCTATCCCCAGAGAGGAGGAGGCTATACAGCTGGATGGATTGAATGCAGCTCAGATCAAGGAACTCAGAGAAAAGTCTGAAAAACATGTCTTTCAGGCTGAAGTCAACAGAATGATGAAGCTGATTATCAACTCCCTTTACAAGAACAAGGAGGTGAGCAGGCATAAATGGCACCTTGATATACGAGCGACAGTTTTGCGAGATGATTTCTGTGGATTTATTTGTGTCGTAGAAGTGTTAATTCGCCAATAAGTATATTACTGAGTTAGTGGTATATTGAATTGTGTTTCTGTCTCTTAATATTCTTTCCCCCTCATGTTTGTAAATGGGGTGGGCATAACACTCCTCAATATGCAGGGTTCCTGCAGATCCTTTAAAAAGCCCTAGGCCTACATAGGTATTTAAATGTCTTAAACCAATCTTCAAGGTCTTTAAAAATGCTAAAACATGGAAAGTGGGACTTTGTTCATTTGTTTTTTTTTTTTTCTGAAATTGTAATTTTAAAATCTCAAAATAATTGGTTGCATCTATTTTTTTATTTTTTTTTATAAAAATAATTTACCATAATTTACTCACGTTATCATCTCGCAGATCTGGATAGAAGAAAAATTGCACGTTCAATTTCATTCCACTCTGCATTAAAAGTCTTAAGGCTGACTTGCCTTGCGCTGTGGGAACTCTGAATATAATAAAGTCCTTTACAAAACCAATGCAAACTACCACCTCAATAATATACGTAAAGTTAAATTAATACCTCTAACAGTATCGATCAAAACTGAACTTTATTATCTTTTATAAAGGTAGAATAAATGGCAGAGTTTATGTATTTGATTGCATTAGATTTTACATGTATACGTAGTAAAGTGGTCACTGAGTGTGTATGAAACAAATGCCTGCACCCATGAGGCGTGTTCAGTGTGTCTCATCACGATGTGATGTCTTGCAGACCTTTTTTTTTTTTAGGAAAGGCTGAACTAATGATGAAATTATTTTTGTTTCTGTTTCAGATCTTCCTTAGGGAGCTGATTTCCAATGCCTCAGACGCTCTGGATAAGATCCGCTTGTTGTCTCTGACCAATGACAATGCAATGGCCACCAATGAGGAGCTGACCATCAAAATAAAAGTATGCACTAGAAAGTCTTAATTGATTATGTCTCAGTCCTTATTGGTAATATTAATTGTTATTGTTCTGTCTGTAACTTAACCATATTGATCTCTTTAGTCTGATAAGGAGAAGAACATGCTCCACATCACTGACACTGGTATTGGAATGACCAAAGACGATCTGGTAAAGAACTTGGGCACCATCGCAAAGTCCGGCACCAGCGAGTTCCTCAACAAGATGACAGAGATGCAGACTGAGGATCAGTCCACCTCAGAGCTGATCGGCCAGTTTGGCGTGGGTTTCTACTCTGCCTTCCTCATTGCTGACAAAGTCATTGTGACGTCCAAACACAACAATGACACCCAGCACATCTGGGAATCTGACTCTAATCAGTTCTCTGTCATTGAGGATCCACGTGGGGACACACTGGGCAGAGGAAGCACCATCACGTGGGTTTACATTTTGTTTTTATTCTTCTTAAAATCGCCTATAGCTATTTAGTCATTTGTCATATTGCTCTTCACACCTCTCATTCTGTCTCAGAATACTGTAACACTTACTCAGTTGGACCTTGATTGCTGTTTTTCTGTTAAATCTTTCCCATTTTTCTCTAACCAGACTGGTCCTGAAAGAGGAGGCCTCAGACTATCTGGAGCTGGAGACTATCAAGAACCTCGTCAAGAAATACTCTCAGTTCATCAACTTCCCCATCTACGTTTGGGCCAGCAAGGTGATTATTCGAGACACTTCCTCCCACACTTTGACTCCCATCCTGATCCCAGCACAGTTTATAGGATGAAACTGACAAAATGTCGAAACTAAGAAATGGCCATTACATAATTTCTTCCTCTCAACATGCCAGACTGAGACAGTTGAGGAGCCCATCGAGGAAGATGCTGAGGCAGCAGAGGAACCAGAGAAAGAGGCTGCTGAAGATGAGACTGAGGCAGAGGTAGAGGAAGAGGAGGAGGACAAAGAGAAGCCTAAGACAAAGAAGGTAGGAAGTTTGTTTTTGGGTTGGGCGATGTGGACAAAATTAGTATTTTGATACTATCAAATGTCTCTTTTTAATCCTTTATTTTCCCTAGAATAAATAATCTTTTATTTTACATTTTAAGAAATGATATGGTTACAGTGCATAAAAGATTATTTATTTATTTATTTATTTATTTATTTATTTTTATTTTTTTTAAATACAAAGAGTAAACTCTATCCTATTCCAAAAAATAAATGAATGGTAATGTAATAAACATCTCAAGCTGTGGAAGATTGAGGTTACAACTTTACACATTTCTTACATTTGAATTTTGATAGATCCTGATATTTCTTTCTTTATTATTATTATTATTATTATTATTATTATTATTATTATTATTATTATAATAATAATATGGAGGGGAAGTAAAGTGTTTTAATTACTTATTAGAAGTTATTTAATTAATTTTAATACCTGAATAATTTGGTCTGATTGTCGAAGCAATACTTTTGGGCCATTTTTGAAAATGTCTAATCGTGTTTGTTGTAGGTTGAGAAGACTGTGTGGGACTGGGAACTGATGAATGATATCAAGCCCATCTGGCAGAGACCAGCTAAGGAGGTTGAGGAGGATGAGTACAAGGCTTTCTACAAGACATTCTCTAAGGTAGGCGCTTTGTCCAACAGTCATGTAGATTTTGTCCTCCACATGTTTTTAAATATTATTAATTTAAACTATCTTCCATGCTGTTAACAGGACACTGAAGACCCTCTGGCCCACATCCACTTCACGGCTGAGGGTGAGGTTACCTTCAGGTCCATTCTGTTTGTGCCTACTGCAGCCCCACGTGGCCTGTTTGACGAGTATGGCTCCAAGAAGAACGACTACATCAAGGTATTTTCCTCAAGCAGTATTCAGAGTCCATTTAAAGGGATTGTATTTACAGAATGATATTCAGGAATTCCCTCGACTCGGTTTCTGAATGAATGTCTCTTTCTGTCACAGCTGTTTGTGAGGAGAGTTTTCATCACAGACGACTTCAACGATATGATGCCTAAGTACCTGAACTTTGTCAAGGGAGTGGTGAGTTATTTCTAATTGTAGTGGAGACACCGTCATGTGCTTGTATGAACTGTCTGGTCTTTGCCTAGATGGCATCTGCAATGTGATTTAATGTCAATTTATTTTTCTAGGTTGACTCTGATGACCTTCCACTGAATGTGTCAAGAGAGACTCTGCAGCAGCACAAACTGCTCAAGGTGAGTTCACATCTAACATTTTATCTGTAAAAAACATGTTATCTTTTTTTTTTTTTTTTTTTTTTTTTTGTGTGTTAACATTTAATTAATCATTTACTCTATAATGTACGTGGGGTTTACTGACTGGTCTATGAAGGCTTTTTTTAAGAATGTTGGTGGGTTTTTTTTTTTTTTTTGTTAGATGCTATTAGATGAGTGATAAGCAAGCAGGAAATGAACTTTGTTTTAGCACATTTCAAAACGGAAGTCAGGAAATGCTTCACAGGAAGAAGAAATGGGGAAGAGAGCAAAATAAAAAAAATAAGAGGTTTAGGAATAAGGAATATTAAACTAAATGTAAAGGGAAAGTAACAGAAGGTGTAATGCTCATCTTGTCCCTGTTCAGGTTATCCGCAAGAAGCTGGTGCGTAAGTCTTTGGACATGATCAAGAAGATTGCAGAGGAGCACTACAACGAGAAGTTCTGGAAGGAGTTTGGAACCAACATCAAGCTGGGCGTCATTGAGGATCACTCCAACAGGACCCGTCTGGCCAAGCTGCTGCGCTTCCAGACCTCAAACAGTGACACAGAAGTGGCCAGCCTGGAGCAGTATGTGGAGCGCATGAAGGAGAAGCAGGACAAGATCTACTTCATGGCGGGTACCAGCAGGAAGGAGGTGTGTGGATTTATTCGTATTGATTGGTCAAGTTAAAATGCTCAATTATGTTAAGGGCAGGTTAAACCGTTATGTACAAAGTATGCTGAAATTAAATTTGACCTCTAGATAAACCAAGTAATATGATCATCTGTCCTGTTGTTCCTCTGCAGGCTGAGTCTTCTCCCTTCGTGGAGAGGCTGCTTAAGAAGGGCTACGAGGTGATCTACCTGACAGAGCCTGTGGATGAGTACTGCATCCAGGCACTGCCAGAGTATGACGGGAAACGCTTCCAGAACGTCGCAAAGGAGGGTGTCAAATTTGACGAGAGTGACAAGACCAAGGAGAAGAGGGAGACCCTGGAGAAGGAGTATGAACCTCTCACCACTTGGCTGAAGGACAAGGCTCTGAAGGACAAGGTAGAGAATTATTTTGTAATATTCATGACATGGGAAATGAACACCAGCTACAGAGGCGATTTTAAAATTTGTCTGCAGCTGCTAAGTTAAATCTATTCCATCAGTCACATTATTTAATACAATCCTGTCTTTCCCACAGATTGAGAAGGCCATCATCTCTCAGAGGCTCACTAACTCACCCTGCGCTTTGGTTGCCAGTCAGTACGGTTGGTCAGGAAACATGGAGAGGATCATGAAGGCACAGGCTTACCAGACAGGAAAAGACATTTCCACAAAGTGAGTAATGACCCTGTGCTTTTCAGCAATGTTAATGCTCATTATCACGGTTGTAAAATGCAAATGAAAACTTGTTAACTATGCTTTTTATGGTAAATCCCCTCTTCTCTCTGCCTCCAGCTATTATGCCAGTCAGAAGAAAACATTAGAACTCAACCCCAAACATCCTCTTGTCAAGCAGATGCTTAACAGAGTCAATGTAAGTCTGACCACTGTCCCTTTTTTACTATATTTGTACTATTTTAATGATGCCATAGTAATTTCTAGAGCTGCACCGAATGCTATTTTGCTTGGTCGATTCAGATTATTTTATTTTTTTTCTAAAATTGTGACCTGCCGATACCGATTTGGCGTCTCTCTCACGTGTGATGTCCACACAGACGGCGTCCTATATTATCAGCAGAAAAACTGATCTGTTTGTTTTTCTCCAGGATGACGCCGAGGACCAGACTGCGTCAGATCTGGCTATGGTTCTGTTTGAGACGGCCACGCTGCGCTCAGGCTACCAACTGGCTGACACGAAGGCTTATGGAGAAAGGATAGAGCGCATGCTCCGACTCAGCATGAATGTACCTCTGGACGAACAGGCAAGTCGACTGCGTTTAAAAGTTTTTGTGCACGTGTGAAGTCACATTTCCTCTTCCACAGCCAGTGAACACGTTGATTAAACCATACTATTGTACTATTTTGTGTCTTTGTAAACATTTTAAGCATCTACGTGAGTCAGGTCATGTAAAGTCCGCTCAGTGACGACTGTAGATTGTGGGGGTGTTACGCTAAATATGTTGTGACTATTCTACAGATTGAAGAAGAGCCAGAGGAGGAGCCAGAAGAGCCGGCGGAGAACGACTCTGAAGATAAAGAGGAAGTTATGGATGACGAAGATGATGAAGAAACGGTGAGAACACTTCACATGCTGTGGCATCTTAAGGATGTACAGTAAAGAAAACTGATGCAGAGTATTTGTTCTGGCAGTTTCCGCCATAACTTTAATTTTGATCTCTTGCAGAGAACATCGGACAAAGACGAACTGTGAAGCACTTAATGCAGCAGCATGTAACAACTGAGCTGGAAATGGATGTGATTCTTGTTCCAGCACCACGTGGTCGACGTTGTCCTGAGTGGGGTCCCTGGGTTGGGGTTTTTTAAGGCGAGCTTTGTTTGTTTGTTTTTTTTTTTTTATTACATTCCTCATGACTGTAAATTTGTTAATATTTAACTGACCTGTTTATGGAAAAGAAGCGATCCTGTCTCTTGATCGAATAAATGTTTCCTGGGAAAAGGATAAAGCTTTTGTTTTGATGTTAAAAATACACAATAACTGAAAGGAAGTTGGTTTGACTTGGAGTTGTAAATAAGATTTTTTTTTTTTTTTTAAGTAAAGGAGGAATAAAAGCAGCCCATCATTTTGTGGATGAAGGTGACGGATTAAGCTGGTGTGTAAATAACAAGGAAAGACGCGTAATACAAAAGGGTTCTAGCCAACGGAAATGTGCCTTTCTAAGGATTCATGTCAGGTTCTTTTGACGGGTACAACAAACTGTCTGTCCATCAGCACTTTGAGTTGGTAAACGTGACTAAATCAACCAAAAATCTTTTAAGAGGCCAAATAAAGTGTTAGATAGCAAAATTAATTAATATGTCAAGGGAAACTGAGAACTTGTATTGAGAACTTGTACTTGTATTTAAAAATACAAAAGCTTAACAGGAAGAAGCAGTTAAAATCATCAAAGGTGAAAACCTTGAATCAACACAACGATCAAATTTCTTGTTTTTCAGAGTTTCGTCTAAATGTCCGAAATAGTTCTCTTAAAACTACTATAAACAAATAATCGTGGACTTCCACTGCTTGAGTCCATTATTCAATCTACTGTATATGACCTAAACAGAATGTATTCAGACTTAATGTATCCTACTGCATCCATACTGTGTGTGTGTGTGTGTGTGTGTATATGTGGTACGTCTGACGTGTACATGTACAATGCTGCTACTGTCTGTCCTGGACCGCTGCTGTGTCGAAGGAAGAAAAAAAACAGCTGTAAGTGAATTACCTCATTTTCAATCTCATGGTTAGGTACATGTCAATATTAATGTTAAATTATTTCATGACTTGACCTTTTATAAAACGGGAAGTGTCAAGTGTTTCCATTGTTTGATGGATGATCTGACACCAGAATAATTCATCAGAGTTCATATACGTAAAGAGAAAATCTCATCATACGATGTATTTTAACATTGCTTTACAAGATCACGCCCAGTAGATGGCACACTCACCCACGTCTTGAATATAAATGGCACTATAGGATGCGTTTATAATAAAAGTGTGACGGTAGGACAGGCTGCGACTACATCCACTGCCAGTTTATTAGGTAAACCTGAACATTTAACCTTCATGAGGGTCGCATTTATTGCAGGACTTTTCTTTTTATTGGACTGCTTTAGTTTTAACGAGTGGAAATAACTGTCAAAAGTGTTTATCAACAGCGCAGTGCATACTGTAGATTATAATATTACACTTTTAGATACCCGAGTGTACTGGCATGATAAAAATTCAGTTAAACTTATTACTGAAAGGCCAGATTTCTTAGTTTTAAGAAAGGGTACATTGCTAAAACTTAGCTTTACAGTTTCTGACTGAATGCTGTGTGTTCATGATAATATTCAGCCGTGAGTCTTCACACTGTCCCAAAAACAGCAACATTATCACCGTAGAAATGAGGAAAACACCCCTTTGTTTTAAAGTGGTACTTTAGTAAGAACCATATTAACTATCAAGGCCACACTTATTAATCATTTACATATCACAATTGTAGTCATATCACAATTAGAGTGCACTTCAGGGCCTTTTATCTCTCACATTGCGTACAGTATATATATAGCGAGTGAGCAGGTTTTATCCGCCATTTTTATATTATTTGGTCATAAAAACTGTCAATTAGTTTCACTTGAAAAAAAATGTATCACTCAAAAATGTTTATTATAAACTTTTCAGTCTCATGTCTTAAGTACATTTATACCATAAACAAGCTAAGAACAATGCACTGCACACCATTAAAGAGGCTAGAGGGGTGTGATGAAGCAGCATCCTCTTCGTTGTCTTTGCCATCATAAGTATCAGGAGCTGCATTTAACTGAAAGTAAGGAAACCCTCGGCATGATGCGGTAGGTGTGTGGCTAAGCTACCCAGTCAGCACATTTCCTTTGTGTGGCCCACATTTTGAGATGAATGAATTCCCACACCTGGTCTGAGAATATAAAACTGAAGATGAAGACATAGAAGGTAACAGTCACACTGCTACCAAAGGTGAGCTGTGCACATGTTTTCTTCACATGATCTTGGGCCAGAGTCGCATCAGTTTTATGCCTCCCAGAAGTTCTCATACTTCCATAGTTTTGGTGAAAATATGTAAGAACTATTAACACAGAGTAAAGAGTCTTTTAAAAGCTACTGTTGTAGTTTAATTTGCGTTGTAGCTTCACCCCACACGACTTTTCTTTAGCTGCAGAGGGCAGCGCATACTGTACATTCATGAGGAATATCATAGTGTTATATTAAGTGTTTTTGTGGTGTACTGCGGGTTGTTGTACTATTCTCTCCACCTCATAGACATCACAGGGCGGTGGGCTAAATATGAATAAACACAAAACGGAACATTTCCTTCATAAAAGTAGGATATGTTGTATTAGATTGCGTTCGTTTTAGCCACCTAATAAACTGAGCGTATATTCTTATCTGTCATCAAAATGTCTGTCTGCTAATCTTGAAAATACAGTAGATTGACTGCCTTCTGTTGTACTGTGTAAATACTGAGCTGTATTCCAAATATCAACAGATTGTATGTACAGTAAACCACATACTTATTACTACTGCTACAATTCATTATTTCCTTATTGCATTTTGTAACTGAAAAACTAAAGCAACCTAAGGAAAATCCAGAAGTTATTTGTATTTTGAAGTGTAATAACTCTGCAAGCCTCATTAGTCTGTTGAGAAGCTTTAGGCAGTAACAATCTTCAGGATCTACGGTTCAGAGAGCAGGGCTGATGCACAGTGCTTTTTCTCTACTAACAACAGCCTTTGATGTCTTCTTACATTAGGTACCATGATGGGATTGTACTGCACACATCCGTATAAAAGGTCTTGAATGGTGAGTTTGGGAGCTGGCAGCTCAGCAGCAGCAGTGTTGCATCACTGGTCACTCCACAGACGTGCTCATATGTTCGCCTGAGTGAGAAAATGTTGTGCTTTCTTAATAAAGACTGACAGATATGGGCCACAGCAGGGGGAGGAGTCTCATATTGGAGCCACGGTGGGCTGACAGCATGGCAGATAATAGCTGTGCTCTTTTGGCGGATTTTTTCTTCTTTTTTTTTTTTTTTCTTCGTCAAGTGGTTCCCTGCTGCTAACCTGTAGAATTATTCCTTCATCTTTCTTTACCCTTTGCTCATTCCAACACAGCATGATAATCCCCACACACAAAGGAGAGTTGTTGCACATTTGGCATTCTGAGGGGTTTTTATACAGCAGCAGTTGCATCACCCTGTGTCCCAATCTGAGCACTCACCTAATATCCTCTGACCAAAGTCTTCACTCCACAACTAAATGGCAATGTGGTTTTCTGCTGCCCCAACATTATGGATTTCTCTTCTTCCTGCCATATGATCTTTTTCAACTATATATAGATGCTTTTGAATTTCACTTAGAACACACGTTTACTTGCTGGCTTTTAAATGTGGCTCACCTAATCTGCTTCAATATTTCTACCGAAGCTAAAGTTGAGAGCACAGTTGGTGAGAGTTCCCAGTTGCACAGGTTTAAGCCACAGACTGTATATTTAAGCTCACATGTGAATTCCCCCCCAAAAAATAGGTTTACTTCTATTCTGAGGAGGTGTAAAGGAAGGTCTAGTTTCTTAAAAGAGCTGTTCTATCAATTTCAGAAACATAAACTTAAATGACTGTATCCCTTGGCACAGCGTTTCCATGTAAAGGACTCGCCATAGATGTCGGTATGAAATGTGTTGACTGTCATGTTTTATTTCAAGGGTTGGAATCAGGTTTATATTCCAGTAGGTTTTCACATACATACTTTCTGGCAGCATACATTATTTGCCTGGGAGTCTCAATGTTCTGAAAGGTCCCATGACATTAAAATATGCATCAGATTTATAATTTTTTTCCTTCCCTCTGGAAACAAGAAATAAGGCCTAAACTGCTGGAGCTATTAAAGGGACAGTCCCTCTAAGGAGCTTTGTGTTACGGCTATTAATTAGTTTGTAAATCTAATTAATGATTGGAATTAAGCTGCATAATCGTACTATTATGAAAACAAAACTGTTTTTCACTGTTCTTCCAGTACATTTCAACAGTTTTAATTTGTACCTGTTTGATCCCATTGGAAATGAATGATCATATATAAAAGATATATATAATATATGTAATATATGTATATATATATATATATATATATATATATATATGTATATATATATAT
>CALSCE010009442.1:7932893-7957271 GCA_943593645.1 Bovichtus variegatus
GATTTCTTTGCCATAAAACAAGAAATGTAAAACCCAACGCAGACTTCTCACCTCTCAGTGCAGATCGATCTCTGACTGATGCCCGAGGGCTTCTCTTTCCCATCATTTGTATTTTGCGACTGACTGCAGTTTGTGCGCTGCTGCTGCTCATACGCAATCCCTGGATAGGTGGTTGCCATGGATTCCTGGGTCACATGCGTGGGTTTCCTGTAGCCAGAAGCAGCAGAAGAAGATGCTTGGACGAAAAATCCAGAGCCATTTTCATTCAAGAAAAAGAGAGGATTCGCTGTGGATGGCTTGTTGACTGGGTGGCCCGACTACACCCGTCTGCTCATTTTGCCTTTTTTCATCTCGACTGTGTGCTTTTGATTATTTCGAATTCGCAGCAAACCGGTTTTGTCCACATTCATAGACTGATAATAGGAATGAGTATAGAAATTCCTGAAGGACTGACGGAGCTGTTACAGAGCTTTACCGTGGAAGTGTTGAGGAATCAGCCCAGGGATTTGCTCGAGTTCGCGTTACAGTACTTCACCCAGCTGAAGGAAAGTGAGACCAAAGAGGCCTCATTTGGCAATGACCAAAATTCGGCCCCAAGACCTGGAAAAGCGGTCAATTTCATTGACGAAGCCATGCAGATCGATTCGGAAAACGGAGAGGAGGACGACGACGATGACGAGGAATTCATAGGTAGGCTCATATATTTACTGTATGTCAGTGCATGTGCTTAATGTATTCAGAACAGTGAGCGTGTGTCGCTGCGTGCACGGCTTGTGTTCAGTGGGAGAGAATGAGAAGACACACATTGAGCGCAGTGATGCTCCAGCGCTCGCCACCTTGCATCCACCATGGCTCTGTCATTTGCCATATATGGTCACGGAGGCTGAATGGTGGATAATGAACGTGTCTTGGTCTTAATCTGTGCAGACACGTTTCTGTGTGTGTGTGTGTGTGTGTGTGTGTGTGTGTGTGTGTGAGATAAGGACGACATTGAGGCACAGCAGCTGCACACAAAAGGGACTGTGTGTTTTCTGGACAGACCCTGCACCTCTAGGTCATTTGAATATTTCCAGTTTCAGGTGCAGGCCTGGTGGGCCTACCATCATTATGTGTCAGAGAAATGACAAAAGCAGATAGAGGTAGTGCCACTAAACCTCTGCTACGACGCAAGAAATGCACAATATGACTTTTACCTCCATAGATTAGTTGTGCTTCCTAAACTGTGGACACATTTCACACAATGGCCGGTGCAGTATTGTCATAAGGTGCAGCAAGTAGCATAGCAACCCACAGCTCTGACACAGCATCCCAATGAGTGTTGGGGTCTGCAAGGCTGGCTGCAATGGTTACATAAGGACAAGTACACTATAGTCAGTCATTAAACTAACTAATGCAGTATTGTTATGATTGTGCCCCATCACACCGCCAGTGCCTTGTCTTAATGATATTCCAGTGAGCGTCCTCGCACAACAATGGCTGGCAGGCTATTAATGGATGAGCCCTCCTATCTAATGTATATTTCATACTGAGACTATTGTGTTGGAGCTTGGCACCTTATGCTGTGTTTTACATTTGAATTTTTTTCTAATTCAAATTTGATTCAAACGCACTTCAAAGCAGCTGCCCGTATTCAGGTTTTACCCAAATGGATATGGCTCCTTAATGAGAGCAGGGCTGGGTGTACTCCACTACACATGTACTGCTGATGTGGAAACACTGTGCATTGACCTAACCCTCTCTCTGGAAATGATTCACTTACTGTGAGATAGATTTACTTCATCATGAAATCTAACATGTTAATATATATATATATATGTTTTATGCTTTTGCAGCCCCGGTAATAAACAGATTCATCAGAAGAGCATCAGGTGAGTTGTCATTCGCTGGCTGTTCTCTCAAGAGGAAAACTCTGGACAGCGTTAGTGCTGGAAACATATTAAACTTCTTTGACGCATGAAGACCAAGGCTTCGTCAGATTTGCTCCAGTACAAGGGATATTGAAGTATTTTTCCATCTGGCTTTTATCACTGTCTTTTGCCTAATATAATAGTGTTGATTTATTAGAGTTTGTGAAACCACTTTGTCTCAAGCCGGGTTAATAATGTCAGTGAGTGACGTGAGTGAGGAGATGAGGACAAGTACTTCTAATAATAATAATGATCTCCTGCTCGCGATAATAGTAACAATGTGGCTTCAACTTCATTACTGTGTCTGTATAATACTATATATCTGCATGTTTGACAGTCAGAATGGAAAGTATGAGCAAGTAAAAGTATTCACTAACACTTGAAGCATATCTCTTACCTTTTATGACTTCAGATGGGAACTTAACATCCTCTACATAGACCAAAGAAGGTGTGCTTGTATATAAAATAAAAGCACATCTAATAAAGTACTGAAACACGGGTATACATATTTTATAAAATAGTTTTCAGGGGTTTGCTATTTTGATCACTTTTCAATTTGTGCCCTGTAAGAAGGATTGAAAAGTTAATTTTTTCTGACTACAGTATCTAGCCATTAAAACACAGGAAAGAAATGCAGTATGAGCGCCAACACCGCATTCTCCCAAAGCCCCACTCTTAAGACGAGAGAAGTTGTGTTTACTGAAAGATTTATTGCATGAAATGCCGCTGAATCATCCCTGGGAAATGGCTGTTGTTGTTAGACTGCGATAAAAGTTGTGCTGCTGGGTCACTTTATTTTGTAAGAGTTTGAGTTAATATGTTGTTTCCAAAGGTTCTGTCTTTGGGCAGAAATGAGAATTTTTAGATGAATTATGCTGTCTGGTAGTGAGAGTCCTGTTCATTCCTTTGTCGATCCATGTCATGCAGTGTGTGCTGAAGCGTTCAATCCTGATGAAGATGACGAGGATAAAGAGCCACGGGTAAACTACGCTTCTTACCACAAAGATCCCGTCTCGGTTGATTTTTCCAAACAGTATGAATTGTTGCTCTGAATCTGATTGAAACGGTTAACATCACACAGTCTTCTGTCTGTGCGTTAATGTTTAGCCATCATAGGGTCGCATCACAAGACCTGTGCTTCAATTTGCAGGTCACCCACCCAAAAACCGACGAGCAGAGACAGAGACTACAGGAAGCATGTTGGGACATTCTTCTGTTCAAGAATTTGGATCCGGTGAGTGGATTATTCCATAAGCTCTCTGTATTCCTCTGGTTTGTGCTCTGCCATCTCTCAAATTACACAAAGGAGAACATGGATTGAGGCCAGCAGCTTTTTGCCACAGCTCAGCTATGCAAGATTTGTAAAAAAAAAAAAAAATGTTTTTCTTAAGTAGCTGAAACAGCTTGCTGAGTGGATTTTGTATGATTGTTTCAACACATGGAATTCATATATTGGACTGATATTTCACACCGTCGCAGGAAGAGATGTCTCAGGTGCTGGATGCCATGTTTGAGAAGTTCTGCACCGAAGGGGAGCACATCATTGATCAAGACGGTGATGGGGACAACTTTTATGTTATCGAAAGGTGATCTTTCATGTGGCTTTCACGACATGGCTTACTTTGGGAATCAGATCATTGATTGTTATATATAACTTTGAAAAAGTACATTTGTAATATGATCTGTGAAATCATTGTTTCCTGCTGATTTCAGATCTCAGGACACACCAATATGGCTGCCCTGTGTTTATATTTCCCCCTGATCTGTTTTCCTTTCTTTTTTCATTCAGTGGGACGTTTAACATTTTCGTGAAGGTTGATGGCACAGACAAGCTGGTAGGCTGCTATGACAACCGAGGCAGCTTTGGAGAACTGGCGTTGATGTACAACACCCCCAGGGCAGCCACAATAATCGCCACCTCCCCTGGAGCTCTTTGGTGCCTAGTGAGTAAACCATTAAATCCTCATGCAAGGGCACAGTTGGCTCCGTGCTAAGGTTTTGATAACACGCTGTGCTGTCAGTTGGTATGATTTGCAGTTAATATCCAGGTTGTCTGTGGCTGTGTTGCCACTATTAGGTAAGATCATGTTGTCAGACTGAGATAACGTACTGTATAAAACCCAATGAACGCAACAGAACGTGAGAGAGCACTAACATGCCCCTGGATGTGAATTTACATGTTCATTAATGCATAAATTAAAGCTTATGAATGTGGAAACTGAATATGGAAAGATCTGTATATTTATGAATGTAATACAGGCCTATTAAAAAGAACATTGTGGCCCACACAGAGAGCTCAGCTATTAGATCAGCTCAAGAAGGCTTAAAGGTGTCTGTTTTAGCAAGTATGCACCTCAGATGAACTTTGGTAGTTGAGTACTCAAGATGTTATAAATGATCAAATTGGGAAAATGGGTCCGTCAACACCCACCATCATGGAGAACGAGCACGTCAGGGTGAAAACAATTGTATTCCCTGCATTACTACAACTAACATTTCAGCAGTTTGATTAAACAACTTCCAACTATTTCATAAATTGTGTCCAGAACAGCTGTTGTGAATATTCATTTGCTGCTCGATATGTGAAGCAGCTTGTTTACTAATGACTCAGCGAGGGTCGTGTCCTTAAACTGTGGGTAACAGCTTTGTTATGTCATCTGTGTGCGAACCAGGACAGGTTGCATCAGTATCCCCTGTTGACCTGGGTACTTGTAGCGCGTGTTTGAGTCTGTGAACAAGCAGCCAGACGTGTTCAACTGACAAGCCCCTGATGTCGAGGAGGGACCGTGCTGGCGAAGGGCCTCTGATCAAACAGTAGTTTACAGTAGGAGCTTCAAATAGAGATTGATTTAGGTCTGGGACAACTATCAGGCTGATTACCACTGATAACGTAAATGAAATGACCTGATAACGTTTGAAAAGGGTGTTTGAGTTGTAAACAGTTGCCTGGTTAGATATTAAAGCTATAGGACTGATACTACTGACAAGTTAATCTTAAGGTCATAGCCGTGCTGGTTCATTTGGTGGGGACATTTTTATTCCCCCAGCTACAGTCCACTGTAGTCAATGTTTCCTACAACACAGTATGTAAGCAGCTACCACTGCATGTTGTCATTGAACATGTTCGTGGAAGTTATTTGAATCTAAACGATATATCATCCTGCCAAAATACCATACAACTGAGATATTTCTAGAGGTTCATCACTGAGAGGGTACATGAGCACATGGTTGCTGCTGCTGCTTGAATTATCCTGAGTTGTTGTATGGTTTTGCAGAAGATGCTCTGCTTACTTAAAAATGGGTTAACAGCGACCCCTACTGCAGAGATGTTGTCGCATATGAGTCTCAACAGTCTAACAGTCTCAAACTGTAGGGAAAATGTAAATGAGTATGACTACACAGCCATCCTGAGGGGAAACGAGCACAACGGAAAAAAATATATTTGTATGTGTTATGAGTAATGAAAAAGAAAAGAGAGACAAGAGAGGGGCTTTTGATTTTTTTTTAAAGAAAATACTCTAGCATTATTTTTGATATATACATATGCAATGTATATATGTATACATATACAGCACATAGGCTACATATAACAACAGAGGGAGACAGGATTATACAGTGTCTTTAACCATGAATCTGAATGTTTTCCTTTTCTTTAAATCTGTGTTTCAGGATCGTCTGACATTCAGGAGGATTATAGTGAAGAACAATGCCAAGAAAAGGAGGCTGTATGAGGCATTCATTGAAACGCTTCCACTGCTTACGTCATTAGAGGTTAAGATTAGCTTTGTCCTCCAGTCTGAAGAAAGTACAGTTTGCATTTACTGTAAAACCATTGTGAACCAAATATCCTTTCATCCACAGCTCTCAGAGAGAATGAAGGTAGTGGACGTAATATCCACCAAGGTGTACAATGATTCACAGCAGATTATTGCTCAGGTGATGAATCTCTTTGTATCATCTGTTCTTCGATGGATCCTTTCATTTTCTGCTGCAATGTTGCATTTATAAACACTGAGTCGCTTATTTTGTCGTGCTTTGTATTCCAGGGTGATTTAGCAGATTGCTTCTACATTGTTGAGTCTGGCCAAGTTAGAATCACCATGAAAAGAAGCAGGGTATGTTTGCCCTTCATTTTTGAGCGTACAATAAAAGACGGTATGGTATGTTATAGTGTGTATCTTCTTTCTTGACAGACGAAAAAAGATCAGGAGGACGAGGAGGTGGATATCGCCACATGCTCTAGGGGCCAGTATTTTGGGGAGTTGGCGCTTGTCACAAACAAGCCCAGAGCTGCATCAGCCTATGCTGTGGGAAGCGTCAAATGCTTGGGTATATGTTCATGCTATGTGTCTATCATTCATACATTGCGTCTAGCATGTAAACTTGTGCACCACTTATTGTTTTACATTGCTCTCAAAGCTTCTCCTTAAACTAAGGTCTCTTTTTGTTTTGTCAGCCATGGACGTGCAAGCCTTCGAGAGATTGCTGGGCCCGTGCATGGACATCATGAAGAGAAACATTGCTAACTATGAGGAGCAGCTGGTGACCCTGTTTGGAAGTAGCACTGAGATTGAGCAACACAATGCATGAGGCAGCTCCAATGGACCATGAATCGGTGGATGAGGAAAAAAAAAAAGAGGCTTGTATGGATGTTTTTTCCCATAATCACTTACAACAAATTTGAATATCCACTACAACATTTGTCAGATAAATAAAACAGACTACGTCAGAATCCCATATGAGACGAGGTTCATTTTAGCCGAGTTTGCCACAGAGTGTTATGACAAAAGTAAAGTAAGCCAAAGCAGAGTTGCTTAAAGCTTGTTTGGATTAGATTTCTCACGACTCTCACCGTAAAAATGTAAGCGTACATTTTACTTGTCAGTGTCAGATGCATTATCTGTTTGTATATTGAACACTTTTGTTAATGCTCACCTTTTCTTCACAGTGTTAAAGTTACACCTACAGTATAATATCGTTTGTAAATTTCTAAACATTGTTTGTTGAAATCAGATGCCAAAGCTAATTTCTTACTGGATAATTGTGAGCAAATATGTCACAATCACTTGTCATTTTTGGCAAGAGCACTAACACTCGTGGAATGAGGCGCACTGGTGCAAAAGTGCCGCAACATGAGAAAGGATTAACAATTTGTAAAAGAAGTTGATTTGATAACATATTTCACATTTTGATCACAACAGAATGTAGACTTGGCATTACTTTGACATCTATCATAAGATTGAATCCCTTGAACACATGTTCATAAACTGTATATCATTGTTGGTAAGTGTGTTTGTGGCTGTTAGCCTAATACTATGCTTTTGCAAAAAAACAAACTTCAGAGAGATAGCTGATAGTTTTGTAAGAATGCTGTACAATTTGAAACTGAATATTTACTGTTATTATATAGGCCCAGCTTTATTTTGCCCCTTAGCTAAAAGTTGCCCCACTAGACTGTAGTCATTATAGCCGGTGTCTTGAAACAAATAATTTTCCTATGTTTTAATGTAAAATTTAAGTCATATTGTTTTTTTTGTCTGTGAAACATCCATTATGATTATGACATCCATTATTGCTGTCTACCTCTGCCAACAACGTATACTGTTTGGAAACACATGTTCTGATGTTCCCTCTAAACAGGAATCTAAAGTGGGTCTTCTCTATCTCTTCTTATCTCTCTTTTTAAGATTAATAATTGAAGTCTTCTGTATTTTGTCTGTGGTTTACTGCAGCTTAAACTGTTTTAAAGCTGGTTTAACATTTAAACATTCTGAATTTATTTTCCCCCTTTGTGCAGGTAGTGCTGGTAATTTTTGAAGGCAAACCCATAATACTGGCTGAAAGTACTGTATGTTTAACTTTTCATGTCAATAAAGAACATTTTTATATTTGCGTTTCACATGATTATTTGTTGCATTTATGTAATATCCATACCGTCCAGTCACTCATTCGTTTTGTTGTCATTTTTTCCTTATTCATTCATTCATTCATTCATTCAATACATGCTGTGGTAAAACAGTTAAAGCAATGACTTAACTAGAAGGCAAAGGACAATAAATATAGAAAGCAATGTAGTAGGCTACTTCTTGCTGTAGTTGCAACATTGTAGATGAAAAATATGCCCATGTATTGTTCCTGTTATTGCCAATCAGCTGTTACTGGGTAGTAACAGGCATGTACTTTCATCCAATCATACGATGATCAACAAAGTAGGCCCGGCCTTCAATATTTTTCTCCACAGTATCGACCAATAGAATACCCGGATTCGTGTTATTGATGTCCTTATTCACCAATAGGAGGCTTTCTCTGTGTACATTCATTCCCACCCTTCGAGTGAATGCCAGAGAGTTTCTTGATGGCGACTGGTTTGGTAAGTGAGAAGTTGACTACTTTTTTTCGAAGAAATAAAAGGTTCAAACACATTTTCAACTCGAGCCTCGTGTGATCCGTGCCTTTGCTCTTCTAACGTGCTGTTCTAGCGGGGTTGTCACGCGTTTATATGATCTCCAATTACAGCTTGTGCTCGACAATGCTTTTTTAAAAATTTTCTCTCGCGATGACGCTTGTCGTGTTGGTGATAACAAGCTCACCCGACAGCAGTTCTCTGTATTACAACACGTCCTTACTTTGGTTTAAAAAAAAATCTGCTTTGAATCGTGTTAAAATGCCGTTGTTAAAGCCTCTCCTTGTTTTCGTGTCATTCATTTTGTCCGGGGCAGAGAGGTTGCGTCATGCCTCAACTTGTTGACATTCTTTTGTTTACAGTGTTAGACCCGACAGCCTCTGGGTTAGAGCTAGGACACTGCTGCTGCTTTTGGGGAGTGGGGAAACCGCAGGCCCGAGCTTCAAACTGGCTTTTAGGACACGATAATTCCCCTTTTTGAAACGTTTTTATTAACGGTATGTTCTTCGTATCCGCGTCCACGAAGTCAAAGCGTCGGTTTGTCAGAGCGTGCAGTGGCGTCGATGGGTTGTCACAACGCAAACAGCCGTTAGTTCTTTCTCTAAAATGATTAATGTGATGTTCACGTCTTCTTATTTGTAACGGTGTTTTTTTTTTTTTTTAATGTTTTATTTTGCATGTACCAAACTATTTTTTGTATTTAGCCCTAATGTTCAAATCCGGGTCATTTTTTTTTCAACTTCGAGTTTTCGACCATCTGTACGCCACTTTTTAAAAGGAATTTCTGCTATTTTTCACTTTTGCTACGCAGTTATGAATGAATGAGCTCTGGTACGCATGCGCCAAATCCTTCTAAGTTTATAAACAAGGCCTCCACGCAGCGGGTCACATGACTAGTCACAGAGGTGTACTGTGTCGATTCAGAGACAAAGGATTCCGTAAAGGCTACCTACCATCTACATTTTAATCATACAATGCATGACATGTCTTGCTATGATAACAGACTATCTGGCGTCATTTATATGCGCGATCAGAAACCTTTTATGGAGTATATGTAGGCTACTATGATGTTTTTTTTTTTACTCCATTGATCCGTTCATTATGTCTTAATAAAACCGCATTACTATTAAAACTCCGAGTAACACCATTCAGACGCAATTACAAAGAATCAATTGTCATTAATTATGAGTGATTCTTGTTGAAGTCTAATTGAAGCAGCATTGTTAATAGAACTGTGCAGTAGTTTCACTTTTGTTTGTGGAAGCTTATCTAATGTTGTTTTTTTTTTTTTGTTTTTTTTGTTGTGTTGCATAAAACCAGCTGATGTGGCAGGATATGATGATGGAAGCTGAATAAACTAACCTGTAGCCTGATTGGGAAAAAAAAAAAAGAAAAGAGGAAACTGCAGAACATTGTGAGAATGGACGAGTCTTTTGATCCACTCAAGTGCAACGAGGACCTGCCTTCTTCACCTGCGTGCCACATGGATTATGGTAAATTCCTAAACCAGCAAGAAGTCTCATTCTACACTGAGCTTTTCCACATATTATTTATTGTTTGAGTAATTTTCTGAGGAGAAAAAAAAAGTAAAAATTCTCTGCTTCCAGCTTCATAAAATGTGAATATTTTCTGGTTTATTTATTCCTCTGTGACAGTAAACGGAATATCTTTTTGAGTTGTGAACAAAACAAGACATTGAGTGCGTCATCTTGGGATTTGGTGACATTTTTCACAATTTTCTGACATCTTATAGACCAAATAATTAATCTATTTTTCAAGGGAAATTATTAACAGATTAATCAACAATGAAAATAATTGTTATTTGCAGCCCTATTATTTATGGATATTACCGCTGACTTCTCCCCAGATGACATGCCTGAGCTGCAGGAGGTGGAGGAGGACCAGAGGTCTCCAGGGTTATTTCAGGTTGGAGCAGGAGTGTCTCACCAGGAGCTCAGCTGCTCCTCCAGCACCAACTGGCTCGCTGAACTGGCTAACATAGCCACCAGTCCCCAGAGCTCCCTGCTGAAGAGCGCCCCACTTAAGAGGTTTGTACCAAGGCGAACTAGCATGAAAATCTGCAAAATCTGATGAGTGCATACAGTGACATAAACACAGACACGTTAACAACCCGTGTATGAACATACGTACACACTTGTACCCCTTTGGGATACTCCACAAAGCAGGATTGGCAAATTAACCTCATCATTTAGAAAATGTGTTTAAGAAATATATCTCCTGAAATTCATCATAATACATCATAATAACCAGGGTATCGCAAACATTTCTTTTACAGTAACCCTGGCTAACTAATCTTGTTATTCAATACCCTCGCTGGTGCTGAACAACAGGATTACATTCAGTTCTCTGTAGATGATAAATATCACTTATACTTTACTGAAAATATAAAGTACCACCGATGACCATGATATATATATTTATGACATTATCTTTTTCTTTTTTTCTTTTTTTTTTTCCAGATCATCTCCAGTCCACATCTTTGGCAACAGTAATAGTTTACACTCCTACGCCCGTCCCCCATTAGCCAGTAGCGCACCCAACCTGTCCAGAGGCCACCTCAGGGAGCGCAGGCGTGTCAGGGTAACCTTTCACTTCCAACCTCAACCTATGTAAACCTAAGAATCATCCGTATCTGCAAACCCAGTGACTATTACCTAGGACATTTTGTATGACATGTAAACTGTAATGATCTATTTTACTGATGTTTTTATTTGATTTGATTTACAACAGGCCAGCAGTGAATCGGAATCTGGAGTTTTCTCAATGTCCTCATCTTTTTCTGATGATGAAGACATGGCCTGGTCTCACTCTTGGCCCTCCACAGCCTGGCATTGCTTCCTTAAAGGTATATACATACATGCATACATACATACATACACACTCATGTACATACTGTATAGTGCACATGCAGACTTGCACCTCACTCACTCACTCGCTTGAAGTGAAACCTGAGCTTTTCGAAGAATTTCTTGAGAATTATGCCTCCTAGCTTAAAGCCACAATCCACAATCTAGTGAACAACAATAAAGTCATTCATTCATGTTCTCTTAAATCTGTTAATGTGTACATCAGTAATGTGTAAACACAAATGTAAAAAAAAATTAAACTTTTTTTCTTTTAAACAATTTTTTATCTTTCAGTGAAACTTATCCAAAATGTTTAAAGACCTGTAATTATTATTATTATGGTCAAAACAGTACTGATTGGCTGCTTAACTGCTCTTCCCTCAAAGTTTGCTTATGATAACCAGATCTTCCCTTTTCAACCAGTTACAAACTTTTGTAAAGTAATTCTGACCTCAGGTGTCCAAACGGCAGTATTGCATCCAGCATTCTCTTCTCAGTATAAACACACATCTGCTTATTCATCATGTCACATTGTTGTGTTAATATTCAGGAACTCGCCTGCGCTTCCATCGAGGTCCTAATGTGGAGTGGCAGGACGCTGATGAACTAGGGGATTCTGAGGATGAGTCAGACGATGAAACCATGATGCCATCTTCCTCTTTTAAGGTAGGCAACAAATAGTGAGTTTAGTTTGTCTTAAAATAATTATAAGAATCTGCTATAGTCTGGTATACTTCCCTGCTGTGTACACCTTTTTTATGTTTAGTATTCAGGGATGCAAACACATGCATGATAATAAAAAAAGAGAGTTTTGTTTTCAGAATTAGAAAAGTAACATATCTGCAGTGTTGACGTAGTTTTGGCTGTAAACGCCCAAATTTGGTGGCCTCTGGCACGTTCTCATAGCGCTATTTTATTATATACACTGATCTTAATGATTTCATATTTTAATAAATGTGCCTACCCAATTGTAAACTTGTAGTGAATTATTGTAAAGAGAATTAGGTTTCTTTCACACGAGTTCCTAAATTCTCTCTGGTGTCCCACAAGGGTCAATCCTTGGCCGACGACTTTTTAACCTACACATGAACCTAGTAAGTAATATCATAAGGTATCCTCTCATTCATACGCAGATGACACACAGCTCTATATCTCTCTTCTTCCCAATTAACTAAACCCAATTGACAATCTGATAAAATGCAGTACTGACAGATTATTGGATGGCAAAAAAACTTCTTACAGCTAAATATGAATAAAACTGAAATTCTTCTTGTTGGCCCCAAAAAACAGCGGCAGGAAATTATTTCATACTTTTTATCACGCAATCTTAAAGCCAGTGAGCAGGTCAGAAACCTGGGTGTCATCCTGGACAACGACCTGAACTTCAAAAATCACATAACAAATATTACAAGATCATCATAGAACTACTTCAAAAGTAAAAAGATTCATATCACAAACTGATTCTGAGAATCATTTTGCTTTATTTATAAAAATGTTGTTTTTTGTTTTCTCTTTGTTATACCTGTGTTTTACATGCTTGATGTATTTTTATGCGTCTGTCTTTCTTTCTTTCTTTTAATTGTAAATCTTATTGAGTTTCTTTGTAATGACGTGCTCTATAAATAAAGCTGCCATGCCTGCTTTCTTGTGCGTTTCAGCCCACAAAGTCTGTAAATACAGTAGCTATTAATATTTAAAACCATGCCTATTCCTAACTAATCAGAACCTTTTTTTGTAATTTCTTTGCATCCCAGAGTATTTCTGCATTGCTGACTACAGTAGATGAGTGCATGATTCAATGTGATGTCAGTAGCCATAACTATGACTTGTGATCCACAAGGTGGCAGCCAGGCTAACAGTAGAGGTACAGAAAGTGAGTAATTGCGTGTATGAATGAAACGTAACATTCTTGATGATTCGCAGTAGTGGACTAATTTATTATTAATTAATAGATTAATAGAATCCAGATTTTCAGGCAACCAGGCACCAAGTTGTTTTTACGCCTGTTCCTCTTTGGTGGTGAGTTAAAGTACCTCATCTTGCTGTGAAAGACTCCTCTTATTGGTCCTTTGCTTCATTTACAGAGATACGGTTCAGAGGGGATAAAATTGGTGAGCCACGAAGAGACGGTATCTTTTGGCCAGGCAGTTCTTAAACTGACCTTTGACCCTGGCTCATCCGATGAAGGCCTTCTGACAGCTGAATGCCGTTTGGATCACCCATTTTTTGTCAAAAATAAAGGTTAATCAAAACAATTCTTACTTTATTTCTGTTCAAAATGAGTACAAATATCAACTGCAGGTTGTGTTCGTTCTCAAAAAAAGAAAAATTCTTATTGATTTCATTGCAATATGTGAAAGTGGTCATTGCCCTCTGAAGCTTCTTCTTACCAAATGTTTGCTAAATACAAAATACTTTTAGTTTTACGTTTAAATAAACCGCTTTATAATCAAAGTAATGTCATATATTTTCAGGGTGGTCTTCCTTTTATCCGAGCCTTACCGTGGTGCACCATGGGATCCCTTGCTATGAGATGCTGTTGGGCAATGTGTGCCTGCCACCAAACCACCCAGAAGCCATTAACTGCGATGACTCTGTTGTCTTTGACACTTTCAGAAGGTAAACTCTTAAAATGAATGTGATCTTGCTTTATGTAATGAAGACACTTGGCTATTATTGATACTTTTACATGACAGTGTAACGGTGTGATGAATCTACATGTACAGAGAATCATCACACGACTGACTGCAGCTCCCTTCGGCTTTACTCACTATAAAGTGCTGCAAAGCTGAAGGGATCTGCGGAGTTGGGTACATTTGTGTTGAGCATGTACACACACACACAGACACGTACACACACCAAAGATGCAGCCCAACTTCCTTTGCATTCCATCCTCAGCTTACCTTCTGGTACACTTCGCCAGAGGCAGGTATTCCTCATCTAACCATCCTAATCATCATCTTGTACAAAGACTAAAACCAGTTTGTAGAGACTTTATTTTAATGTGATTTGCAGTACAAAATTAAACACAAAAAGTGAAAAAGTTTCCTCTATGTATATATCACTTCAAATATAACAAGCAAGAGTTAAAAATATGTTTTGTATCGTAAGAACAAAAATATTTGGTTTATAGTTATATTACTGCTTTTATTCATTATATAGATTATCTACATTATCTATCATTAACATGTCCAGTATTTGTAATAATATTTTATTTTTAATGAGAAATAAAATGAGATTTTTTTTTCGGTGCAGCTAACTTTTAAAGTGACACGGTGACATTTTCAGATACTATTTGTAACAAACAGTCCATGTACACACACTAAAATAAAATAAAAATTGCAGATGAAATGCAACAGATTAAAAAACACAATATTAACGTCCGTCTCTCCTTTCTTTCTTTTCTCCTGCAGTTATGACTTCACCCCGCTAGACTCCTCAGCTGTGTATGTTCTCAGCAGCATGGCTCGTCAGCGCAAGACCTCCCTGTCCAGCAGCGGTCCTGTCAGTCCAGACTGTGATAAACTTGAGCGCTCCAGCTCCCCACAATCCTCGACTGGCAAATCAAACAGGAGCAACACCTCAGGGACAGCCAGCGTTGCCACACCTACAAAATGCAAGCGTCCGATGAATGCCTTCATGCTCTTCGCCAAGAAGTACAGAGTGGAGTACACACAGATGTATCCTGGGAAGGACAACAGGTATGCAAAAGTCAATGAGATCCAGCGCAGAATTATTGAATTTAGGTTAAAGAATCTCTATATCATTGTGTCGCATGGTACGGTCACATTAGCCTTCCGTTCCCCGCACTCTGCCCCGACAGAGGATGTGATGTCATGGGTCTAATGTAATAAGTAGATATTGAGCAGAGTGATAACAAACAGTAAACTCACTATGAGAGCGATTTTTACCATGTGTAGTCTGGTTGTGTAATGTAGTGTAGCACCACGGACTGGTTTCATACAAGACAATATTTCTACGCATATCATTTAATTATTACATATATAATGTAAATGTAATTATTCCATTTTATATTATACACTTTATATTATTATTACATTGTAATATATATACAATTTTTTTTATATACAATTTTTTTTTTATTATTTTTTTTTTTTTTACAATAAATATTAACAACACACACAAAAAAAATGTTTTTATTCCTTCTGTGCGGCCCGGTACTGGTCCGTGGCCCGGTGGTTGTAGCATGATGGCACACACTAGAATACGGACTTCTCCTTCTCCAAACACTGCGTCAGTGCTTCTTTGACCAAAAGGGACCTTTGACCTGCGAGTTCGCTGGAGCCGGCTGGAGATCACAACGAAACGGCAGACGCATGCCTCAATGACAGAGGGAGTAAAACTCGTAGGGCGGAAGTGTAATATGACCGTACCATTAAAGCAAAGTCCTATTTTGTGATGACATGTTTAAGACCGACCATTAAAGAGCCCATGAGCGACGCGTTTATCTCCAAAGAGCGTTGGACCAATTTATTTAGCCAATCATCTCCCAGACAGTGTGGGTTCCACTGCATGTGAGATAAAAGAACTCCCTCGCTACATCTAGACAATTACATTTTTACAGTGTTATTTTTCTTTCAAATGAAATCATTCTAGCGTAGCATTATCGTCAAGCTTCACCTATTAATGTAATTATAATTTCTTGGACCATTAAACATGAATATTCATTTTTGTGAATCAATTCTTCATTTAAAGCCTCAGGTCCCAGTTTCACCCCCTGAAGTTGGCAACCTTACCTTTAGGGAACAGTGCCGACATGTCTGTGGCATACTATACTATGACTTTTTATTTATTTATTTTTTTATGGCATACTGTATTATGACTTTGACATGTTTATGATTTATTTTAGGGCATACTATACTATGACTTTTTGATTTATTCATCTATGGCATACTATACGATGACATTTTTTAAAAGTCTTTTATGCCATTTTTAAGTCCAACTATACTGTGACCTTTTTTAGGGCATTTTTTTGACTTTGATTGCATACTGTTCTATGACATGTTTTGATGTTATATATACTATGAGTTCTAACTTTTTTATATTACCATTATGGCATACAGCATACTATAATTTTTTTTTATTACACTTTTATTAATGTTTCTATGGCATGACTTTATTTTTTTATCGCATTTTTATGACTTTCTTTATGTAATTATATAAAAAAAAAAAAAAAAAATTATTTATTTTTATTAATTCCTGCATATACCTCGATTTTAAAGGGGAGCTTTACTTAAAAATATTATATCCCTCGAACAAATTAAAGAGGAAAACAAATGACAGAACAACAAAGTTAGACATATTCTCTGAAAACAATAATCTGAAAAAGGCCGGTCCCTGATCTTCTGTCTCTCACCTTACACTACACTCCAGAGCCATTAGTGTCATCCTGGGTGACAAGTGGAAGAAGATGAAGAACGAGGAGAGGAGGATGTACACCATGGAGGCCAAAGCTCTGGCCGAGGAGCAAAAAAGACTCAATCCAGACTGCTGGAAACGTAAAAGAACCAACTCGGTAAGGACCAGAGTCACTTTACTATAATACCTACTATCTTTTTTACAACATGCACATTGTATACTGACATTGCATGTGAAATCATATTTACCCAGTGTTTGGTGTCAGTCATGTGTCCACCCTACTGTAGACCAACAGCTCATGTCGTTTTCAACAGGGTTCCCAGCAGACCTAAATAATCCCCCAGAATCCCCAGCTGCTGGCGTTGTGACACAGAGAGGTGCTGGACAGAGTGTGATGGACCGCTCGATGCCTCTTTGCTCTCTTGTATTCTTGAGACTCGACTGTGATGCTGAATTCACTTGCTTTTTGTAACCTTGAAACATTATTAGCGAGACAAACCAGAATTATGAACTATAAAAAAAAAAAAAAAAAAAAAAACATGTAATCTAGTCACTAACAGTGCATATATTTTCTTATATCTTTAATGTCAAAAGGCATCTTATTCCCCTGATAAGAATGAACCTTCTCATTTATTCCAGGTTATTTCATATTCAAGGTTGAGAAATGAGAGCATGTGGTGCTATGCTTCAGTGTAGATGGAGCAGTAAACAACAAGTGTCTATTTATAACTGTAAAAAGGGTCATTTTAGCTAAACTTTTTCACAACTTTTCAAATTGATTATATTTGTAAAATCCAATATATTGCATCCTTTAATACATTTTGTAATGCAGCATAATGTATATTCTGCAGCTGAGCTATTGCCAACAGTTTGTGATGCTGCCCTGCCATGTTTTTAGATTTTTGCCCAACCACCCGGCCATATGATGAGAAGGCTTTCAGCGTGTGGTGGTGGGTTACACTCTGTCACAAAGCACTTCAGGCTTTCGCTGTGAGTGTTTCTTTTGCACTTTATATAAATATGTAATCTAATCATATACAGCCATTGTATACTGGTGGAAACCATTTGTATAATACAGTTAGCCGTTTGACACAATCATGGCCCAGTAGCCGTGTTCTGCTTTCAGGTAGCTCTGGAATTTTAAGTGCTTTGTTCATAATGTACAGGTTTCACAGCCCCAACAACCTCTTGCACAAAATATCCTTGTATCATATTATAAATATTTTTTTTTAAAACTCTCATCTTATACAAGTGTTTGGTTCTTTTTCATAAACTGTAATCACAACCTGTCGGGAAGCTTGGCTTTTGTGTTTGAATACATGTTGAAATGGTTTTGCCTGTCTTTTTGTTTTTGAATAATTAGCAATATTATTATTCCTCTCATGAACAAGCGCGTTAAATGACGCACTGAATCTGGAGTTTTAAGAGCTGTTGAATATCCACTGATCTAAACATCCAACCGGTAAAGCCCGACGTTTCCAGGTAGCAACACAGTTAGGTGTGTTGTATTCTTCCGTTTCTCTCTGCCACATCAAAGCCTCCCAAGGAGCAATTTTACTGAAGCAAGACTATTCACTCTTGGGCTGAGTGAGGACAACCTTAAAGGTTTCAATTGAACCTTATACTCCCTGGAACACTGGTCTATTCCCCTGGAGATGAAAAGGGATCTGAAAGGAAATGAAAGAACACATTATCATAAGCTTTCAACTAGTGGAGACAATGTTTCCAAGGAAGACTTTCACAAAACATCCAGTGATGTAGTTGGATGCACAAGATTTGCTTGATGCTTGCACGGGTATAATGAAAGGATAGAAAATAAAAGAAAAACAACAATTGGGGAAACTACTGCATTATTGTCAACTTTAAGACATCATTTTCACTGTTAGAGAGCCAGAGGGCGCCATCGCAACACTTTAGTTGAGTGGAAGACATGCCGCTTTCCCCCATGATACAGTATAAACATCTACTATCTCAATTCTCTCTGTGAAAGATAACGTAATATACCAGGTCAACATAGAGACGACACTGATTATACCGCATCTGTGGTTAATGTAACTACAACATGTTGGAGTTGCATAAAAATAGCAGTAAATTATCAGCCTTTTACCTCACTACGTGTTATTTAACAAAAAAAACTGAACATCCCTCAAATGATTTATGGACATTGGGAAGTTATTATGTTTCATATTTATGAATATCTTGAGGGCCCTGCGTGTCTACAAGTAGAACATTGTCATTTTGAAAGGATGAGATTCATAGCACTGTATGCCTCATGAAATAACAATGATCAACACCCTGCAAGCCTCTCAAGCAAAGGAATCTAATTATAGCATTTCCATAACAGGCCACTCCAAAATGATCCGAGTTGAATACTTAATGGTGTATTTGAGGAAATGGAAAGTTGTGTCGGATATGCTTCTGGCTCCACACCATCGAAAAACTCAAATGAATGAACCAAAGAGTAAAGTAGTTATTGCGGTCAGAAATTAAAAGCATTTTTCATATCTTGTCACAGTTTTGAAAATGAAACAAATGTGTCACTGTCATGAGGCAGGAGGCAGATTACACACTATGAAGCATGTGTGTGTTACTGTGTGGACACATTGATGCCAAAAGAATGACATCACCGCAAAGCAAAATATCTACACCATAACATGCAATTAATTTTAGCTGTGGCAGGCTCGATTTTAAAAGTATTTTTTTCTTAAAGAATCATATATTGAGGACTTAAGTACAGCGAAAAAATAGAGCGAACATCTAATTAATTAAAGGTCACTGGGTGGCAATCCACGGAGAAAGGTGTAGTTTTGCACAAATGGCTTGCTTTTATGCATAAGGTCTTTTGACAGGAACAATTAAAGGGGGACTGAATACTGAAATGAACAATTAGAATGGAGAGAAACAGACAGGGATCATCACCGCTGGCTTCCTCTTAAATCAGAAGCTGCACCTTAATCAAGGCTTCGTAATTAGAGGCAATTAGCTTTAGTAATTCACTGAGGGATAGCAGACTCTTTGTGTCTTTGTTACGCCAAGGTGTTAGTGTATGGCAGTCATCTCGAAATGGCATTTTGTTATGGATACTTTGTTTTTCAGATTTTCTTTAGTTACAACGATTGCTATAATTGTTACACGATGTTCTCTGCAATCGGTTTTGTCTTTTGTATTGCAATAATAACACAATTAAAGAGGAGTTGGTTTCATACAGCACCTGTCTTCATTCGTGTGTTGGTACATTGTGGATCATCTGAACAAATGTGGCATTAAATACTTTTGAGATTCTGTTTGCATGTTCATGCTCGTTCGTCACTCATGCTCATTCGTCACCGTGCACGTTTACATGTACATTGCGACACACTCGGGATAAAGACAGATCAAATCTCAGAGAGGCTGAGAGGTCACCAAACATTTAGAGATGAAATGAGAGGAAGGGCATTAAAACCAGATAGTGTTTCTATTTTTGAAATAATGCTGAATTAGCTTCTTTTTTTTTTTTTTTTACCCGATAGATTATGGGTAGGATGTAATCTGGCATTAAGAAGACTGCAGGTAAAAGAAACGGAAAAGAAAAGGAAAAGATAAGTGGATTTATTTCCTCTCCTTCTCAGCCCTCTCTGGTGCCATGACATTTGAAGAGAGCTGAAGATTCCTGCAGGTTCACTGGATTGTTCATAATGAAGTCGGGAAGTATGTGCAAAAGGAGTGAGGGACAAAAGGGATCTTTTCAGACAATCCTATGCCACTTATGTTCTGATACCACATAATTAACTCTTTTGGGTAATTGAATTATTGTATGGCTCTTCCCTTGAGCCTTTCTCTATTGAAACATATACTGTTGCGTGTGCACAGTCAATACATGTGGTAGTTGGTTTAAAACGCAAAGCACAGTGGTTATTGTGACAAGTCTGCTTTGTTCTTTTTTTTTTTTTAATATAAATTCACCCAAAACACAGTCAGAAACCTGCTGCTGAACACTGAGACTTTGGCGAGCTCGACGACAATTGTGATGGACGGCTCAACGCTTGAGCTGAAAAAAATAACTTATGTCAATATTTCACTTTTGTTCAGCCCATTAAGGGGCCGGCAAAGAACAGTGAACATTATCTTGTCACTTTCACTCAGTCACCCAATAATTTGAAACCCACTGCAGGAGCACAAGGTGCAGTGGTGCTGCCCATTACAGCTGCAAGGGGGCAACACTGAGCAACTGAGCTCACTGAGTTTAACCTTCATTCAGGAGTGGACAGTTGACACAGAGTGCACTCCAAAGTGGCAGGAAGTTGTTGGGAATCTGTCAGATGTGCAGATCACAGAGAAGAAAGATTCTGATGCAGCGAGGGAAAACACTTCCTGATCGAAACTTAAGCTATAGGTTATACGTGGTAAATGGACTGCATTCATATAGCGCTTTTCCAATCTTTTGCGATCACTCAAAGCACTTTACAACACATCAGCACTCACCCATTCACACCAGTTCACACACATTCATACAGAGTCAGAGGCTACCATACAAAGTGCCACATGCTCATCAGTGATAACCATTCACACACTGTTGGCCATGCCTTCGGGAGCAATTTGGAGTTCAGTATCATGCCCAAGGACACTTTGACATGCTGATTGCAGAGGCCACCGACCCTCCAACTGGTGAACGACCACTCCACCTCCTGAGCCACAGCCGGCCGTCATACAGCTTATTGTGCAGTTGAAAGAATGGACTCATTTGAAGATTTACTGCTGATTTACTGTGCGTTCAAGTGCTGGCAAGGAGCTCTGACATCTGAGCGTTTGATGCTGACAGGATGTTAATGTGAATGTAACAACTCCATGCATTAAAAACACTAAAAAGGTGTTGTTCAGCAACCAACGGTGGTTGTACTTGATTACAGTATGTCTAACATGTACAAAGGATAGCACAATCTGTATGGGATTTTTGAGAATGATACCAATAGATATTTGAGAGTTACATTTTTTTTTTTTTTTTTTCAATGATTTGATATGAACACACAACACACACAAACATTTTTGATTGCATTTCGCAGACGCTTTTGTCCAAAGCGACTTACAATAAGTGCAAACAATCATGAGGATACAAACTCCGAACAGCGAGAATCTTGCGAGTACATTATCTTCAAATAGGTGAAATCATACAAGTGCAGAACAATAGCTTCAAATAAGCCAAACCAATTTAAGTGCAACATAAAATGAGCAGAAATTATTATTTTTCTTTTTTAAATTATCATTGAAAACATTTTTTTTTTTTTTTTCATTGACCGAGCTGCAGTCGAAACAGGTGGGTTTTCAGTCTGTGAAGGAAGGTGTGAAGACTTTCTGCTGACCTGATATCTATGGGGAGCTCGTCATTTTGTGGCCAGCATAGCAAACAGGCAGGTTTTATTTGAGGGGTATCTGGGTCCCACGAGCTGATTGGCCGATGCAGAGCGAAGAGAGCGAGCTGGGGTGTGTGTGGGGTCACGATGGCCTGATCCATTCACAGCACAGTAGACCAGCACCAGAGTCTTGAAGCAGATTCGGGCAGCCACTGGTAACCAGTATGATGATGAGGATTCTTTAAATAGCTGGCAGTGGCCTGTGATGGAGAAGCTGCTACTTAGTGACCTCAAAAACCTCTTTGGCATTTTTATAGTGAAATTGCTTGTTACTTATTGGCCAACATATAAACCGATAAAATATTTCTGACATAAATGAATATTGGCTGATATATTGGTCTAGCTCTAGTACATATGCAGACATGTCGTTTTGGAATAGTTTTTGCATAATATGGAACATACATTTAAGGGGAAACTGCATTAAAAGTGGTGCTCAAGAGCAAAACACAATTTCTGTTTAACAAATCACACACTATACACACAAGTATGATGGTATTCAAAGGGCACCGTATTCCCCTTTTCTTTTGGCACTTTCCTTCTCTAAATATATTCTACCTAACCTGTCACACTACCGTTCGCCTTTTGTCCTTTCATAATGCCCACATCTCTGCCTGCCTATTGCTCACGCCCTTGTGTTTTGGAGCCTTAATTGGATGGCGTGTGAACACTGTGAAAGGGGGAAAATCGTTCCATTTTCTTGGTCCACAGGTTTCAGGCACCAGAGAAATTAATTGAATAAACCCTTGCTGATAGAATTTGCACTCTGGTCTGACAGCTGCACAACAGAACGGCCAAGATGACAGAAAACATAGTAAAGTTAAATCCATCCACACTAATGCTCATACTGTAGCTGCTGCCCTGGATTACATTGCAGACACAGACAGGCCCAGCTAAGTCTGGACCGAGTCGCTTTCCAGGTGACTGCTTTTGTAGTCCAACAGAGTAGGTTGTGCCACTGTGTGACATAACCTTTTAATATCAAATAAAGTGGGGCTGAACGGATTAGTCAATTAATTAATCATTTGATCAACAGAAAAGTATTGGGCAAGCATTTTGATAATCACTTTACTTATCAAGCAATGCCATGACAATCCTAACATGCTTATGTTGAGATTGACATGTCATTGCAGGTGTAATATTTACTATACTCACAATCTTAGTTTAGCAAATGATGGAAAATCAGGGGATTTCGCTTATGGGGGAGGAACATGAATGTGTTGCGAATTCCGTGACAATCCATCGAACTGTTGTTGAGACACTTTGTTCAAAAGCAGAGGGAATGTCAGGCGATGATGATCATCATCATTAAGTCATTAGGATTCATCCCGTGGGGAACACACATGCCTGCATTAGATTTCAACACAATTCAGCCAATTGTTGTCAAAGTATTTTATTAAAAGACAAAAATGTCTGGCGGCGCTGAAGGGAATGTTGGAAGATCACCAAAGTCAGTGGGATTCATCCTCTGGGAACATGAATGTCTAAAATGTAACCGACCGACCATCCCGAGAGCCATGCTGCCAGCGTGGCTAAAACAAATGCCAAAGATTTGCTGGTTCCAGATTTTCAAAAGCTGCTTCTCTCTATTCTATATCTTTATAAATTGAACATTTTGGGTTGAAGACACCGCCTTGGGCTCTGGGAAACTGTTAAGGATGCACTGACCATATAAAGCAGATTTGACAATAGCCCGAAAACACAGATCCAGATTAAAAGCAGTTTTTTTTTTCATTATAAAGTCATTTGGTTTGGTTTGGTCATCAGATCTAATTGTTAACAATGCAAAAATGGTCTAGAACAATATAATTGTACAATTCTCAAGCCTAAAAATTAATTTATGGTTTATGAGCGACCCCATGATGTGAAAATACACCGTTATGTTACGGCACACACAGTCAGTTCCACACTTTGAGGTCGACAGAGTTGCTATTAGATACGTACATAGTATCAGCAGATACCCAGAGTTTGGATATTTGGATCTGTTAAGAGTTGAATTGGTGTATCCCTAGAAAATGTGATTGGCAAAGCATGAACGAGTAATCAAAATGAAATCATCACATTAGTCGATGAAGAAGCTCCGATATAATGGAAATGAAATCGAGGAAGTTAGAAAGCAAAAGCTATTCCTATTCCTGTGAAAATGGTCCTAAAATGAGATGCAACGCGCCTTTATTACTGACTGTGCACTAATCGATTAATATTTTCAGAGAAATTATACTCAGGGTTCAGACAGAGTTCCAAGCCAGTACATGTCTGAAAACAGTAGACATAATAAGCCTCATATCCTCATTTCCTCTGTTTACTATATCGAAAGATACAACTCAAGCTTTGATAACGTAATCAACGTCTCCCAGGGATCAATAACGCTAGAGCGCACTGCTAATGAGACATCAGGGCACGACAGAGACAGACAGACAGACAGACGGAGAGACAGA
>CALSCE010009442.1:7971592-7982273 GCA_943593645.1 Bovichtus variegatus
TATTATATACATATATACATATACATATTATATACATATATACATATTATATACATATCCATACATATATATTATATATATATATGTATATATATACATACATATATTATGTATGCATATATATGTATGTATATATACATACATATATATATTTTATTATAATATATATATTATAATGTATATTATAATATATATATTATATTATATATATATATTATATATTTCCCCACAATTATAATACATGAAACAGCTTCTTTTGAGAGATATTTTAAGCTATGATAAGATATTGTAATGAAAGAGCCTCATTGTTAAAGATCCTGCAAAAAGTTATTTTAAGCACAAGTCAAAAAGAAAAAAAAGAGTTTCTTTAGAGTCTCTAGTGCATAACTCCACCGTGTTGTTTATATAGACACTGTCATCTATTTCCACAGTGCACTGAAGCCGAGGGCAACAAAAATACTTGTTCTGTGTGCAAAATAGGCCAACACTCTTTGCTCAGACAGGCAGTCCAACACACCAACAGGCAGAAATGGAGGGGCCTGTTTTTTTGTTTTTTTTCATGAAAACAACTTTTGAAGACACTTCAACATTTCATCACAGATACATTTTACTATGTTTTGAGACTTGCACATTTTCTTCAGTGCACAATAAATAATGTCAGCTGACACTTCAACACTTTAATGATTGATAATCATTGTCTTTAGGTTTGGTTTTCAGCATTTAATGCATGCTTATCGGGATTATCTATTAATTCCTGTTTTTTCCTAAATTCCCAAACATTGCTCAGAAAAAAATTGAAATAACTGTGTTGCTGCAAGGCTTCAGATAAAAATATGATAATTTATGGTAACTTGTGAAAATTACCTAGCTTAACATATGGTTATGTCTCAACAAAGCTGACGCATTGTTTTGGCTAACAATGTTTATAAATCCCACAATACAGACACAATCCATCCACAGTATTATGCAGATATAAAATGTGCTGGTAAATACTGTATGGATGATAGTGTCAAAGGTAGAAGATGTGAACAGATGAACGTGGGTTGGTGCATGAATGCAGAAAGAGATTTACATTTGGAGGAAGACAAGATTCATGCATAACTATAACTATTTTAAATAACTATACAAGGAACACATAATACTTGATGTCACCAGCGGACAGGGAATACTGTTTTTATTTAAAGATCATTTACATTTTAATTCATAAAAGTGACTAATTAAAAAAAAAAGAAAAGTTTTTAGTTACATTGGTTTCACAGCATGTAAAGAAAAAAACTTTATAGGTTATTGATAAAATATCCAATCAATTTTAAACATTCTTTCACATTAAAAAATGGTTTTGAATTCCTGTAATTTGTTTTAAATTGTAGGGTTGTCAATATACAGCAGTCACAAGCAGGTGATGTGTTGGGTTGGAAGGAGCAGCCTTTATTTTCATTTCCAACACTGGTTTTTAAATTCAAATTAGCTTTCAACACTCTTTCTTGTGCCTTTTCTCTCATCTCAGCTTAAATTGTCAAAGCCTTTGTAAACGTATTACGATCAGACACCGATTTATCAGCTTGACAGTTAAAATGAACTATAGATTAATCGGTTCACTAAATAATAAATTACATTACTATTTGATAGTAGAACACGACCAATACTGGCTTTTTGAGGCCAATACCAATTTCAATATTTGAGAGTGAAAACAATATAAGCTGATATATTTTGTTTCACACAAACAAACAACATAATGATTATAGATAAAGATCCCTTCGATTTTACTTTTGAAGAATTGTGACCAAGACCTGGAGCAGGAAATTATACAGTGCTCTGTGGATGACTACATTAACAATGCAAAGATGCACTGCAAGCTTTACATATAAGAATACTAAAAATATAGACTATTATACTACTATAGACTACTATAGACTACTAAGTGCTCAAGGGGGATCTCAGGTGTTATGTAACTAAGTAAATACAACTATATATGTATACATAAAGCTGAATTGTATTGATAAAAAAAAAAAAATCATTTTTGAATGATGGTTATTGTAATGCGCCGAAAACACCCTGTAGCACATAAAGTAAGCCAGAGACAATCAGCAGTACCTGTCTGAGACACGGCAGAAAAAGTTATTACTGCCAGGTTCAGCTCAATATGTGACCTGAGGCGGGAGCAGAAATAACTACCAAAACAAGCTGTGTGTGCAAACATTTGCTTAGCCCTGTGGAGGAGGAACAGGAGGAGGACAACAAGTGGTGGAGGACACACGCAAGGAATCGATTAACACGATGGCAAATGTGATCATCTCAGCTCTATGGATCGAAAGGCCCGCTTAAACGGCTCCGACACGGCTACACAGCACGCAAAACAATCCCTCCCTTTGATACAAATGTTACTTCTGGGAGATGCTCACACTCTGTGAGACACGATAACATAGATAAGAAATAAAAATCAATTTTCATTCCACACCTGTCTTTCTGGCTAGCTTCTCATTAGCGAATGTAAATCACACTCTTTCAAACCACCAGTATTAATTAGCTTCTGGTGTCATTTATTAAATAAAGTTAGTTTTATTTAGGAGGTAGTGACTCGGTACATGGTTATTAATCATGTAATGATTAATTTTCCATTCCAAATTTAATGCAAGGAGCTGTCAACATGTTTTCCCCCTAATGACTGTATCTGCTAACTGTGTGTGGGTTTGATGCTCCAACAACGCAACTTATTAATGTGATGCTGATCAGCAGCCCACTCTCATTTCTGAGATTTAAGATGCAGCCTCACAAGCACACAGGGCTTTAGACAAGACCAACTTCATCAAGTCCAAGTCAAGTCCAAGACCAGGTCCAGTCCAGTCCTTTTCAAGACCATAGTATGTAATAGTGTCTTTCCAATTCAAATCCACCGCATTGAATAACAGCTCATTTCAGTTTAGGCCTGCAAAATAGTAGATAACAGACTAGTTGTAACAAAGGTATAAATGGCAAATGTAGCAAGTAGATCTCATTTTCAATATGCATCACACCCCAGACCAAGACGATTCAGAGTCCAACAAGGCACGAGTCCAAGACTTCAAAAAAGTGGACTTGAGTCTGGACTCTATTTATTTTGTATATATTTATTTGTAAATGTTGAATATATTTAATTTATATGGCACTTTTCCAATCTTTGTAATCACTCAAAGCGCTTTACAACACTTATTATGGGTGCATTCATGCACCCATTCACACACATTCATACAGAGTCAAAGGCGACCATACAAGGTGCCACAGTGATAACCATTCACACACTGTTGGCCATCGAGAGCAATTTGGGGTTCAGCATCTCGCCCCAACTTTGACACGCTGCCTGCAGAGGCTGGGATTGAACTGCTGACCCTCTGACTGACCACTCCACCTCCTGAGCTGCAGCCCTATTATTTGTATGAATTGAGTTCTGCTCAATAAGTGGGAACCTCAGTAGTTTAAGTCGATTGATTGCCTCTGTAGATAACAACAAAACATTTCCTAATTCAAACAACAACAAAAAAGGCTGCTCTCAGGCTTTCGTTGCTCACATTCAGATCTGTATCACATATGAGGGCAAAATGATGTAAATTGAGACACCTTTGTCTGTAGTGTTGACATAGAGTTGGAACTGCTTAGCGATGCACAGAACTAAAGTTCAGTTTGGGACAGAGATTGCTGTTAGGCTCATATTTTTAATTATAATGCAGCACAGTACTAGAAATGTCAGAAGTTGGCCCGTCAGGCCAGCAGCTCCTTTATGTGCTGGAGCGCCTTGCTCTGCATACCAGTAACCCTTCAGTGCCTGCTGTCACTGCTCCAAACAACATCCCAAAGGGTTTTGGCAGCACAGCATAGCAAGGATTTAAATATGTGATGAGTTTTGAAGTCAGCTCAAAATCAGGCCCTTGTACAACGTTGTCATCTGAAGGAAATACTGTTTCACTTCCCATGCACCTTCATATTACCAAAATTAGGCATGTGAATGAAAAATTAGGTAGCGAACAGAATGTCCATGTAGTCACCGATAGCTTTAAAAAGAGAGCTATGAAGAGACGACGCTGCTGAGGTAAAAATGAACGGAGACCCCATGACAAACTATATTAACACATAAAGTGAATTCACAAGCATGCGGTGGAACTAAAACAGTTTTTGAAAACAGCTGGTTGGTGTGCATCCAGACTGAAGTATCTGTGAAGGGTCTATTCAGTAATCTGGAAGGCGGTGGAGCATCTGTAAAGGAAAGGGGCAAAGCAGACTCCTCCAGGAGCACAGGCAGAATGCTAATGCTGTGAGGTTCACCTCCGTCCTCTCTCCTCTCTCAAACATACAAGGGCAATGCTGCATTAATCATGGATTCACATCCCTCCTCCTTCACTCTCACCTCCCTCACACACTCTCAGCCACGTCTCTGCCTTCCTGTTTCTCACTTTCCCGATCACACGCGCACTCCCCCCCTTACATCATGTGCAACATCATTAAAAGAGGCCTGTTAAACACAGACATTAACATTTAAATTTCACTTAACCTGAGCAGCAGATGAGTTTTGAAACCATGTAATCAGATTGTCCAATAAAAAAAAAAAAAAAGCGACTAGATGCCCCTGAACCACAACGGAAAAACAATGCATGATTCACATGCACAAGATCTGGCATATCTCTTAAACAACACCCACTCCAAACACACACACACACACACACACACACACAACACACACACACACTCTTTATGCTCCACTTCTCTGAACAAAGTGAGTAGGAACGAGATACAGAAGTACACAGTTGTATCTGTGAATTCCATTTCAAAAACCACTTCAGGAGAAACAAAGTTATCAGACGCACATGATGGTCAAAATCCTGTCCAAAATAAAATTGTTTCTTTCAGATATTCAAAGCATTTTCATCATAGAGGTTCTGCAAAAACAATTATCGCACAATGTGCCAGCAGCCCTGTGAATGGGAGGTGAAACGTGAGCAGTGACATTATGAGATCTCATTTTATTCATAATTAATAGATGTTACAGAGGGAGACAAAAAGCCCTGTGCCAGACAAGAGAGTGGGCAATTAGCTGTGTTAACCCTGAGATTAAGTGACACCATGAGGACATTGTGTACAACACTGACGCAAAAACGCAGGACAGGGATGTAATTGAACCTGAATTATACTTTTTCCTCAATAAATGTGTGCAGACTAATTTGTACTAATGGCTATAAAAGGAGCAATGCGAGGTGTAATGTGTGGCATCCATTTGTAGAGATGTCTGGAGCCTATTCTAGAGATCGATAAAAAATAAAGCCAATCAAATGCCATTACTTTCTTCACTTTGCTCTAGAGTTTTGTTCTCCTCAGCCTGCTGGTGTTGCGCCGCTGTGCCTTTATTACGGCTTACAGTGCAGGCATACTGTATTGCTGCATAGGCGGAAAAATGTGTGTGTGAAGATTAAACACGATTTGGGCAAAGTGGTGGAGGTGACTCTGTGCAGGTTGACATAAATACACAGATGTTCTCACATTAAGCTCTTTCACATTGGCAAAGTGTAGCAGTGCACAAAAAATGAAGGGAGCAGCTTCATAATCTATATATGTTATATATCTATAACATATCTGCCGTGACTAATTGACGTTAATTTCGAGAGTAGCTCGATGGCAAAACTGATGCATCTTTCTCTATATCTGATGGTGTCGATTGAGTCGTAACCTGCCAGATGAAGTTTCAGTCGTATCATCTATTAAGCAGATCAACTTAATAGTTTTGAACCAAGACCTTCGGCATTTGGACGGTGGCTTGTGAAAAATAAGGTATGCCAAAGTCGGTCGGCTACACCTGTTGTTTTAATGTGGCAGACACATATTTAAACAACATTGCATGTCTTCTGCTTCTATATTAATATAAGTATTAGATTAAACTTGGTATTGGCACATACTCAAAGGACTTGGATTGGGATAAGAGCCAAAAAAAAAACTTTAACGGGACGTCCTTATAAACTATATTTTGTTTGTCATGTTCATCGTTTTAAGAAAATGACTCAGATTATAGTACAAAGTTACTTCAGCAGAGCTATGTTTTCTGTCATTATGGGTTATACCAGAGCTTGTCTTTTTTCTTTGTTTTATGGCATTTCTGCTTTATTTGATAAAAGGCAGGGGACAGAAAGACGAGACGACATGCAGCAAAGCGGCGAAGGCTGGAATGAAACCCGGGGGCCGCTGCGGTACGGACTCGGACTTTATACATACATTTGTACACGTTAAAGGATGAATTGCGCACCCACTATACCACTCAGCTACCCAACAGAATTCATTTGTAAATAAACCATTAATTCATAATCAAATTTCAGCACAGTAAGACATTGCAGCTGTTGATGATATTATTGAAGCAACACGTCACCACATACTGGGAGACTACAAGCTACACATACACATAGAAAATAGACGGCTGTCAGATGAGCAGCGTGATCAATAGCGCCTTTATTGCTTTACCAGCCTGAGAGTGAGAGTCCATGTTTAGGCCCTAATGCACTCCCCACTCTGATCAATACAGAGAGCGGCTGATTTGAATAAAGACGAGAGAGGAGAGACGAGACGAGATATGATACTTTAAGTTAAGGTATTTTGCAGCAATGTGACTTTGCCTTAAGTGAACACAGTCAGGACATCAGTATTGCCACACGGCTTAGACAACAGATTAGACTCAAAATATGAGAATCATGAGGAAAATATAGAAAGTGATATTTGTGATGTAGCTGGTGTCCTTCAGTCTGGTCATAAAATAAGGCTTTTAAAATGGCACATAGAGATGGATTTGTAGAGGAGTGGGCTTCAAAAAGAAAGCACTCCACGGGAATGATAATGGAAAGAGTAAAATGGACCTTAGGAGAGGGATATTGGAAAGAAGATTGAAGTTGGTAAGAGGCTAGACAAAATGCAGGGTGTAGAGAAATGTGTGGTGTGGAAGAATGAGAAGCTTTTAAAAAAAAAAAAAAAGAAAGAAAGAACGATGTGTGGTGGTGCAAGATCCGGGGGGATTTTCTTGCACTGATGCAGTTGTGCAATGTAAAATGAACCCATATACCCCCAAAATTGGCAAACTTGATAATGTAAAAAAACTAAACTTTTTTGTTGTAATTTATTAGGAAGTTCAGAAAAGATTCACATGCAAGTTATTAATCGAAATGACAGGGTGTAGTGCATCGCTTCTACACTAGGTGCTTCTTTACGAATCTGTGTATTGCTAGTGAAAAGTGTGTGAAAGGGAGTAAAAGTTATGATTGCATAAACAATTTTCCTAAAATATATTTTAAAAAATTGCAATACTTTGCCATGCTTACAGTATCGCGATATACTAAATATCGCAACCCCTGTGTCGTGATCCGTAATCACATTGTCAGATTCTTGCCACTACACAGCCCAAATGTTGATGCATTTTTCGACGCTTTTTTGCAGACAAGTAGATGTCAGAGCGTGACACGCCAGCATGCTGGATGTGAAGCAGTGGGGTGAAAACCAGATCGAGACCAAGGACGGTTCTTGTAGACTGAGGACATTGCTTTATGCTGGTCACTGTGAAATGACAAAAAGAGAAAAAAAGAAAGAGCAGCAGCAAGGTGGAGATCTGTGTCCTGCTCATATCGTTTCCATTTAACCCCCACAACAGGTACACTACCTGTGGAGACTCAATTAGAAAGCCATTAGCCGCTGACAGACTGTTGGCTGATTGCTGCCTCAGGGGAATTCAGAAAAATGGGAGGATTCAATATACAAGGACAAGAACACACCATGAAATCCATCAACCAGCAACACATTTTACAAGAACAGGAAGCTGTCTTATATTTCACTGAGCAGACCACCATTACTGGAGTTGACACGTTTGATTTATTTTTCCTGGCAGAGAGAATGGCATTGAAAAAACAGATTTGACTTGTACATTATGTAAAGTAATCAGCTATTAACTGGTGACAAAAATCCCCAACATATATAGTCAAGAGACTTTGAAAGTAACGTGTGAGATTCTTATTTTTTTTCTAAGTTTTTATGAGCAGTGGAAATGTAGAATCAATATAGTCACTAGAATAGTGCACAATGCTGCAGGCCAGGAAACCCTTAGATCAAGAAGCATGGCTACTTAAAAGACGCAATTAAAAGAGCACTCCACCAATTTAGCATTGACAGACTCGCAATGGACAAAAGTATCAACATCAAAGCAGCAGAAGCAGAGATATTTTTTATCTTTTTTTATATAAAAACATTCTTTTTCCTTGGCAGAACCTGGTATCCACATTACCCACAATGCAACTTGACCGTCCACAGTTTGATGGCAGATTTTTTCACATATGCAGTAGTACTCCACAATGCCTGGAAACAGACAGGGTGGAATTCCCCTTTAGCACAATAGTCATTTAGTCCTCCTGTGCTCGCAACTGTTATTAATCTTCCCATAGTGCCAAGACAAAACAAAAACGAAATGTATCACCATGCGGAGCGTGATTCAGTCCAGAGAGAGCGCCAAACATGCTCCATGTTTGAGGAATCGATTAAACAGAACCGAAATTCTCTTTTTCGGATGTTCGGTTCTTACTTGGAACCGAGATTCGGTTCCCAACCTTATTCCAGAGTACCAGTCCGATAACACTTTTTGTCAAATGTAAAATCTTTACTCATTGGAATCACTTTTTGTAAGAACACGAGGCAAGAGATTGCTGTGGCAGCCCGCCATGACTGAGTAGATGGAGCCGATAGTGGAAACGCAATTTGTTTATAATGACATTGCCCAATACACCTCACAAGGTCAGTGTATACCCTGAAGGCATAGGTCTGTGCATCCATGCCGAAAGAATAACTGTTCATTTTACCAATCAAAATATTCTGCATAAAAATTATTCCATTCACATCCAGTTTGAAAAAAGCCAAAGTCAAATAAAACTCAAGCATCAATTTCAACAGTACCACGTCCTTCTTGCAACTGCAGTTGGGAATACTTTCGTACCGAAAAACTCTTCAAAGTCTTCTAAGGCAGCATTTGCCCCCGGGCTATACTGTAAATCATCCCAACAAGCTATATGGCCTGTTTTTGGAAAGCCAGCCGCAATTTAGCCATTGTGGGCCACAATGATTGGAACAAAACTCTGTGAGATCCTGAAGAGACTGACTAGTCTGTGATCTTATTAAATAGCCCATAAAAGCAAAATTATTAGATTAGGTGTGTAAACAAAGATAATCTCCACATTGTAATAAACTACAATGACTGCATGATTGATGTAACCTTGTACAGGCTCCAGGCGCAAGTAAGCAGCGAAGGACACTTTAACGACCTTGTCATGACCTGTCAAAACTGGAGGATGTAGAATCAGATTACGTATGATGTAGCAACCTTACTGCTCTCCATCACTGATCCTTTAACATCGGGGCTATTTACACCGAAGGATTTTGGAAAACATTACAAAAAGTTCAGATTCCATTGAAATCAGTAACTTTATATTTATTATGCTGTTGAGGTTGAGGAGGCTTAAGACTTCAAACAGCATGTTCCCACAGCTCTGCATTCTGCAACGGGTTCCTAAAAGTTTAACAGACATCTTCATGCTTCAGGCCTCCAGCGTTTTAGACAGTGACGTCAATAGAACGCAAGTAAATCTCCTGAAACTGGGTCATATTCAAATCTTTCTCTGCAATTGGCAACAACTGCTGGGATAAAAGTAATTATTGTCTGGGATTTTAAAGTAGTGGTCAATATGTTTCAGCTAAATACAAGATTCATACTGGATATATTCAGACCAAATAAAGGATTTTCTATATTTAGGAACTATAAAGTATTTTTTTTTATGTTGCCGGTGTTTGTTAGCACTGGAGGAACATAGCCACTGCATTATAAAACTCTTTCTAAAATCTTACTGACAAATAAGATCAAATCAAACAACAGTTTCTCAAAATCAACAGCTCCCCCCTTGCCAAAATAACTGAATCAAAAAACACATTAGCATAACCCAATGTGTTAGCAATCATTATCCTGCCATTGAAGGTGCTTTGGTAAAACTGGATGTTATGATTTGGCTTATTTAAAAAACAAAACAATTATTATTATTATTTTATTTTTGCCAAATGACAAATTTTGATTAAATCAGCAAATTACGACTAAAAATTCTAGAAACTAGAAATTCTGACTCCAGCACATGAAGATCAAACTTTGAATTCAGATTGTTCATTTTTTTTTATGCTATTAAGAAAAAGTATTATGGTTTTATGGCAGTAGAAAATTAAAAAGTATACGCAGAAATGCAACAGTCAAGTCTATCATGTGGTTTTCCAACTCAGGTACAATATAGAAAGTTGCTTTGAATCTGTTGTTGGCTTGCAAACAGTGTAAAGCCACACAAGACACGGCATGACGCCATGTGAGTGGGTGGGCTGTCTGTGTAGGACATTTTATGGCATTTATATCCATTTTGTATTTCTGCTTACAGAATCATCATGGTTGCTGATGTATCCTGCAGATTCCATAATTGAATGACAGATACATGACAGTCAAAATTATTCTAATTATAAATTAGTCTTCTCTACTCCAGGATATAGAAAAAACATTGTACTTCTCCTGTAACTAAAGCCTTTATAACTGTGTAAAGTAGTAAAATATACAGTAAATGGTTTATAGGGTTCATCATGCTTTTAATGTAGTCTCCATCCACCCTGCTTC
>CALSCE010009442.1:7982283-7993952 GCA_943593645.1 Bovichtus variegatus
CTTGTTTTTCTAGGCTGCGTGAGGGTAATATAATTTTGCTGCAGAGTGATCAAGCACCTTCCAAAAAAAGCTACTGAGCAACTGATACAAATTCAATATGTTGGCCTTAGACCTTGGCCATGGATGGCTCCTCACCAAAGTTAATACGAGATATTTCTCTGCTGTAACTATGACACCCGTTCTACAGTATAACTCACTCCAAGGCGATGTTGAATTCTGTTCCAAGAATTTACACTTTATCTTAGCAAGTGTTGAGTGATTCAGTTTCCTTTCTGGAAGAGCAAATGGCACAAAATGGCTTTGGCCTACAATTTGTAAATTATGAGAGCAATAGGAAGACCTTCAAAGAATAAAATAGACCTTTAATCAGATAAGCTAGTGCAGGGACTTCACCCTCTGAAAGCTTTTTTAATTTCAACGTCTCACAGTGAATTTCAAAACAAGTGCAGTCATTTCATATTAGCGCAGTTAACTTAATGAAAGTCATTGGTTGCAAGGTTTTTAATGCACATGTTATGTTGGACACTTTATGCGAGATTGTGTCATGACATCCAATTGCATGTACCGTGCCCATCTTGATCAGCTCTGGAATATATCTCTCACTTTCACTGTCCATCTGTCCCTCTCTCTATCTATCCATCTCTTTCTCTCCTAGCATTGTGCTTGCAAGATGGGTTGATAAAGACATGCATTATTCATCATTGTCCTCTCTGTCATTGCAGAGCTGAGCTCTGAGCAGAGGGGTGCAAAGCAGGGCTACAATCAATCAACCAGGGTCTGACACTGGACACAATGGGATATGTTGATTGGATGTCACAAGATATCCATGCAAATAGAAAATTGTCGAGGGCCATTCTGTACACACTGAGATTGTCTGGCCCCTTTTTTGCACAAGCAACAGTTGAAGTTCATTAGTATTCTACTCCGTAGCCAGTGAAATACCCAAACCACCTGTTTCAGAAAAAACCCAACTGCTCGCCTCAGTGATGGCATCGATTTGGTCAAACTACAGTCGCTGTGTGACGCACTCGAAGCGATACAGTCAACAGATGTCATGCTAGACGTTTTTCCTATTGTCATCCTTACCATCTCGTACTTTTTTTCAGGGAGGCTTGCTCGTCAGGTTAATCAAACTTTCTGAGCTGCATAAACTTGTCTTAAGTTGCTCATTTCAACTTGATAAATGCCACTCGTTCATGAGTAGGTACACGTGCATACACAGCGCTGTATGCACTGTGACAGAATAAACAAGGGAAACGATTGATATGAAGTCAGATGCTAAAAAGAGTCTCGCTAAAGCAATACAATCCATGACTAAGGATGGGCACGGCAAGCCTGGAAAAGTACAACAAAAATTGGAGAATGCAAGAAAATCTTTAAAATTATTTGTACGAGTGGTTCTTGCAGGAGGCACATTGTTGCTTGTTGTCTGACTCTGAAGTATAGCCCACCCCCTGAGTTAGTCATGTGTTGGAAGACACATCATCAATGCATCTTCAAGTAATTAAAGTAATTAAAGGCAGAAAAAAGACATTTGCACCATAAGGCCCTAAAGTTTGCAGTCAATACAGCAGTTGATTAAAATTCTATTTCAGGAAGCAGAGAAGTTTGCATTTGCTGATTGAGACATTTGCATATACACTGCCTTGATTATTGGCATTCCATTATTTATGTAGTTTGGACACTTTCTAAACACTAGCTATGGTATAGAGTTAATGTTTTTAACCCAGAAAATGAGTCCAATTAATATTCTGCAGCACACTTAAAAGAAGAGGCCGAGTAGAAAACTTGATGATGAAGAACTCCTGTGCACATGTGCAAATCCATTTGTTAAAAAAAAAAAAAAAAAAGGACTAATGCTCAAATGTAATTATGAATTTCAAACAAAAGAGTTGAAATCCGGAATTGGTCCCCTAAACTCTCATCTGTTCCTTATTTATCAGAAAAGTCAATTTCATGGCTAATAGGTTCATTACTGTGGTCATGCTCGAAGGGCCTTCTCTGATAAAACTCACTCAGGAGTTGAGAGCTAAGCCGCTGGAGCACAGTTCTTAATAACGTTCTCTCTCTGCTTCCCTTTCTCATGGAAATATCACAGTGAAGTTAACATTTGACCCTTTTGTTCATACAAACTGCTGTATTTTAGACTATTGTGACTGCTGTGTGTGGAGCAAATCCAATGACGCAAGAGAAATCTCGTTGTGTAGAAAAGGGCACAGGTTTGCCTCAGCTGCTCCATTCACTACAGACAATTTATCTGCTGTTCTGGGGGAGAGAGTTTCTGCAAAGGTCCAGCTAGACAAGACGGGCCTGTGCTGCATACTAATGACAGCTGGCTGTTTCTACCATACAGCCTTGTCACATCCTGCATTCCAGCCATGTTCTCATGCTGTCACGCTGCGGTGAAGATGGAGCGCTTTATGAGGCGATGCTTTGCTACAGCACGTGCAAAGCTCTGACTTGTGTTTGAAATTGAATTCTTTATTGTCATGCAGATACAGATAGGCTCAAACCTAACCTGCATCATGCTGCCTTTTCTCTTTTTTTTTTTTTTTACACAGCAAGTTCAACATACCACACATCCACTATCCTGATTCAGCAGAAACAGCAGCCTGACAGAGGCTGGTGAGTGTGGAAGCATTCTGACAGCACTTCCACCTGCTTAATCCCACATGCATGTGCAAGGTGAATTAAGACAAGGTGCTTTCAAAAAAAGAAAAAATTTAAAATCTGATTTCACCAACTGCTCTCTCTCCCCACTGCATATTCGAATTTGAAATGCGTCCGTCAAAGAAAGTACAATTATATCTTCAATATGTTTGGGCTCAACTTGGCTGGGCTAGTGTTCTCTCTTTCATCTGTTCTAATCTAACACTCTCATGTAATATTCACCAGAAGGCTCTGCTTATCATAATGAACCATGAGGGCTAAATAATCCACTCTTTTGTTCCCAATCTGATTACTTCCTCATTTTTTTCTCTCTGCTTAGATTCCCTGCACCCTCTTTTTGTCATTCACACGTTTAACCTTCATGGGCACAGTTCAAGATTTAACAGCTAAGCACTACACGTACCTTCAGACACACACACACACACATGCACATATATAACTGATGGAGCTTGTCTTGTTGTGGTAAGGAGGAACAAAAGAACAGTGGTTCATGTGTTTGCAAGCTGAGCAGGATCAGTGCTTCTGTCTAATCCAGTATAACTGTCCGGCATCACCGGTCCGTATTGATTTCCAACTTAAGTGGAAGATAGATCCTCAGAAGAGGGATGGAGTTAATATCTCTGGCTGCCAGTGATAGAGAATTACACATATCTAAACGCCAGCTCTAAACTGCTGCAGAGACTTTAGCAGGAAGCGGTGAGATGGAAGAGTTTGAATCAATGCCTTACACATGTATTTGTATGTACCAGACGAGCGAGCTGTAGCGTCTGACCAGTGTTTTCAGGCCAACACAACCAACCTGAGGTCAAGTGCTTCATCAGAAGCTTCATGAAAACTAAACCTTCTGTTAAGTTTTCAGTTGGGTAAACTTGAAAAGGGGGAAAAAATAAAGCTCTAAGAGTTTGTGCTCCCTGGCAAAACAGCAATCAGCTCTATAAATAGCTCCCGCAGACTGTTCTGGCCAATTATTTATGAATAATAATGGAATGACTTGCATGGAAGCATGTCACAGTTCAAAACAACATCATCCATCTTTCCCTCCATCTTAGCTCTCATTGCCCAAGGGGAGGTGGTGGGAGTGGAGTTGAAAGGAGAGGGAGTGGGGGTGTTGGAGGTAAAAAAAAAAAAAAACTTATTTAAAACAGAAAGAATGTGACATTTTGAGCAATATGCCAGGTGAATGCTTGACTGAGTGAACCACACTGACACCTTACACGTCAACATTGAAGGAGAAGCTCCAGAAATAGCAAGAAATCAAGATGTCTTCATCAAACAGTGTTTCAGGGTCAACAGAAATTGTGAGGTGAAGCTATTTCTGGATCAAAGATGCATCTCCGTTTCCTGCCTAGCACTGTAAAATACAGAGAATATCACTATCTAACTGCTCCTTGGAATAAAGAGGATTCAGCTCCACAGCACTGAGTCACACTTTCAAATTCAGATGTATTTAAATGATGTCCATGACCAAATATGAGCAGTATGCCTTGGGCTTGAATCAACAAAGCTATACAGTGGAAGCTATACAACTCAATAATATTTCAAGCAGGACAACTGAATGTAGCAACTCCATGTGGCTTTAATGTCTAGCGGTTTATTAGAGAACTCCCATCATTAAAAGTGCTTTCTAAAGCATGCCGGCTCAGAGTATAATGACCTGAGCCACTGGAGCGCATCACATTTTGGGAATTGGACAAGCTGGCCCATCATCAAACATTACTCAGCATCAGTGTTCAGTTTAGTGTAAATATCACTGTGCGGGGGCACACAGAAAAGCCTGGGCCATCCTTCTAGTGCTGCTTCATTTGCATTTATACAATGTAACACTGAAATATTATTGTGACAGTCGTGTTGACGGGGAAGTTGGCTGTAGACTGAGTTATGAAAGTTTCTCGGCAAGTGTATAACTTAACAGAGTAGAAAAAAAAAAAGAAATCAAAGTCTAACCTGCAGCTAAATCATTAACTTGCAGTACCGAGCAACCCTGAACGTGTGTACATTGTGCTCTGGACGGAGGGTACGCCCTTTGAATCCAGTAATAAAGCTGGGGTAGGCCATACATTTTTTGGAGAAATTCCATAATAACTTTTCAGCATATTGTAATTCAAGTGGTCTGAGAGAAAACTAAACTCCTGCACCTCCTTAGGGCTCTCTTTTCTGGCTTTAGAAAATCTATCCCGTGACGGAAGACTTTGGTTTGTTTGGTTCACAAATGTGTGTGAACGTCTCTTCAGATCGTAAAAGCCTGATTCAACGGTGGAATATCCTGCAGGAAAAGTTGCTATTCCAGCATTGGCAACAAGGATCAGGATGATGTTTGAAATGAATGACTTGTACTCATACAGGTAACGTTATGAAGGGCTTGCATATGCCAGTGCTTGTCTGATAGGAGGGGAGAGCTGTAGAAGCAGGGCTGAATTTTCAAATTCTGGCAGTTTTTTTTCTTTTTTTTAAGAAAACTGCCAACTCTGAGATACCACTTGAATTACAATATTTCTGAAAGGTTATTATGGAATTTTTTCCCAATGACACCACAAATAACCTGCCTTAGGAAGCTTTAAGAAAGCATGAAGCTCATGTGAAAGAACATATTGCATACCTCTGGCAGATTAGGTGTATTCTCGTGTTTGAGCTTCACACAGGGATAGAAGATTTACAATTGGCACCTATAGGCATAATCCCATGCAACACAGACCTCATCTCTACTTTGCATTGCAAGGCTAGATGGGGTTCTTGACATACAGTATGGCTCGGAGCATTGATAATGCTACTGAAAAATGTGGAAGTCAAAATTAAACCAAGGCTTTAACTTTGACCCATGAGAGCAGAGCTCAGATACTATGAATCCCAAGCAGCCCCACCTTAATCCTCACAAACCAATGGTTGGCTCAATAATCTCCATAATTTTCACAATATCTCCGATTTCTGCAGTTCCCTAGGAATGCAGGGATCATCTCTATGCATTTTTTACTCACTGCTCATACTTCTATTGGTTCTATTGGTCCGGCATGTGGTATACATCTGAATTAAGGCAATGCCCCCCTGAGTTCTCCTTGACTTTTCTGGGTCATGATGATAAGAGACAACACTGAGTTTCTTATCTATAGAGTTGAAAATGTCTTTCATGACATTTTGGATTGCTTTGACTGACACTTGTAAGAAAAAAAATAAAAGTGCACATGTACATCTATTAAAGGTCTCAGACTTTTCTCATTAAAAAGAAATTCTAAAGTACAAAGAATGTCATTTCACATTGGCTCGAAAAACATTCACGTTGAACAATGATCCACATGGCTCATGGAATACAGATGTATAGACAAGCCACTACTATTCAGCAGGGATACAACTACCTTTGTAATGATCCCCGAGATTGGGTCCATTTGCTCCTCAGCCAAGTTTAATATCCCACGACATCATTGACAAAAAAGCTATTCAATTGACGACAAGATAAAAGGTAGTTGGAGTAACTGGATGAGCACCAGCTTAGACAATCAATTTGTGAAGGAAACTCCTCGCAAGTATCTGGACGCCGATATTCTTGATTTCAGGGGTGGGAATCTTTGTAAATGTCGTGATTCAATTCTGATTCCTGAATACACAATGTAATTCAGAATTAAATGCACTGTGTGGCAAACCATACACTTTGGCAGCGCGCCACTGCGTTGCAACTAACATTACGTCTCCAGCAGTGGAGACGAAAAACGAAACAGATTGTACATCAACTTCTTTTCTTCGTCTGATCAGAGTTGGCTGAAGTTCTGTTGAAGTGTATGTTGTTTGGTCAGCGTGTTTGCTAGTGCTGAAGGTCTCTGGGTGATGCTGTACACACCTTTGTTCAGTCATTTTATTAACGTACAAAATGGGTTTCGAAAATTGCAAATAAGCAATGCAACTAAGAATCTTAGAGGATATCAATTGTGATTCAATCTGAATCAACTTCTCCCTGTTTTATATTGTGCAATTTTGGAAACATCGCTGAGTCCAAACATTGTGCCAGAACAAACATCCATACAGCGTGACTGTCCATGCTGCCACAAAGTGGCTCAGATCGGCTGTGTACGACGCAGGAATAGATGACAGCACCTCCTCTTTACTGCCTACACTTAGTGTTTTCTTGTAAATGGAAAATGTGCACCACCTGCTACAGTAGAGCAAGCCAGCAGCCTCAGGGCCAGACACACATCTCCTGGTCTTCAGTGTGTAGGCGGACAAACTCCTTTCCACTTGGTAACAGCCGGAATGTCTCCCTAATACATGTGTGTGAACTTCAGTGGCTCCTTCACCAGGCAGCTTCCTTCCTATGTCTGTCACGAATCATCTCTCTTCAACAGCATTACTTCTGGCCTCCCCCCCCATGAACCACAATGCAACTTGATACAGTGCCAGATCACAAGTTGAGAGGAAGAAAGACAGTGTGAGATAAAGAAAAACAGATCTAAAAAGGCAGAGCAGAGTAAAAGTACAACAAGGAGGTTGCGAGTGAACACCAGTGCCACTACGCTGTATCCTCAAACAAATTCTGACATGTTCTAACAAACACCATTATGCATCTTCCACTGTGGGATTTCGTTGCATAAAAAGTGAAAAGACAGAGGCACAGTTGTTATGCACTCGCTGTAAAGATCAGATCTGAAGAAAAAGCGAGTTTTCCACCCTCTTAAAAATGACACCTTGTCGTAATGCAGACAGATGGCCTGATATCATCCATCCTGGACGATTTTTTCATACTTTTTCTTCCAAGCGCATAACCCTACACTGGACTGACAGGGCCCTGTTGCTTGCCATCTGCTTGCCATGTTTGGCACTAGAGCATGCATTTCCTGTTTTGAGATTTCTCCTGTTGGGGACACCATTCGTTACTCACCCTGACTCTCCTGTCATAAAGACAGCTCATCACTTTAATCACTTTAACATCTTAGTCACATCTCTTATATATGCGTACCTCTAGAGTAAATCAAATTGCAAAAGAAAAACAACATTGCTGCTCACAATCATTTCATTTGGAAGTTCCCCCAAAACTGTTTTATTTCATGCAGCAGTGATTCTCAGTCTCTGGGTAACGCAAAAAGAGTGTTTGAATCAAGACTGAGCAGTTGTTAGACGTTTGTTTTGTTAATGCCTCCCTGTGAATTTCTTACACAGCCCAGCAGAAATCCAATCTCTACCGATCATCCAGCCAGCAAAAGAAATTACAGTCAATTTGTCAAGTGGAACCAAAATCTAATCTGTTTGTTTAATGATACGAGCCTCCTTTCTACAGGGCCCACTAAACAGCCTGTTTATAGGTCCCTGTGCCTTCATTGATTATCAGAAGCAACATTTAAATAAGAACATATCTATCAGTTTCAGAGCTGTCATTAACGTGGTATTAGTGTGTCATAGAATAGCTTTAGTGTATATTATTCATATGCCGTATTACAAGCGGAGACTTTGCGGTGTATTTATTAAAAGTGTCCCATATGATATGAAGATGTGATATTGTCAACATAGATTTCTCTATAGCCTAGTTCACTGATAGGGCAAAAGAAGAAGAAGAGTGACAGTGCATTTTTAGATGGCCCTATGCTGGAGTACAAGACACACACTTTTGTGATTATACACTGTACATTTAGGATTCAATCAGATCAAACAGATAGAATATCAAATCATTTCCAATTTGAATTCCAGCCCTTTTTCACCCACCACTATTTTACATTCTCCCTCTCAATTAAATTTCCAAGTCACCCTGCCTGGATTTCTGCCTGGATAAAGTACGATCAATTCACATTCTGCACGATGAGTAAGAGCCTGAGAGCATCAGCATCCTCCATGCTGAAAGAGAGACTAATTCAAAGTGGAGGCAAACATTTATTCATGGCAAATGATCACTAAATAACCAAACGCCACAGCGAGATCCGAATAATATTCTTGGTTCTTCAGACTTTCGAATGAACTAGTGCTTGATTTCTTCTCCCGGATAGAAGTGTTTCTTCATAAGACACGACTAAGCACACACCACAGGATGTACATGTTATAGTGCAGTGTATGAGTCAGCCACTGTGGCATCAGCAAAGACGCACTGATTATATAGAAATCGTTTTTTTTCCAATCTACTTTAGCATGACTCATGAATAGCGATGCACAGAAAAGCACTAACAGCATCAACAATCTTCCGTTGTACATGCAACATACGCACAAACACACTTTCCATCACCCAGTGGTGTTACAGTGTGTGCCCTGACAGTTAGAAGTGCTGACTGTAGTGACCAGCCCTGTGTTACCTTGACCCTGCGCCAGACAATCAAGGGCAACAGCCTGGTACGCCCATAAGCAGGGCCAACACCCTACTGCTGCCACCCACACAGGCTGTCACACTCCTGAGCGAGTCAGCCCACTGATGCATGGTAGAGTGGACTAAACTGAACCTGGTGTCTCGGGATGCTCTAAAGGGCTAAACATTCTGCAGTGATTTAAGGACATCAGACTGATTCTAAAAATGGCAATGTAAATTATCTTTCATTTCACACCTGTCAAAAAGGTTGAGTTATATACCCTTAGGTATAATAAAGAGCTCGATTCACTGCTACACATCCTCACTACAGTATACAGAAGAAGAATGAGCAGCTTAGTGCTGCATTTAACTCTTGATTACATATAATTGACAGCCATTTCCTTCCATTCAAAAAAGTGGAGAAGTAGCAGGAAAAAGATACTGGCTTCACATTTTGTGGCGCACACCCAGACTCTTAACATTTTGTGGATTAAAAGTTAGGCTGGTATCAAGGTTTAGCTTTTCCATTCAGCTCACACTTTGAACGGGAGAGGAGAGCACAAGTCCAAGCACGCTCCCACCATCCCGCCAGGTGTGACAGACACAGGGATAAAGGTACTGATCTTTGTGCCACAGAAGCTCGAGGCAGGCCTTAATGAAGAGATAATAGCTGAGAAGGAAAGGGTCATGCTGGCTGTCAGAGCCAAGGCAGGGGCCCCATTAGTGGTGGACGGCAGACAGGAGAGGCCTCGCTGACGAGGTGTGACTAGGGACAGGCACAAGTCGACAGCTAGCACTGGCTAATTATTGTTAGGTGCTAGCAAAGGAAGTAAGAGGAAAGAGAACCAGGCGAAGGCACAAGACAGGGGGGCGGGGGGAAAAAATGGCAATTTAAGGGAGGGAACAACAGCAAAAGGCTTGTGTCATGTCGTCTATATTTACAAGGTGTAATATTGGAACCCTTCCCTGGAGGCATTACATTTAATTTAAAATAGGTAAGTTGTCAAGAGCCAAATAAATCACTGTGCAGGGAATACGCTCTTGTGTGAAAATACTAGAACAGGAATCCCTTGGTTGGCTTTTTACATTTTTGCGGAAGAGATGAGCTTCCTTAAAAAAGTATAGCTTACTGTATGTCTTGATAACGATAACTTTTGACTATTTATTGACCCAAATGTACAATGTGTACTCATTTGTTACGCGTTTGTTTGTCTGCAGCCCTCTGTGTGAACACGTGCGTACGTGCAAAAGGAGGAGTAACTCAGCTTATTAGTGGGCCTCCTGTTGGTGTTCACTGGCCCATCTATTTGAGGTCGATCCCTCCATCCCCCTAAAGGCTACAACTCAAAGGATGCAGAAGAGAAAAACAAGCATCGTTTGGTGCCGGCAACCACAAGGCCACAGTGTTCCAACTACAAAGCCTAAACATGTATGTAGAGTATTGTAAGGACTGATCGGCACATGCACTCTGCTGTTAGCATCTTCTCCCTCCGCTACAAACTCACACACGTCACCGTCAGTTGGGCCTCATAGGACATTTAAGTCCATAAAAGTGGAGAAACTTAAATAGCAGAGTAACCCAACATGGTCAAATTACTTGAAAGAAATGCCAACCATTACTCCATAATGGCATACTCGTAAATGTCATTGTGCTCCATTAAGAAGTCTTTTGTCTATGTTGCCGTGGCCTTGAGAGCCTAATGGTCTTTGTGGTCCTCCTTGGCAAGTTATTTCTTTTAAGAAGGGAATTCCCTCTCTGTTGGGTCCCCTGTGGGTACTGAACACAGATATAAGGCATTGTATTAGTAGACAGTCGGTCAGGAAAGCCAACGGGGCCGAAAGGCTTAGCCCATAGACAGCTTGGCGGTCTCAGCTCTTTATAACCCAAACGCACTAAGACAGACACAAACACACGTGCACACACACAAATATACAGCCTTAGGGGTTGAAATGTCCTTTGCACAAAGCACGCATAATCAATTTTTCCCGATATGCATTTTAAACACAGGCAATTCACAATCTTTTGACCCCTTTACACTCAAATTAGCCAATGAATACAAACTGGTTACTGAGGTCCTTAATCTAGTTGTTGAAGGACAGTGGCTGTTTTGAGGAAACTGTGCCTTTTCCAGTAACATGAACTCCCTGGAGCAACAACAATGAAATGAGATGACAAACACTGAGTGCTCTGATGGCCGAGTGCCTGTTGGGAGGAGCTTCAATCGGTGCACTTGTGCGTCTATCTGCATAGTGCGTGTGGTTGTCCTCTATGTGCTTTCCCCAGGATGCAGCCCTCCACTGATCTCGCACCTCCCCGTGGGTGAGCGTGGGGTCCCCCATGCACTGCCTTGTGTTCCCACGCCTTGGCCGATGCTCTTTGACATGACTAACGTAAACAGATGTTGCGCCGTGACAGGAAGTGGCCGACTTCTGAGGGGCTGATGGAAAAGAAGCTGTTCGTCTCCGTGACAGAGAACAGTGAAAAGGTCACAGTACAGCAGGAAATGGCAAAAAATGTGTTCCATCCTTTAGGACCTACACACATGCTCGGCCGGGAGACATTTTTTGCTCTTCAATCTTCAATTGAAGAGGTCGCAGTTTCAATCTCTAAACCCATGGACAGGGTTAAACAGCTGACTACACCTATTTTATGGCTCTAACCCTGCTGACCCGCAATACCACCAGGACTGTAAATCAATTGTAGGACACAGAGCTCATAACTAACCAAAGCAGAGGGGAGGAGAGAGAGAGA
>CALSCE010009442.1:7994052-8058382 GCA_943593645.1 Bovichtus variegatus
TTGGCAGAGCAAGACGAGATACAGGTTTCCCTATAAAATGAGCAATACATGCATTCTTATTTTCTGGTGAATATATGCCAGATTGAACTTTAACAAATTCAGTAGGCGTCAATTTGGCCACCATAGGCTACTAACAAACTGCTGACAACCACAGGCAAACAAATTCCTTATGAGAATACTATTGCAACGTTGGGAGACTCAGAATCAGACTCCATTATTTTCATGAACCTAACTCAAACGTAGCTTTCATCTTATCTTCATCCAATCAGGTCCCGTGCCGTTCGTTAGATGTTTTATTTTGTTAACTGTATGTTCCTTCCTGTGTCTGTTGTTTCCAGTTCCTGTCCAGAGCTGTCTCCACTCTGTTCGTTAGTGTCTCCACCTGTGTCTTGTTATCCCCTCCCACTTCCTGGTGTATATAGTCTGTGTGTTGTTTGTCCATTGTTGCCAGTTTGTCTTCGTACATTCATGTCAAGAGTTCCAGCGTTGATCCCGTGTTCCGTGTTCCGTGTTCCGTGTTCCGTGTTCCGTGTTCCTGATTCCGTGACCTGACTCTGTCTTCGCCTGATCCCTACCTGTTGTTCTGCTACGCTGATACCTGTGCATCGACCTTGTTTCTGTGACCCGACCCTGCCTTTGGATTTCCCCTGCATGTTTGTATGTCCTGTTTGTCTACTTTACCCAGTAAAGTACATTACCATCATCATCGTTCTGTCTCTGAGTCGTGCTATTGAGTCCCTCTCTCCGTGTGTACTGGTCGTACCGTTACACATAGTTGACAAATTAGGTGAGAGAAGGCAAAATAATTCTGACCAGCTAGTCTCTTTGTCGGGGGGGTTGCAGCTGCATTGGGCAATAATGACATGCTGAAGTCAAATGTGAGCAGTGACATTCAGAGAATTAATTATTGTAACAATTACAGATAATAACGATGTCACAAACAAATAACTTTCTGACAGATAGCCATCGAGTGATCAGGAGAAAACACCATTTTGCTATGTTGTTCTTAAAAGAATTATCCCATGAGCAGAGGAAAACTAAAATATTTAAATAATTACACCCATGGCCTCTCTGGCCTTAAATAAGTTACACCATTTTTCCTAATGCAATAATTTCTCATTTAAAAATCTTTCACCTTTTTTCTACGTTTTCCCATTGTGTTACCCTTTTCAATTACATTGTACCACATCATTATTCTAAGTGCATGACATAATAAAAATTAAAAAAACTGAAAAATAATTACACAAAAAGTTGAGGGCTGTAATCTATTGTGTAAGCAAATGAATTGAATTGTACCTATGGTACCAAAAAACCCTTGCACGATGTACTGCACTAAATGTCACGCACAAATGAAGCCACTTCAGCACTAATGAACCTGTATGGGGATGGAAGAGGATACATTAACATTTCCTCTAGGACTGAGGTTGCATTTTAACTTGAACTGCTGCTCATCAATCTTGAGTATTTAACACAGGAGGAGGTGAGGATTGACTTCTTTTCTTCTCCTATTTTTCTTACTTGATCAAAGCACTTTCATCCCTTAACAACTGAGCATGAATCCAAAAGGGACTCTGCATGGACTGAGGCCAAAGCAGACTGCCCTGTATTCAAACCCCAGGTAAAAACTCAGTCTCCTTCTTATCCAACATCCTATAAGAAACAACATTCAAAGTGGTGCTCCATGTTTTGGGAAGTGGATGAAATAGTGGAATATTAAAAGAATATATTTCCTACAAAGAAAAATGGGGAACAAAAACAGTAACGGCTCAATAGACCTTATTTGTCTTTTCTCAATTTCTGTATGAATGCCTAGGTGCTTGTGAGTTTGGACCAGGAGTTCCTCAGGATTTGCGGAAAAGGGCAGTTTAAATAGATCAGACGACAGCAGACCGCTACACCATTTGAAACCAGCAACTCCATTAGCGCTGGGCAAGCACTGTTCTGGAGCAATCTGGAGCAAATCACAGTGGCAACAAATGGAAGTGCAGGATGCCTGCTGCAGGGAGGAGATAAAAGTGTGTGCGCTGGGTCCTCAGGGCCTGCCGGTTTCTATCCCACTATTGCGCGATTGCCTGCTGATATTTGGCATGCAAAGCATGGGCTTGAAATAAGACGGCCACTGACGGCACATCTGCATCTTCTTTATCTGATGAGCTCAGGCCAGAGAGGGCTCTCTCGACAGACACGGCACAGAGGGTGCACAATAAATGTGGGATAAGCAAAGAAATGCACACACGTCGACAGGTACACGCATACAGCATATCCATGGACATCTACAGGCACTCAGAGTGAAAGGAGAGAAAAACTGTAGTGAATATCAGACAGTGGAGTCTAGGGACAGAAAGAGAAAGCTGGATGAAATATTAATGGGGATGAAATATTTACATAATTCTTCTGAAGTTTTGGGAATGCGGTGTTTTTTTGCAGCAGCATGTTTACCCCTTCTTTAAACTAGGAGGATTCCTAAAGAGACGTGAGAAGGCTGCCAATTGGTCAGTCCTGTCTTTTTCATATACATGACCTGTCCACTTTCTTCTCTTGAGGATGCTTCTTATGAAACGCACAGTGCCTTGAGTTGCAGGCACCGATTGAAAAGCTGTTTTGCACTGATGTGCTGTGTAATTATAGTCCGACAGCCAGAGGCGTACAGACGGATCCCATGCAGGCAGCAGGTACTTGATATCGGGTGCAAACATCGAGGGACACAAACATGCAATCCTAAAAAAGGAAGGACACATAAGCACCAAACCTTATTGACAAAATAGATGTGTACAAAAGATCTGCACACACTATCCAACAATTACACCACCAACCTCCACGGATAAAAGCTCCTTGACCCCTTGGTCCCCTTGACCTCCAATTTGTTTGACATTGGCAAGGCGTCGAGGAATAAGCCAATTCCTCACTAACAAGGTAATAGCCCACAACCCCTTCTGGGCTTTTGATCACTGTTCCAGTGCGACAAGTCAATTTAGAAAGCATTGAAAACAAACATCTGCCTGGCAACCTGCAATTATTAAAGTGTCACCATCAGAATAACACCTGATGTATTTTCTGTGGCCTTTAATCATTAGTTTATCAAGTAGCCATGCAAGCGCGACAGATGCCCCGCTCTTCTTCACTGGATGCTGTCAGGTACCAGGATGCCCTCTGGCAATAATTGCACCTGACAAATGAGCCATGACAAAGGAATGGAGGGTGGTCAACCCCTTACTGATCTGACGGAGCAACTTAATTGAATCTATCAATCTAAGAGCCACTATCCTCCATCTCTTCTTCTCTGACTTTCATTTTCTCCTGCATTATCCATTTCTACCACTCACAGTTGCAAGAATGCATCTCTTCCGTGTCAGTCTCGCTGCCTCTCATGCTCACTTGCACATACATATTAAGACCTATGTATGTGCGCAAAGTCAATACAAAAAATATTGCTTCTCTCTGCTGGCTCTCCATCCTCATCATTCCCCTTGCGGTGCACAGACACATTACTTGTTCATTACATTTAGACAGAGCTAATTAATACATTATTGCCATATTTTCTGCAGTTCTTCCTTGAACAGTCTGCCTCTGCAGCAGGTTGTGTGCTTAACGCAGTGTCATCTAAAGTCCCTGTGCGAAAGCGTAGTAGGAGCTTTTTTCAAAATCACTACAGCTCCACACGGGTTGTCACAGTCACTGTCAGGGAAGAGAGGATAGAGTCAGAACAAAAGGAAATACCTCCCCTCGCTGGAGAGTAAAGGGTTAAGCCTATTACAGAAGACCAATCAGGACTGAGGGAGCACTGCAAACCTCTGCAGTAAGAGAGAGAGAGAGACAGAGAGAGAGACAGAGAGAGAGAGAGACAGAGAGAGACAGACAGACAGACAGACAGAAAGACAGAGAGAGAGAGAGAGAGAGAGAAGAGAGACAGAGAGAGAAAGACAGAGAGAGAGAGAGAGAGAGAGAGAGAGGGAATTAGGGAGTGAGGGAGAGAGAGGAGAGGAGAGCAGAGCGGCAGATAGAGAGATACCAGGACTGTGATGGTTTGCACTCCTATCCAGACAGTTACGCAGGGAGGGAGCGCAACAGAGAGTTGGTGAGATGAGTATTCACAAACCTGTCCATATGGATGGATAAAAATTAAAAGCAGGATAAAGGGAGAAGAAGAAGAATCCAACATCCCGGTCAGGACTAATCTCTATGGACTTTTTTTTTTCTCTGTCTGGGACTCCGGAGGGAAAGAGCATCTGTCAGTTGTGTGACCCTTGTTTGTTTATCAATATTGAATTCCAATTCTTGGATTACTGCTGGAAGGAGCAGAAGATGAGGAGCAGTTCGACCTAGATTGTTGCAGAGCAGCAAGGAGAGGGGACAGCGTGGAGCAGGGACCAGCTCCGAAGCATCTGTGTTTACCCCGCATGGTGAGCTCCGCTGTGTCTTGATGGGGCACTCTACTTATTGGTTTAATTTACAGCACTAAGTCGAGTAGAATGTGACGGCAAAGAAAACTCAATGCGAACATCTCCGCCACAACAAATGCATGGGATTAAAAACCAGTGAGTAACTTCAGTTATCATGTATTGTTGACTTATTAAGAAGCATATGTTCATGGTGAAGATACCCATTCGTGACAGATTAAAATACGTGCAGTCTTAAACTTGCAATTCCAAGTAGCTGCTACTGTAAACATCACACTCTGAAATGCTTTTGATTATTTGTTTATGCATTAGGATCCTTCACGTACTGTGAGCGCATCTGTTTGTATCTTACTGCTACACACACGCATCCTATTCCAAACTGTCAGGCTGAATGACACGAGAAACTTGATATGCAGTGGTACACTTTAAAACGGTGCATCTTCATAACATGATCCTTTCTCTTACCTGGTACTGAAGCATGGTACTCATTCATCATTTCTGCTGACATTGTGGCATAGTTAAGCACGGCATCCCTCGCTGAAACAACCTTGGGGGGGGATGACCGACATGCTCCTCTGAAGAGAATAACATGGATCACATATAGTGACACGCGAGGGGGGCTCCATGTCCTTATGACAAGTTCCCCCGTGGAATCACACTGCGCTGAGCGAGTCTGGCCTATCATGGAAATGTTATGACCATTTTAGCACCACTGAGGCTGTTCCAGTGACATACAATAATTATCATTAAAGCATTGTCCTATAATCATTTACACAGAGACAAACAACAGCAAAAATACTACTGCAGTTAATCTTCAATCTGAAAACACGGTGCTTGCATGTCAGTTACCTTTGTGCCAGCCCTACTGTTATGTTAATTACAAAGATGTAAAGTAAATCAAGCGATGCACAGCAACATGATAAGACATCAGGGGCTTGTTGCTATGCTAATGAGACTTTCCTAGTCGCCTCTCTGCTGAGGATATGTTTATTTTCACTAACGCATCCCCCACACTTCCCTCTCCTACTCGCTCTCTCCCCCCCTCTCTCTATCATCCACTCCATCTTTTCTCTTCAGGTCACTGTGAGTGAAATATGTGGCATTGAAGGACAGTGAGATATTGTATGCAGCTCCTGCTACCTAAAGTCCAATTCTTGTCTGGGATCTTCCTTTCTTTTTTTTTTTGGCTCTGTGTCTGATCAACTCACCACTACTATCTCATGAGGATGACCTTCTCCTGAATTGCTGGATCCACCCCCCCCCCCCATGCACATATACAAACTGGTGATCACAAATGTCTCACTGATCACACATGTCATGGTGATTGGTCTCACATGCTCCCTAATAATTTGCTCCACTCATGCCATCTCCAGTGATTGAGGGTTCAGCATGTCGAAGGACACACCGGAGACCTGTGCTGGATTTACATGTCAATGGCAGATGGAGCCAGGCGTACAGACACTAATGAGAAAGGTGGAGAGTGAAGGTCTGTTCCATTAGTGCTCCGAGGGAGCATGGGCCTGGATGCTGCCCGGACACACTGACCTCTCCTACAGATTTTGGACATTACTATGGTGTACTCTGAGGACTCTACATGGCCGACTGACTGACTCTGCCTCATGGAGTACAAGCTAATGGATGTAACTGTTTTTCTGTATTTACAGATCTGACTACTATCTTTTCACTGGGGACCAAAAAAAAAAGAAAAAAAAAAGAAAAAAGCAAGGATTTGGATCGTCGTACTTTAAGCAGTACATTCCAGCCCTGCGCAGGGGAAAGAGTCTGTGTTTCTTTGTTTTCTTGGTTGGCTGTGTCTCTCCTGCCTGGGAATATCATGAGATTATAAACAGGAGGTGGCTTCGACATCTTATCCCTGTTCCACTCATCTATCACAGCTCACACCACCACCAAGGCAAACGGACCAGAGATCTGAAAAAAAGTCTGCAGAGGACATTAGCACATATTCTCTGAAATATACAGGGTGCAGGTGGCAGATTCCTTAGCTTTACCATTGAGGTCAAGAAGAAAAAGCTGGCAGCCCATAGACGGTCTTTGGCGAGACTGACAGGTGTTTTTCTGGCTGTCAGCCTCTCTGGGAGGGACTAGCAGTGAAAGGAAAAGCCTCGCTGGAGGGATCTGCTGGAGCGGAAACACTTCCACTGGCTATCTTTGGATGTGATGCTCGTCTCTGTGGATGCAACATGGACTCTATGGCCTGATTACACAGCCCTGATATTCAGATAGTGCTGGAGGAAAGGGTAAATATAAAAAAAAAAAAAAAAAAAAAAAAAACACATTTGCTTTTCTCCATGTCATCTAGAACCCTGTTCAGATTGGATTTATTTCTTAAGGGGAGGTTGTATGATTTTAATATTGAATATGCTAATCAGTTATTTCAAGTTCTTGTGGAGTGCAAGTGTATTTGATTTTTTACCCTGCACCCAATATTAATCACAGTTTCAAATACCAACTGTTGGTGCTCTCGTTAATACTTAAATTATTGAAGTCTTGTCTCAACAGACATCTTGTAATTTAAAGTGCATCTCTGAGATTTGGAAGCCTGCTGGTGACAAAGTAAACATAGCATCTTCTGGCACAACATTCTAGTCAGTTATGAACCACCTCCTGTAATTTGGCAATGTCTAAAATGCTGCCAGACATGACGAGTTTAGTTACCAAGGACCATAGCAAGTATTTTGTTACCTCTCACCTATAGTATTAATCCAGTCCAAGTCGGGCTAAAATAAGCTTTCTTCATCATTGCCTTCATGACCTCTGGTCTATATTCAGAATGTATATGGTAAAGGCTAATATATTAAAACTATGTCAGCTTGAATGTGCTGTTCAGCAGAGGCTCAAAAGGACATTAAGCCACTACTAGCCCCTACAAAGCCTTAACGGCTATGAGATTATTAGACTTTAATTTGTTCCAAAGTGTTTCTGTTATGTGCCTTTGCTGTGGATGCAACTGACTGATCAAGGTTGGTGATAACAAAAGCAGACGCTGATTGAGGCAAGATAGTTGCTAGTTAGTCATGCCATGCGCGTAGTAGTAAGACAATCTAATCTACAGGGCCTGGCAGGAAAAAAAAGTTCCAGCACTATTAAAGTGTCTGCTCTCAGCATTTCTCATCTGAAACTCAAAAGGCTTCCTAATCATTTGATAACTGGAAGAATAACGTCTGACAAGATTTCTCAGATGTGTGTTAATTACAACTTTCTAGAGATGCACAAACACAGACTTCTTCTTCTTTTCCCTTTCCTCTACATAAATTATCTTCTCTCTTCTCCCCTACATGCAGGATAATGCATATCCTCTCCTGCCCTGAACAAGAAGCCACCATGAGCAACGTCACGGTCACCGACAACACTGAGCCCATCAGCCGCACCATGAGTCCGGCAACCCCCGGCCCCCATCCCTACCCTGTTAGCTTCCAGGTCTCCCTGACTGGCTTCCTCATGTTGGAAATCCTCCTGGGCCTGAGCTCTAACCTCACTGTGCTTGCCCTTTACTGTATGAAGTCGAACCTCATTAGTTCCGTCAGTAACATCGTCACTATGAACCTCCATGTGTTGGATGTGCTGGTTTGTGTGTGCTGCATCCCTCTCACCATAGTGGTGGTGCTGCTCTCCCTGGAGGGGGACACTGCACTCGTCTGCTGCTTCCATGAAGCCTGCGTCTCCTTCGCTAGTGTCGCCACTGCTGCTAATGTACTTGCCATCACCCTTGATCGCTACGACATCTCAGTCAAACCAGCCAATCGAGTGCTGACAATGGGCCGTGCCCTGGCCCTGCTGGCTGCCATTTGGGTGCTCTCCTTTGTTAGTTTCCTCGTACCCTTTATTGAAGTGGGCTTCTTCGCCCAGGGCCAAGCTGATCTGAACCAGACAGTAGTGGAGAATGTGGTCCACACTAACCAGTACTACACCGAACTTGGCCTCTATTACCACCTGCTTGCTCAGATTCCCATTTTCTTCCTTACTGTCGTTGTCATGCTCATCACCTACTCAAAGATCCTGCAGGCTCTCAATATTCGCATTGGCACACGTTTCCACGCTTCACAGAAGAAGAAGGCTCGCAGGAAAAAGCGTCCATCCATGACAGCCATGACAACGCAACAAGAGGCCACAGACGCATCCCAGAGCAGTGGCAGCCGCAACCCCACACTGGGTATGCGTACCTCTGTCTCTGTCATCATCGCCCTGCGAAGGGCTGTTAAGCGCCACAGAGAAAGGCGAGAGCGCCAAAAGAGGGTTTTCAGGATGTCCCTCCTGATTGTGTCTACCTTCCTGCTGTGCTGGACGCCCATCACAGTGCTCAACACAGTCATCCTGAGTGTGGGCCCCAGTGACCTAATGGTCAAGTTGAGACTGGGCTTCCTGGTTATGGCTTATGGGACTACTATCTTTCACCCACTACTCTATGCCTTCACTAGGCAGAAGTTCCAGAAAGTCTTGAAAAGCAAGATGAAGAAGCGAGTGGTGTCAATCATTGAGGCAGATCCCACCCCTAACAATGCCATTATCCACAACTCCTGGATCGACCCAAAGAAGAACAAAAAGGTGACATTTGAGGACAAAGATGCCCGACAGAAATGTCTGTCTTCTGAGGATGTGGAGTGAAGGAACTCGTTATCTTTAGGGTATACAGTCAATAAAAGCAGCTACAACCGACATCAAATCACGATGAAAAAGGGAAAATGTTAACCCAAAGCAGTAATGTAAATAATATGTGCAATAGAATGTACAAAAACAAGAGGTGGATAATTTATTACTATTTATTGAGATCAAAAGTAGGTTTCATAGATATACCATATACTATAGTGTAGATATTGCATGGCTTTTTGTAACGGTAGCAACATACAGTGCATTGTGTACATACATAATCCATAGGGTCCAGCATAGGGTAAACAAGGTATATAAATAGAGAGAGAGAGAAGTAGGAATTATTATGTATATGTATATTTATAATAAATTTCGTGTTCACTCACCCAACGCAGCAAAAAGATTCCTATTGTCCCCTCCCCCAAGTAAAGTGTTTGTGATTATGTAACAACTGTGAGATTACTCCCATCCATCACCATGCCACTTGCTCCCACACCAGACCTGCAATCCCCAGTGACCACTGACCTTATTGCCTGGGAGCCCTCTGAGGGAAGACAGACGGGTCAAACATGGAGAAACGGGAACGGAAAGGAAGTAGCCAAAGTAGTGTAGGTTATGTTGCTATAGCCGAAAAGCTACGGGGGTACTGTTCACAATCACTGCTTTTAGAGTTAAAGAAGGACACTTGCATTCCACAGACACAACAGAAGACCATGGTTCTCATCACCTGGTTTGACGTAAACCAGATGTAATCAAAGCCTAGTCTGTTTCACTTTAACAGTCACGTCTTTGAGCCAAATGGAAAATCTACAGTTGCCTTATTTTGGTTTGAGGAATTAAGCATAACTTTATGGTGGGACAGGGACAGTCCGAGCACATATTGAACACAATGAAGACATAATAACAAATATTGTTTTAATTCTCAAAGTGAATAGAATCCTCAGATGTTATGTTTTCACAAAGACGTTATTTAATCAAACTAAAGGAAAATGTTGAAAATGGTTGTATTATCAAATTGTCTGTTTTTAATAACACTAGCCTAACAACAATGCTCTCCAAATAAGCAAATCCATAACTGCAATAAAGAACTACTGCAAAATCTTAAAGCCTAATAAAATATTCTGTTTACAATCCACAATAACAGATAATGAAGTTCTTCTTCCCTTCCTGTGTATGTCTACCAATAGTGCGTGTCCTCCTTTGTTTATCAAGGAATAAGACAGTGAAATTGTTTTTCCCAGGTGGCTGCTGCTGCAGATTATAATTCAGCAAGCCTTGTATTTTTGGCTCAATTTATCTACGAACAAAGTTTGCCCTAAATAATTAGGAATAATTTATTCATACAGCTGCAGAAGAATTTCAGTAGTAATAATCTACAAGAAAAAGTTTATTACATTCCCTCTGCGCTCTAATACCAAATCTATATGCAGAGTTACAATACCCATTAGCATATGAAGCTGTGCTCAGCTACCCTGGCGGCTCACTTCATTACAATCCCTGGGTCAAGGATTACATTCTTCTAAAAATCTGAATATATACTGTACAGTGCATTCACATGCATGCATTAAGGAACACACACACGCACACACACACACAAATGCATAGGCACGCTTTACTCCACAGTATATCTCAGTAACAAGCGTATTACGCCTTTGCTGTCTCAGGTAGTAGAACATTGAAGAGCCCTTTAGATCCTGAGAGCAGAGGGCTGTTGGCTACCAGAGCGATTACACAACCTCAATCAGATGCTTCTCTGGCTGCCAGTGTGTGTGGTTTGTAGCACAACAGAGAGGCCTGATATGGGAATATTGATGCAGGCAAGGTTCTTTATGACCCTGCTGTAAACAGGCAGTGTGGATGTCACGGTACCTCGAGGGCATGTCTGTGATTGAGAGTGGAGATGGGATCACAGCCAGCAACAGATTAGCCGACAGGGGGGAGAAAATGACCTAAGATATGAAACATTGAGCCAGAGGATACATTTAACAAAGATACTGTATGTATACGAGTCCAACCTTTAGAAGGCAAACTTCAGAAAGGTGGGGTATCAACACACAAATGAATAGGATTATTTCTGTTACCCATATAACAATGATGCACTACTACCCAGCCATGCTCCACCCCTGAACACATCATTTAGACCACTGCTCAAATGTCAGGTACAATTCTAAACTTCATCAGCGCTGCTGAAAAAATCATTTGTATTGATTACCTTCTAAAATTACCTCTCAAAGACCAATACTATTTCCACTAACTAGACTTTGTGGTCACAATTTGTTTTCCATCCAGGAGGTGCAGCCTGCACTGGCTAAGCCAAAAGGGCCTTTCAAGCACAGCCAACATCGCCTGATTGTTCTGACTGAACCGTAATTTTGCTGACACTGCATTATCCCGTCTTACAATCGCTTCTTAATTTTTTGTCATCTTCTGTTTGGGAGGGGGGATTTATTTTGCTTTCACCAACCCCTAAGACGGATGTGTCCGAAACTGAAGCTGTGCGAGTACTGGACAAGAGCAGTTAGCCTCAAGTTTATCACGTTCACTGATGTAAGACGATGCTTGTCTAACAAATAGAGCAATGTTCATTTAACTTTTTGCTATTTTATTGCCACTGGACACAAACTACACGACAAGCCAAGCCTCTTAGCATCTTTAACTTGATCCTCATTAAGGCCATCGAGGGAGAAACAAAGTATTGAATCTATTGTAGTATTAAACTCTTTTCTAAACTCTCTTGGGGGAAATGGCAGAAACTGCTTTCCAATAAAGAAATACCTTCAATGCATGCTGTTCTCACTTAACAGCTTTTGTTTTAGTCTGTTAAATTTACAGGCTCGATAGCTCCACCTTTTTTATTGACGTTTGTTGCTATATTTGTTTGGATTCTGGCTCTGGCACAGTAAGATGACGTTCCTAACCTTGGTCCAATCTATAAAAAGGCACCGACTGGCTCAGTGATTTCTCCAACTGGGGGGAAAGCCATTCATGAGAGCAAGAACGGAACTCTGAAACTCTTATGCCACAAATAACACTGATTCAAGATTAGAGTGGATGCACTTTTACTTTAAATAGCATATTTCTGTGAAATAGCTGCAAAATGTGCTGCAGTATGCTCCTGAAATATTCATCTTTAACACTGGATATGTACCAAAACATTATCCAGAGCTTTGGGGTATATTGTGAAATGTTGCGGTGGACATTAGGCAATGACCGGTGACCTCAATGCTGTCTCAATCTCATTATTATGATAAAATATAATTTCAGTTTAAAGCTGCATTAAGCAATTATTGACCACCCGAGGAAAATAAAAAGCATAGCCTGGACATACCCTTGCTTATCAATTTTAATTAGCTTATTAAGGGCGTAACATTTTTTAAGATATAGGTTAATGAAGCTTAAAATCAATGTGACGTACATAAACATGCCCTGTTAGCATATGACATGATATGATGACTTGTACAAAAGCTGGACAAATACACTGTCATCTTAATTTTATGCGTCTTCTTTTTCCTTTTCATTCTGTGTATAATTCCAAATAATCCAATGTTGTTAGGGCCAAGCATTAATAGCCTTAGCGTTTATGTTTGAACACTGAACGCAGCTGAAGATAGTATCATCCACCCTTACTGTTATGATTTCTACTATATTGACTGTATGCAGTTTCATGCTTCATTTTGGCCCACGAGGGACCACTTTTATTTATGCGACAGATTTACGAACGGCCGCCATCTCAAGGTCAACATTTCTTGTTAGCCTATTGGATAGGTTAGCAGGCCGCCACTACATCTCTAACCCGAGGTGACCTGCAGAGAAAGAAATGGGTCAATATACTACCATACTCAATAACAGAGGTTCAATGAGGCTTCACTGTGAGCCTTATTAGAATCCCTTGACCCTGATGTGTCCTTTTTCCTCCCCCCTACACTCCACATCAAGGCTGGTTCTTGCTGCTGTCCCCTGTCACATACATTACTTCCCTCTCTCTCTCTCTCTCTCTCTCAATGCCTCTCTCAGGCAGCCATCCCCAATTCAGATGCCATCTCTTCAGGTCTCCTCTCTATCCAGCCGCAGACACAGAATAAAAGCCTGGGAAATCATATTACTCTGTCCGTATGGAGCCTCTATTGCATTAGGTCAGCGAACACTCAACTGTAATTCTGCTATTGTAGAGAAGAAGAAAGTGAATTGAGCACACCAGCCAGCACAGCTTGACAAATTGTTGCTTGTGGTCATTTTCCAAATGTTACTCTCACCAAGCCACATCGAGCGATAGAAGGATATTTTATAGAGCAGGAAGATATACGGCTCTGATATATACAACATATAATCTCTGTACAAGAAAATCTATTTCTCGGATAGAAACCAGGAATCAAAAGGCAGACAATGGAGTATGACCTCTACCTGCTATGACCTTAATGGCATCATGGTGCGGAATTGGAGAAAAATAACACACCAGTCTGCCTTTAAATCAATGCTCCGTGTCGATTACTGTTCTCTATCCATATCAGCTGAGAGCAGGCGTTTAATGACACATGAAGTGCTCTCCTTTAATATCCAGTCTACATCAGAGAACAAATTATTCCTTGGGGGGTAAACAGGGAAAATCAACTTTATATGCATGCCAAGTAGACAATATAGAATATTATGGTTTTGAAAACTGGCTAATTGGCCATAGCACAAAACAATCTTATGTTATCAAGCATGGTTATAGAGACTTTTTAGTGTGTAATAATTTTACATTTGGTGAAAAGAATAGTACTATTATATTGGGAAATGTGGCTCAGACAAAAAGGGACCGACTAGCATATTCTTATTGCAATAAACCCAAAATGTGAAGGACAAAAAGAAGTCAGAAGTGCCCACATGGCTGGATGCCCGGTCCCTGTGTGTGTGTGTGCACCTGCCAGTCATTGTGTGTTTTTGTGCCTGCATCTATTCAGCAATGTGTGTAAACTCCAGCATGTGCAGCTATGCCCATACAGTATGTGCACACAGCTATGTGTCAGTCCAATTGTTTTATCAGGCAGTGACAGAGTGTCAACCACTGTGTGTGAGGGGAGTCAGCAGAGAGGAGGTTGCTGCCCTCCAGCTCTCCCCACAGTGATGACTACTGTCTGGTGATTATACCGCCACTCTTCTCCACACATGGAGCGATATCAATGAGACCACCACAACAGAGCTCAATACCACAGCCTGGCATTTTCAGCCTGACACTACATGGTGAAGATGTGTATTGATTGAAGCCAAAAGAGAGACTTATACATTTTAAACAGATTCCATTCTCCTCTAAGTGTCCTCGTGCCACAATAGAATTGCAAAGTGGCAGATGTTATTTTTAGGGTCCAGCATCCCATTCTTTTTCTGCATAGACAATGTCGGGTTTGGATGGACTTAAAAGTCAGTATGGTCGAATCATCAGTGCAAAAGGTTAGCACTAGCTGGCTTTTCAATAAAAAGTCAAGCACCAACATGCATACTCAAAATTCTCTTGTGCTGCAAACATCCTGCTGAAGCTTAAGATAAAAAAAATTGGTATCAACAGATAAAACATTCAGCAGTCTGAATCACTTCATTTTCAATTTGTGGGACAATTTTGGAGCAATTCTGTTACTAGTAATTGGTGCGGTGTATCGTTCCCGATTGCAATGTAGACATGTCGAATTCTGAATATAAGTGGATCACCTGGAAGCATTTTCAATCTCTACAGCTCTGATTCACCACGTCATTGGATTTTATTCATGGCTGGGCAATTTATTTAAAACGTATACATTTATTAAACAGAACTTATTATTAAATTATCCAAGAGGATCCTGCGATGAGGAACATTGAGAGTGTCATTAAAATATATTTTAATAATTTAATTAAAAAGGTGCTGGGGGGGGTTTAAGACACTGGTACTTCATGTTAGCTTATTGATGGACATTATTGGTGGTTTAAAATAGAGCTGAAATGAAAAGTTGATTGACTAAAACTATTTTGACAATCAATTCATTCTTTCAGTAATTGACTGTTTACTGATATTTTATAGACCTGCAAATGATTAATGTTTGCATTCCTGGTTAACGTAAGTAAATGTGTATAGGACATTTTTCTATGTAATTATTCTGCCATGTTCAGTATAGAGAGCTGATACTGCAACTCTAACTAACGTCATATGAAGCGATTCACACTCTATTCAAATTGCTATGCTGCTTTACCTTAAACCAGGTGTTTTTCCCAGTACAATTTTCTGGGAATAACTACCCTCAGGGATCTGACCACATCCCTAGATGCATATAATTCTGAACTCTGTGATGAAAAGTGTTAAGCTCTTTAATACTGAACATTTTTCCACCCATAATTTTCGTGATTCGCACAACTACTCCCCCTCAACTCCTCTCACCATAGCTCTCTGTGAAACTCTGCTTCCCCATATGTGTACGCGTGTCTTGAAGTAGCGTTGCTGGGAAACAGTCTATACAGAAAGTACATAATATACTGTGAATTCATCATCTAACCTTATTTCATTATTCAACAAACACAGTCCATATATCATAATCCAAAAAAAAAGAGACATTGTTTAAACTGCAACACCCACTGTTAGTGGGTTGCTTTTGAGTTTGGACTCAGATGCAATCTCAGTCTCAAAATCACTCACGTCCTCCACATCCTAACAGATTGTTACACAATCATACAAAAAGTAACACATTTTAACATTTGCCTGTTGCCAAAGTTTACTTTGACTTGAACTCTAACCGTAAAGCTTGGTGGTTGTATGCGGATCCATCTTCACCTGATCTTCACACATACACCTGTGGCTGGTGTAGGTCCAGCAGCAGCAGCCTCTGACACGCGCCGCCAACAGTCAAGGAAGCTCATGTAGATGCAGGCTACTGCTGCGTTTTAATTCTTTTATCATTAAGACATTTATACAAATGTTTCCGTGTCATTTAGCTCTGATGGGACCTTGTAAATGTGCAGGCAGAGGGGCCAGTCAAAAATAATTCCACCTCCCTCGAAAAGGCCCAACTATAAAGTCAGCCATCTTGCCTTATTCTGGGAGAACAGGGCCCCCATTAATCTATGGCCGAGCCACTCTCACTTAACTGTTGTTGCCTCATTCCAGAGATTTGGGACTGAACCTTTCTTCCTGTGTGGGAATGATGTCCCTTTCTCACTCTCAGTTTGTGTGTATGGTTTCATTGTCTCCCTCAGTGTGCTGGAATGTTTGCCTCTTGTGCAGTATGTGTGTCCTCTGTCCAGGTCTTACTCACGAGCCCCCAGCTGAGAGCCCAGGTAACAACATGCCAGAAAAAAACTTCCAACCCTGCAGTTGCAGAAGCAAAAAGCTATTGGTAAGGTCAAGGACTAGATGTGTCTCAGTTGTTCACAAATGAGGGTAACGGTGAGGCAGAGACAGCCAAGTAGGTGTACCAAATTGCATAAAGGTGTTGGATGCTGGGCCATTATAGCGACAAAAGCACCTGAGCCTGAAGGCAAAGCTCTCAATTTACAAGTCGATTTATGTTCCAACCTTCAGCTATGGTCACAAGTTTGTGATCCAAGGTTTCAAGCAGCTGAAATGAGTTTCCCTTGCAGGGTATCTGTGCAGCCCCTCAGGGATGGGGTGAAAATCTCCGATATACATGAGAAAAGTTGATGGACGTCGCTCTGTGGAAGCTTTCTGGGTACAAACAGCTAAAAGTAGTGTTACACACAAAATACTTAATAGGGCCTATATTTCCTCAGATGGCAGGAATATCCTGGAACCACAAAGCAGACTGGAGTTTGTGCAAACCTTCCCTGGATCAATAGAAAAGCAAAATGGTATGAAAACAATCGTCAATAACATTTTAGATACCGTTTTATGAATTCCAAATGCTCTGTCACATTGGCTACTGTGCCTGCCATGACAGAAATGTGCATAGACAGACAATAAATAAAATGGATGGAGCTCTCACCAAGCACACTGTCCCCGTCGCCTGGCCATCTGCTTATTGCAGGCATTTTGCTGTAATGACTTCAGTCTCCTGAGCTGCGACCTCTGAGATGGTGAGGAGAGGAGAGCAATCAAAGCACATTCAGTTCTGCTACAGTCATTTGGCCACTCTCAAAAAGCTATCACAGGGTGCAGCTGTAAACATTTTGCTCCTCAGCACTCCTGGGACATGCCGTCAAAGAGGATAGCGGCTATCAGTCTCTTTCACAGAGGAAGCCCGTGAATACACTCTGCAAGCTGAATACAGTGGAGAGGGGGGGAAATACACTGAATAGTCATAGGAGCTGAATTTGTTAATAAAAAAAAAAGAAAACTCATTATTGAAAAGGAAGAAGAGTGTGACGATGTCTGCGCTCCAGAATTTGCCTCAGTCTCTGTCATTGAGGTGCAACACCCATGCAATTTATATGTTTATGAGGTAGATGAGCAAGCCAAAAGCTGTTTGCGTTCCTGCACTCATACACAAAAAGAGGAATCCTTTCAAGTCTTTTTGTAATGAATGAGCTTTCGAAATGAGTCTTTATCTGCTATTTCAGTCACAACTATTCATATTCAGCTGGTGTGTAAACTGAGCCCTTTCTCCACACTGTCAGCTGTCTGTATATCTCCTTGGCACAGGGGATATTTGGATTGAACTCACTGCAATAATTGCAAAAACATACTGGACTTCCTGTCCCCTGTGCGAAAGCAATATCATGTCATTAGATAACATCGCCCCCTTGTGGACCTTTTTTTGGTTTCTTCTGTGCGCAAAATGACCTGTCTGCAAAGTCGGCCTATCCAAAGACATATTCAAAAATATTAAGTCTGCTTGTTTATTTTAGAGGTTTTGGAATACATAACAAACAGCAAGGCTTGATTGTTATTTAAATTTAAAAAAAGACTGAGTGTCCCTCCCTCACATGACTATTTTTGTACCGTGACATGAAATGTGAGAAGGCTTCATCAAACACGCTCACACACCACACAGCAGGAATAAAAAAAAACTGGTGGACAGGAGAAAAAAGGCAAACCTTGCACTCATTCTGGAGACTGAAAAATAAAGTGTATGGTCAGTCACAATGTGATCTTTAATAAACCCTAGGGGGCTGACCAATGATGTCAACTAGCCAGCAGAGATGTATTTAGGGCTGTTAGCTCCTCCGATGCTCAACAGCAGCTGTTGTGAATGTGTGTGAGCGCATGCGTGTCTCGACTTTCCCATTCTTCTGATCGTACAACTTTGTCTGGTAAGTCAACAACTCCGTTTATTGCTTGCAATAGATTGACCTCCTCCAGCTCTTAAACAAAATGAGCCGGTAATGCTGAGGAGTAGGAATAGATTTAGAGGTAAAAGCCTATAAATAGCAAATGGGCTGAATGTCTGCTGCAGATTGTCTGTTTTATGTTGTTGGCCTATAGCAATATGTGTGTGCATGCTCTACAATATAAAAGAGTTGCATAGCACAGCAGTGTATATATAGCTTAGTAGGCAAAGAGTAAATAAATGTTTTTTTTTTTTTTTAATGTTATTGACTTCAACTGCCACTTGTTTGGGGGGAATGATTGTATTTAGAAAAAAAAGGATATGTCTCACAATTATAAAACTGTGTATTGCAGTCCAGGTCTAGTCATTCTATACATGGAGCTAATTAAACCTGTTAATCTCCTCAGGAAAATCAGTCACAATGACGCTCCAGTGGACGGCAGTGGCTTTCTTCCTCTATGCAGAGATAGCAGTCAACCTCATCTTGTGTATACCCTTCATATCAGCACGGAGGTACTGCAGTATAACACGCACAGCCAAAACATAATCAAAAGTTCATTCAGCAACTAATGCTCAGCTTCCTGTGCAGCGGCCCATTTTCTGAATCAATAAAGAAATAAATAAAAATAAAGTTTGATTGTAAAAAGGGAAAAATGAAGGAGACACTTCACACACATCACCAGCAGAGTGCATGCATGTCCTGTGTGGTAGATCTACTGTATGTAATGGTCCACTCACAGTGTCCCTTTTACCCACTTTGTAGATGGCATTCTGTTTTCAGCTGGAGAATATGGAACTGGTTATCTCCATATTGGAACAAATGCTTTTTTACTATGATCATGGTTCTTATTGTTCTTTTCCTTGGTAAGCAACTTGCTGTGAGTGACAGACATTGAATAACACTGGGTAGACTGACAGCATGTTGTCAGTCCATCCCAGCCAGCGTCAATCATGCTTCTGTCCCCTGCCCACTGTAGATGCTCTCCGTGAGGTGCAGAAGTACTCAGGTCCTGAGCCCATGCACGATGCCCACGTTAACCCAAATGTGTTCGACAATGTCCACATGAAGCTGTTCAGAGCCCAGAGGAACCTCTACATATCTGGCTTCTCTCTCTTCCTCTGGCTGTTAGTGTTATTTCCTCCCACATCTATTAACAGAATGTGTTTTGGACCTTAAGTAAAAGACAAACATTACTTTCGCCTTCCACACACCTGTCCACTTCACTTTCTGAGGTACTGTCTTGTCCTGCCTTCCTACCTTCCTGTCCTCCGTCACAGTATCATGCGTCGGATTGTCACCTTGCTAAACCAGGTTGCTGTCACCGTGCAGAACAGTGCTGGTCTTCAGGCACAGACGGACAGTGCTGTCAAAGCAGCCAAGCAGCATCAGGACGACAACCTGATGCTCAAACAAGTAAGACTTAATCAGAGTCTGATTGCAGAAGTAAAACCTATTGTTTGTCTTATAGCCTTGAAACCTTTTCTTCCACAATGTGTAATATCTACTGCAGTTTACAGGGTTCCTTCAGTATGACATTACTTTGCGTTTTCAAAACGTTTGTGACTCATGTCCACCTTTTTGAAGTGTGTTGGCATTAATCCATGCTGCATTTTTCACAGAGTATTGTTTCTGTGATTTTTCATTTTTGATGTGCTCTGTTGTCTGCTGTTGGTAATTAAAGAGAATCCTTTGTTCTCAGGCTCTCCTAGATGAGGAAAAAGCCACGTCAGCAAAAAAACAGCAACTGAAGCTAGAGGCTGAGAAGCTGGCAGATCAAGTGAAGGCTGCTGAGGGAGGTCAGTAATCATCACTTCCTTCATACAGGATGATATGCAGTTAAACCTTTGAAGACCAAGGAACTTTTCTTATAATAATATGTTCATGAAAAGGTAGAATGATGAGAAAACACTTAAACATTTGCATATCATTGATCATCAGAGGTCGCTTCTTGCATACAAACACAAGCTGTGGTATTATGAAAGAAGCTCATTCTAAGGGGCATTGATGATACTGTATATAGAGCAATTTAAAGATGTAGTGCTGTTTGTGTGTGTATAGCTGTGCACAAGTCTCATGCTGAAGTGGAGGCCATGAGGAGGCAGGCCAAAGGTCTGGCACAAGAGTATGATAGACTATTGTCGGAACACCATCAACTTCAGGTAAAACACGCAGATGTAAATACCAAATCACAAAAAAAGCGTACTGTATATTAATCCTCCTTATACTGGAGACATTCCGTTTTTAATCCTGTGCTTGATCCACAGAATATGCAGAGTGCGGACAAAAAGGATCAGTAACCTCCGGGACACAGTGACAATTGTTTCCAGGTTTCTCCTCTGTACATGGATACCTTCTCTTCTCATCACATTAGAACTGTGTGCTATATGCAGTATATTTGTACTCTCTTTTACAACTATAATTTTCCTTTGAAGTTTGAACTGAGGCACGTTTTAATAGATGGGTTCAAACAAACAGTATGCTACAGTATATGGGCTAAACAGTAGCATGTCAAGTTCTCAAATACTGAAAACATCCTCCTACTAAAATCTTTATCATGAACATAAAATATGTCGTTTTGCATGTTACTTTAAGTATTAAAATTGATAAACTAATTGAAATTAGGATTAAGGATTGAAAGACTGACAACTTCCCAGAAATGCATTATGCTCTTATAGTAAACTTTCACTGCAGTGATGCGGTTTCCTCAACGATTTGAATAGACCACCACAATAGTCCTCCTGCAAGCACATAATGACTAATTCATATATGCTGTACATTAAGTCACTGCAGTTTTATAGTAGTCATGAATTCTAACCGTCTGTAATGCAAGCATATCCCATTTGTTTGCATTTCATATAAATCTTTAATCTAGACCAAAGCATTTGTCCAGTGAGAGGAAAGCACTTGACTTGTTTTAACAATGTTCAAATTCTTAAAAATAATGCACATGATCTGCCTGTTCACTTTACTAAGCATCCTGGAATGGTAGAACGGTAGATCTACCGTCAAGACATTAGTACGTATCATTTGACAAACACTTTTGAGTTGTCCCGGCTATTCTTGACATTCTTGACATGACATTTAGTCATTTGTTGATTTTGGTTGGTATATGACAAAGGCGTGAGCAGGAAAAATAAACACATACAACCTCAGATATTGTGTTCCTCATTGTCATGCTGTGATCAACCATAAACATCACTGAAAAGGCTGATTACACAACATAGGATTACATCTAAGTGAAGGAATGCTTTCCGTTACGTCTAGACTGGAAGTTGTATTTTCCCCTCGGTATGCTAACGGCAGAGGGCGGCTGTTCCTGCGCTGCTATAGCTTTCATCTGCTTGTTGACCTTATTTTTCCTCACAGAAAACACTTACTTTGCCTCAGTGTAGCCACAACCGCAGCTCCTCCGCCTCAGAAACAGTCTGCAGACCGGTTTGATGTCCGTCTCTCCCGACTTCACATTGATAGCGTCATTCAGGCACCTTAATACATCATGAATCCAACTATTTATTTTTACCAAGTTTAATCATAAAAACGAAGACCAACATAGAAAATACAGCACAATTACATTCTTAAAATGACTAATCGTCTACACAAATCCTGTACAAATATATACTCTGTGTGCTATGAAAAGTGTCCACAGTGTGTGTTCCTCTGTACATCCGAGGTGCTCCAAGAAGGTTACGCTGAAGCTCACAAGCGAGTCTCTCGGTCAGGATTGCAGTCCAAGGCCGGTATAAACTGCTCACAGTGTATGGAGCTGTTCTCCTCTTTTCTTAGTGACTCCAATTCTGCACTCCCATTGGTCAGCGCATTTTTCTCCTCCCTCTTAATGTGTCTTTTGAGTAGAGCAAAGCCAGGAAAACAAAGGAAGAAGGAGACTGTCCTTAAGCCCAGAGTCAGGCCCAGGTACACTATCCTGCAAAAGGGAAAGCAATACTGTTAGGGGACAAAGTGGACAAGAGTCAAGCTACAAGTGGCAAACGTATGGGACACTAGTGGTAAGGGTCTAACAAAAGCAACACTGTGTCTCTATTCTTCATCCATCTAAACATTTTGTTAATAAGCATTGCAGCCTCACAGGGCAGCTAGGTTGGTTATAGACATTTTTTTTCTTGTTTTAAAGGGAACTCGAAAAATGCATCCAAGTGGATTTGACAAACAGCGTTTTAGAAGAAAAGCCCTACAGGTCAATTTACCTGTAAGCTGAGGTGTTATATATTCTGCATGCTCCTCTTCCTCCACACATGTTGTTCCCCCATTTGAGGCATGTTGTGTCGATTATGGCTCCAAAGTATATAGGGGCAGGTATTCCAGCTGTTGCACAATTCAAAATAACTTATTTGTTCAAATTCTTGGACAAATTTCTTTCACATAGGATCGTTTTTAGATTCTTTGAATAATTTAAGAATGACCTTCAAGTAATTTGTTTACACACACACACACGCACGCACGCACGCACGCACGCACACACACACACACACACACACACTTCCAGTAATTCTGCTCACTCCAACACACAGTATGCTGAATGTCAGCTCTTAGGAGATTTCTGTGTGTTTGACATTTGCACTAACTAGACAGTTATGTACAGAATACCAAAAATGGTTCTCACCGAGGGTGCGTGTGGCCAACGAATGGATTCCAAGAGCAAGGGATTTCAGCTCAGGCTTAATGCACCTATTGAGACAAGACTGAGGGCTTTAAAGGAGACTCAACTTTTAAACCTTGAAACACTTAAAGAAGGACAACAATTTTCACTTTATGTACTGGAAGACTTAACAAAACGCTATGAATGAGCATTACAACATGCTTTTAATGTAAAACAAAGTTGGAAAATGCTTTTATCCAAACTTCTCATTTCTGCCAGTTTTAGTTATTTGTGAAATATCTCCACTGATGATACTGAATCATGTGCAAGTGATGTTTTTTTTCTTTCTGATAACAGCAGGAAGTGTGAACATGATGTATTGCTCCAACATATTGCCGTCTGCGGAGTGAGTCTAGTGATTCCTCCAGGGGACTGTCGACAGACCTGACAAGCAGCATGAAGCCAGGTGTTCCCCCGAGAGAGATGATGAAGGAGCTGAGGACAGACAGAGCCAGGAAGTAAGGAAAGATTTTGTCACAGCTGTCTCTGCGTGGACACTGGCCCAGAGTGGCCGTCAGGTTGCCTTGTTGGTCGTCAGCCAGCGCTACACAACTGCAATTGTCAAACACCTGAAAAAGAAGAAAAGTTTATAAATGACAGATCGATGAGCTGCAGTACAGCAGGAAACACTTCGTCCAGTAGGTGAACAGTCAGAGAGAATATAACTGAAATGTCATGTGCTACTCTGAAGGCATCAGTGATATCGGGCAGGATATGAATACAATGCAGCAATTAAGCCTAAATATTAAGCTGCATTGGTTATACAACAGTTATACTGAAAATCTGGATGTGGCATGAGTGGTGTGTGTCTGACCGTGTTTCTGCCGGAGCCAGAGGAGGAGGTGCATCCAGCCAAACAGGGGGACACGTAGGTGATCCCGTTCTCTCCGCACACTGGGTCCCAATCCCTTCTTGAGCACAAGCAGCCCGAATTACACTCAGAGAAGAGCGGCTCTTCCTGATAAGACAAGTCTTCCACTCTGCATGTGACAACATGAAGAAAATGCATATATTATTGACAGCTCATAAGAAACATTGAGCAAATAAGAAGCCGAAAGCATTACTGTGCATGGAATATGAAAATGGAGACAAAGAAAGGCAACAAAACACAAAAAGAACCCTCGGGCGGTGTTCGCTGTGCCGATTAATTTTTGAATTTCCTCAAATCCAAACCTAGCTCCTTCTTCTGAATGTTACGTATTCCACTAAACCATGGGGGAAATGTATCCAGACACCACATACCCGGTATACGAGACTGTGATGCCTGCCACTTTGGAGTTCTCACAGCCCATGGCGAAGAAAAAGAGCGACAGGAAGAAGCCCAGTAGTGAGGTCCCAAAGGCAAATTTAGCTGCTCCCATGATACCCAGCTTGTACTTCTTCATGACAACTCCTCCAGAGAACATCCCAAGGGCCACAGCCGGGATGTTGATCATGCCTAGCCAAACCGCAGAATACAACAGATTCTTAAAGGGATAGAGCACCAGGGAACAACGTGAACAAGCAACAACAGGCAGCAACATTGCTCCCCAAAAGGGATCAAAGTCAGAACACTAATTCATATGAAAGTAGTAGCCTCATTCATATTTCATGCAAAGTGTACTGAAGACATGGCATGAAAGATGAAAATGACTTTTGATGGTAGAGCAGATGAGAAATGCATTTCTCATCTTCCAACGCCCTCATTCTGTTATGTGGAGTTCCATCAAGTTGCCCGAATAATTAGCCTTATTAAGCTGTGTGCTTTTTAAAAAAAAATTTGTAATAAATGCCAAACTGTCATTTCAGAATGTCCAACGATTTCAGTAAACCTGGCTGTCATTTAGAAGCTGCAGCGTTTACTTAAGAGGGATGTGGGAGTTGGCGCATCAAATATTCATCAAAAGCTGGCTCATGAAACTCTTATGATGACCATACAGCTCACATCACTTTGCATTCTTAAATACTTCCCTTTCAGTGAAGCAACACAGGCTTTGAACGAGCTTGTAACTCATCTACAAAAATACCAGACGAAATTCATCACAACATTCATCCTAAACATTATGAATATGTCTGCTTACCCATGAGAAAATTTGCTTTCGACGCGGACTGGCCGTAGTGTTGCTCAATGTATTTGGGTTTGTAGGTGACCATCCCAATGAGAGAGTTGAACTGAATGATGGTCACGCATAAAAAAGTGACGTACACAGGATTCCCAAGGAGACTCTTCAATGTGGGCACAAATTCTGCGTGGGGAAGTTCAGAAAAACAACTTCAAATGTAGACTCTTCCGCTTATGCTTTTGTTCATACTTTCACAAAACAGATCACTATTGCATTCATAAAAAAGGTGTTCAAAACCATATGCTTGGATTATTCCTGTAGGGAAATTTAAATTCATAAGAAAAAATAAAGTTCTTTAAAAAACCTGCTTGCAGTTGTTGTAGAAAGAGAGACTTGGGTGAAAAACACAGTGACCACAGTAAATTGGAAAGTTTTAACATCCCTAAAGGTTCCTCGGACTGCATACAGATTAAGATGCCACTATTCAACATTCAAATTTCCAGCAACTTGGTGTGACTATAATCATACCTTTGGCCATCTGATGTAAATTAGCCGGCTCCTCAGGTCTGAACTTGTGCACCATGTTTGGGGAATCTTTGATAAACCTGGTTTGCTCTGGAGTGCAGCTGGTGTCGTGTTTATCCACAGGCATGGGCAGCGATTTAGGCAGGAACCAGAAAGGAACTGCAGACATGAGGGTGATGGTACCGGCAATAAGGTAGCCCAGCCACCAAGCCCCAACCCAGCGGGCATCACCAGGGGTAATGGTCACCGTCTCTGCGAAGAGATAGGAACCATTTCAGCGCAGTATGTGGATTCATAAAGTTTAATTTGCTTCTCTTTATACACGTCATTCCTTTCTCCTGCCTGCCTCCTAGCCTAGCCCCCAGGGCCGCAATGGAAATAAGTCATGGGTCTTTATTGCGATATCCTGATGAATTGCAGTACTGTATGCACATTTGTGTAATGTATTTTTGATTTATGAAATCAAATAAATACTCACTCATTTACTATAGCTACCGTTTCTTTTTCTTTTTTTTGTTATATTCTTTTCGACAGCAAGGCAGGGTGAATTTATTTATACAGTAGAATTTATATACAGAGTCAGTTTTAAAGTGCTTTACATACACTTAAAATGTAGGGCTGGTAAATATCTCAAGTGGCTCTTTATGGTGTTATTTATTTATTGTACTGTGTATTTGTTGTGTACTGTGAATGTAATGCCGATATTGTTTTTTATCTGCACGAGTTGATTTGGTGGCAAACGAGTTTCCCCATTGGGGAATGATAAAGATTTTTAATTTAATCAACAACAGCTTCCAAGTGTTTGCTTTTCAGTGGGATTACACTGCATCACAGGATTTACCCTGCCCCAATTCATTTCTCCTTGGCAGGTGTGTTGTGTCTTTACCAACGTTAAACTATCTCAATCTGACTCTCCACAGAGGTGTGCGAGTGCATTTCCGCAGCGTGAACAAATGATAATCCGCAACTACGATTAACCAAGCACAACATTGTTATTTAATCAGTCACGGTTACCATGACCGCTCACTCACCCATGTCCACATAGCCAATGTCAACATAGATCTTGGCACACAGCGACCCCAGCAGATACCCAAAGACAGGACCGATAATTGATATGGTTTGGACACATCCTAGAATATACAAACAAATAAATGTATTTTCATTTAACCACATTCAACACCCACTAACATACAAACAACATCCTACGTTAAGCCACAATTCAGCAATGATTTAATTTTTAAGATTCATTTTTATTTGGTATTTGTACTGCAATACATTCCATTATATACTGTAATATACTCTATTATTCCTTCAGCAAAGAGTCTGTATAGTATGTATTAAACATGTCACCTATTACCAATTAATCTATAGTACATCCTATATAGCTGCCGATACATAGTAAAAAGAAAAAGGGCATTTCTTTCTTGGTTGCCAGGGTATAAAACCATTTTATTCAATTATACACATTTAAAGAAAGAACACTTGAAGGAATTTCATTGAAAATGAAGTGACCTAATTTTGGTACCATGTAAAGCTACTAACATAGCAAATGAGTAAGGTGCATTACCAATGTAGAGGGCAGCATTTTCTGTTTGGGCATAATCATCAATATAGGAGATTCCCAAAGGCTGTACTGGAGTCTCTCCAATCCCACGCAGGACATTTCCCAGAAACACATAGATCCACATCGAAACACTGGACTCTCGCTCACAACCTGCAGTTCAAAATGACATAGGAAACATGAGATGAGAATGTTTAATTCAAACCCTCAAAAATTGACAAAACATTAAACACAAATCACAATTAACCCAATGCATACATTGTCCGTCTTTCCATATTACTACATTCTTGTTATTCTTATTGACCATGACGAAAGAGCTGGTTTTCGACACAACTTCAGCAATGTCAGAGTGAAAGAGTTTACTGTGTCTGTCTGCAATGTCCTCTGATGTAAAAACACACACGTCAATCCCAAGTATTGGCGAAAAAAAAGAATTTCACCATATTCACAAACATGGATTAAGAAATAGGAATGTAGGTTTATTTTTGACTACGCACCCTTCTCCTACTCTTACCTCTAGAGGGCAGTATAGAGGGTCTGTCACCTGCCCTGGTGGACTCAGGTGAGCTTGCTGGACATGGAGAGAGGTTATTGGTTGAATTCACTGACCATCTAACTGATGTTTCGATCTTATAGCTGCGTACAAAATACCAATGTGACTGTTAAACAAGGGAAGGGAGAAAGCATCAGGTATCGTTAGATACTCACAATGTGAAGCACAAATACACACATGATTTTCTAAGTGCAAGGAATACTGTCACTACATTGTGTTTACGGTGCTTGAAGTCTTAAATCAAAAGAAATACTGTACATGGATGGAATTTGTGAACTGCAATGCATACAGACAAGACACTTTGCCTACCGGCCAATGATGAAATGAGGCATGGCGATCAAAAAGGTCCCAAAAGACATCAAGACACATCCGATCGCTATGATCTTGGGTCGGTGGAGTTTGGCACCAAAATAGCTCACAAAGGCTATGACCAACAAATTCCCTACAAGGTTGAGATGATCAGAAGAGGAGATGGAGAAGAGTCAAAAGGCATAAAATATGAGACCAACTGTTGAGAGAATTTCCATTAGTATAGTATTCGGCAGAGGCTGTATTCCACACAGTAAATATTTGCCTGTGGATAAACACCATGGAGGGATACATCTGTGAGCTGTACAGCAGGTTACTCTATTGTTCCGATTAGGCTGACCAGGAGAAATATTATTAATAGAAAGTCCACAGCTGGTTCATTTGTCCTCCAACTATACACTATGTGTGTTTGTATGTCTGCATGTCACACATAGTATTCCCAGTCACAGTAACAGCCCTACCAGAGGTCTGAGTAGATTTTGATCAAAGTCGGTATGAATATTCAATATTGTATGTCATGTCCCCAGTCTGTTGTGCAACGGCACAAACCACCACACAATCCCTCTATTCCAAGCCTACATGCTGTACCCTTCAAAGGGTTTTTCGCTCATTAAGAGTCAATTAGGTACACAATCATTGTGACTATTCAAAGCTCAAAGAGGGTTGCATAAATGCTATAGTGTTCGCAGGCATGCTGAGGACATATTCTTGGCTTATTTGCATTAACCAGTAAATAGAGAGACACATGGACAAAAAGGAATTGAGAAACTCACCTATTTCAAAGCTCCCGTCTATGATGCCGATCAGATAACTGGGGATGTCAAATCTCCTTTCTAGTTGTGTAATTGTGCTCTTCATGTAGCTGCCAGATAAAGCTTTGGCAAAGTAGGCAAAGGACAAGGCTGCAAGGAACATCTACAGAGATACAGAAAGAGAAGACACAACACTCACGTGCTTTTCCAAAACAATATATCAACCTGTTCTATTATATTTCTAGCTTATCTATTATATTACTAGAATTAGTAATAGTGGTAAGACAGTTCAAACACTGTAGCTCAAACCTCTCAAAGCCACAGTGGAAAGGAAACACGAAAAGTAAGAAAGTCAAACTTTGGACTGAAACGTGAAAATAAAGACTTTGTAACTGAAAGAAAACAATGAAGGGAAAGTACATATAACTAAGCATTAGCTTGTGACTGTGTGCATGTATGTCTCTGAGTGAGTGTGTGTGTATGCATGTTCGTATGATGTGAATTTGCAGTGCAGATACACATTTGTAAAGGGAAAGCTGGCTGTTAAAGCTTGGGCCAGAGAGTGTATTAAGCTAAGCCACCCGTGGACACTGACAGTCAGTAACAAAGGGAGGATTAGAGAAGCCAAACCTACTAGGACACAGACTCATCCACTGCACTATGAGCCGACAGGCCGACTGACATGCACCATAATTGGAAACAGGTGAGAGGAAACCACAGCCTGCACTCTCAGGGATGAAAATAGCCCAAGCTCGGAACAGAAGCACACGCCAACAAACCACATTTTTCAGTTAACTGAATTTATTACAATGTCATTTGAATGCAAATAAATTGAATTCACCAGATGGTTTTGACAATAATGGTGTTATTATTAATAACTTTTTTTTTTTTTTTTTCTAATCAATTCACAGCTGAGTTTCAAAACATCAACAGTGGTTGAGCATTTTAAAGGTGGGGAACTCTCTAATCAGCTGCAGTAACAGACAATCAGGTTTGGAGCCATTCACGTAACACTGAAATCAGATTTCATCTTTTCCGATCAAGGCTCCAAGTGTAAGCACAAATTAAATAGTAGATGGTGAAGTATTTGGGCATTCCACATTTTATATTGGCTAAGTAGATCAACAACATAAGTATGAACTTGACAGCCTGAGCCAGGCTTAATAGAGTGGGCTCAAAAACCAGCCTGCTTATGGAAATCCTCGCAGCAGTGCTATCGTGGACGTTGCACACAGCTTGGATTTTACATCTCGGAAATGTAATCAAACTTTAGGTCATGTGAGCTGTAACTCTATTTGTCTTTGACCCAAAGCTCGTCCAATCAAACTACAACTGAGGAAGAATCTTAAAAAAGGGACTGTCCCTTTTAAGATCACCCGGAAAAAAATACTCTTACCTGTAGTGCTATTTATCAGATTGTTTTAGTGTTTAAAAGATATTTGCTGGAAAGATGTTAAAAAATATACTTGAAAAAAGTTACTCAAGATAATCCACAGTAGGAACTATTTTCTTTCCACCGAACTACACCCATCAACAAGTGAGCACGAGCTTCTCTTCCTGCTGCGCTGTGATACGGTTGGCGAGAGCAGATAAATAGCACCGTAGGTAAGAAGGAAAATAAGTATTTTTGATTTACAGGTGAACTATCCCTTTAAAAAAAACAGAGGAGCCTCTGAGTGATGTAAATGATGAGGTATCGGCGTAGCTATGGCAACGACCTGGGCGGTTAATACGCCTCTCAATGTAAGGGCAGGCTTCGCTCTAATGTCAAGTGCATAATTACCATTCATACATACCACAGTGGATATAGCGATTCTGCAGGAAGTCTCAGGCACGATGGTTCTCATATGACTACATTAATAATGTTGACTTGGAGATCTGGAAACCTTACACTCGCACTCTGGTGTCGGCGTTTTGTCAGTCGCCATAAGTTAAAAAACCTTTCACCACTTTTTAAAACACGTGGAATCACGAGTTGTGCTCGGGAACATCATTTCAGATCTCTTCTTAAAACGTACTTGTTTACCATCAACTTATATCCTTCTTGCGTCATTGTTGATATGGACACCACGATGGCTATCTATGCATTCATCAATTTATTATCTATACCCCCTATGATTAATTTACATTACATTACTTTATGTTACATGGTCTTCCTGTTTTTAAATCTGGTTTGCACCAAATGTGTGCTAATTGTGAGGCACTTTGTAACTTTGTTTTAGAAGGAAATTAATGAAAAAATAACATTCATTCCTCAAAAGCTCTTTTTACAAAAGGCCAAATGTACAAAAGCTTTAAATTTCATTTAAGCTAAGTATTTGTGTAAATAGAAGAAATACTGTATATTTAGGAAATAATATATATTACATTTAAGTTAAGACTTATTAAATGACTTTAAGATAATAGTCGTCACCTGGTGAATTCCACTTATTTGATAGATATTATACTTATTTAATTCTGAAATATAAAGTTACATAATACTGCTTTCCACTGTGGCAAAAAAACCCTCTTCATTCAGCCTTGTGATAAACGTGGAATTCTTTCTGATAATATTAACCGAGTATTTTATAGTTCATCAAACTTTTCACTTTTTAAAAACCTGGATGCAAAGCTCAGAGGTCCACATGGTTGAAGAAAGATCTATCAACAAGAACAGAAAAACAGTATCTCACTACTTCCATCTCACAAAATGTTCATGTGAGATATGTAGAAGAATCCTAACGTGGGCTATACAAACGTACAGAATTCGTCTGGGAATATAAGCAACACTATTAGCACACCAAAACCCTTTTTTCTAGAAGTGCATGTAGAATGAAAAGCACCTCAGTGAGAGGTTCATTGTAGGATTACCCCACACGGAAGGAAAACCCACATGGAAAGAAAAGGCAGCATGACTGAAATTCCTTATTATTGTTGCTTGTAGTTGCCCAAGTATTTCACTAAGCAGCTTTTTAATTATCGTCCAGTGTGCTTGCTAATCCAATAAAGAGGTACAGAGCCTCTTTTACTGGAGTACAAACTTTGTCTAAGGAATTATTCATAGCGTCTTAATCCCCAGTCCAAAGTGCACAGGGAGCTGCTGCACTCAACACCTTGCATGGTCATCAACTAAGCCCAACCATAAACATGCAGCACCCTCAACTCAAACATTCAGAGCTTTGCATCAACACACAACGAAGACGCCTAAAGCGGTTTAAAGCTTTTTTTTTTTTTTTTTCCTTTTAAAATGACCTGGCTGAAAAAAAAATCCCGGCACAGTAGAAATGCCGACAGCTATAGCTTTAAGATGTTCACACACAAGCGGGTGCATTCAGCGACACATGCACTCGGTGTCTCTCTTGCATACAGCACATGCGATCCCACTCACTGCAGTGATCTTTGTGTGACCCCCTCTGAGCCAGTCAAATGGCAGACATGTGGGCCCTCTGCCCTTTCAAACTGAAACATGTTCTTTTGCAGTTCTCTAGTTTATAAAAAGATTCCCATTAGCCAGCTGTGTAAAGTAGTTATTTCACCTTTCTGCCACTTCAAATACCAGATTTTTGCAAGGTAAAACAAACAAACAAACAAAAAACGTTACACCATATTTGAAAAAAAGAATTGCGGAAATTTGTGTATTCCCAAATTTGATATACATATCATTTTTCTGAAATGTTGGTAGTTTTGTACCGTCTTTACACAAAGCATGAAAACAAAAAGGTGTTCCAGGCCACATTGTTATACTATTAGGAAAGCCATTTACAATACGCCAAAGTTTCACTTAACTGGTGCAAAACAAACCGAAATTCAAGACATGCATCTCCGTTCAGTGACGATTGTGTTATGAATTCAGAAGGGCGCGTCACGGGAAAGCTATTTTTTTCCCCCTAAATCCAGTACCTTCAGGTTGGGGTGGCAGGAGTTCTTCACCGTGGAGGAGGTAGGGTTGTTGTCCAGAGTCCAGCTGCCTGTGGCTGTGTTGTCCATTTTCTTCATGCCTGCTGCACTTTGCCTGAGCTGTGGTTTCTCTTTAGATGACTCACTATGGATGTCTTCACTCACACCTGATGGAAGGAATTTAGATTTAGAAATCTGTCAAGCCCATTTTGGTCAACACCCATTATTGTACTCATTTAGAACAGCTTCTTTCAGTTTTCAAAATGGACTGGGAATATCATTTAAGGCAAGGCAAAGGAAGATGATCGAAACAATGAAAAATGTTAAACATTGGTGAAATGATTGTAGAGGATAGTTCCATTATGTTTTAAAAATGTGCAGTTGTTTTGTGCTAGAGGTTAGGGAAATGCCATGATATATAAGTTACAGTATGACTCTTGACTGTATTCATACCAGATGTAACATATAGGTCAGTTATACCTATATGAACAGCACACAATACACTCAAGAACCTTTTGGCAACTAGAAACAAGTCTTAAAACCCAGTGTGATGCTCAGTAAATACAGTTAATGGGATTTTTTCATACTGGAGAGAAAACTGTATATTTTTACGAGACATTTTTTTAATTCTAATTGTTAGAATAATCTCCTCAATAGCAGTAATGATACTGAGAGCTTTTTTTTAGAAATGGCAAATGTCAACTTTAAGAGGAATCATAAAACTCATTAATGAGCCGTGAGGCTGTAATCATAATTATTTGGTTTCATGTCAGTCCAGACAGGTTTCCTTCAGAAGTTCTGCTGGACTTGGCCAATGCTGAGAGAGATGGAGGGAATACAGTCAGCGAGAGCAGAGCAGTGAAAAGAGCAGAGCTGTGACACTGTTTAAAAAGACGAGTGTTTATTCCGTGACATGAAACCTCCCTATGGATCCCTCCTCCGTACAGCAAACTTCAGCATGGCTTTGAACTGTGCAAGAAAGAAAAGTAGCTGTAGCTGATGACATAAAGTCTTTCATGCTCGTCTAACCAAAAGACATTCAATAGCACGGTATTTTTGCAAAACAAGACTCTAAAAAATAATGACCTGCATTCCACATGCGGAGACTAGGAGCCAAGTTTTTCACACGAAACAGTCAAAATATTTCATCATTTTGTTTTGAAGCTTGTATCTGACCGAGGCGTTCGCTCCAAGAGAGCTACATTCTGTATGCACAATTAAACTGCCTTCTCTCCAGAGACATTACGGGATTACCTATTCAAGTCCATGCAGGAGGTAGTATTTTGTGAATAAAAATCCCACTCCTCTGATTATGGTGTTCAAGCTGAACAAAATGCATACCTATGATACTAAACATGCGTGAGCATATGGTCCCATATACTGCACAGTGTCCTATATATAGAAAAATGTAAAACTTAATTATTAAAAGTGACTAATTGTCGTTTAAAAAGGCAGTGACTGGCTTCCATAGTTTATTGTCAAGATTCTTGATAGTAATCCAGAAGAGCTTAGCTGCTGTTAAGAATGGCTATTGCACCTAAAATCACAGAGGTTCATAAAGGCAAATCAATATATTTTCTTTGAAACCCACTGATACATACTAAGATTTTTGTCAAATTAACTCTGGTGTTTAATACACCAACAAACAGGGAGGAAGTTGAATTAAGGGTAGTACCACATGCACTCAGGTTAATTAATCATTGCAGATTGAGTAAGTAACCAGATAGGCATCTCTGGATACTGCAAATCCCCTGCTGTTTCTCTGCTGTGTGCACTGTAATGGTTAAGGTTCGAGGTAAGCAGTCGGCGGACCCGGTTCTCCAGTTTAGGTGCCAATTAAACACTGCAGAAGAAGAGGGCGTAACGAGACGACATATTTAAAGAGTCGGGCAAACAAACAAAAACATGTATAAAAAATAGGCCGTGCGTTCCAATACGCATACTACCATACGATTTAGGATGCCAGAAAAAGATTCTGTATGTACATAGTACGTCAAATGCAGTATGTCAAAAATACCAGGATATCCTACGGCTCCCGTCGTAGTTTCAGTTTGCATCCAGTGTGATTTTTCGGGATATTCTGACCCACAATCCTTTGCACAGTGGATATATGAACAAGGGGGTCAAAGTTCAAGCCCAATGTTATGATGAAATAGTATGCACTCCATGCAACAGTATGTACTGTGTCAGGGCAGCTGAAGTACATACTAAAAGGAAAAAGTATGCGATTTGGAACACAGCCATAATGTAAATATGGAACTTATGTTTGTTTCGTTCATTAATTTGAGGAACATTATAGACTCCTAACAGCTCCACACAGATCTGATGTTTTTGTCTTTTAAATTTTGTTTTTCTATTGACAATAAAATTCAAACAATAACATATAAACAAGTTAGCAGGGAATTGAGATATGACGTAATGTAATAAAATAAAATAAAAACATTTGGTGAAGGGTTTGTGCAAGTGTTTCAATAAAAACTAAATAATACATATGAGGAAAACAATTGTCATTTCATTAAATAATTAAGTAACATTAGTTGATCATTTTTATGTGCATCAAATATTGTTTGAGTTTTTGTTCTTTTTAAATGTTTCGACCTGACTAGATAATTATAATAGAGGTTAGTATCCATTAAAATAAGGTAAAGTTTGTTTTTCTATTTGTCCATTTCATTTTATTTATATGGGATTTGCCAAAAATATTTAAAAAAAAAGTTGATTTAAAAAGCCAACATTTGATTATTTTCTAAATAAATGAAAATATCACTCCCATAAAGCATGACCATTTGACCAGTTTTTCTGGACAGAAAGTTGTTGATGACGCGTTCATCTGCCGCCATTTTTCGTCTCTTCAGTGACCTTTAAATCACGTGCTTCATGCTGGCCTGCGTCAGAATTAATTGGCCAACTCTGCTTTCAGCGCACTTTCAAGCATATTGCTTTTATCGATACACCAACTTCTCAACATCAGCCAAACGTAAACATTGCGATCTTTTTTTTTTTGTCCTTTTCAAATGTTCACTCTGTTTTTATTTTTTAATTGGAAATTTGAAAATGCACATAAAAACAGGTGGATGGAAACGCGCCTGGCACTGAGATACTTTCTGTCTATCCCTTCAATTTTGCAATGATCTCAAATCATCGCAGCAACTTCACTTGTAGTCTTGAAAAATAAACAAAACATCAAGGAAACAATATTCCCATGATTTTTCAGTGACAGACATACATCATTCACTAAAAAAACAACATCATGATACTTACCCAACTCGGAGCTTCGACACTTTCCCTTCACGACGTCTCTAACTTCTTATCTTTAAATATGCCTACAAATTGAGGCAGAAGAATCCTGTTGTTTCACAAAAGGCTTCACCGGCATACAATCTGATCAAGTCACCTACTCATGCTGCACATGCTCCTCTGCAGCGGAGAACAGTGTGTTTCACTGGAGGGGATACTGAGCACCGTTTTCACAGTGAAGCACACGTGACGCACTAAAGAGAGCTGCGAAAACTACTTGCCAGACAATGTCCCACCTTTTTCACTGAGCTCTGATAAGCTTTAAGCGGTGCAATGTTATTCCGAACATCTGCAACGAATGGCTAAACCCTCAACGCGAAGCCATGATTCAAATTTCCGCAATGAATAATTAATCTAGACCTGCAGCATGTTTTTGCATTATATGGACTGTGTCATCAGTCTGCTCAGACAACATGCATGGGTAAATTATTCCCCCTCTGCCTCCTACAGTAGGGAGAGTTCACAGCATTTAAAGATGTCTCACATAATGAAAAATGTGACGTGGAAAACCGTATCATGCAGATTGCTCTCACACACAATGAGGGCCATATGTCAACTGAGAACTCTATCGTTCCCACTGCAATATGTAAGGCCAAACAGACAGCTAGTACTTTTATTTTAATGCAACTTTGCACACATACTCCTATTTATTTAAGGAATTGTTTGTGTTTTAATGTAACTTTATTTGAGTCTATCATCATTTTGTTTAAATCTTGAAAATACGATGCTGATTGAGAAGATGTGGACTTCACTGCCATCTTTGTTACAGTTTGAAATGCATAGGGACCTTTAAACTATTCACTATGGAGTTGAATCGATAAGGTTATTTAACTGTCTAACGTGAACCATGCGCAGGTCAATTATTTTAAATAATGCAGAAACTTTGATAATGTAGCATATTTACATTGAACGTTTCTTCTCATCCATGACTATAAACCTGTGTTTGTAGGATATAGTGAGTCCCTCTATCTTAAAAAAACACTAATATTAATGTAGAAATTGGAGGAATGGGATTGCCACTAAATTATGCCCACCTTTATTTGCTTTTTTAATAAGTCGTAAAAGAAAGAAGTGGAATTTGAAACGTGTTAGCATCGTCATCCAATTAATTCAAAGTTTGACTAAACTAATATCATCTGACTGCAGCCAGCTTTATTAAAATGAGTCATAAAGGCTCCAAACAGTGAAGATTCAATCACGTTTGGAAAAGAGGGGTTCAGTTCTTTGTATAAATTGTATTGTTGTATTGGTTTAAGAATTGTCCTCAACTCACCCCAAAGTGACAATTTTCATAAAAGAAAGAAAGAAAGAAAGTAAGATATTTTAGTAAGCCAACAAAAACAAGTGGGTGCCAATGCATCTGTAATGCTTTATAGATAAGGTCATAATTCCCCTGTTGAGTCTACTGACACACCAGGTGGTCAGACCTCATTTCTCAAGTTTCTCTGTTGCCATGGGAATAACTGGTCCATATACAGCAGACCCACTTGTTATGAATGATGCTTTTCTCTCTAGGTAAACATAACCTATGAGGCGCACAAAGTAAGATGCAGCATTGGCTGTTTCCTCAGTAAAAGTGACACTGGGCACAATTGTAATTCTTATATTGTGATTAGGACTAGACAATATCAAGAAATATCTTCTGCCACTGTACATGTATTTTTTCGATTGGAATATCAGCCTATACACATTGTGATACATCTTCCAGAAAAACAATTGAGAAATGTTTTAAGAATAAAATCATCTGACAGGAATTTTAAAAAAATGTAATACCTAACAAAACAAGGCACTTCATTCCAAATTGAATATTTATACGAAGCAGTCCTGGTTCACAGTACATGCAGAGGTATTCTTACAGTTTCCTCTCACAGTATATATGATGATTATTGCCCAACCTCAAATGTAATACCACCACATCTCCCTTTTAAAAATGATCTGTCTTTTGATCTCTTTTGAGAATAAAAAACGGTCTAATTAGAGATCCCCATTGTGAGAATACACTCATAATAAGGAAACAATAGTCATGTTTATGTACAGTGTATATGTTGATGATCCTTACCTTTTGCAGAAGGGTCTTTATGTCTTTGGTCTCGCTGTTACTTCCTGACCTGGAGTTCTTCACCACTGACATCTGCTACCACTGGCTGATGTGTGTGTGTGTTTTTCCTTTAGCTTCACAGAGGGAATAGTTCACAACTAACTGTTATTTAATGTTAACTATACTTCCCTACAATTGTAAAACACAACATGTTCTATATTAGAGAAATTTAAATATTAAGCAATTAAATCATAATCAATTTAGAAAAAAAATGTAATTTCATTTTAAGTAAAATCGTTATCTTCTATTCATACCGTCCACTTTAATATAACATGGACAGACATACACATCTGTGCTCAGAGAGGGACCTGAGGAGCATATGTGGGGTCTCCTTCAAAGCTATTCAATTTAGCCAAATATTTGAGGATTGCTCTTAAATAACACTTTCAAAAATATTATGAAATAATTAAGACTCGGTCTAGGTTCAAGACGGTCCTGATGAAGCACAGCACCTACACATTTTAAGGGAAATAATGTAATGAGGTACTTTTTAATATAAAGCAGATCCTAAATATAAATCAAAAGTTGAAAAATAAACACAACACAGACACAGGGATACCACAGAAATTATAGTCTTGTAATTCAATGTATTCACATTACAACATCCACATGGTTCAGTTTGTGACAACTTCTAATGATCTTCAAATATATTCACTGTATGATACATAATACCAATATAGGCACTTCCAGTAAGTCTGGCAATATTGAAGCTACAGTATAGTGTCTAAATTACAAAATGGTAAAAATAAATAATGTATATCTAAAAGAGTTTTTGTAGTTTTAAAATTTCTTTACTGTACAGCATATATGTATATTGTACAAAATGGAGCATCAACCTGCAAGAAAATTAATTATTTTACGTTCACAAATACTGTGTATTTGGACATATTCTTCGTTGTGTAAGTATTAGTACGTGGTAAGTGCAAGGTACTAGTGAGAAGAAAGCAATTATTTAATCATGTGTCAACTATATAAAAATACTCGTCTCAATTTTTTTTTCTTTTACATAATTGTAAAGCTTGTTTGGTTCCCATGGTTACAATTATGCTACATGTGTGAATAAGTATGACAATCAAATAAAACCAATTAAGACATGAAAAAATACACTATCAAAACTGATATACTGTTTCAGCTCAAATGCAAGTATTGACTTAAGACTGATGTGATTGGGGGCAAAATGCATACATAGTCCACTCTAAAAAAATAAAACAAAAAAAAAAAAAGATCACCAACAAACTAACACAGTGGACAGAATCCCATCATCTTTAAAGACGAGCGACGTGTGATGAATGCTACTATTGTTTAAACTACTGTTGCCAGTGAGGATCTCTGATCGGCAGGCTAAGCACTTGGCAGATCAAAGAGGAAGCACAAGGAGAAATATGCTATAGGACCTTCTGCGAATAACAATTTCATCTGAGAAGAATTGAAGAACCACTGACTGCATCACTTTACCCTTCATCATTTCACCACCTCTACTTGTGAGTAAGAGTGTCCTCTACTCAACAGTTAATGCTAGCCAAATACAGGAGTCACATTAGAGAGGCCAATGAAATAATCCAAACAGACACAAACACAAACACACTATCTTGCTCTTTCACACACACTGTATTCTGTATTTATACATTCACAAAGCAGGAGCTTTGGAGATTGAGTTGATGTAATTATATAATTGAACAACCTGGAGGCTTGACATAGAAACTAGAAGTGGAAGTTACATCATCCCAATGAACGCTAGAAAATAAAGTGTTTTTTGTTGTTTTAAATTCTGGACACCTTTATCTAAGATGTCTGTGGTAAATGAAATCATTCGCCTGTATGACATTGGTGATATCTCGTCAGGTTTTTCAAAATGCTGGACAAAATGTATTCATTGTGTCTGTAATGAGGATTATAGCTCATTAGGGATGAATTGCAGGCAACGTACAGAAAACAGCAGGCATGTTGTTCATAAGATACAATGAGTGAGTCTATTTATGATCATTAGGCCAGAAAACAAAAATGTTCTGATTCAGCGTCTGCTAACAAGTTTGGTCGGATATAAATTATTCTCTGTCTAATGCCTTTCTAATCAGTGGGTCAACTTGTGTGGCCTAAACTGCAGTTCCTGAGTTCCCCCCCCCCCCCCCTCCACACTGTAGCAGAGTCAGGGCAGCAGTTAACAGGCCATTATGGATGTAGTGCGCTGTTCACCACAGCCAGGAACATTGGGTGATAATAGAGTACGTTAATGCATAATCTGCAGGGATACAAGGACATGATGTTCTACACCCAATGTTATTTCAATCACAGGAAAGGTCTATCTCTATCTCTATACAAAGAAATTTACAGTATGAGATGAGATACCAGTGCATAATATATTCAGATGTGCATGTAGGTCATGAGCACTATGAGAATTTGACAAGAGTAGCAGTGGATAAGTCATTACTTATTGCCTCACTGCACTCGTGTGTGACAGAAAGTTGACCCACCAACTCAGCACTTTACTTATTCAACTCAAGATCTGCTTATGGTCTCTCAAACACTTTTTCTATGCAAATGTGAATTATTAAAGCAAAGTGGAATATTCTTCAGAGACATTTTGCATCCTACTCAAGCTACTGCGCAGTTGGTTATGTAATTGGTTTACCTCATGGCTTTTTCTCGGTTGAAAGTAGGGGCTATGACTTCAAGTTTTGTGCAGTAATGTTATTACATTATGTTAAATTCCATTTACAAGTGTTAGAAAGAAGGTTTTTTTACGTCATGTTGGCCATGACTAAGAAAGATCACTTTTACTGCAATGCATATCCATATCCTTAAAAAGCAAACAGCAATATTTTCTACTGGCATCAAACACCTACAGTAGTTATCCTGATAGAATTGTTTCAGCTCTATACTTCAACAATTTTTTATTATTTTTTTTTATCAACCTTGTAAAATAACATTTTTCTTGTGTGATAAAACATTTGTAGCAGAATCATTTCCCTGTGTATCATCTCAGAAACATATGCGATTCATCAGATTGGACTTTCACTTGCAGAGGAACTCCATCCAACTGATGCACTCTGGAGTCCTGACTGCTCTTAACTGAGAGAATGAATGTCTCCCTGAGGTGTCGGGAGAAGAGTTCAGACAGGTTCACTGTGTTTCTCTGCAAAGATGTTATAATAGTCCAAGCAGGAGTGGGGTGTTGAGACATAAACGTCCGCCTTTTATGAACATATTCTAAACTAGCTTACTATCCCTGCACATTTGTAAGTTACTGTCCTCACAGGTGATACAGATGTTTACTTTGAATTTCAACAGTTAAGGTTTTCCTGAGGATTAACGGTCAGCATCATTTGCAGGTTTTTACATAATGAGGACCAGTGAGTCCAAATACATAGTCAGAGAGTCAACAATTGCAAAGAAAAGACACAGGAAAGTATATTAGTTAGTCTACCTATGGCCATTTTCAATGACCTTTGTAGGATTTGACATTTTATTTATTTTTAGGGACTTTTGTTTAGATTATGCTTTCAGTTTATTTTTTTTTTTAGGTTTTATGAATGCAGGGTTACCCGTTTTGTTGTTTTTTCACTTTATATTTTCCCTTAACACTTTGGTAGTATTAATGTATTAGTGTACTGGTATTCCCTGTTTGGTCTTTTATTCAGCACAAATCAATTTCCAGCAACTATGTTGCTTTGTAAGTGCAGGCCTCCGGACTACAACATGTGGGACAGTGAACCCTGTAATGACCACTATATTTATCTTGGGGCTGGAGGACAGAGATGGCTTAAATACATCTACTGAATCTATCTATGTCCTCTGCAGAAGTATTGTTAATTTAAACATGCAGACCCACACACACACACACACACACACACACACACACACACACACACACACATATACATACACACAAATACAGAGTGTAAGGAGCCTCGCGTCTCCTTCCCTAAAGTAATATGACTATACCTAATGGTATAAATTACTTCATTTGGCAACAAATGTAAAACAAAAAACATATTTCATTTCATATGCTAAAGCCTAAGGGTGAGTGATTCATTTTGGCAAAAGAAAGGAATAAAGATTCGCCAATGTTCCTCATTTGATTGACTCCCTTTATAATCCATATATAGAAAAAGAAAACATTTTATGGCCCATGTGAGACCTCAAAAACTCTTGCTTAAATTGAAACACAAGTACAAGTAATTGTGATGTCTATATATAATTGCATTCAGAAAATAATTATGTATAAATTGGCAGCAAATTTCTGCAGTCCTGTGTTACCACATTGGGTTGAGGTCTGTGCAAGCAGTCTTCCTCTTCTCTTGACAGTAGCAAAAGAGTCTGTATCCCAAAGTACACAAATAATCCTGTATTGCAATATGGAAAGCTCCTTTAAATGTTTGGTGAAACCAGATATTCAGATAAAATGTGTAAAGCACAAATTTTCCCACCCTGTTTTTTTTCTGTATAGGCACACATTTCCCAAACATCTACAGTGTTGTGTCTAAGTGATGTGCTGGCAAAAACAGGAGTCAGTTGATAGGATAAGAAAACAAGAAATACTTCTTCACATCCTTGCCCTGACTGACGCCATATTTCCCATGAGCTGTTTCACTGTGGGTCCCCGTCTGCTGGTTCCTCTGGAGGTTTAGAGTCCTCCTGCAGAGACACGGGCCACTCTGGTTCCTCCACTCCCTCCTCTGGATCCTCGCCTTCTACTAACTCCTCTCTGCTGCCTGGCTCCTCTTCCTCCTCATGAATAGCCAGGATTGGCTCAGCTACATTGTTTAAATGGACAGATTCTGCTCCTTGGCCCTGTTTCTGGTCCTCCTCTGCAATCACCTTCTTCCACATCTCGTGGTTCTCCATCAGGTGGTGGGTGATCTGGCAGAAGACTTTCCTTCTCTTCTTGGAACTTGCTTTCTCTGGAAAAAAAAAAGCTTCATTGAAAACATTTTTAAAGACTGATTTTACACAATTTAAAGGTTCAATGTGTAATCCCGAGCCACCTGCTCCAAAACAGTGAGTGGGTGCAGTAGTTCACCACTAAACTGGGTTCATACAATCTTGTATTTGAATTGTAGTAGTTTGGAATATTTATTGTATTCTAATTTAGTCTTTATATTTTGTATTGTATTTACTCCTGTGTAATGCCTGTCATTGGGGAAGAATACGCAAAATTCGACCAAACTGCTGAAACTCGAGAGCCGGTCAAAAAACACTATCTTATAATCTTCAAGTGGGGTTTATCCGTCTTTGTTTGCTGAGGCACTAATGTTAACCGGGGGCTGTAGGTTACATTACGCTACGTTAGTTTGTTTATTGGACTAAATCCAAAGTGGCAGAAACTAGAAAACGACCTGCATATTCGTCTTATCTTCCCAGTGGCGGCGCAGAGACTTGAGCTCAGCCAGAGCAAGCCCCAGCGCCGGCACTCAGTTCCCTTCTGCTGTGGCTGAACTCGAGCTAACTGCTAACTGAAGCTACGCCGTTTCCCGGGGCGACAGCTAATGATTGGAAAATTGGAAGGGTTGGGGTCGATTTCTTGTTTCTGCCACTTTGAATGTAATCCAATAAACAAACTATAAAACAGACAAGGAACAAGGCTGTAATATATATACAAGCAAGTCAGGCAGCTATGCTTTTTCTCCCTCTGGTCTGAGGGCAGACTGGCACTGCACTGACTCACTATCGCCTCTAGAGGAACAAGTGGTATTACAGGACAGGACGGAGCGGAATTACTCAGTTAGACTGCTAATTTCAGCAGATATCTTTGCAATACAACACATAATGTATTTCACATAATGTCAACACTGTTCTCCTGGCATATCTTACACATTGAACCTTTAAGCCCAAACGGAAAATTTACTTACAACGGCAGTCCCTCATCAGCAAGCAAACCCAGTGCCTCGAGCCCCGGAGCAGTAATTGGTCTATCTGTCAGACTATGTGGTCAGACCTTTTTGACAGGGGCTGCACAATTACACAAGAGCACTTCCAAATGCCTCCACCAGTGTCACACACACCACTCTTACAGCCATTTAAGATGTCTTTCTTCTCCGTTTCTTTATTTGATATACAGGAAGGATGGATATGTTGTATACATTATGAATCCACACTACAACAGTGTTACTCCCAGGCTTGTCTAGAGGCTTATAAAAAACAAAACATCACTTCCCCTTTGCTTTCCAATGAGTTCTCATTGTGATAAGATCCAATGTTGAATTGCTATGTTTTTTGAGCTACATAAATCTACTACACCAATCAATTCCCCATTGTTCAGAGGAGAAACATATGCTTAATGCAGTATGTTATATTGTATAATAAAATCCATACAAACAGAAGAAATGGTAATGACAAACAATTTTTATACAGAAGCAGTCTACATAATCACTTTCAGTTTAAGCTTCCGCCGCTGCTTCAGGTTTATAGCTGTGTTTTAGACCATAGTGCTTACGTGATGCCTCTGAGCTGGTGGATGCGTCTTCTTCTGCAGTATCCTCATCCTCTTCCTCCTCCTCATTCTCCGTTATCTCTGGATCCTCTCCCTCTGGGTTGGGTTCCACCCATCGTCCAGGAATGAGGCTGGCTGAGTCGTAGGAGTTGCACAGCGGTCCCACGATGTGTGTGATGAACGATTCCTGGAGTTTAGCCAACTGTGGTGCCGCTCGGTCCATGAAGGGGCTGATGGGAAGGCCCTGGCTGGACTCCTCATCGCCCTACATAAAGCATGACCCACATTAGTGCATGAATGCCAATACATGGCCTGATTCACATTTCAACACACATCCTCTTCCAAAAGAACTGAGTCATTCAGGCCAGAGTGAATACGTGGGATAGATGTCAAGCCTATAGGCACAGAGCCGCTTCGAATAGAAGGGGCTTGCTACACCTACAGGTAGGTGTAGAATGGTGTTATCATCTAGATAGTTGCTCACCGATACAAATACAAGAAGGCGGTGACCTCTAGCGGCCCTGGTAATTATTAACAAAGGAGGAAGTCCGGTGACGTAGTATAAAGACAGATAAAGTCTGCGTAATGGGAATGGAAGGGGAGGGATGAGTCAAACAAACATAGGACAGTCGCGTGTAAAACCAACAGTCAAAGTTGAGTTGCTTTGACGAACATAACGTACACAATTTATATTGTATATGCACTGTATATATATATATTGTATATTATATGCTTTGTGTTACGTGACATTTGTGTTAGTTTAAACCTTACAAAACTGTGACCCTTTCTTAACGTTGGATATCAACCTTCTCACCTACTGCTGGTTGCAGTTTGCCCCTTCTGAAGCACTAGAGTGGTAGTGAAAACATCTGATAACGGCCATTTGATGCCCTGATAACATTTGAAACAGCTGAATATAGAATATAGTGGGAAGGGTGTGGGGCAGCAGCATGTGTGTGTCTATGACGTCTGGATGGTTGGCAATGAACAACAGCTATAGCAAGGTTTCCTGGTTGCCTTGGTAACTGACCTCAAGTGTCATTCCCTACACTTTACAGGAGCATGCCTTTGTTCCTGCAGAGCTGCTAATGTAAAGCACAATGAGAGACATCAAAAGATGGGATCTGGTAAGGATCTGCAATTTTTTAAAAGGTGAGCGGACATGGGTCGTCCGCTCACCCGCCCCAGGTGCAGGTGTTCCTATGCCCGGTGAACTGGTTTTCACCCAGTTAGGACCTCATCACATGGATGTTTTTACCAAATTATATATTTTTTATTTTATTATAACTATTGAAACTATTGATATTATAATTATTGCTTACTTGTTTTGGCTCATTCTCCTATCTCTGTACATACTATATCTGCGTGTGCGTGTGTGTGTGTGTGTGTGTGTGTGTAATTATGTATGACATTATCTGTGGATGTATTTGTGTATCTGTGTTTGGTGGCCAGGGGGAGCTTTGGCCATATTACATGATCATGTATGTGTCGTATATGTTATATGTTGTTTCACTGTATGTTATATGTATTATTTGTCTTAACAAAAAAATAAAACGACTTCCTAAACAGGTGGGTAGAGTCCAGAACTTTAGCTTTCCCAAAATGAACGTTTCATGTCTTTGAGAAATGTATAAGAAACTGTGTTATGCACAACTGAGCTCAGCAAATACAAGACTGTTCATATTTGGTAGCAGGATTTACTGTATATATAAGTGTAAGCTTCTGTAAGCCCAGAGATTCATCCAGTATTGTGGATACAGATTCAAGATACCCAGATCTTGGGTCACACATCATAATCAATTTCAGAAAGCCTGTCAGCCTGGTGAGCAAATCTTATCCTCAAGGCTCTGTCGACATGTTTTCTTGTGCTCCATTACAAAGCGATGTGTATGTGTATGATGATGCTTTGTAGAGATGCCTGACCATGTTCTATATTGAGGAGGAGTTGTATTGCTTTGCAGTTTTTCTCAAGGTTGTTGGACTCTCAAGGCTGTCAGTGTAATCCGAGGCTGCTGCTCCACCTGAATGACAGTTGCCTGGGCAGCCTGTTTGCGTCACCACATCAAGCAACCCTAAAACTATTGTCACTGAAGAGCATTTCTCCTGCAGGGCTCCCGCACTCTGTGTGTCCACCCAATAGACCTCAGAGTGGCTTGTAACAAGCTGGTTGTGTCACCTTTCTGAAGTAGTGGGGTACATAAGGGCCTGACCCAGAGGCCATTAGCAGAGATTAGCAACCATTCAGTACCAAGGGGACATACTGTAACAAAGGTCACTGAGGGTGACATGAGACTGAAGGCATGACTAGATTCAGTTGTTTACAGCAGCGCTGTACACTGTGGACACTTTATGAGGTACACATGTGCAGTCGAATGCAATCCTATACAGCTATTGTGAGATAAAATCTACTTTTATTACACCTATAATAGTTTTTAGTCATAGAGGTGTTAATTCAATTAAACATTTCCAGCTCTCTATATAATGTAGTCCCGTACAATACCACGTTTAATTATGATCTCAGTAATAAACTAAACTTGAATTTGGTATACATTTCCGGCAATGTCAACATCATGAATTTTGTAAATGTAGAATTTATGGCAGAACTGTTGAATTGAATTGCAAGAGATTGTACAGGTGTACCTAATAAAGTGGCCACTGAATGTATATTAAAAATGAGGCCACGCATTACATATATTCACTGACAATAAAGCCAGACATACATAGCATACGTACATGTGAATCATAAGCCCATTCTTACAGCCAAAACTACAAGAGGCCTTTACTATCTCTGCTGTTGCCTTGGTTCATGCAAATAACATGTACATTCATAATGCAAAAGTAGAATACATAACTGCTCTGATGTTGCAATCTCATCATGGAATTATGACAGTTCCTCACACAATAACAGCTCTTGGGGGGAGAGCACTACCATTACTATCTTAATATGTCAGAAAGATTGAATTAAAAATTAATTAAAGAAAGAAAAATAAATCAAGCCTGAAGCTCAAAGTCTACTTGGAGGAAACATTAAAGAGATGAGGAATATATTTCAGTTTCTATTCTTGCTTTTATGGGGTTTGAGACAAAATAGAAGGAATTTGTCTGAAAAACTTGAAATAGTATTTTACACGTTTGTCAGAACATTCTGTTCTGCTACTCTGCTCTGAGAGAAAACAATGTGAGAAATAGAAGTAGTTTAAATATATTTACCACCTGTGTATGTGTGTGTGAGTGTGTGTGTGTGTGTGTGTGTGTGTGTGTATCACCAGTTAGATTTTTAGGTCTGAAGAATAAGGACATTTGCATAGTCAGGACATTCTGTTTGGTTCTCACTTAAGGATCTGATTAAGGTGATTGAACAGATGTTGTTTTTTAGCATTAATGTAGAACATAATTTTGACCTTCAAGCTTTTTTCATGAAAATTAAGTTTTTTTTCACATCCAAGCGTTTTTCATGAAAATTAAGTTTTTTTTTTAATATATTTTTTTCCCATGAAAATTAAGTATTTTTCACATTCAAGCTTTTTTCATGAAAATATTTCATGAAATATTTTTTCTCATACAAGCTTTTTTCATGAAAATTAAGGTTTTTTTGACATCCAAGCTTTTTTCATGAAAATAAAGTTTTTTTTGCCATTCAAGCTTTTTTCAAGAAAATTTAGTTTTTTTTCACAATCAAGCTTTTTTCATGAAAATTACGTTTTTTTTTTCCACATTCAAGCTTTTTTCATGAAAAAATGTAATATTTTTTCTCATACAAGCTTTTTTGAAGAAAATTACATTTTTTTTGACATTCAAACTTTTTTGAAGAAAATTGTGTTTTTTTTTAACATCCAAGCTTTTTTGAAGAAAATTAAGTTTTTTTTTTACAGCCAAGCTTTTTACATCAGGGGTTCTCAAACGCACACAAAATCACTTGCTGTCGCTGCGGCTGAACCACCTGCACCTTGACGTACAACGAACCCTATGCTACATCTATGCTACACTCTATACTAGTCATTTTTAAACAGTTTGACAAACACTTTTAAATTATAATATATTAATTTAAAATGTGACATTTTACCAATATACTCACGGACCACTAGGGGTCAGTCACGGACCACCAGTGGTCCACGGACCACTCATTGAGAAAGACTGATGTAGAACTATGGTCAGGAAAAGCATGTTAAGGAAAAGGTTTACAATATTTTATATTCTTTACTCTCCATTGTTGTTAAACAAATCCCATGAAAAGTTGAAAACCAAAGATGTACTCATGTTTATTGGTTAGTGTCAGTGATTATTTTCCGCCTGCCGTAGCTTGTTTGTGGCACTTAGTACAGAGAACATTCGTTTCTACAAGATAGAAATGATTTTTATAGAAAACTATAAAAAATAATAAATAAATGTTTTTTACCAAATGTAATTCAAACAGGAGAAAATTATGTATTTGTTGGGGACTATTTTCTGCTGCAGATTAACACACATTAGGTGGGCTAGTGAGTGTTTATAGCACCAGTGCCTTGCTCAGGAGCACAATGGTATTGAACTCACGACCTTCCGGTGTTCTATTTGAAAGCCTGACCACTAGACCACCAATGATGTCCTCAGAAATTGCCATAACACCAACACCTCAACATTCTTCTCAACCAAAGCCTCACAAAGGTATGATTTAGTATTGCGAGAGGTACTGTTATGGATCGTGTGTAACAGTATAATGCGCAGGTGTTTGTGATGTTGTGTTCCCCCGGCACGTAAACATGACAGTACATTGATCTTTAGTTTAGCAAATACAAACGAGGCCTGAGTCCCCATCAGAGACGGTTGACACACCTGTTCATAGAATTCGTTGACAATGCCCTCCGTCCACTGCAGGTGCAGGTCCTTGCATTTCAGAGGCCCATTGATGTCAGCCAGTTTAATGCACATTTGGCAGACCAGCAACCTGTCATTCTCGTTAGACCAGTCAATACCTGTGGATGGATCATCTCCCACCTAGGGGATCAACAAACAGACATGTTGACATTTAACATATTCAAATACGTTGGCAGACACAGCACGTGATATGCAGATATTATGTAAATGTAATGCCATTGATGTGTTGTTCAAAGATTGTGTATTCATATTAATGTCTAGCAGGTTAATTAATCAGGGAGAAGGCAGCAACACTGGAATGCACTTTGGCTGACACATCAGCAATGAAGACATCCACCTATATATTATGAGGTACATGAGCATGGGATTAAATCCGCTTTGTTTAAAAATGCAGAGGTTTTAATGACTATGCTTTAAGCATGTCATGACCAGATACAGTTTGTGGCAGCACTCAGACACATGAAGTTGAAGCTTGCATTAATCTTAACAATGTTTGATTCAATTTGTTATCTCTAGTTATGCTTAATGAGCTTCAGATCTGGAGAAGGAGCCCCATTGAGACCCGGAGTCTTATCATTCTAACATAATAATTCAGGAAGCTGGAGAGATCAAGTGCGAATCTTGGTACTTCACAGAAAGCTAATTTGCTTCCAGGAAGAGCCGAGCACGGTGCACTACAGTGAGAGACATTGTCGTTACTTTTGCTGCCAAGCCAGCACACTCAATGCTAGCTGACAGGCCCTGGCCATCGAGCACCGCCACCGTACTAATGCTCACAATGGAAAAACACAAGAAGCCAACATTCTGTCTGCGCTGAAATGAGTTCTCGAAAATCTGCAGGGCGCTTTGTGTTGTTGACTGAACATATGGCGAGTGACGAATGTTCTGCACAAACAGACCTGTTCTTCGAAAACCACTGGACATTTCCCCTTCAATAAAGTGGTTTTCAATATTAAAAGAGCCGAACTATGACTGTATGGCAAGCATCTCTAAAGAATACATTTGACTCATAAAACTAAAGAACACTGCTGCCATGTAAAGTTTACCAGACAATTTATTATGCAGTCAATCTAGTTTCCAAAGACAACAAAATAAAAGAACTGTTAAAATGAAAAACTTTATTCTTCAGGATAAGCATTCATAACCCAGCATTGACCTGCTGCATAATCCCAAACACCCACATTTACTTATATTAAAGGTCAAAAAACAATCTGAGAAGTTTTAAAGTTCATGATGTGAATTAATCAGCATAAACTCTTCACATCTAAAAGTCACATCTTTTCAATATGCAATGTCAAACAATTATGTTTTTAGAACTACCTTGGCATTGAACTCAGCTAGGAAGTCAAAATGCTTCTTCAGATCAGTGGCCAATATGGCCTCAATGACCAGGAAACGGAAACGCTTGAACTCCCCGTGGTCCAGATTGACGAGGAAGTTGTACTCTGGCCGTGACATGAAGAGGTTCCAGGCTGAGGCAGCGTGGTGGTTTTCCAGAACAGATCGATCATTGTAGAGCACTGCCTGCAAACACACAAGCACTTTACATTTACATAAACAAGTACAGAAATACCTATATATGAATCCAGCAATCCTGCACGTACATACATATATACATACTAAAAGAAGAGAGACTGGATGATGTCGATGATTCATCCAGTCGTTGCTGGATGTAACTCTAGCAATATGTATTACATCGGAAGAAATGGGAAAACCACATCATGCTTCCCAAAACATTTTCAAGAAAATGAAAACCACTGTGCTACATTGCCACTCTCTGATAAATAAGCAGTATCTTTCGGTATTATGACAGCCTGTACCTACATTTAGGAGATATGCCTGGACATAAAGTACTCCATAGATCTCAACAAAACTTTATGAATCCAACCTCAACGCCTGTCAATTTCTGACAAGCACAGAGCAGCTACTGTAACTGGTGATTGTCGGATTATGCTGCTTCAGCTCTGCCACTAAAGTTTGGCAGTGAAATAGACAGTGGAGGAAAATCAACTCAACTCAAGCAAATGACTTTGGGTTTAATCAGATGCTCTCCTCTACTATAGTCTGAATAGCACGAGTACCTGAGGGGCGCTGGTGGCCACGAGGAAAGCATTGGTCCGCCCAGGGTGGTCATAGTCATGCATTGCGGCAGCCACATAGAGGGCCATGAGCTCCAGAGCAGGTATGAGGCCTGACAGGCAGCCGTAACCATCTTCTGACACAGTGTAGGTCTTTGAAACCAGGAAGCCCATATGACTGTGTGTTATTCCACTGTCGGAGTCTAGCCGCAGGGGAACAGACAAAGTTAGGAAGGTGAAGAGCAGGGTGGCAGAATTTACACAAGCGCACAAGCACTTTTATGTGCACATGCCTAGCCACACACACTCTAGAGCACACATACACAGAAACACACACTTGAACATTCAAATCCACTTATATGTGGATCAAAGGGATGGCCCTAGTAAGGCATACAAATGAGGTTATGGAAATATGGGTGAGAGGGAACTCTAATCTGCCTGCAATTTCATGCTGTTCTAGACTTCAAATAGTTTTGATACGTAAATGCAAGTGCCAAAAGCCTGAGTAAGATAAGACAAACTGTGAGAAGGATAAGAACACACACTCCTGCAGGTTCGATGCTCCGACATTAATGAGATGGCTCGCAGTAAAGCTGCAGGCAGATGGAAAAATCTAAATAAAAAAAGTCTGGCCTACACGTAGACAGTCTTTATGGTAATAACTGGCTTAAGAAAAGTTAGAAAAAACGAATAAAAGGGTATTGAGAGCTCATGTGTTCTTCTGTGACAACTTCAAACACACTTTTATGGACTGATAGATACACGTACACACCAGCACCCCCACCAGGACAAATGTCTGCATGTATGTACCAATGGACACACCTGAGTCACTGGCAGAGCCGTGGTCCGTAATGAGGCTGGGCAGGCCGGGCACAGCCTGCGTAGTGAGGTACCATACTGCATGGAGCACATCTGTGGCATGGACCCTGTTGTGATCTTAGTCGGGAAAGTAAAGTCAGTTCATTGTGCGTAATCGTCTCCACCAGGGGGCACTGTTAGGTTGCTTATGTACCTTGCAACAACATAAAGGCTGCACACAGTCATATACAGTATGTATGACGGTATGACATTTCCCTCTAGTGGCTGGTTTCACTGTTACAGCTGCAAATAAGTAAACTGAAGCACAATTAAAAACAGGAGAGAGGTGTTCAAGCTTACATGGTATGTCTCTGTAACCATTCTCAAGGGCATGGAAGTAGTTCATGAATTCATTTACAGGGATCTTGAATGTCGCAAACAGGCCGGTGTCTTCGAAGAGCCTGTAGGAGACCTGAAACACAAAAATCTAATTGTCTATGAACATCCCCAGACTTGGATAATCCACACATCAAAGGGCTACAATCATACAAAAAGAGAAATGGAAATTGTAATCAATACATATTACGATTGTGGTATTCTAGATGAAACTATGCAATTACATGTTAGTCTATTCATTTATGAATGCGAAAAAAATATATACGTATATATGCATATCAGCAGTTTGTATTACTTTCAAGCATTTTATTGCTGACATTTTTTCCATCATTATGCAAATAATAAATAGTTATATTGACACTCTGGCCGACCTCTGAGCTTCATCATTGGTGCTCTCAGACGTGCTCACCTGACTGAGTATTCGTCCACATTTCCCATTGGTCTTCTCCATCAAACTGAAGATGGGGAAGTTCCAATTATTTAGCTGACTCATCAATGGCTGCAAGTCCTCCATTACTAACGGCTCTGGAGCCAGAATTGGTTTGTCCTGGGCCACAAGATGAAAAGTGGTAAGACAAATAAATACAATGTTCATAAGTTGTAGGTTTCCGGTTTTACATTAACATAGTTCTATTGTATGAGCAGTCATTCGGCTTTACTTTACCTCTGGAGGTATTAGTGGGTGGAGAATGACATTTTGAGCAGGGTTTTTTCCTTCCTCTGCGTCCTCCTCTGTATGTGCTACATCACTGCTGTCACTGTGGTTGGCTTCGTGGGTGCTGTCATAGTCTGATGACACCACCACTTGGTCCTCTGCTAGTAAAAGAAAAAAAACCACAAAGAGATGTCACACTGCGGCCTAAGGGAAGCAGATAAACTGATGTACATCATCAGTTTTTTTTTTTTTTTTTAGGGGTGTTGAATTCACTTCTCTGGTACATCCACTTCCCTTCCATTTTCTGCAATTCCCAAAATCCCAGAGATGGTGAGTGCTCTTGTTCATTAACACTGATGCATCTCAGTGATTGCTACCACGCCTCTTACTCGAAACATGTCTTACAGTGTGTCTGGTAGCAGCAGCACTGTATACAGTAGTCTGAGCTGGCATCATCAGAAATACTGGTATGTTTGCATTTTCAATGCTGGATTTCTAACTGATTGGTTGTTGAATACTGGTGCAAATTGGTGATTGTCTTAAGAATGTCTTGCTCTGTGACTATAAGTGACTGAGACCAAATTCTGATGTTCAGCTCAAAATGAAAATGATTATTATCTTGAAATGATATTGATTTGACATCACAACATCAACAGGTTAGTCCAGTCATGTACGGAGAACGAAAGATACATTGGAAATATCTGTTTCTATTTTTTTCCTGTAACACCAATACTGATATACAGTAGATAGATATAGAAGTGATTACTTGGCACAGACAGTCTCAGAGGGAGGTAGAAACACTGAGATATGATATGTTGGGAACTTTGTTGCATGTCATACCCCTCTCTCTCCCCCATGTCTCTACTTCGTCAAATAAAGACACAATTGCAAAATAAAACACACTGTTGAATAGTGAACATGCCCACTAACACTCTTAATCTGCTGCTTGGAGGTAGTGGTGGTTGTAGTAGGAGAGAAGACTGAAAGCATACCTGACCGTGGTATCCTGTCTCCCTTGTCTATAGAACCCTCCCCATGGCTCAGTCGGATGTATGGTCTCCCACAACTGTAGACAAGAGGGGTTTAACAGGTTAGAGATGAAGTGCATGAAAAAAATCCTTTTTCGTTTAACTCCATAGCATATGATGTTCCCTGTTGTAACGCTGTAATATTTGCAGATGGTGCTGTGTTCTACTCTCCGACTGCATCTCCGACTGCTGCACATACGTGTCAGAATCAATCGTTTTTCAATGATTTCTTAAAGAAGAACGTGTTCAACCTCGACGGAGACTACACACTGAAATGTAAAAAAAAAAAAGACAATTTTATCTTCTGCTCAGACATTTACACCCAAATGTGTATTAAAACATCTGCTAATCAAATGCCTCAATCTGTTTTGTAGCGTTTGTAGGACATAATGAAATTGAGGGATTACTCTTGACAGAAAATATGTGTTTATTAGAATTATACATAGTTGGTTTGGTTTGGCAGAACAAAAAAACAACAGAAAATGTTGAAATAAAAAAACACAGGGGGACAAATGAAGAATAGTACATGTATGTCTGTTTGTAGAAAGCAAAATGTGCGAGCCTTTTCTGTCTGTAGCTGCGCCAAAGAATTGGGAATAATGCCATCCATTACATCTGTCTTTGATGTCTAACCAGTCGGCAGAAATTGTCAAGAAAAGAAACTTAATGGGATTCCTACTGTGCTGTCCCCACATGAAACAGACGTTGTACAGATGCTTCAAGAAAAATACTCATTAAGTAACTTAATGGATGCACACATTAACACAATGCAATGAGAATAAACAACAAAACAAATTCGAAACAGTTGCTGTTATAAATGACTCGTTAGAAATTGAGCCCACCCTCTTTGAGCTTTTTGACAAATCAGTGTCAGCCTCCCGAGCTGCTCTCAACAGCTTTTCCATGTTTCTCCACTGAGGCCACTGTCAGGCTGTAGGTGGTTCCAATTAAAATACCTCTCCCTAAATGTTGTAAAACCTGCCTTCTCAGGGCAGGAAATGCCTGCCGTTAGAGCATGGTGTCACAGGGAGCACAAAGCCCTGTAGTGTGTCTATCTCCTTCTGATAAATTGTTTCTTGAACACTTTTGAGCTGTACCCACCCTGCCTAATGGTCCTGAGGCCCCAACAAAGGGAGTTCTGTTGTGTTTGCATGGCCAGGTTAGACCACTGTGTGTAATGCCTAGCAGGTGTGGAATATAAAATAGTTTGATAGTTTGGCGGACGAACAGTTACTACATTATTGTCAGGGGGGTCTGGGCAGGCAGCAGCGCTTGGCTTAAAAGGTTTACTTTTAATGAAAGTTGAAGAACTGGCAGACACTCTTCCTATTCTGCTAATGCAGCAGAATAACCTCAGCTACTGACATTGAGCCTTCAGCTCTGAATGTAAATAAGAAGGCCAACCATTTTCTCTCGGGGAATCTGTCCGTCATGTATCAAGTGACTGTGCTTTTATCACAAAAAGCTTCTTAAGTGTAGTTACAGTAGTTAGCACTGTGGTTACAGTAATTTAACTGTCCCAGTGAGATACACCGACAGTACGAAGACAAAATACACTTTCCTGCATGTTTTTGTTTCAACCCTGTCTCAAAGAAATTACGTTTATATACTTGTAATTCGCAATCCTGCAACCCGTGCTATGGTAAGACTTAGGCAACAAAAACACTTTGGTTAATGTTAGGAGAAGAGCATGGTTTCGGTTAGATTAATAAACCTGTCCTGTCACATGCTTTAAGTCAGTGTGGAGTTTGATATCTTTAACCAAAAACACAATTTTTCAGTTTTTCTGTAAGTGCCTCAACACAAACATCAAAACATTAATTTTGCTGTAGCCGCTACAAGTGGTTACCACATTTAACAAATTAAATATGTTGTCAATTACCGTTTTGCAGATACATTAAGGGATGCAACTGACTATTATAATATATCATATTCAATGAATCTGCTAATTATTTTCAAAGTAATTGTTTGTTCTATAAAGTGTCAGAAAATAGTGAAAAAATACAATTTCCAAAAGTCTAAAACAACTTTTTCAAATTGCTTCTCTGTGCGTCCAACACAGCAACAGAGCCAAAAAGCTAGCTTTGCAGATACTTTTATTAAGTAAAACAAACATGTCCTCATTTTGATGATATAAAAATCAATTAATAATTTGCCGTTGTAAATTATCATTATGTAAACATAATTTGTATGAGACTGGGTAGTTTTGTTCAAGACTAATCAAGGTCAATGATCAAAATTGGTCTCTTGCCTTACACATCCTTTTAACACATTTAAATACAGACACAATTGTGTTGAAACAGTCAATTTAAAGTCTTTCTCTAGAAAATGACTCCTACTCTCCTAGAAAAGCACCCTGGCATTCTCCAGAATTAACCTTCATCAAGTTAATTATCCTGCAATAGGAAATACTCTATAAATTGCAACATTGTCTGCTTTTTCTGAGAATAGCCTCCTCCTTCCATGTTGCTTATCTTAATAGTTTCGAGCCATGCAATAAGCTCTGACTGGCCTCTACCCGCTCCCCTTCTCTGCAGCAGTTAACTTCCAGATTTTATACCCAGCCACTCACAGCAGGTTGACAGATTACCTTTGGTTTAGAGCCCAAACGGACAGTGTCCAAGCCACGATAAACACAGCAGCCATTATTTCTGCTTCCAGTAATCTACCTACTCTCGAGCCAGATGACGTGAAGAAGATAACAGCACAGTGGCCGGGGCTGAGGGAAATGGAAGGTATTCAATCGCCCCCCCTTTTACCGGGTCTGTGTGATAAAAAAAGCCGATATTTTCGCTTTGAAGTTGGTGTTATTCCTTCTTAACAATGTACGTCACTGAGAGCTGACATGATGGAAAAAGGAGGGAGAAAAAAAAGAAGCCTAATGTCCTAATTAAGATTGTACAGATTTGATGATGGAGCAGAGAGAAGGCAATTGAAGCCATGTGTTCATTTTCTCCCCTCCATGTGTTCTCTCTCTCCGTCCCAAACCTCTCACTTTTCTGATGGGACTCATTACGTATCGGGAATAATTATTGGTGTTTTGTTTGATCTGTAAAAAAAATAAAAATAAATAATCATGTTGCTGTGTCTTGGCCAGCTCTCAAACGGGATAACAAATACAGGTTACAGTACATAAATTACACAAACACTCCATTTTACTCCCCAAAACTTGTGATTGTTGTGTTAAAGCCCACCAGAGAGATGATGTGAGGGCAGGTTGCCGATCACTAAGAGACCATCACAGGTTCAACACAATAGCAAGTACTGTATTTGTCAGTAGGCATGAGACCTGTTTAAGTGTATTTTAGCTCAACGCGAAAGCCTTACCAGCTCTCTTTTTCCTTTTAGACATCTGGAAAAAAGCCAGATGCCCGAAAGAAAATTTAAATGAAGTGTTACTCCGAGGAGAGCCCTTTCAGCTGCAGTAAACTAACCCAGGGACTCTCTGTGCTCTCCAATTGTGTCTGTATAACCCCTGCCAGAAGAAGCAGCTGTGGCAGTATTTCTTAATGTGTGTGTGTGTGTGTGCGTGTGCGTGTTAATTGTGTGATGTTCTGGTGACTGGGGAGAGGCCCAGGTGTTTGTTTATACTCACACCACCATAAGTGGCCATAGCTGGGGCCTGCTGCTGGGCTGGGCCGAGCTTTAGGACCAGGCGACAGGGCTTTGTGTACAGAAGCTGCTCAGTGTGCTTACATTTACAGAACTTGTTCAAGTATCACACTGTCATTGTGCAAACAGACCCAAACAAGCCACGGACAGTCGCAGCCCACACAGCTTTTTAGAGGGCTCAGGACGCAAAACAAAACAGATGTGCAGATTTTTATTTTACTCAGTAAAGTGCGGTAAACAATATCATTTAGAAGCGCAGTCATCAGGTGTGTACTTTTGCATCGGTTTTCGACTATATTATGTCAATTTTACACTATGGATAACATGTAATATCAAATCTATAGCAGTTTGGTAAGAGATGTAAATGCGTCTTATTAAAAGCAATGGAAAAAAGAGAGTGAGTGTACTTAGTAGTAATTAGTAGTACTATTCGTATAATGAGTATTACCCACTATGATTAAATCCACATGTCACAACTTTCCCTCTGTAAGTCTGTAATGTAGCAGAAGCACAGCGGCCTTTCTTTAGTTCTTTAGCCGCTACAGAGATAAGTGATATTAACTTTCAGTGTTTGTATCCCTACATTTGCTTCAGTTTTATGCATGACACCTAGTTTCTGTAATATGCAATTTATAGCTTGTTTTATTTCATACGTGTCTTGTTTTTTCTGTTTTTAACGCTCTTCTTTTTTATTGTGTAAATATTTTAACAAGTGTGCTATGTATTGATTGTTTATGATGGAATAAAAACAAACCAAACCAAACCACTAGCTTTATCAACTAACAGATACACAATGTGACAGGTACAGTATGTTGTCCACAGATATATGATGTGTATTGAAGACACATTACCAAAGCTACATACAAGTTCTTTACACATTTGATCTTTTTATTTGTTTGTTCAGTAACAGATTGGATTAAATACTTAATAAACCACTAAAACACAACTCCACCTCAGAATGTGTGAGAGTGAGCTTTTATTTAAGCACTCGTTTGAGTTGGTATTAGTATGAGGATGCCACACGTTACAAAGAGCTCTTTCAAAAGCATTTCTACCCGTCAAAGAATACATTCTGGGAACTTGAATACAGGACTGAAAAGCTGTCTGCAGAATGTTGAGTGCTGTTAAATTATCTCACGTCAACCTTCAGAATGTGGTCAGCAAAGAATGTACTCAATGCTTCACACTGATATGAGCAACATTTGCAGGGAATCCCCCTCTACAGCAGACGTCATGCACAGGCCCACAGAATTCTGTTCCCAGATGATATATGCACAGAAACAGACACAAGCATGTGATCTTATATACATATATAATTACTGATTCGATGACAACATACCATAGAAGTACATGGAAACTGGAACAAAGTGTTTGATCAAACACCTGAACACGACACATGAGATCAGTAAACATCTCATTCCAAAACCACAAGCATTAATCTGCTGCTCTGTTGGTCACCACTCTTCCGGGAAATCGTTCCACAAGATTCTGGAACCTGACTTTTGGGATTTTCTCTCATTCAGCCACAAGAGTTGTAGTGATGTTGGACACTGTCTTGGGAGATAAGTCAGCATAAAAGGTCACGCCAGTTTAATTAATCCAAACAGCGTTTGATGGGTTTAAGGTCAGGGCTCTGTGCAGGGAAACCCAGAACTACTCTCCGAAAACCATTTCTATGCAGACCTTGTTTGTGCAAGGGGCACTGCCATGCTGAAACAGGAAGTGGCCTTCCTCAAACTGCTGCTTACAAAGTTGAAAGAAACTGACGTCTAAAATATCACTGCGTGTTGTATAATTACGATTTTCCGTAGTTTGAATGACGGGATCCAAACCTTAAAAAACAGCACCAGACCGTACCCAAAAGTGAGGTGTCAGAGCTGTCCACATACTTTAGCCTTATACTGTATTTAGGGCAGCAGTATTTTGTAAATTAAAACACAATGCAGTCGTTATTTTGAAATGAATACATTGTGCAGTTACTGTGTCACATGATCCGTCTTGATGGATGAGGTAAAAAAGTAACAAGGTAAAAAGTCATGGAAATATTACTGCACCTAATATTTGAATCTAACACTACATGAGTATCAGATAAGGGCCATAGACTGCACAAATACTTTAGGTGTGTCTATTGGCCATGAGCTACAGGCATAGTCTGGCTGGCTAAATAGCATGTTTCTCCAGACAGCTTGGCTTAAACAATTACCCTGGAAGACAGGAGCCACATGTTTTTACGGGAACAGTTAAGTCTTACAGTGAAGCCATAATCAGTTAATAGCTCAATGAAACAAATCTCCTCACAACAAAAAATACTTTGCAATACACAACTAAAGGTAGACTGGGCTATTTCACTGGCAACAACCTGGATGAATTAACTTAAAACAGATATCAAGCTGTACATGATTATATATACAAGCTATATCAACTATAATTAGTACAATAAGCCAGTACCTTCCTTTTTTAGTCAACAACACAAACTCTTTGTCATGTGATTGGACAAACGTACCACCTGCTGCAGTGTGATTGGTCTTTGCTTCTAATTTCTAAACAAAAAAAACTAAACAAAACAAAAAAACATGGCAACTCTTGTTGGAAACATCCAATATCTACAAAACTATCCACCCAAAATGAATTTCTAAATTAATCTGAGGGGGGAAATAGGCCATGTTTGCAGAGTCATGCCTCATTTGACAGCAGTGAGTTAGTTTTTATCTAAAAGTTCGCTGACTGGTCCAGCAAGTACTTGAGCGAGCATATTTAAATCTAAAGTTCCAGACATCAAGCTTGTAGGGGAAACTAAGCTCATATGATTTATTCTGTCTTAATGAGGTTCAAAGAAATTGGCAGGTTGTACTTTTTTATTTTTGGAAATAAATCTACATCTACATTCTACATTAGAATTGAATATGTCTTAATAATATCCTTAAATACAGAAAGGGAGAAACAAAATACATCTATTGTTGTTCTTTATGTCTGAACACACTTCCAAACAAATGCAACGGCACAACACAAAGGTTATCATCAGTTGAAACTGTATTGTTTGAATCCATGCAGGCTGTTTTCAGAGTGTCTTTGAGTCAGAAGTTCTTCTACACGTTAATAATTAAGCTCCAGCTTCAGTTTAGAGATCTGACAAAAGTTCTTTGGCAACATTAAACTAACTTTGAACAACAACACGCACACATATGTACACAAACCTACAATATTTACCTGTCCCCCTATTTGGCACACGAAAAAGCATCTGTGATGCGACATGGCAGCACAGAGACGCTGAGACGTCTGTATTTGAAGACAAACGCTGAGACTTTCATGCCTGTGACACAAACTCGGCAGGGGAGAAACTGAAGAAGGTAGATGAAACATGAAGAGAGTCTTTCTTGTTGAGATAGTTAATATTTTAAAGACGGGGAGCATGTACTGTCTAGTACTGCTTGTGCATCCACATCATAAAAAAAAAATTTGTATGCACGAGATTTCACACGAACACGCACAGCCGAAGATTTTCAGGCTGAATCTCCATTTTCTACCTCTTTGAAAAATAAACCAAAAATATCGTAACAGAAATTACAAAGAAATTGTAAGGAATGCAATATGTGCACTGATCACAGTAAATTATGCAGAAATATTTCCCGTAGTAATCATAACTACTCTAATAAATTAAGACCTTATGTTTATTCTAAATTTAAAAAAAAAAAAACTGCAGAAACAAGCGCAGCTATTTGTTGTTTTTTCAACAATATGGGACTGTCATGTCTTGGCATTTCTACTGATTAACTGCCTGTGTATTAGTCTGAACACAATGGAACAACCAGGCCAGATTTTCTCAAGAGCTTTTGGAAAAACAAAATGCACCCAGGCATAAACCTCACCACACAAAGACATGCACTCACACAAACACTGAGCATCACTCACACATATCCCGCAACCTTCTTCATCCCATAACAGCTTTCTCAAAAAAAAACTACAAAAAGAAAAAAAATGATATCACATGCATACAGATCTACTTCAGAACCATAACACATCTGTGTAGCCTGAGTCTCGTGCTATCATCAGCACTACTGTGCTGAGGGTGGATGTGTGTCTTAGTTATTCAGGTTAATGCATTCGCCTGTGGGGCATAATTCCATTCTGGCTCCCATTGCACACACATCCTCTTCCGAACTGCTGCGCAATTACTGTTCACTCACGCTGTCTTTGGTATAACTACAGCCACACTGCTGGGAATAAACCTCTAAACCTTCAGAGGGATGTGTCATACTGGGGTAGCCGTTGTAGGAGTCCTCCTTAAAGCATTTGTACCACAGTTGTGTATACTTACAGTACAATGTTGCACAGTAGGACCGTATTAGTATATTGAAATACAAATGTTAGGTCTTTGCTTCAAAACATAGCAAACTTTTTTCCATATAACTCCTGGGGAAGGAAAAAAGTATATGGCAAGCAAGAAATAATGTAAAAATAGGACCGCATTTGCTATATCTACAACTGGAGCAAAAGTAAAAGTAAGTGTCTGAGGATAGGAGGTGTATGCTGATGGCTCAGGTACCTGCAGGTGAGGGCTTCATGGTACGGTTTAATGCTGGCGCTGCGGTCCCTTCGGACGGGTCCGGGCTCGATGGACGGGAGGCCTGTGGCGGAGGTGGTGGTGGTCCACGTGGAAGAGATCCTCCTCAGAAGACCAGGGTGGAGACTCCGCCTAATACGCTGCATACACAGAAGAAAAAATATATATACACACACACACACACACGGTTAACTCGACTCGAAAACCCTTCTCATCACTTTTCTTTTTAGAAATGAATAAAATCCTTACCCATAACAAAAAGCACGGCTGTAATTGTGCTCTAAAAGTACTAACACCTATGAGATAAGGTTAATGCCTCTTCGCTTTGTCGGCAGTCAAATTGATCATCTAAATGAGACAGGTGTATTTCATGAATCGGCACAAGATGAAACAAATGATGTGGCATACAGTATAAAACCTGGAAAATATTTTCACCATTTGAGGCACTTTAATTCTTTCCTTCATTGGATCCAAAGAGAATCAACCCTGTCATCACTGACTGGAGGATACTGGCAGGCAGCTGTGGCAATGATGCCCCTCATGGCACATTATTAGATACAATGTCAGCATTGCACTGCACAGATACACTTCATCAAAGGGATTTTGCCTCTCTGCTTCCCATTCACTCCGTAAGTCTCTTTTGTGACATTCTCTCAGTCTCTTTCTTTATCTGTCTTTTCTTTGCTCCTTCTCTGGGATTCCAAGTGGTCTGTGCCCTTGTGCTGCCTCCATCTGTTCAGTGCCATGCAGCAGCTTGGCACAGCAGCGCTAAACATGGCAGGCTCTCTCTCTCAGTCTTCTGCAGGGTGACCTAGTAAAGATCGCCTCAGAATGAACCCATTCACAGCAAAGCGTCATGTACTGAGCGCAAGCACACACTCACACATGCCGCTGGTTTAGGTCACTGACTTCCATTTAGTCTGGAGGCCTGACAATAACCTTGATTCAAGATTCAGATTAACCAATTTGTGAAAGCAAATGCATACAAAACACGCATGCACGCACACACGCACACACACACACACACACACAAAAGAGCCACATACTAAATGTACACACATACTGTAGACAAGTGTTATGATTAGAAGAATGTATTACGAACGTGTTTTGTATTCTATACTAAAACTGCATGAAAATATGCCTTTTACTCTCGATTTTGAAAGCGGAATAATGGCGCTGTGGTATGATTTTGCAGCCGCATCTTTCTGTTCTTTGATAAAAGAAGCCCTGCAGACACACACCAAAAGCCGAAACACACATGATAGCAAGACACACACACATATACACATACATACACTCAACAGCATGGCAAAAACCAGGCCATTCTCACTTAAAAAGAGAAGAAAAGAAAAAAGAACATAAGCTGATCCCTGCTCACTGTTTAGGTGAGCAAAGCAAGATTGTTGTAACTTCAAAATTTTATAATTAGATGTGTGTTTTGTCATTCATATTTTTAGATTTTTGTACAGTATGTGCTGCAAATGCAGTGGCTTTTTTGGAGCACAGAGAACATGCCCTGTGTTGGACAGAAAATGGGGTTTGGAAGAGAGCTTGAATCAGTATGCGCCACGATGGACATCAAACTCTTAGCCAGCAGGCAGAAAAGCAAGCGCAGGGCTTTCCACTCCCGCACTAACCACCTTCACTCCTCCTGGGCAGTTTGAGCCCGGCACGTCATCTCTGGGGAGCAGAGCCTTAATGAGTGCAGCCTCACTGGCCACTCCACAGGCGCAGTTTGTCTTAGCTACTTTTACAAAGTTCAGACGATGTAAAAAAAAACACCTGTCAGCCAAGCGATTGGCTTGATGGCATGGCAGCCATCGACCACCCACCAGCTTCCAAGACAGCCAAGATAGGTATCTTCCTCAGATTAATTATTGGATCCATAACTGTGGGGGGGGTCCGGTTTTGTTGACACATACTCGTCCCTCTTTGTAATCTTTTGAGAGATGCGTTCACCTTCATGTCGCCTCTCCTCACACACACACACACACACACACACACACACACACACACACACACAC